>JASPKZ010006043.1:175000-798439 GCA_030220185.1 Diploptera punctata
CACAAGAAATTAACAGTTTCCTTCGTCAATTTGGAGAGCTCCTAATTGAAAACGTAGTGCCTCATCTACTGGAAGATCGTCAATTCAGGCAGCATTTCAAATGTCTACACCCTATACAGTTCCTTACAATTTTACTAGACTTAACATTACTATATGCATTATAGGGGAACAATATTTAGAAGAGAGTAAAATATGTCTTTCTTAATATTACAGATTTTATCTTTAAAATTAATAGAAAATATTGTTAAAATAATTCGTTACAACTTTGATTTCACAACAAACTGTATTCAGTGCCACAGAAACTCCATAAACTTGTTTAACGGCCTGACATTAGAAGCAAAGCCAATTGTCAGCTAACTTCAATATAATTCCACATCACATTAAATTGGAGGTTTTCAAAGTAATACATAGTTCCATAAGTTCTTAATTTATGACACTGACGCTATCACACACAAAACACAACTTGGTTAAGTCAGAGTACATGTTCTGCAAGGAGGTCATAGCTAGTTAAAATTATAACGCTGCAACTGATTTGTTCATTGACTTTTCTGCTACAACGTGACGTGTTGCAAGAAGCTAGTAGCATTTATGTCCGAGTTGAAGTTTCTATAGTGTTGGTACACCTGTCGGTTTACATATCTATTTACTGCAGCTTCAGCGAGTTGAATGATAATGTTAGTGTAGATGTATGATTAATTTGGGGGACTTTCTATACTAATGTGTCTGCTATTCCATTACATCCGATTCCACAATCAGAAGGGTCCATTGAAGTTTAATTGTTTTCTATTTTTAAATCTAAATTTAAATCTATTTTCTGGTAATTTTGTAAGTCTCTAGTTTCCTTAACAAAATATGTTTTAATGGAGGTTAACTATCTGCTCCCAAAGTTTATCGCTTTAATTTAAAAACTCCCTGTATAATTAATGAGGCATTATACAGCTTATAAGGGTTTACTCTCTCAACGGAAAGAACCCGGTTATTTTAACATTTTAAGATTGAAAGTTAAAGATACGATCTGTAATAGTTAAAGAATTTTAAAATACGCTCAAAATAAGGTTAATGGAGGAATGTATATAGGACATTATTTCCTCTCATCACAACATTTCTGTAAATATTATGCAACATATAAAGTCAATGTTCATAAAACAAACACATTATCATCTCTATGTGCATCCAATTGATCTCCAAATTTACCTACATTCACCTCCTCATTCTCTCTATAACAGCTTGACAAAAATGAATGACGATCTCATATCCATCTTTAACTGGTCTTCAAGTATCGGTCTAAATCTAAATCCTAACAAGTCACAAGTAATTCTAATGGGACAACAAAGACTGCTTACAACCTTTGATATATCTACACTTCCAAACATTACTATAAATAATATAATTATCCCTTATTCTTCTTCAGTAATAGATCTTGGACTACATCTAGACGCAAATTTAACCTGGCAAACACAAGTGAAACACATATGTAAAAAGACTTTCTCCATCTTACATTATCTTAGACGTTTAAAGAATTTTCTTCCCGTTTCGTTAAAGCAAATCCTTGTGCAGAATCTTGTGTTACCACACTTCGATTATTGTGACATTATATATAATGATCTAAACTATGACTTGTCGCAGAGACTGCAGCGTGTTCATAATGCTTGCGTTCGATTCATTTTCAATATCCGCCGTTATGACCATATTTCCGAACACTTTAATAACCTCTCTTGGCTCCGTCTTACTGACAGATGTAAATTGCACTCTCTTTCACTACTTTTCAAGCTTCTGAATTCCTACATCCCTACTTACCTGGCGTCCAGATTTGAGAAGTTATCCTCTTACCACAATATTGACACTAGATCACAAGATAGCAGTCTGCTAACAATTCCTCTTCATAGCACTTCCTCCTATTCTACTTCCTTCACAGTAGCCTCTGCCCGCTCCTGGAATCTCCTTCCTCAAGATATCAGGGGTTGCCGCACACTTGGTATCTTTAAGTCACGCTTATACAGTTACCTGTTGTCTAATAATTAATTTTTCTCTATTTATTTAATTTTATACTATGTCATTAATCTTTTCCTCGTTTTTTATATATCTTGTACATATTATATATTTAATTCGTTACATTTAGAGTAAATCAAAATACATTATAAATATTAATTGTATTGTATTCATAACTTGTAATCGTTTATATATATATGTTGTAATTTAGATTTAAGACTATTTTTTTGGTTTGTATTTTTTTAAACCTAGTTGAGTGGTAGACAAGGCCTTAAGGCCTTAACTCTGCCAGGTAAAATAAAGCTATTATTATTATTATTATTATTATTATTATTATTATTATTATTATTATTATTATTATTATTATTATTATTATTATTATTATTATTATTATTATTATTATTATTATTATTATTATTATTATTATTATTATTATTATTATTATTATTATTATTATTATTATTATTATTATTATTATTATTATTATTATTATTATTATTATTATTATTGCTGGATACTCATTTTAAACAAGAATTTTTTTAGTTAAAATATTGTAGGATGTTTTGTGACAAATTGAAATAAGAAGGTTATTACACATGTCGTTATGTATTATTTAACTACTGATTTATTAAAAACACTACACAGAATTTATTCTTATTCTAGCGATGGTGTGAGGATTGAAGACATAAACATTGCGCAGTCATCCACAATGCGAAAAAATTGGCATAAATTTGGAAGTCACTGTTAGGTTCCCACGTGTAAGATTATTATTATTATTATTCTTTTTCTATTATTATTAATATTGTTATATGTTCATATAGGATTAACAAGGACGACAGTCCGAGGAAGCCGGACAGACAGGGCAAACCGTGCAAACCGGCAGAGGAGATTCTTATTAATAGTATTATTATTATATTATTACTACTATTATTTGTTTATATAGATATTTTCAATAATTACACATCTTTCTGTGCCTATTAGGGCCTATTTTATTTTCCTTCTCCACTCGTCTCTATCCATCCACTCCATTAACTCCAGCCATCTTGTACTCAATCCAGTGCTTATTTCTTGCATTATTATTATTACATTTATTATTATTGTTACTTGTTTATATACGATTAATAAGGACGGCAGACCGGGCAAACCGTGCAAACCGGCAGAGGAGATTCTTATTAATAGTATTATTATTATTATATTATTACTACTATTATTTGTTTATATACATATTTTCAATAATTACACATCTTTCTGTGCCTATTAGGGCCTATTTTATTTTCCTTCTCCACTCGTCTCTATCCATCCACTCCATTAACTCCAGTCATCTTGTACTCAATCCAGTGCTTATTTCTTGCATTATTATTATTACATTTATTATTATTGTTACTTGTTTCTATACGATTAATAAGGACGGCAGACCGGGGAAGCCGGGCAGACCGGGCAAACCGTGCAAATCGGCAGAAGAGATTCTTATTAATAGTATTATTATTATTATATTATTACTACTATTATTTGTTTATATAGATATTTTCAATAATTACACATCTTTCTGTGCCTATTAGGGCCTATTTTATTTTCCTTCTCCACTCGTCTCTATCCATCCACTCCATTAACTCCAGTCATCTTGTACTCAATCCAGTGCTTATTTCTTGCATTATTATTATTACATTTATTATTATTGTTACTTGTTTCTATACGATTAATAAGGACGGCAGACCGGGGAAGCCGGGCAGACCGGGCAAACCGTGCAAATCGGCAGAAGAGATTCTTATTAATAGTATTATTATTATTATATTATTACTACTATTATTTGTTTATATAGATATTTTCAATAATTACACATCTTTCTGTGCCTATTAGGGCCTATTTTATTTTCCTTCTCCACTCGTCTCTATCCATCCACTCCATTACCTCCAGTCACCTTGTACTCATTCCAGCTCTTACTTCTTGCATTATTATTATTATTATTATTATTACTATTATTATTATTATTGATATTATTATTATTACATTTATTATTATTGTTATTTGTTTATATACGATTAATAAGGGCAGCAGACCGGGGAAGCCGGGCAGATCGGGCAAACCGTGCAAACCGGCAGAAGAGATTCTTATTAATAGTATTATTACTACTATTACTACTGTTATTTGTTTATATACACATTTTCAATCATTACACATCTTTCTGTGCCTATTAGGGCCTATTTTATTTTCCTTCTCCACTCGTCTCTATCCATCCACTCCATTAACTCGACTCACCTTGTACTCATTCCAGTTCTTACTTCTTGCATTATTATTATTACATTTATTACTATTGTTATTTGTTTATATAGGATTAATAAGGACGGCAGACCGGGGAAGCCGGTCAGACCGGGCAAACCGTGCAAACCGGCAGAAGAGATTCTTATTAATAGTATTATCATTATTATTATTATTATTATTATTATATTATTACTACTATTATTTGTTTATACACATATTTTCAATCATTACTCATCTTTCTGTGCCTAATGTTTTATTTTCCTTCTCCTATAGTCTCTATCCATTCACTCCATAACCCCCAGTCCTCTCACTTGCATTCTTGATGACGATCGTTAAATTAAATAAATTGTCTGCTATTTTTTGAGTTGTTAAAACAAGTTCATTTACTAATACCGATGCCTTTTCCTCTCCTTTAAATGTATTGTTCACATTTTCTCCCCTCTAACGAAAAGTAAAGATTTCGATTTTCGCCGTTTTTTTTTTAACTTTTGTATCACTGTGCACTGGGCGGCTAGTAACGGCAATAACGGCTTCATTTGCTGCGGCAACATATGAAGAACCATCCAGGGCAGTAACCACGGCGGCAGTTTCACGATAGGTGAGCAATCCCACGTATTGTATGTGACATTTTTAATAAATCTTTGGAGCAAACGTCGTGATATTTAATATAAAATTCCTGAAGACGAAGCATGTCTTCGCAATACTTTGAATTTTAATAATATAACGAAGATTATAACATAAATTATTATAGTTGAAGATGATTACCAAAAGTATAGATATTTTCTATTAAAATGGTTGTGAATATCCGACTTTTTATAAACACTGTTTATAACTTAGGGCCTACATGTTATTTCCCCCAGTTATTATAAAAGTTTATTCCAAAAACATTTTTAAAAGATCAGTTTCAAGAGGATAATTCAATTTTAATTTTCTTTTTTTTTTTTTAAATGCCAAAACGTAATATTAAAGAGGTTAAGATCAAAATTGTAATCCATGAATATCTGACATATCTGGAATATACTAATCATATTGTATGCTGAGTGATATATATATATATATACACACACGTATATAAGCTATGTCCACCGCTGTGGTCTCGAGGTAGCGTGCTGCCTTGTCACGCAGCGGGCCCGGGTTCGATCCCCGGTCGGGGCAGTTTTTCTAGGTGAGGTTTTTATCGGGGTTTTTCCTCACCTGTAAGACAAATGTCAGGATAACTTTAAGGCCTAAACGGTCCCCGAAATCATATGGCCATCATCATTATCATCATTACCATCATCATCACCATCATCCTTCACCGGTGTGGAAAGCAACGGGAAGTTACCACACCTACACAATTCCCTAGTAAAGCTGCAAGCATAGCATGAAAATGCTATGATTGCAGTGAAGGACCTGCCTTCGGATAGAATTACTATGGATGGATATAGGCTATGTATGTGTGTGTGTATATATATATATATATATATATACACACAGTCCAGCGCTGTGGTCTCGAGGTAGCGTGCTGCCTTGTCACGCAGCGGGTCCGGGTTCAATTCCCGGTCGGGACAGGCTCCTGGGTGCGGTTTTTTCGGGGTTTTTCCTCGCCTATAAGACAAACGTTAGGGAGCTTAGGTCCCAACGGTACTCGAAAATCATCCGGCCATCATAATCATCATCATCCTTCACCGGTGTGGAAAGCAACAGCAAGCTACCTCACTCATAATTTCTAGCAAAACTGCAAAGAATAGCATGAAAATGCTATGATTGCAGTGACAGACCTTACCCTCCGGCAGAATACTATGGATACATAGGCCTATATATATATATATATATATCGAATATTTATTAGTTATACTTTTCTCTGTAATTAAACTAGTTACTTACTTATTTACTCACTGGCACTATCGAACCCGTAGGTTCATGGGCCGCGCGTACATAAGCTCTCCATACATCCCTATCCTAAGCTAATTCTTTCCAATCATTCCCTGTATAATCTACTTCCCTCAAATCATAGTTAATGTTGTTCTCCCATCTCATTCTTGGCGTTTTCCCTCTGGCTTTCCTACAAGAAGCTTCCATTCACGTCTTTCATTCCCCATACGCGCAACATGCCCTGCCCATCGCAGTCTACGAGGTAATTAAACTAGTTGGTGTGAAAAATATTAAATGCAACATCTAAAATGTATTCCTTGGTGTTATGTTTCCTAGACTGCGACAGTCGAGTGGGGGAACGTAGTTGCGGTGCAGCGGCAGGTTGATAACAGTGAGGTCATGGAGGGCTTTGATTTGAGGATGTGCACGGCGAGGGTGACGACAGCAAATGGACCACCGTTAATAATATCTGTATAGGTAAAGTTTATATTCGAATTCTTTATCCTTTTTTTTTGTGTTACCAATATTTACTCATAAGTCAATTATTGTATTAATATAATTACTTTCTTATTGAAGTATATAGCCTACATAACGTAATTAAAACCTTTCTGTTTTCTAAAATGTTCTCTATGTCAAGTACAAAATAGAATAAGTCATTCTAACCTTCTCTAATATCAAAATATTTTCATAACATTGTTTGAAACATAATATCCAGCAGTGCAATCGTAGAGATTTAACTGAAGGTGCATTTGAATATTTTTCTATGAATAATAACATACTTTTGTTTGGCTACCAATATCTTCAGACCTCAGAGAGTGTGGTTTTGTGTTTGTTTTATCGAATAAGTCAAATAATAGTGAAAAATATTTAAATATTTGTTGCAATTTCAAACTGTTCTTTGGAAAAATAGGCAATACAGGATGAAAAAGTTGTTGCATAATTTTGGGTAGAACTACAAAAATATATGTATGCACATTGTAAACCCGGAAATAAATAAAAATTATTATTACAGTTAATGCTTTTTTATTATTTTACTATTACTGTTATTATTACCCGAAGAGAACCAAGACTAACAGCTGCTGCCTTCTAACTGAGTGTTGATTCTCTAAAGGCTCTAGAGCAGGTGTGACCAACCCAAGGCCCATTGCATGCGGCCCGCAATGATATTTGCTCTATCACATCACATTCGGCCTGCAGTGATATTTGTAAGTAGGCCTAATAGTCTAATATAATTTATGAAATAAGTAAATCTATTTGGTATAAGATAAACTTGAAAGAACAAGACTTTTCTATTTCCAACACATGTGATTGCAAAAGTTCATCCTACTCATCCTCTTACTCAAAACATGGACAAATCATATCCGTTTTAAGAAACACCCAGCCAACATTTTTATTTATGATCCTAGCTACCGCGCATCGCTTTGAAGTAGCTATCCGTATATTGTTGACCGCGCGGTTACCACTTTCAAATGCGAGTGCCAGCCAGAAGTTTTATTATCGTACACTTTGTACATTTCAAGTTATTTTGCAGTTTGCATTTGTTCGCTCACATTGTAGTGTCGGTGTTAGTGAGAGTTTGAAGAATATAATTAATTCTGTTAGTTTTATAAATGTTAATTATGGCGTCTAAGTGTAGCGGCAAGAAAAGAAAAAATCAGACGAAGGTAGATAATTTCAAATAAAGTGGACAAATCAGTACTTTATTAATGAAGTAAACAAAAAAGGCAGTGTGTTTAATTTGCAGTGGAACAGTTTCAATGTTTAAGGAGTATAACATAAAGCGACATTACGAGACAAAACATGCGTCTTCATATGATAAATTAGAGGGTTAATTTCGTGAAGACAAGGTATCTAAACCTAAAATTAAACTTTCGGGACAGCAGTTAATTTTAAAGAATGTGTCACTTGAAACTGAATCTCCGGTAAAAGCGAGTTATGCAGTAGCAGAAATTATTGCAAAAAAAAACTAAACCAATTTCAGATGGCGAGTTTCTTAAAGAGTGCATTGAGAGTGTTGCTGATATTATATGACAAAAAAACGCAGTTTGCAAAATTAAGCTTGTCGCGACAGACTCCGACTCCGTAACCGAGTGACCCAAGGACAATCTGTGCGGTCGTCAGGAGTTGAGCGACCTGACGTACTAACGCTCAGGCTGGACCCACTTCAGCAACAAAACACGTCCCCAGGTGGTGCACTGGGGGAAAGGTCAGTGGATCTGCTAGACAGTCCTCCCGGCTAAGTCCAAGGGACTCGTGAACCATTAGTGGGGTCGGCAGGAGTTGAGCGCCTTGTCGTACTATTGCTCACCTGTTGGAGCTTGCGAGCTCCGTGCTGGCCCACAACTGCAACAGGACACGTCCCTGGGGGCAGACCAGGGCACGGCTCGGACCAGTGCAGAGGGGAGCAACTGTGCTGGTTCCCGGATAAGCCTACGGGCTCGTGGACAAACTGTGGGGTCACCAGGAGATGAGCACCTGGATGTACTAAAGTCTCACACTGCGGGATGTTTGAGGATTCAAGCCCTAGCCGGTCTCAAAACGTCTGCAGGATGCGTCCCTGGAGGTAGAACAGGGGAATGGTCGGTGGATCTGCGACAGCAGTCCTCCCGGCTAGGCTCGAGGAGCCCGTGGACCAACTGTGGGGTCGTCAGGATTGAGCGACCTGACATACTATGTAGCTCAGCAATTTCCCTGAAGTTGCGACTCCAACACCTTCTCCCTGAGGTGTTGGTTTTATTGCCGAGAACCTTGAACGTGGACGCGATAGTTAAGGGAGGACAAGTATCTAGGACTTGGGAGTATGGTCTCTGATCGAGGTATCCCAAGGGGTGGAGGCATGGGCCAGACTGTAGCTCGCCATATTGACGAATTAGCGTCCGAGCCATAAATTTCCAGTTCAATTCTCTGGCACTTGATGAGCAATTTTGTTAAGGGGAGTTGATAAAGATTTCAGTGTTACAGAATAATTAGCTGCTCTTGTCCCTCTTAAAGGCGCCACTAAAGCCAATGATTTAATGGGGTGGGTCACCGAAACCTTGAATCGACTTGGCTTGAAATCTACAAATCTATCTGGTGTAACAACAGACGGAGCTCCTGCATTTGCAGGAAAAAAGAGAAAAGTTAGTTAAATTACTGCAAGCAGAGGCAGTTGAAGTAAGAAACGTTTCTGTAATGCAATATCACTGCTTAATACACCAAGAAAACCTTTGTGCTAAATCCCTAAATTTAGATAGTGTTTTGAAAGTCGTTGTAAAAGTAGTGAATTTCATTCGGTCACATGGTTTGCGACATAGAGAATTTCAACATTTCTTACAAAATCTCGATTCAGAATTAGAAGATATTGTTTATTACACTGCAATAAGATGGCTGAGCCGTGGCAAAATGTTGAAGCGAGTGTTTGATTTCAAAAACAAAATAAAACATTTATGGAGGAAAAGGGCAAACCTATTGTTGAATTTAAAGACGCAGAATGGATGTGTGGTTTTGCCTTTCTGGTAGATATAACAACACAACTGAACAAACTTACGTCTCCAAGGTAAAGACCAATTGATCACTACTGTGTTTGATCATGTGAAGGCCTTTGAAACAAAATTGCGACTTTGGGAATCACAAATAAAAAACAACAACTTTGTGCATTTCCCAGCCCTACAAAAGTGTAATAATCAATATTCTCAAAAGTACGCAGAAATTATATCCGAATTAAGAAATTAATTCTACGTTATATTTCAAGATTTCAAGGAGAATGTTATAAGTTTCAATCTGTTTTCTTCCCCTTTCTCCATTGAAATAGACGAGGACCCCGAGGATCTACAAATGGAATGCGTTGATTTTCAATATGCGTCAGACCTAAAGAATAAGTTTAACAGTGTCCCTTACTACAATGCTATCTCGACTACTTTCCCAGAGAAAAATACCCGGTCATTAATAGACATACACTTAGTTTCGCATCACTTTTCGGTAGCACATACCGCGAACAAGTGTCTCCAGGATGTAACATGTGAAGTGCGCCACGAGAACGGGAATCATCGACAGTCATCTGGAGAGTTCGCTTCGAGTTGCTACATCATCAATCAAACCTAATATCGGATGCCTTGTTCGTGGAAAGTAGTGTCAGGTGTCGCAATGACAGATAAAAGATGAATTACTTTAATATAATAATTTTATTTAAATTTTAAACTAAAATTTATATTCCATCCATAGTAATTCTGCCCGAGGACAGGTCTTTCACAGCAATTATAGCATTTTCGTGCTATGCTTTGCAGCTTTATTAGGGAATTATGGGTGTGGTGGCTTCCCGTCGCTTTCCATACCGGTGAAGGATGATGATGATGATAATGATAAGGATGATGATGGCCGGATGATTTTCGGGGTACGTTGGGCCCTAATCTTCCTGACATTTGTCTTATAAGTGAGGAAAACCCCCGAGAAAAACCTCACCTAGGAGTCTGTCACGACCGGGAATCGAACCCAGGCCCGCTGCGTGATAAGGCAGCACGCTACCTCGAGACCACAGCGGTGTATCAAAATTTATATTAGATATACCTTATTTATATTGTTCAATTTAGATCTTAGAATTAGACTATACATTAAATATTAATTTAACCTCAAAAAGAACCTAAGTGGTATATGATTAACATTTTAATAAAAATAACATAACAGTATATTGACTATTTTATATATAAATTAATTGGTTTATCTTATATCCTATTTAATACGGTAAAAAATCGGATCGTGCAGCCCGCAAATCAATTCACCTTAAAGACAGTGGTCATTTTCTAAAAAAGATTGGACACACCTGCATTACTTGCTTGTTAGATGTCTCATTGAGTAGGTGTGTTGACCGCATGACATCTATGAACAAATAAGGTAACTAAAAGTTAACTTGGTCCAGTAACTCTGCCTATGGCTCAACAATGGGCTATGCTATAAAAAGAAAGAAAAAAAAGAAATGAAATGCAGAATATGTAACATGATTCTGAACGGCCTTCATAGTTTTAATTGTTTGACAAAGTTTTTTTAAACAGAAGTTTAATTTACCTGAGGACGACTGATATATCAGGTACTTATTTTAATAACTGAACGTTTTATGTGTTATCTCATTGACCAACACGACGCTAGCAGTCACTATCGGCACAGTGCCATGAATTAGCTAGGAATCTTTATTCTATTTATTTGTGGTAACTTTTGTTTTTTTACGCAAATCAATATTTATGAATCACTGTTTAACATAAATGAGTCACAGAAAAAAATGAATATGTATATCAATATATACTTTTTTTAAAAGTGAATCATTCAAAAATCGATTTCATTAATCATTTTGCTTAATGCTTTACAATAAAATTGTTATACCTCAAATTTTATCAGTTGCATATTATAATTTTTCAGTATCTATATCTGTTTTTATACAAATTGTGTGGCTGGTATCTAATGAGCGCATCTAACACTGACGTCATGTCCGCCATGCTGACTCAACTGGTAACATACCTGATTTGACTTCAAGTTCCAATTTCTAATTATTATTCAATAGAATGTGCGTGTATCTTCTAATAATACTACATCATCAGCATAAACTAACAGCTTATTAATACCATCGAGTTGTAGGCCTTCTTCGTCCTCTAAAGATTTGATGGCATGCTCTAGTACAATTTGAATAATAGAGGAGATACTACATCTCCTTGGTTTAACCCATTGTAAATTTCAAAAGTAACCAAAAACTGTTTGTCTACACGCAACCTACTCTTTGTGCCATTTAAACACATTCGTATATAGTAAGTCTAACTAACTTTTTAGGAATCTCGAACTCCAGCAGGATACTATATAATTTTTCCCACTTAATGGAAGTCTGCATATAGCTGATATACAGTGACATTGAAGGATTTTATTTTGTTTGTTTGTTTAAATCTTGATGGCTCTATATTAGCCTTATCTTATAACATGCATATAGAGATAATTCTTGTATATTCAGTCAAGAAAATATGTATACATAAAAATTCAGCCTGCATATGTTGGGTGATTTATAGCCTTCTAAACCCCTCAACCGGATTCATAAAAATTTGTACGTACATGTTTTCAAGTACGCCTAGTGTTTAGCCGCTATATATTATGCTCTAAAGCCATTAGGCGTAGGAATTCACCTGTAACGAAATTTAAGAATTCGCTCTAGTGGTCGCAATTTTAGTTGTTTCACAACGAAACTTAGTATATTCTATTAAAATAAACCAAGGAAGGCATTATCCAAAACTCAACGAAATCCAACCGTTATAAGTGGAGTTTACCACAAATCTGAAAATAAAAACTGACTCTAGCAACCCCCTATGTTTGGTTCGTCGCAATACACGTTTTCAGGTACGGCGAATGTTTAGCTGTTATTATGTTTTAAAATATAAGGTGTAGGGCTTTACCTGAAACGACAATTTAAAAATCATGTTTAATTTATTTAGGCAGAGCAGGGTATTATATAACTTCCCCCTCATACAACAGGTACAAATGTAAAATGAAGATCTTAAGAACCATTCAGGGGAAAACATGATTTGATAAGATGCACAATACAGAAATTAGGGACAAATGTCATATTCAAGACATAGCCAAATTTACTATAGATAGATGGAAATATTGGAAAGGTCATATAGAAAGAATGGAAGACAACCGACTTGCAAAGAGAGCTAAATAAGATAGATCAATAGACGGGAGAAGAACAAGGGGAAGACCAGCCAAGACAGTGGATGCACATTCGATACGTCTTCCTCCGAGGAGTGATTTGGGAAATAAACAGGATGAAAATCCTACAAATTATGAATAATAATAAGAAGAAGGATATTTTAATCAAACGATGGTTTGCCATGAGTTATACAAGTATTGAGAATTGTAATCATGTCTGAAGAAGGTACAAAGTACCGAAACAGCTGTTACAAATTGTATTGTAATAAATATGAAAATCATATAAAACTTTAAGTTATATTTTTATTTAATTAAATAAATATGGATTTTCATCAAGTAAATGCCAAATCAAATGATTATTGAGAATTGTGATTTTTTTTTCAAAAAGCTTTAATTAGAACACGCTGAATAGTTACTTTCCTGTGGAATTCGCTAAAGTATGTTAACCTGAGTAAAAGAATGAAACAAGCATAAAGAGAACACATAATGAAATTCCAAGTACTATAGACCGAAGCTAAATGAAAAATACTTGTGTTCGTTTCCGACTGTGTGACGCCTGTGTCATTGTAATGTTAATTTTAATTGTGAGTCGTTAAAACAGCTGTTCAACTTATCAATCAGAGGTCAGAGTTCCGCCAGTCATTATGTAAATTATGTGCAACACTTAATAACAAATTTTCATCTATGAAAAGAGTTGATTACGTCATCACACACTCTCTCTTACACGTGATAAATCACCGGTATTTACAAATCGAAGGCGGCTCTATGGCGCTCGCCTCTCACCACTGGGGCCCCGAGATCAAGTCTCGATCACTCCATGTGGTTTCCGTGTTGGACGGGGCTTGGGCAAGTTTTTCTCGGAGTTCCTCCCGTTTTCCCCTGCCACCATTTCTCCATACTCATCTCATCCATTTCGTTTCATTTCATTCATCTGCTCCTGTGATGGTGCGTCAGGCGTGGTCAGCAGGGGCACCCTTGTCATTCACAGACCTCTATATATAGGGGCTCATCCCTCGACCAAACCCTGAGTTGGACTAAAGTAGAGGATATTATTAATTTTTAAAACGACGTTTGGAAGTGACAAGTTATAATTTTTTGCAGACGATCTAATAATATTTACAAATATATCTTTATAATATTATAAAGATATTATTTAATATCATTCTAGTATTTTCGTTCCTTGGTCTGGTACCGAGGGTCGCGTGGACGATGGAATTTTTTTTACAGATTTTAAATGTATACAACATCTTCCTCGGCCCAATATTAAATTTTGATTATCTTCCTCCATTCATCTCTATCCTTCCAGTCACCATCCTGTAGTCCCTGTCCTTCATCAAATTCATAATTCCCTCTATCCATGTCTTCTTAGGTCTGCCTCTTCTTTTCCTCCAATGGGTTTTTTTTTTTTTTTGTAGGATGGAAAAATCCAAGGAACAAGTCCTCAGAAAGAACTTTAACCCGTAAATCCCGACATTGAAGATGTTCAGTCTCGTAAAAGTCGTTATGCCTGAATAAAGAGGCCTCTAAGCAAAATTTGCCGATCTCCTTCTTCCTAGTAATATCTTAGTTGTCTACTAGACGTCTCATTGGGTCGGTATGTTGACCGCATACCATTCATGACATATTTAAGGATGTAAGCCCAAGTAAACTAACTTGGTCTAGTAAGTCCTAACAAAAGAGAGGCTACGGCCCAACATAGTCATAATTTAAGAAATGAGAAAAGGTCACGTTTATTGGAGCATAAACTCATTAAGAAAAATGTTGGCCAAAGAGAGACGAACAGACAAGCAAATGGAGAATTCTACATAACATGAGCTACACGATCTTTACAGGAAGCAACACATAATAACTGTTAAATCTCGTAGACTGCGAACTTTAGAACATGTAGAAGTTACAAGGGATGATTGGAAAACATTAGCTCAGAAAAGGGATATATGAGAAGCTTATATCCGCGCGGTCATAAATCTACGGGCTCGATAGTGCCAGTAAATTATTATTATTATTATTATTATTATTATTATTATTATTATTATTATTATTATTATTATTATTATTATTTCGATTGTTATTGTTGTTGTTTTTGTTGTTGCTGCTGTTATATTGATCATATATCAATAAGACGAGACTTTCAAGTAAGTTTACGATGTTAAAGGATTTCGGACTAAATACATTACAAGTAAACTTTTAATTTATAGTAGAATTGGATTCGAAACAAATGAAATGTACAATTCGAAAGTTCATTGAATGTTTATCTTGTAGAAACGCCTCTGGTTTTCTGCGTAATATCGCTAACTTATATAATCAATGCTTATAATAGAAGAACAATAAACAGTTCATGAAAACTTTACAAAAATCTTTATAAATGTTTCACTCTATGTAGGAGTGATGATCCGCGACTCAGAACCGTTGAACCGTGTGAGACCAGGCTTGATACTGTACAGAACACTAGCACCCATTGTTCGAATCAATGTTTCAGACAAATAAGTGAGGAGGAAGGATTACTATCCATAAGAAGTTGATGGATGCATGTTCCATTAGGTGAGTAAAAATATCTGTTTTGAAATAACTATTAAAATGTATCGTCTACTAGCTAATATCCGGCGTGCGCTGCTACCGCCTAAATAAATTATATGTGTTATTTACGTTTAGTTGAATAAGTAAAAATTACCTGGCGTTGTCCGGGAATCTATTTATCTCTATCACTTGCCATAAATGAGCTGAAAGACAAAAATGGTTATTCAGAGTTAACCGTAAAACAATACCCGCTTTGCGCTGCTACGCTTGCCCGGGAATCTAGTCACCCCAATTTTCTTGGCATCAATGAGCTGAAAGATAAAAATGGTTATTATGAGTTATCCCATTATAGGAAACCAGATAGAATAAGAAATGAGGATATAAGAGAAGAATTGAAAGTACAGCCTTTATTGGATAAAGTCACGAATTACAGACAGAAATGGATTGATCACATGGATGGAATGAGCAAGGAGAGATATCCATTGTTAGCCAGAAAATTATCAAGCAAGAGGAAGGCGTGATGTTGGAAGACCTAGAAGACGTTGGGCTGATGCAATATGAAGTCGGAACGGGCAATTGCCTAATCCCTGGAGTGATGATGATGATGATGATATGAGTTATCCGTAAAAGATAGACATATGCTGTCTCGGACTGTTTTGTAGTTTTTTTTTAGGTATTCAATTCTATGGTTTAGGTAGCGTAAGCCATTTAACCGTTCAAAAAGCACGTTTTTCACTATAAAGAGTGATTTTTAAGGGTGATAGAGTTGAGTATTATAGCCTATAACCTTCCCGGGAAACTCCTGAACATTTTGCAAAAAGCTCCATGAACGGTGTGGCAGCGCATAAAGGACATACAGACGTTTATATACATGTATTAAAATGGAAAGTCTGTCACATACGAATTGCGTAAACTAAGCAAATTTCTCACCAATTCGAATTATGGTCAGATTTAACTGGCTTACGGAATAGGTAGCCTATTTCTTTTGTTTATTAAAATGCATGTATCCGTTGCGAGAGTCTCGACTTCTCTCAAAAAACATTAAACTGAAAATACATAAAACTATAATCTCCCAGTTACATTAAATGGATGTGAAACATGGACTCTTACTTTAAGGGAGGAGAAAATATTTAAAGTATTTAAGAACAACGTTGTTAGGAGAATGTTTGGATCAAAAGAGATGAGCAGACATGCGAATGGAGAAGACTACTTAACAGTGGGCTACTTATAGGAAACCAGATATAACAATTAATAAAATTCATATTAAATTCCGTTGAGATGAATAGACATAAGATAAAACTTAAAATAAATACGTTTTGGCATGTTCCGCCGTCCTCAACTGTGGTAAAATGTAGCCATTACCATATACGTATCAAGCTGATGATGGAAGTTAACTTCCAAAAGGTCTACAGTTAATATTTTAACAGATGAGGATGAGGATGAGGGCACGTTGCAAAAGGTATTTATTTATTTTTTATCTTAACAACAGTTTAGTCTCGTAGACCGCAATTGGTAAGACATATGGCACGGATGGGGAATTGAAGACGGGTTTAGAAGCTTCCTGTAGGAAAATCAGAGGGAAAACGCCCAGTTAGCAGACTTAACAATGAGGTGAGAGAGTAACGTTAACCGTGTTTTGAGGGAATTAGATTATGCAGGGATGATTGGAAAACATCAGCTCAGGATAGGTATATACAGAGAGTTTACGTCCGGCCATTAACCTACGGATTCGATTGTGCCAGTGAGTTAGTTAGTTAGTTAGTTAGTTAGTTAGATAGTCAGTCAGCCAGTCAGTCAGCCAGTCAGTCAGTCAGTTAGTTAGTTAGTTACTTGCTCTTTGGGTCAGAAATGTAAGGATTTATCAAAAAAGTATTTCAGTTCAGAAGAGTTTCCTTCCACACGTTATTTGAACGAAGCTTTTGAATAGCTGTCATAACTTAACTTAATCTAGTTTATAGTCTTAAAACTATGTGTAATGTTGCAGATAGTAAGCGGATCTCAATGGCTTCAGAGAAGATGAAACAGCCCATCATCTGGGGGAACGTTATCGCTATTGTGTTGTTCCACCTGCTGGCACTTTATGGCCTCTTCACCCTCCCGTGGACGCAGATCCGGTGGCAGACCTATCTCTGGGGTGAGAGCCTCTCTTTTTATCTACTCGTCTCTTGTTACAGTCTCTAGAGCCATATCTAAACCTCAATATTGTAGGCTAACCCTCTACTCTATTCCGGCAATTGAATAGCTGCACAGAACAAGGTTGCAACCCTATCTCCCCTCCCCAAGTAAAGTTTTACGTGGAAGGAAACGGGAATTCTATGCCAGAGTACCACCAACATTAATTAAAATAGAAACTGAAAAACACGCAATTAACCCATTCGCCTCAAAAGACGGGGTAGACTCGCCGGCAGTTAAATGGTCTTCAACTCAGAAAAAGAGATACACTCGCTTAACTCTGCGCTTATATATGTTTCAGTGTTTTGTACATCACTTGGCAGAGTAATATTTTGTTAACATTTACGGACATTGGCATATTTTAAAATAAATCTGAATTTATATTTGCTCTAACCTCGACTTCATCATTACCCAGTGTAAGGTACATATATTAATTGGTGATTTTCGTATAATTCATCATATTTATACTATTATTATTATTATTATTATTATTATTATTATTATTATCGTATAAAAGTTGTTTGTATACATGAAATTTACATTGCTACATGTAATGTATCTTTAACTGTTTACAATTAGTATAGTGTATATCTATATTTGTCAAATATTTATTTGTATTTGTGCTGGTTGAGTGGAAGAGAAGGCCTTATGGCGTTAACTCTGCCAGAATAAATAAAACATTATTATTATTATTATTATTATTATTATTATTATTATTATTATTATTATTATTATTATTATTATTATTATTATTATTATTATTATTATTATGAATAGTAGAGGAATGTGTTTTTGCTTCCACCCTTATTGTGATCTCAAGTACCGTTATCTTTTGTTTGTTTTTAATGTCTGAAAATAGACAATATAATTTACGGTAACTTAAATGCGGTTTCTGGGAAAATGCATTGAGCATTTAAACATGAAGCGAATGAGTTAATTCTATGCCAGGGTACCACCTTTGAACATTCTATCGAAGGACAGTGATTGTTATACTAATTCCGAGCTAAGTTTTAGTTGTAATGTAAACAAACTTGCATAAGGCATTAATCCACCGAGTCGGTCTATTGAGGAAACCGTGGTGATACTTTTATCCGCCTTATAACTGATCTATGTACGGAACCGTCGTCGATAGATACATTGTTTCAGGCAACATTGTATTTTACAGAAATAACACTAAATTAATTAAATAAATTCAATCTAATGTGTGGCACTATTAAAAGAACCCTTGAAAACACAAGAAAATAAACAAAAATAAAATTTTATAAAGTAATGGCTGTTCCTGTATTGATGTATGGGTCAGAATGTTGGACGATCACCTAAAAGACAAGAACAAAGATTGGAAGCAATTGAGATGAGATTTTTAAGAAATATAGCAGGATATACTCTGCTGCATAAGAAATGAAGATATAAGAAAGGAACTAAATATTTTCAAATTTACAGATCGAATAATTAAATATAGGAACGTCTGAAAAAAATATAAAAAAACATGTTGACAGAATGCCAGAAGAAAGATTTCCAAAATGATTGCTAAATTATAAACCACACGGAAGGAGAAATGTTTGACGCCCAAACAGAAGATGGACTGAACAATTTTAACAATTCTAGCTTTCATGAAACCGGAACGAGCCAACGGGCTTAATCCCCGTATGATGAAGAAAAGAAGAACATTGAATGCAAGGTAAGATTGTACCAATAATTTGTAACTTCCGTTTCTTATTTATTTATGAAAAAAAAATTATATATGGGGCCTGCCTAATTAGATGTTTACTTTTTTTTCATGATATCCAGATATCCTTTATTTGCAATTTCATTGCTAGCAGAATGTATATTCCATGCTGATTCACATCTAAATGCTGCTGTTATTCTCACATCCACAATGACTACTGTAGGATATTTTTCACTAAACTATTTTAGGTCAAATCCTTAGGAACAATAATTACAAATAGGAATGAGATGCACAAAGAAATTAAATATAGGCTCAATTCCGGAAATGCGTGCTATTATGCATTCCAGAGACTCCTGATGCCCCAACTCCTTTCAAAAAACGTTAAACTGAAAATATATAAAACTACTATTCTACCAGTTATATTATATGGGTGCAAAACATGGACCCTTACTTTAAGGGAGGAAATGAGATTACTAGTTTTTGAGAAAAACGTTCTTAGGAAAATTTTTGGACCAAAGAGAGACGAACAGACAAGTGAATGGAGAAGACTACATAACAATGAACTACATGGTCTTTATAGGAAGCCAGATATAATAAGAACAATTAAGTCTCGTAGACTGCGGTGGGCAGGACATGTTGCGCGGATGGAGAATGAAAGACTTGCATGGAAGCTTCTTGTAGAGGAAAGACAGAGGGAAAACGCCCAGTTGGTAGACCAAGAATGAGGTAGGAGAACAACGTTAACTAGATTTGAGGGATGTAGATTATACAGGGAATGATTGGAAAGCATTAGCTCAGGATAGGGCTGTATGGAGAGCTTATGTCCGCGCTGCCATGAACCTACGGGTTCGATAGTGCCAATGAGTAAGTAAGTAAGTAAGTAAGTAAACTATTTTAGGTTAATTTTAGCTCAAATTTTCAGTTAATTTTAAGAAATTTGTCACATATTAAAAAAAAATATATATATATATATATATATATCAGGTAATTATTCACATAGTACAACAATAAATTGTATTTTTTTCTTTTTTTATGTAGTGGCGTCCACCGAAGTAGCGTGCTGCCTTGTTACTCAGAGGGCCCGGGTTCGATTCCCGGTCGTGATAGGCTCCTGGGTAAGGTTTCTTTCTGGGTTTTTCCTCACCTGTAAGACAAATGTCAGGAAGCTTAGGGCACAATGGTCTCCGAAAATCATCCGGCCATCATCATCATCCTTATCATTATCATCACCATCTTTCACCGGTGTGGAAATCAACTGGTAGCTACCACACCTATAATTCCCTAGTAAAGCTGCAAAGCATAGCATGAAAATGGATGTAGGTGGCATAGAATCCCGAAATTGTTATAATTAATTTATCACACTCGTTATAATATTGTAAAGACCTAGTGTTAATATTGTGGTAAGAAGATAACTTCTCAAATCTGGACGCCACGTAACTAGGAGTGTAAGGAATTCAGAAGCTTGAAAAGAAGTGAAAGAGAGTGCAATATACGTCTATCACTGAGACAGAGACAAGAGAGAATATTGAAGTGTTCGGTAATGTGATCATAACGGTGTATGTTGAAGATGAATCGAACTCAAGCATTATGAACACGCTGCAGTCTCTACGACAAGTCATATGTTAGGTCATTATACGTATATAAGTGACAATAATCGAAGTTTGGCAACACAAGATTCTGCTCTTAGCTGTGTCGCTGCATTCTTCTATCTGGGGAAGCGGGGTCGCGTCAAACACGTGTTTTCTTTAAGTTACAGTAAGTTTTTAAATCATTACTCTGTCTTGAGAATGAAAGTTTTGCTGTTGAAACGCGTCATTTTTTAAACGTAACGTTTGATGTTTCGGTTCTATTTAATACAGTAGGCTTGCTATATTAAGGAAATAAGTTATGCGGAGATGATTTAAAGTCGTAAGCTCAGGATAGAGATGAATGGAGAGCTTATGTCCTCGCGTCTATGAACCTTAGCGTTCGATAGTGTAAATGAGTTAGTTTGTTTACATTTGGTTTTGTTTTCAGGATATTTCCTGTACTTGGCAGGAGGGTTCGGCGTGGCAGGGGGTGCTCATCGTTTATATTCTCATCGTACATACAAAGCAAAATGGCCGCTCAGGATAATTCTACTCATATGCTTCTCTATTTCTGGACAGGTATGTTCCCAAATAATATTCATAATTTATAATTTAGCCTTTCGGTATTAAAATGGGTCATGTCCATTATGCCGCATTTAGAGAAAACTGAAAATTTCTTCTCTATACTGGTTTAAATTATACAGGGTGTCCCATTCAAACCTCCCACATTTTAATTAATCGTAACTAACAAAGTATGGGGAATTATGAAATGAGACCGGTATTAAACGAAACAGAAACTCAAAGAATTTTCATTGCCACACATTAAAACACCTCTACATGTGCACCATTAGTAGCACGAACAAAATAAAGTCTGTATTCGATTTCGTGCCACGTTCTGTCTAACATGCCCATTGAACTGCCGGGAAGCTTGGCGAATTGATTTTTGTGGACTTCTCTGAAATCCTGCTCTAATTTCTTCAATATTTTATTCTGAAGCACGTGTACGAGCACGTTCTGAATCTTTTTTAACTTCTTATGCCATGCCTTAATGTTCTTCCCATCAGGTGCATTTCCTTCATATTCGCTCGGGTAATTTCTTTGCACTGCAATTATTGACTTCGTCTCTGCATACTAGAAAACAGTTTGTGCTCGTTGCTGAGGAGTCGTCATTTTGTTTTATGTCATTATTGTCCAACATGCGACAGATGAATTAACTGCAAACAATGAAAACAAAAATTCTTTGAGTTTCTCTTTATTTTAATAACAACCTCATTCCATAATTCCGCATACTTTAAGAGTTATGATTAATTAAAATGTGGGAGGTTTGAATGCGACACGGTGTATATTATGAACAGTAAGCCCTATACATACTTCTTGTATGCCTATGTTTTCCCTTATCAGAGATATGGGCGCTCTCCCCTTACAGGGAAGAATTTGTACCATACTAATTTAGTTCACTTGTTTTCTTATAGATGTCATTGGAGTGGTCCGTGGTCAGCGTTCCGCCTCATACTGACATCTAGGAAACCAAGGTATTACTAGGACGGGAAAATTCGATAAATTTTGCTTAGATGCTTTTTCATTCAGGCTTAAGGATTTTTTACGAGCCTGAAAATCTTCAGACTCGGGACCCACGGCTTAAAGTCCCTCCCGGAGGACTTGCTTCTTGGATTTTTCCATCCTAAAAAAACCGTCGACCCCGCCCAGGTTTGAACCCGCGACCCTCGGGACCAGAGGCAAGGAGCATATCCACTAGTCTACTGCGGCCGATCCCTATACATACACTAAGATGAAATTTTTACCACAGTGTGAAAAAAATAATGTGTGTGTGTGTGTGTGTGTTTGTGTTCTAATTATATTTTCAAATTTACGAACCACTTTCTGCAGACCATTTAACATAGATGATACATTCTTATACACAGTGTTTCTAAATTAAACCGACAAATTTTGGGACCAGATTGTTAACCTTCATTGAAGCATATGTTGAAATGGAGCCTATAGGCTGTGACGCTTCATTTAAGCGCAAGAAAGGTCTTAGAAGAAGCGATGGAAGGCATTAGGAACGTATAAATAACAAGTCATTCTGTGTCACATAATTCTGTGCGTTAATTCTGTGTGTCTGAAACAAAACGAACTTAATTCTATAAAAAAACACTCACTCCAGTATTGCATTGTAAGGATGGATCCAGTTTATTGTCCCATCACAAGTGCTGGAACACACGTCCATTGACATCCAGACAAACAGTGCATCGACGTGCCATACTTGCTCGTACCCTTCCAAAGATGCCAGGGGTTTCACTTATTTCAGCTGCTGCGCTGACAATGCGTGCTACAAGATCTTCAAACTTCAACTTTTATAAGATTCATGATGTGTTCCGTTGAGGTTTATTCAAAATTAATATAAAATTATAGAATATTCACCTGAAAGGTCCGTCTCCTCAACTTAATTATCATTTAACTGTAGCGCTTTCGGGACTTGTCCCATCATCGGCAGGATTCAAAACTGGTGTTTCACTGAAGATCTGGTAGAGGGGGTTGCATGTATTGGGTTCGTTTTCGTTTATCAGGCTGTCGTTGTGAGCTGCTTTCATGATTTCCATCTGTTCGAGTACGTTTATCTTCGCTGGATTATTTTCTCTGTGCATCACTGTTAGGGTGTTTTCAATATTTAACATGCGATGTCCTTCATGGATAACGTGTTTTGCATAGCTTGATTTGCCTTCTGCGTGAACGAAGTCTCGAAAATGTTCTTTGAATCTGATGTTAAAACTCCTGTTTGTCCTTCCTATATAAAATTTGTTGCAGTCCTTACATGTCAGTTTATAAACTCCTTTGCTGTTGAAAATGTTATTTTCTTCAATGTTATTGTTTATTATGTTGTTTAATTTGTTATTTGTTCTGTATGCTATTTTTACGTTTTTATCGGCTTTCTTTAGTGCATTGGCTAATTTTGTCGTTTCTTTTCCTGTGTATGTAAGTGTTATCCATGTTTTCTTCTTGTTGTCAGATTCTTTTTCTAGTTTAGTTATGTTGGTTATGTTGTTCTTCCTTTTTTTGTTTTTTTACGAGCTTATCTATGAATTCTTCATTATAGCCATTGGTTTTTGCCATATACTTAATGTAGTTGAGTTCTTGGATATAATTGTCTTTGCTTAATGGGAGTTTCAACATTCTACTGACTAAGCTATTAAATGTACTAATTTTCTGTTGAAAAGGGTGTGTAGAATTTTTGTTTATCTGTTTGTGGGTTTCCGGTAGATACCGATTTCTAGTTTATTGTTGTGTAGGTTTTTGGTTATAGACAAATCTAAGTAGTTTATGCTGTTGTTAACTTCTATTTCTTCGGTGAAAGTGATTTTTTCATGCATGTTGTTTAAGTCTTGTAGTATTTCTTTTTCTTTTCTGTTTTCATTTTCATATATTACTAGTACATCATCGACATATCGTGTTATTAGTTTTATGTTGAATTTGTGTATTAGTTCCTCAAAATGTTTATTTTCCAGTTCTTGTAGGAAGATTTCTGCCATTATTCCAGATGTAGGACTCGCCATCGGGATCCCGTCTTCTTGAATAAATAGTTCATTGTTAAATTGGAAGTAATTTTGCTTTATTGTTGTTGTTATTAGTTTGTTTAACTGATTGATATAGTTATCTTCAAGTTTACTGTCTCTTAGTTTTTGTTTTATTATGTTTGCTGTTTCGTTTATCGGGATATTAGTGTACAGGTTTTTTTATGTCGAATGACGTCATTTTAGTATTCCTATTGATTTCTAAATGCTGTAGTTTGTCTGCTAGTTCAAATGAGTTCTTAATTGTGTAACGATTTTCAAAATTTCCAAATTAGTCGCTCAGAAAATGAAAAATGATGTCAAACTTGAAAATCGTTACACAATTAAGAACTCATTTGAACTAGCAGACACTACAGCATTTAGAAATCAATAGGAATACTAAAATGACGTCATTCGACATAAAAAAACCTGTACACTAATATCCCGATAAACGAAACAGCAAACATAATAAAACAAAAACTAAGAGACAGTAAACTTGAAGATAACTATATCAATCAGTTAAACAAACTAATAACAACAACAATAAAGCAAAATTACTTCCAATTTAACAATGAACTATTTATTCAAGAAGACGGGATCCCGATGGCGAGTCCTACATCTGGAATATGGCAGAAATCTTCCTACAAGAACTGGAAAAATAAACATTTTGAGGAACTAATACACAAATTCAACATAAAACTAATAACACGATATGTCGATGATGTACTAGTAATATATGAAAATGAAAACAGAAAAGAAAAAGAAATACTACAAGACTTAAACAACATGCATGAAAAAATCACTTTCACCGAAGAAATAGAAGTTAACAACAGCATAAACTACTTAGATTTGTCTATAACCAAAAATCTACACAACAATAAACTAGAAATCGGTATCTACCGGAAACCCACAAACAGATAAACAAAATTCTACACACCCTTTTCAACAGAAAATTAGTACATTTAATAGCTTAGTCAGTAGAATGTTGAAACTCCCATTAAGCAAAGACAATTATATCCAAGAACTCAACTACATTAAGTATATGGCAAAAACCAATGGCTATAATGAAGAATTCATAGATAAGCTCGTAAAAAAACAAAAAAAGGAAGAACAACATAACCAACATAACTAAACTAGAAAAAGAATCTGACAACAAGAAGAAAACATGGATAACACTTACATACACAGGAAAAGAAACGACAAAATTAGCCAATGCACTAAAGAAAGCCGATAAAAACGTAAAAATAGCATACAGAACAAATAACAAATTAAACAACATAATAAACAATAACATTGAAGAAAATAACATTTTCAACAGCAAAGGAGTTTATAAACTGACATGTAAGGACTGCAACAAATTTTATATAGGAAGGACAAACAGGAGTTTTAACATCAGATTCAAAGAACATTTTCGAGACTTCGTTCACGCAGAAGGCAAATCAAGCTATGCAAAACACGTTATCCATGAAGGACATCGCATGTTAAATATTGAAAACACCCTAACAGTGATGCACAGAGAAAATAATCCAGCGAAGATAAACGTACTCGAACAGATGGAAATCATGAAAGCAGCTCACAACGACAGCCTGATAAACGAAAACGAACCCAATACATGCAACCCCCTCTACCAGATCTTCAGTGAAACACCAGTTTTGAATCCTGCCGATGATGGGACAAGTCCCGAAAGCGCTACAGTTAAATGATAATTAAGTTGAGGAGACGGACCTTTCAGGTGAATATTCTATAATTTTATATTAATCTTCTAACTTGCTGTAATTGATACCGAATTCTCTACTGTGCTCCGGAAGTAAACAAACCAAACGATAGTAGTAATGACAAATCCCTCTTGAAAGAAGTATTTATCCGTTTCCTTCAATCCCTTGCTGTACGATCCCTCTAGCACTGAAACGAAGCGTCACGGCCCATAGGTTCCTTAACAAAATATGCTTCAACGAAATTCATCTATCTGGTCCCAAACTTTGTCTAATTTAGAAACACCCTGTATATTGAATAAAAATAGGAGTGTATGATGAGTGTATGTTTGTGTAGTGTAAAGTGTGTTGTAAGAGGCATGATGATGTAGAGAAAGGAGAAGTTGAGACCCGGTGCCGGCACGTAGCCTACTCCTATCGTAAAGCACCAAGGGGGGCGCCAGACTTAACGACCAACTATCAACACACGAATCGCTATCAACAGTATCACATGCCTTCCCAACATATGTGGAGAGGTTTGCAATCTAATGCAGGAATCTGCTGCACAATCTAGTGATTAAAAATTGTGCACCACCACCTTTCCTGGCCCCGAGTTTGAAAATTTTCTAATTAAATTAAATGAAGTTAACAATTAAAAATTTCAACCTCGCCGAGTATCGAACGCGGACTCGCCAGTCAGAAAGCAGGCAAGCTCCCATCTGAGTCAGCACGGCGGATATGGCGTGAAAAATATATGTTCATTTACATTAGAGGTTGAGTCGACCCCACGGTCATGGTCCCGACAGAAGATTCAGGATAGTTTACAAATCCTGCCTTCATCGGGACTCGAACCTCCAACCTTCCGGCTTGTGG
This sequence comes from Diploptera punctata, assembly GCA_030220185.1. Lineage (NCBI taxonomy): Eukaryota > Metazoa > Arthropoda > Insecta > Blattodea > Blaberidae > Diploptera > Diploptera punctata. Next base: position 201,792 of record JASPKZ010006043.1, read on the forward strand.
CGTATTATCTTAACTAACTACGCTACGATTCGACCTGCCCTAATTTTGTGTTTATCAACATTTATTTTCCAAAATGACATTTAATAATTGAATAGTTGCCCCAAAAACAGATCTGACCCATAAACTCATGACTTGACTAACTTCTTCCGCCATTTTGTTTCATATAGATCACTATTCGCTTGAAAGCCAACTTTTAAAAATAAATACAACAGGTCTGGAAGAGAGTAGGCATAGTTTCACATGCATCATGCCGTGATACTCTCAGGATAGATCATGAAAACTCAACTTTCGAATTTTTGTTGGTTAGATCTATTTTCTGGGCAACTATTCAGTTCCATAATATGTAAATTTGAAGGTATGTTGAGATTGACCAACCTCGTGGGCTAGTAGTCAGTGGATCTGACTACAGTTCACGATTCCTTAAAGGGAATTAATTATTCCTGTGGTTGCCGATGGTCTGGAATTTAGATTAAGTTTAGGTTAAGGACTCTCCTGGCGCTTCATTATCATTTATCAACCATCATATAATCGAGGTTGGAGTCCCGAGATCGTGTCTCGGTTACTCCAAGTACAATTCGTGGTGGACGAAACGGAGCTTGCGCAGGTTTTTTCGGGGTTTTCTCCCGTTTCCCCTGCCACAATTTCATTCTACCATTTCTCCACACTCATCTCATCCATTTCGTTTCATTTAATTCATCTGCCCCTGTGATGGTGTGTCAGGCGTGATCGGCCGGCACATTTGTCACTCACAGACCTCTATATGAGGGGCTTCATTTCATCTCATCCCTCGACCCGCCCCTGAGTTGGACACGAGTTGATGATATTTTTTTTATATAATTGGGTAACGTAACTCCACCTTCCAGGTGTCCCAACCTAAGACATAGATTGTAATTCCGCCAATGCCAAAGGAGAAACCCAGAAATATCATAAAAAACAACCAGTGGCATAGCACAAAAAAGTCTAACATAAATGTTATAAATGTATTGTATTTTTTTAAATATTTAATTACTCTGATATTATAAATTTAAAAAAGTTGTGAAATCATTTAAATTGGGTTTAGTGATAAAATAAAATAAAACTAATAAGTTTTATACGATTTTCATATTTATTTTAATACAAATTTGTTACAGCTGTTTCAGTACTTTGTACCTTCTTCAGACGAATACCATGAATCTATTCGTCTGAAGAAGGTACAAAGTACTGAAACAGCTGTAACGAATTTGTATTCAAATAAATATGAAAATCGTACATAAAACTTTAACAGCTTTATTTTATTTAATCGCTAAACATAAAAATGATTTTCATCAAGTAAACACCAAATTAATTATTATTTAAATTGTGATTTTTTTTTAATTTTACAATTTTTTTTTTAAATAACAGTTGAAAATTTGAGGGAATATTGAGTTTACGTGAAATACAATTGAACGTGTTTTTTTTTTTTTTTTCAGAACTCTGTGTACGACTGGGTGCGAGACCACAGAGTCCATCACAAGTTCAGCGAAACAGACGCGGATCCTCATAATGCACATCGTGGGTTTTTCTTTTCTCATGTTGGATGGCTGATGAAGAAAAAACATCCGGAAGTAATACGCAGAGGACGTCAAGTCGACATGAGCGATGTTCTAGCTGATCCATTAGCCAAATTCCATAAAACGTAAGTCAATAAAACTTCTTTATACATTATCCGAGTAAAGTTCCAGTTGTAATGTAAACAAACAAGATGTATGGACTGCTTTTTCATTGGTCGAATAATGGTTTTACCTTTAAGCGTGTAAGAAAATATAGTTCCCTCTCTAACACTCGAAATAAAATAAATAAAAATAGATATTATCTAGCACAAATCTATGAAAGTTGTATGGAATAATCTTAAAATATATAATTACAATTTTATTATATCAAATAAAAACATGCTAAAATGTATAAACACAACATTAGTTACAGTTCTGATTACATCACATCACGTGACTGAGAATTTTACATTATTTAAAGGTATCATCATAAGTAATGCCACGAGTGATTTCCAAATTATCGATAAATTCACGACTCACGAAGTGAGGAGTGAATTTATCTAGAGAATTTGGAAATCAAGAGTGGCATTTGTTAGGACTATTTAATGAATAAAATAAAGCTGTTTACTCACAAATCATTGTTTAACTATAGTTATTTTAAAATATTTATATATTTAATGTAAACGGCGATGTTTGAAAACAAATAAGAAATGTGAGGTTATGTTCATTCACTGCTGCTTGATCATATTATTTATTGCCAAATAAGATCGCAATATTGTAAGAGTGCACCCAAGTGGAGAAATAATGAAACACATCAAACTGTATATCATAATCAACATTACGGGTTATTCTTCTATTTTTTTAGTAAACAACTCAGTAAAATCAAGGAATCTTTTCATTATTTGCTATATTCAATGTATTTGTTGGAGAAAAATAATGCTTTGGCATGTTCAGAACATTAAAAAGGAGGAGTTTTCTTTATCACAAAAGCAGGAGCTGATAAAGAGAAATCGATAAAGAGCGAGGTGAAACACGACTGTCATTGGTTGTTAAACAACATTCATTGAAATGTGATTGGTCATTGACTAGCATTTGTGGCATGATTTAAATAGTCAACATAATGCTCTTTTGTTTTAATTGAATAAAAGAGGGCGCTGACTGGGATAGGGCTCCTTTCATTATTGTTTTATATAAAACTCCAAAATCAAAGACATCAAGGAATTTAAAATCTTTGACTAACCCAACCAGTTTAAGATTCCTATTATCAATAACATGACCGTAGTTAGAAATATGTTGAGCAACCCCAGATTTGTCAAATCTGTTTAATCGAATGTGCTCTTTGAATCTAGCTAAAATAGATCTCGTTTGCCCAACATGATGTATTATACTTCTTACACCCGATCTCATTAATGCCCTGATTTTTTTAGATAATATATAATTTTCGGTTCTTCTAAAAGGATCAAGGAATACTTGGACGGTGTTATGCATCAACCGGCTATGCTCCATTACGTAAGTCTCCAGAAAAAATATGTTTAAAGTTTAAGTCAATATTTCTTATTTATTGTAGCGCCAAACTAACAATACTGGATAAGTTGATTTCCTTGTTTGACAGTTATGCATCAACAGTCTAAGAGCGGGAATATTTTATGCTTAGCTGCAGGATGTAAAATGTATATTGTCATTTATGAAGATATGGTTTCATAGCCTTTTGTTGCAAAATATAGAATCTCTGATAGGACTGATGTGTTTACATTTGTCTTTATTAACAAGGTTATATTTAAAGATTTGGCGCTAAAAGTGTGCGTACACTTATTTTATGAGCCAGTGCAACAGATGACATTTTTTTTCAATATGGCGCTTAGCCGGTTGATGTATAACACAGCTCATTTGCAAAGATTATTAAATAGTATATACGATGCGAGGTTGGGAAGTTGTTTTGGCAGAATCGAGGAAAAATTCTTAAAAACCGAGCGATAACGAGGTTTTAATTTCCGAGATTCAGTAAAACACTTCACAAACGTGCGTTGTACATTATTTTGTGCGTGATGGTGTTTTCAAAATAATAAATAATAGTGAAATATTAACACCTTTGTTGGAAATATTTGCGTTCATTATAACAATTGACTAACGTTAACAGTGTGGCCAATGTTTATTAGTTGAAACAACAGGCGGCCTTAAGAACAATTATAGATAAAATGGCGGCAAGTACGTATTTATTGTTTTATATTGTTTCGAATAAAGTTCAGTTCATTTAAAATGCAGTGATTTGTTTCGTATAATGTATATTAACACTATCTTTTGGATATTTTTTGTATATACATTGTAGATAGTATACATAGAGGGCAGTGGTTTTACTTCCCGCACGTGGGTGTAAATGTAATATTACAGTATAGTTATTTGGGTTGGCAACCCCGAAATGTAGGAAGTTGAACTTTCAATTATGGTCGCCATTGCTGTAAGTACGACAAAATGCACTATCGCGCAAAAAAAATCTTTCCACGCATATGACTTTAACAGCTTTATTGCATCGGAGTTTGCTACAAAAGGAATCTGCGGTTAAACTTACTCTATCAAGAATCCGGTTCATTACTGGATTTTTTTAATCGAAGCTGACATGCGCAATATTCACCTATCTCTAATTCTAGAAGTTAATGTAATGTAAAATGACCACTACGGGATAATTGTTATTGCTTCTCCCATCGCAACTCAGACTTTCTCATACCAACTTGACAAAAATTGTCTTTCTTTTCGCTTCTCTCTCCACATAACTACAATTTCTCGATTCACTGAACTGTTCTATTGTCTTGTATCCACTCTGTATTCTCTATTCTTTCCACTTAATGTTCATTTTTAAATTCATTCCGTAATACATTGTTATTTTTCAAAACATTACCTTCATGTTTTGAAAAGATTTACATTTTAGATTTATTCTGTTTCTATGACGACTTTTTTTTTTTATAAAAATGACCTCACAGAAAAATTATCTGCTTACAAACTTCATATAGTCTCAGCATATAAAAATAAATGTATCATATACACACTGAAGCCTGACATTTTTTATAATTTATTTAGCAGATTTCACAATTTTTCACATCTTTCTGCACCCAATTAATATATTGTCATTCTCCTCCACATCTCTCTGCCATTCCAATCTCCATCGTCCAATCATTTTTCCCCCATGCTGCTCAAAACACCATCAATCCACTTATCTTAGGCCTTCCTCTTCTTCTTCTACCAAGTGCGACCATTTTATTCTTCTTCTTATGAATCTGTCTTCCGTCATTCATTTTACATAACCATACCATGACTAGTACTTATGCTCCTTGCCTCTAGTCCCGAGGGTCGCGGGCTGAAACCCGGCCGGGGTCGATGGACTTTTTAGGATGGGAAAATTCAAGGAGCAAGTCCTCCGGGAGGGACTTTAAGCCGTGGGTCCCAAGTCTGAAGATTTTTAGGCTCGTAAAAGTCCCTTAAGCTTGAATAAAGAGACCTCTAAGCAAAATTTACCGATCTTAACACCCTAGTTGCTGCTAGATGTTTCACTCAGTCGGTATGTTGACCGCATGCCATTCATGATATCTATGGGCAATGTTTAATACTAAATGTATCACTTCTCAATGAATGACAAATATAATTTGAAGAGAAAAATATATGCCTAATTCGGGTTTTGAACCCAATATCTCTGGTTCTGTACACCACTGCTTCAACGATTTAAGCTATTAGGCATCTCGATTTACATATAGATTTTTCTCTTGTATTAATATTTATATTTAGGCATATATTTTTCACTACAAATTTAATCTATGGGCAAATAAAGTAACTAAATTAACTTGATCTAGTATCTCCTAACAAAGGAGAGGCTATGATCCAACAGTGTGCTACGCCTTGATAGACACATAGCTACCATTTTAATTATTTGTTTTTTTATGAAATCTACAATTGCAGTTTGACAATCATATTTTGTTTAATTGCACTATTTATTATTTTATCTATCGGCCGCGGTGGACTAGTGTTTATGCTCCTTGCCTCTGGTCCCGAGGGTCGCGGGTTCAAACCCGGCCGGGGGTCGATTAATTTTTTTAGGATGGAAAAATCCAAGGAGCAAGTCCTCCGGGAGAGACTTTAAGCCGTGGGTCCCGAGTCCGAAGATTTTCAGGCTCGTAAAAGAATCCTTAAGCCTGAATGAAAAGGCCTCTAAGCAAACGTTACCGAATTTTCCCGTCCTGGTACTATCTTGGCTTCCTATATGTCAGTATGAGGCGGAACGCTGATCAAGGACCACTCAAATGACATCTATACGAAAACAAGTGTAACTAAATTAGTATGGTTCAAATTATTCCCTGTAGGGGGAGAGCGCTTAAATCTCTGTTAAGGGAAACACGAGCTTACAAAAAGATCTATTCTAGATATTCCAACTGAACGACTACAAAACTCATTTCTGCAGAATTTAATGTACTTATTGTTCTAGATATTAATTCCCTTGTTTTACTACTAAGGTAAATTGTTTTATTTTATATAATATACTAATAATAATAATAATAATCTATCCATAGTAATTCTGTCCGAGGGCAGGTCTTTCTTTGAAATCATAGCATTTTCATACTATGATTTGCAGCTTTACTAGATAATTATAGGTGTGGCAGTTTGCCGTTGCTTTCTACACCGGTGAAGGATAATGATGATGATGGCCATATGATTTCGGGGACCGTTTGGGCCTTAAAGTTTTCCTGACATTTGTCTTACAGGTAAGGAAAAACCCCGATAAAAACCTCACCCAGAAAAACTGCTCCAACCGGGGATCGAACCCGGGCACGTTGTGTGACAAGGCAGCACGCTACCTCGAGACCACAGCAGTGGACTGAAATAATAATAATAATAATAATAATAATAATAATAATAATAATAATAATAATAATAATAATAATAATGATAATGTATTTATATACAGATTTTTAATGTTTACGCATCTTTCTGTGCCTAAAGTTTTATTTTACTTCTCCACTCGTCTCCATCCATCCACTCCATGTCCTCCAGTCCTCTTGTTCTCATTCCAGTTCTTATTTCTTGCATCCACGAGTGTCGAGGTGTTCCTTTCCTTCTTCTTCCAGGTGAACACCATTCCAATGTTTTCCTGGGTAACGTTTCTTCTTGCATTCGTCGTACGTGCCCATACCAATTTAATTGATTATATCTTATATAATCTACTATTGAACATCTTTATCTCGTATGACAGTATTTCTTTTTTCTTTTTTTTTCTAATTTTGAGCGTCTTGCTGCTCTCCTTACAAAATCCATTTCCATCGACATAAGTTTTTGTTCTAAGTTTTTGAATAATAATAATAATAATAATAATAATAATATAATAATAATAATAATAATAATAATAATAATAATAATAATAAATATGTAATAGATTTGATGTAACAAAATGCAACTGAAACATAGAGAATGTTTTAAGCAGAAATGCTGTTCTTTCAAATAACGTTATTGTCGAGGACAATATAGAGTTTTTCATCAAGTTATGCTTTGTCTCTCTTATATATGCAGTAAGTGATGCATGAAAGCTAAGAATTCGTCTTTTAGATATTTCTTTATGGAGCGAATATTTTGAAGCGCGGTCCAACCACGTGAAAAAATGATTCAAAGTTTAAAAGTTTCATTAAATATTTGGCTAAGTAAAAGCCAATGTAGTGTGAATAACGTTTTATTAAAATTTCGCTTTTGTCGTGGCGCAAAGAAAGCGTGCTGGTCCTATAACCCAGAGGACCGTGGTCGAAACTATATTCTTCTACCAATTTTATTCAATGCAAGTCAGGAGGTTTCTAGTAAATTTAATTATCATCATCATAGATGGCAGTAGAGCCCATTTTGAGCCCTGATTGTTGATAATATCTTCCTCTATTCTTATCTGTCCTTCTCCAATCTCTTACACCATACTTCGGGCATCCGGTACTAATTTCCTTGCAATTTGGTTTAAAAATATGCAACATACACAAATAATAGCTTCAGCTTATTCTTAAGTCATGTTCATAAACATTATGTCACTAATTAAAGAAGTCTTCCTGAACACTCTGGTTAACGTTTTACATATATTTCTTCTTCACAAGTAATTTAAAATACAAAAAAAAATGAAAATAAAATCCAACTTCTTGAAAGTATTGTCTTGGTACATTTTTCTTATCATCATAATCATCATCCAGGGATTAAGCCTGTTGGCTCGTTCCGGTTTCATGAAAGCTAGAATTGTTAAAATTGTTCAGACTATCTTCTGTTTGGAAGTCCAATATTTCTCTTTCCGTCCACCGCTGTGGTCTCGGGGTAGCGTGCTGCCTTGTGACGCAGCGGACCCGGGTTCGATCCCGGTCGGGACAGTTTTTCTGGGTGAGGTTTTTATCGGGGTTTTTCCTCACCTGTGAGACAAATGTCAGGAAAACTTTAAGGCCCAAATGGTCCCCGAAATCATATGGCCATCGCAATCTTCATCATTTATATTCATCTTAGGTTAATCTTAGGATTAGGGACTCTCCTGGCGCACCATTATCATCATCATCGCCCATCATATCATCGGGGCAACGTAACCCCGCCTTCCAGGCGCCCCAATCTCAGAAGTGGGTTACAAGTACGCCATGCCAGGAGAGAAACCAGGAATGTCGAAAGACAAACCTGGGGCATTTGAAAAAAATATATATATATATATATATATATATTTCTCTTTCCGTGTGGTTTATAATTTAGCAATAATTTTGGAAATATTTCTTCTGGAATTCTATCAACATGTTCTTTCCAGGCGTTCCTATATTTAATTATTCGGTCTGTAAGTTTGAAAATATTTAGTTCAATTTTCTCAATAACTACTTATCCAATTGTTTCCAAAAATTTAGCATGTTATTGCCCATAGTTCATTTGAAAATGTTTGCTTGTGTTCAGATATGGATTGTGATTTATTTTAAAAAATGCAAAGACCAAATGTTTTAAATTAAAAATGTTGCATACTTATTTTTATTTCAAACACGATCAATAGCACAAAGATAAATTTACCTTATTATTATAGAGCTCTTTAAACTACATATCAATGCCAAAAATTATTCTCCTATCTTTCACAGTTTCAGAGAAAAGTGTACCAAAATATGAAAAAATACAAGTTACGGGAAAATACAAAATACGAAAAATGTGCACATTAGCAGAACACAGAGACGCCATTTTAAAAAAAAAATCAATTTTCATGGGTTTAAAATTCCAAAACTGACAAAATGATGTTACACATCGATACAATATACATTTCTGGACTTTTTTAAGCAAAAAGAAAATAATATATTTTTTTAACCCAAATAAGTACTGGGTACCCCTAAGATCTTCTTCTATTCCATCTAACCATCTCAACTTCTGTCTGCCTATTCTATTATTACTCGTCCAAGTTAAATCTGCGCGCGAAAAATATGCTAGGAATGTGCTGTCAATTCTCTTCCTTTTCTAGCTATGTTGCCACTTCCTGTCCCCTGTGTTGTGTTATTTGACTGGGAAGGGAAGATATAAAATATTGTGATTTTACAATAGTCGTCGACCAAATCAATAATCCGGCAACCATATTGCTACTTACAAATGAGCTGTCCCTCCTTTGCCTTCCTCATAACATGTTGCCAATTCCCGTCCCCTGTGTTGTGTTGTGAGGCTGGTAACAGAGGGATGACAAACACTGTGACTTTAAGTAAATCGAAACCTTCAGCAGTCGTCGACTAAATGACTAATCAACGCTTTTAAAATTCATATTAAAGCACCGTTGAGGTTATGTAATAAGATATTAAATATAAAATTGGTACCTGGTAAGTCAGTCGTCCTCAACTAAATTATTAAACTTGATGAAATTTAATAATTTAGTTGAGGACGACTGACTTACCAGATACCAGTTTTATATTTAATCTTCTTCTTCTTCTTCACGGTTTATACTTATTTACTAGCCTGTTACGGCTCCAAATTGCTTCTCCGTTTCCACCTTTTCTTTGGTCTTCCCAAACTTCTTATTCCCCGTGGTGAATAGTTGTATGCTGCTTTTGATATTCCATTCTCAGTCATCCTTGCTAAGTGTTCTTTCCAGTTTTTTTTCTGTATTTCACTATTGTTATGTTTAGTTCCTCTACTTTTAGTTGTTGTCTTATTTCTGTGTTATGTTTTTGTCTGTTCTTTGATATCCTGCTATTGGTCTGAGGAATGTCATTTCAGCAGCTTATATTCTGGCAGATTGTTGTGTTGTCACTGTCCTTGTTTCGGATCCATAAGTAATAATAGGAACTGTCATTATATTGTATAATTTCGTTATAGAGTCTTTCCTGGCTTTATTTTTCAAAGTTCGTTTTAGTTTTTAAGCTTACTATGTGCAGCATACAAAATATGCAAAAATGATCAACCAAAGATTAACAACTATAGTAGACGCAATAACATCAGAAGTGCAGACAGGTTTTAGGAAAGGAAGAAGCTGCACAGAGAACATATTCATCTTAAAACAAACAACAGAGAAGCAAAGAGAAATCAACTTAGAAACGCACATCCTCTTTATAGATTGTAAGAAGGTTTTTGATAAAGTGTCTAGACCAAAATTATGGAACATATTAAGTGAAAAAGGAATTTCACTACACTTGATAGCAGTAATTAATATAAAATGTACGAGAAAACAAAAATAAAAATAAATCAAAAGGAACCAATACATATAACAGGAGGAGTTAGACAAGGTTGCCCACTATCAACCACTCATTTTTATTATTTTTTAATGAGTAATTTCACAACCATGTAATGAGATGTTAATTATAAAATTGGTACCTGGTAAGTCAGTCGTCCTCAACTAAATTATTAAACTTCATCAAGTTATTCCAATATGTTCATGAAGTTTAATAATTTAGTTTAGGACGACTGACTTTCCAGGTACCAATTTTATAATTAACATCTTATTACATAACCTCAACGGTGCTTTAATATGAATTTCAAAACCATGTAATGATACTTCTCATGTGTTTAAGGATTCTCCTTTCCACAGATAAATAGTTTGGCGACACTAGCGCTGAACCATTTCCCCTCTAGTCGTGCGTACTTAACTTGGGCGAGTATACTTCATGTTTCTCTAGTATGAGTTTTTTTAATAGAATTGTTCTCTGTCATCTACGTACCCCGTTTAACAATCACGTGTCTTATATACTTCAAATGTGCTCCCTCTCAATGTGACAGTAATTGAGGCGAGAATGGCGGAAGGATACAATAGGCGTTTGTTTATGTTAGGATCACTCTAGGAGCGGATAAGGTATCTCTAGTGTTTTATACAATTTCGTATTTTATGGTAATTTCAAATCGCAATAAAAAGTTGTTTACAGATCATAAAGAATTGAAATACAAGAGTATAGCCTTTAAGAGAATTTCACGGTAGGCTTACATTGCATTTTCTGAAACACTGTCCCTCCTATGTATTAGCCCTTCTTTCATAAAACTGACCTTTACAAATGTATTGTCTTCTTCTTCTTCTTCCTCTATGCATGAAAGCTGGCAGCTTGTTGCGTGTTCATTCACTATAGGTCTATGGTGACTTCCTTCCATCGTAGTTGTGGTCTTCCTAAAGGTCTTTTCTGCTTAGGTATCCAGAGAAATATATTGGTATTGGTTGTGGATAATACATTATGTTTAAGCTTTAGAGGGGAAGGGGCTGAAGGATTTGAAAATAATGGACGCTAAGCTTCTATTGTATACACTGTGTCTTGTTTCCGGTATACCTGCGATTTGACACCCCAGACGCTTATTCTGTTTACATTGAGCATTATAGGGCCAGCAGAGTGGCGCAGTGGAAGCGCCCTGGGCTGTTAACGCAGAGGTCCGTGGTTCGATCCCATGCTATGCTAATAATTTAAAAAAAAATGTTGCATATGAAAGAAAAACTACATAATTATAAATAATAATAATTATATTTTTTTCTTCTTCATCCTTGTAAGTCTTAGGCGTAGAGGCCTCTTACGATCTCACTGATGAATATTCTATCCAGTGCTTCCTTGGACGGCCCAGAGATCTCTTCCCTGTTGGACAATAACAAAGCATGGCTTTGGGAACTCTATCTGCACTCATTCGTCGTAAATGATTCATCTAGTTGTTCTGGTATTCATGTATGTACTTAATAACTGGTTCTAAATGTAGTTCCTTCAGGGCACCATCATTGCGTTTCGTTTGTAATCCCATTTGATGTACCCTTATTATTACTATTATTATTATGATTATTATTATTACTATTATTATTATTATTATTATTATCGGCCGCGGTGGACTAGTGGTTATGCTCCTTGCCTCTGGTCCCGAGGGTCGCGGGTTCAAACCCGGCCGGGGTCGATGGATTTCTTAGGACGGAAAAATCCAAGGAGCAAGTCCTCCGGGAGAGACTTTAAGCCGTGGGTCCCGAGTCTGAAGATTTTCAGGCTCGTAAAAGGTCCTTAAGCCTTAATGAAAAGGCCTCTAAGCAAAATTTACCGAATTTTCCCGTCCTAGTACTACCTTGGTTTCCTAGATGTCAGTATGAGGCGGAACGCTGACCACGGACCACTCAAAACGACATCTATACGAAAACAAGTGTAACTAAATTAGTATGGTTCAAATTCTTCCCTGTAGGGGGAGAGCGCCTAAATCTCTGTAAAGGGAAAACATAGGCTTACAATACAATTATTATTATTATTATTATTATTATTATTATTATTATTATTATTATTATTATTATTATTAAATAAACAATTTATTTTATTTATTCCTGGCTTTAAGCCGTGGATCCCGAGTCTGGATATTTTCACGCTCGTAAAATAACCTTAAGCCTAACCTTTCACTAAACTGAACTAGAACAGTTTTAGGATTAATAATTATCCCTTCAACGTTTTGGCCTATGCCTTACCCGATCTTAGAGTGATCCTAACATAAACAAACGTCAATTGTATCCTTCCGCCATTCGCGTCACAATTACTGTCACATTGACAGGGAGCATGTGTGAAGTATATAAGACATGTGATATATGTAATTCATTTTTTAAAAATAAATTATGCACTATTACTCGAATTACGTTTGCCACAAATTCATCACATTTATCAAAGGCATATTGCACACGTTTCCTTTATTTTGCCGGGAGTTACAACCTTACCACGTATTGTTTTTTTTTCCCCCCCGTGCACGATTAATACTTGTACACGACACACCAGTAAACTCAGATGTTAAATTCACTATATATTTTACTGGAAGTTCTGGATACTGTTCATTAAACTTGTGAAATATATTTAAAATAACTGTTTTTTTTTTTTTGCCCACTAGTCAAAGGTTGCAAGACGTGTTTTCAAAATTTAGATGGCGACACGGCAACAGAAGACTCGAAACTTTCAGCCATGTTGTCATAATAGAATCGACTGAAGCATGACTCAAATGCACCATCCATATATAATAAACTATTTAAGTTATAATTATTGATTAGGTATATTTTAGAATATTTTCTACGGTTTGAATACTATTATTTTCTTTCAAGAAGAATAACACGTACATTCAGAGGACGTATTATTAGTATAATGATGAGAACTAATTTTTCATGTATTTATTGCTTCTATATCGTTCGTCGGTGTCAATAACCAATGAAAAGCGAGCAGGTCACATGGTTTTGTTTTGACGAGGATCACTTTAAGAGCGGATAGCAAATGGGCTATTTCTATGCCACCTAACCATCTGTGAATATTCGATCGGAGAACAAGTGACTGTTAGCGTCATGTTGCCCAATGTGATTACACAAGTTTCCGCTAGAGGCAATTGCCAATATGTTTACTCACAAATAGGGTATTAGACCTATATCCCAGGAGTCGACCTATATTAGTGGGCAAGTTAGGGTTAGAAAGTGGGCGAGTTAGTGCACCAAATTAGTTTCGCGTTCACTTGTTCGTTAGCATGTTTTAGTGATAAGTTGGCTGCACTGTCTGAGCAACGACTAATACATATTTTATATTAAAACAAGTGAACGCTAAACTAATCTGATGTAATAACATGCCAAATTTTCTCAACCTAACTTTTTTTCGGGGTTTTTCCTCACCTGTAAGACAAATGTCAGGAAGCTTAGGGTCCAACGGTCCCCGAAAATCATCCGGCCATCATCATCATCCTTATCATTATTATCATCGTCCTTCACCGGTGTGGAAATCAATGGGAAGCTATCACACCTATAATTCCCTAGTAAAGCTGCAAAGCATAGCATGATTGCAGTGAAATACCTGCCCTCGGGCAGAATTACTATGGATGGAACTTGCCCAAACAAATAATTCGTCCATCTTAGACTCACTTGCCTTTTTCTCACCATAACTTCCCATTAATGTAGGTGGACTTCTGGGATAGAATCACCTTATACGTAAGTAAATTGGTTTTAGCGGGAACGTGTGCCAACACGTTGGCCATCATGTTCTCCGATCGATTATTAACGGGTAGCACGGTGGCATAGAATAGACAAACATTAATCATGTTTTGACTGAAGTAAATTATACAGGGGATAGGGATAGGGATGTATGGAAATGTTATGTCCGCGCGGCCAAGAACCTACGAATTCGATAATGCCAGTGAGTTAATTAGTTGGCTAGTCTAGTGTTGTCATTTCGCATTTTATCATAATTTCAAAACTCATTAAAAATATGAGAAGACAGCTTTTATTTTATTTGATTATTTACTAGCTAATACCCGACATGCGCTGCTACGCCTTAATAAATTAAATATGAGGGTTCATTAATTATATGGTATACATCGCGACGAACCATACTAGGTGGTTGCTCGAGTAAATTTTTTATTTCAAATTTCAGGTAAACCCCTACTTTTAACGGTCGAATTTCGCTGATTTTTGGGTAATACATACCTCGGTTTATTTGAATAGGATATTCCGAATTTTGTTGTGAAACATCGAAAATTACGATCGCTAGTGCGATTTTTAAATGTTCGCTTCAGGTGAACTCCTACACCTAATGATTTTATAACATAATAGATAACGGATCAACACTCGCCGCATCTGAAAACCTACGTATATATAAATTTTTTCACGAAGATCGATTGAACGGTTTAGAAAGTTATAAAGGGCAGACAGACATATATATATATATATATATATATATATATATATATATATACATTTTACCTGATACAGTTTTTAATAAGAATTTCACTTCATAAACATTGTATTTGTGAAATACCACACAAACAATCAATAATATTTACATACATTTTTATAAATATTCGAACACACAGGCGTACAGTGGGGTATTTTGCCGATTTAGGCGGCCAAAATTATTTTAGCAATTCAGTTGAGTATAAATATGCCCTCTTATTAAATTAACTGTATTTTAAGAGAAATGTAGTACATTTTAAAGAAAAAATATATTTTACGTTTTTAAACGATATAATCCGATTATTAAGTACTATGAACAGATATAAAAAAAACTACACCTCAAAAAGAGCACTGTTACAATCAATTGTACCTAAATAAGGCACCACTACAAGCATTGAACTTTAAGTCTATGTCCAGAATCTGCAGTATTATGTGCACAATTTGTCCTTTTGTAATATATCCTTGAAATGTTTACTTTCCCATTTGCTGGCAGTTAAGGCCAATCACAAACTTAACACAAATGTTTGTACACGTTATCACTTTGATGATGATTATAATTGTGATTATTGGAGTCACAGTTCTTCATCAGAAGATACTTCCATTTCATCCGATGATTCAGCTGTATCTGGTTCCAGATACACCACATGAAAGTTGTTCAAGCGTCAACCATGGCGAGCATCACTGTGTGCTTGACAGAAAATATATTTTCTAATGTCACTTTAGTGTTTTGTAGATTATTTGTTGAGCTTTTTACATGTTCTATTTCTTTATTAGTTATGTCAATAGATTCTTTAACGAATCTTATTCTAATGGGACAACAATAATGTGGCGAAGGAGTTGGATTCTGCCATATCAATTTATCATGATTTGTACTGTACAAATTAATTGAAGTGGTACAAAAGAACTCTGAAAAATATTTACATCTGAGTCAGCATCATTCTGAAATTTCTGCTTATATTGAGTTTATTGCGATACACCACAGCCCCATTTCCAAATTAACACCAATGAGCTACTTTCTTCTGGACTTAAAGTCTGTACAACTCCCTCTAAATGTGTCAGCGATCGTATAACAGTAAGATTCAATAATTGTTGTGAATTAATTGCAGCACAAGTACCAGTAATATAAAAAGATTCTTATCCAGATAGCAATCCGTTTATGCTTTTGTAGCAAGGATATATATTTTATTGACTTTTTTATTATTTCATATTGTCTTCTCGAAAGACCAGTTTCGACAAACACGGCCAATGCTCTTAATGCCGCTAATTGTGCTTTGTCTTCCTGAAGACTAAGAGAGTATACTTTCTTATATTTTCCTACACGCTTTGGAGGACTGGTCACTTCCTTGAGTACTTTACAAGCAACTCTTCTTTCCGTAGTTCCTAATTTCACTTGTGTAGCATAAGTCAGGACACCCGTGTCTGAACTGCTACGTAAATACTCTATTTTCCTTATTTTGCTTCTTTCGCTCAAATCTTGAAATGTCTTCGTTGGCCGTCCTGTTCGACTCACTACCTTAGGAATTGTGAATATCCCTTCAAGCCAATCACTATTTCTCTTAAGAAATATATCCTCTTTCTTATGTGCTGCTCTCCATTTTCTTTTCAATTCAGATTTAAAATGTGAAAATTTGTATTTTATTTCCTTTATTTGTTCGTCTGAGTAACTATTATACTGTAAAAGGTAATTTCCAATAAGTCTAATTTTTCATTAATATTCGGCAAATTTTGCTGTTGCATAATGTTAAACAGCTTTCTTCGAGTCATTATATTGACGCCGATAACACTAATACAAAAATCGAGAAATTTAAAATAGAAATAATCATTTAGTAAAAAATAAAATGTTTACTAATGTTTTAATAAACCTATATATCATGGAAAACCGCGCGAATCCGCGGCCAATTTTCAATAAGTCGCTAAGCCAATACTTCAACCTTTCTATGACACTAAAGGAAAGTGCCCGAAAATACCCGGAAGTATAACTAAAATAGGCTACTGAAGTTTGTTAAAATTGGCTTCAGAAAATAACGAAAAACATACCCTACTTGAAGAAGCTTTATCTGAATCAAAATAGGTATTAAGAGGATAAAAACAATTAAAATATGTTAATACTTACTGGTTTATCACAATCCATAACTATTCACTTAAAAATATAATCCCTAATTAGCAATAATCTATGTCGAACATAAGCTTGTACAAAGAGCGCCGAGAAAAAATATTTGCAGTATGAGAGTCAATTTTCGATTGATCGGACAGACTCAAGGTAACACTGACTGATGAAAATTGGATACCGTATTATCGGCTGATTATTCAGCTCTGATATGTGCTATTTTTTCCTGTCTAGAATAAATTTCAGAAAATCGACTTTTGGCCGCCTAAATCGGTCAAATACCCCTCTGTGAGGCGGAAGGACCTTTCATCTTCCATAGCCAATACACACTAAAGTTAGCTTAATTTACCTACTTGACAAAATACAGCTGCTCATAAAATTAAAACATTCATTATCGTAAGTAATGCCACGACTGATTTCCAAATTATCGATAAAGTCACGACTCACGAAGTGAGGAGTGAATTTATCATAAGTAATGCCACGAGTGATTTCCAAATTATCGATAAATTCACGACTCACGAAGTGAGGAGTGAATTTATCTAGAGAATTTGGAAATCAAGAGTGGCATTTGTTAAGACTATTTAACGAATAAAATTAAGCTGTTTACTCACAAATCATTATTTAACTATAGTTATTTTAAAATATTTATATATTTAATGTAAACGGCGATGTTTGAAAACAAATGAGAAACGATAGGTATGCTTCTACTGCTTCATTTGTTTATCACTGCAACCAGATCATACTATATATTGCCAAAGGAACGCAATATTGTAAGGAGGAGCTTTCTTTAATATGGTAATTATAACACTGATAAATATTCGGTGAAACACGACTCTGATTGGTTGTAAAACAGAAATCATTGAAACGTGATTGGTCATTGACTCCCATTTGGGGCATGAGACTATTTAACTCATGCCCCAAATGGGAGTCAATGACCAATCACGTTTCAATGATTTCTGTTTTACAACCAATCAGAGTCGTGTTTCACGAAATATTTATCAGTGTTATATTTACCATATTAAAGAAAGTCCCTCCTTTTTAATATTCTGAACAGGTTTGACCATTATTTTGCAGTGACTGAGCCTATAAGAAATACGGCTACCAGATTGTATATATAGTGCATAGATGTCAACACATAGTGCTTGCAGGAGTTAATATAAAAATATTTGTAGCAATTTATTATACCACCAAAAAAAGAAACCACTGTTTGCACTTTCTTAAATGTATTTTTTCCCAGGTAATAATCCAGAAAAATATAATTGTCATATTTACATCATACGACATCAGAAATGAATTAATATACAGTTTGATGTGTTTCATTTTTTCTCCACTAGAGAGCATTCTTACAATATTACGTTCCTTTGGCAATAAATAGTATGATCTGGTTGCAGTGATAAACAAAAGAAGCAGATGAAGCGTACCTATCGTTTCTCATTTGTTTTCAAACATCGCCGTTTACATTAAATATATAAGTATTTTAAAATAACTATAGTTAAATAATGATTTGTGAGTAAACAGCGTAATTTTATTCGTTAAATATTCCTAACAAATGCCACTCTTGATTTCCAAATTCTCTAGATAAATTCACTCCTCACTTCGTGAGTCGTGAATTTATCGATAATTTGGAAATAACTCGTGGCATTACTTATGATAATTTGGAAATCAAGAGTGACATTTGTTAGGACTATTTAACGAATAAAATTAAGCTGTTTACTCACAAACCATTATTTAAGTATAGTTATTTTAAAATATTTATATATGTAATGTAAACGGCGATGTTTGAAAACAAATGAGAAACGATTGGTACGCTTCTTTTGTTTTTGTTCATCACTGCAACCAGATCATATTATTTATTGCCAAAGGAACGCAATATTGTAAGAATTCACTCTAGTGGAGAAAAAATGAAACACATCAAACTGTATATTAATTAATTTCTGATGTCCTATCATGTAAATATAACAATTATATTTTTCTGGAATGTTATTACCTGGGAAAAAATACATTTAAGAAAGTGCAAACAGTGATTTCTTTTTCTGGTGGTATAATCAATTGCTATAAATGTTTTTATATTAACTCCCGCATGCGCTATGTGTTGACATTCATGCGCTATATATACAATCTGGTAGCCGTATTTCTTAGAGAGTCAGTCAATGCAAAATAATGCTATGACCTATTCACAATGTTAAAAAGGAGGTGCTTTCTTTATTATGATAAACTTTAGTTGGTAAATTCTAGGCGAAACACAAATGTGATTGATTGTAAATAAAAAATCATTGAAACGTGATTGGTCGTTGACTCTGATTTGGGGCATGAGTTAAATAGTCTAGATAATTTGAAAATCATGAGTGGAATTTGTTAGGACTGTTTAATGAATAAAATTAAGCTGTTACAATTGGCTGCTTACAAACTAAATGTAATATGTAGCGATTATAGTTTTAAATTTTCAGTAAGTGAAAGAAAAGTAATGGCATTTTGTGGAAGAAACACTCTACATACAAAAATAATAATTAGAGACGAAATTATTGAACAAGTATCCCACTTTAAATATTTAGGATGTGATATCAGCTATGGATATGATAAAGATATTGAACATAAAACTCATCAGTTTCAAGCTATTTGTGGCAAAATAAATAGAACATTGAATAATAAAGCCCATAAACAAACAAAATTAAAATTTTATAAAATAATGGCAGTTTCTGTCCTTTTTGTATAGTAGTGAATCTTGGATTATCACTACCAAATACGAAAGTAAAATCCAAGCAGCCGATATTAAATGTTTAAGAATGGACCAGATAAGAAACGAGGATATCCGTGAAGATCTGCAGATCTACTCCATAAAAGATAAGATATTTAACAACAAGATTCAGTGGAAAGAACATGTAGAAAGAATGGAAGAAAGTAGATTACCAAATAAAATCGTATGTTATTTTCCGAGAGCAAGAAGAGATGTCGGACGTCCTCGGAAGAGATAGTCTTAGATCTATTAGTGAAGACGGAACAGGCAACTAATGCCTAAATCAGGAAGTGAAGAAGAAGAAGACTCACAAATCATTATTTAAATATAGCTATTTTAAAAATGTTTATATATTTAATATAAACGGCGATGTTTGAAAACAAATGAGAAATGTTTGGTTGTTTCATTTGTTCATGCACTGCAACTAGATCATATTATTTATTGTCAAATAGGATTGCAATATTGTAAGAATGCACCCTAGTGGAGAAAAAAAGAAACACATACAATTGTATATTAGGGTATAACCAACATTATAGGTTAATAATTATTTTCTAGGAAACAACTCAGTAAAATCATTATTTGAAAACACAATTATTGAACACACGATTATCAAATGTGTAGTTCAAATGAATATGTTTATTATTTGCTATATTCAACATATTTGTTGGAAAATCAGTCACTGCAAAGTAATGGTCCGGCCTGTTCAGAATAATAAAAAGGAGGAGCTTTCTTTAATATGATAAACTGAAATCGATAGTTATCGAGGTGAAACACGACTGTGATTGGTTGTAAAACAAAATTCATTAATACGTGATTGGCCATTGATTCCAATTTGGGGCATGAGTTAAATAGTCGCGAAAAACATTTAAAAAATCCAGTAAACACGGAGCGGAGCTGGGTACTTACTGCAGCTGCTCACCAGCCACCATTCCATAAACATACCATAGCACATAGTTCATTCGAATTAGATAGATAGATCATCGGTTGATTAATGTCTTTAACATCGCCCGATTCCTAATAGGCAATTTTGTCGGTCCTACAATATCCTGGTTTAGATGTTTCTCCTTCATGTGTAAATATATTCCCTGATTCTAGGAGGTTTTAGGTCTTCCTCTGCCTCGTCTTCCCTCAGGATTTCATTCCAAAACACATTTTTTTGCCGATTCTCTTCCATTCGCTGGACATGTCCGTACCATCTTAATTGATGAGTTTTAATATAATCTAAAATAGTATCTTCATTCTTCATTTTCTACCTTATAACTAAGTTTCTAATTTTTTTCTCTACTTGAAATTCTTGCTGGTATTCGTATAACATCTATTTCTGTTGTTTGTAATGGCCAAAGTTCTGCTCCATAAGTAATGGTGCTTTTAACAATTGTATGATATATATTAATTTTATTTTTATCACTTATATTTTTATTCCACAATATTCTATTGAGGCAAGCAATTGCTAATTTTCCTTTATTATGTCTATTTCTTATTTCCTCCTCATCATTCAAAACCTTAAGACAATATTTCTGTTTTACAATGTATAGTATAATATTGTTATAATATGTCTTTGTGGCGAAATAGGGTTTCAAAATATTCGGAGATTCAATAATAATATTTCCTCTTCATAACTTCCATTCTTATTTATTTGAATTCCTCGTTCGAATTAAATATCCAAATTATCCGGGGCAAATGGTCTGTACTTGGAACCCGGGGCCCACATTAAGTGGGCCGAAGAATTGCTCACCACCAGCTAATAACGGGTCGCAGGGCATTTCATTTTAGACTTTACACCACCCCACCTGTATATCGCACCTTGGGAAGAAGACAGCTGTAAGCGTAAAAAGTGTATTTGCGAGTTATTTGCAATTAAAGTTTTAAAAAAGGTATAGTAAATTCAATTTTTGATATGGACACAATTTTATCCTTCTTGTTCTTTTCCATCATCCAGGGATTAAGCCTGTTGTCTTGTCCGAATTCATGAAAGCTAGTACATACATAGTGTTCTGCCTAATAGCTGGTCTTTCACTGCAAACTCACCTTTCTCCACTATTTGCTTAACTCAGCTTTCCTTTTTGTATCCGCATACAAGCCAATTACGGGGTGAATCATAAATATGGCTATACGTTTGATCGCGTTGTGTGATGAAAATATTACCATTACAGGGAATATGAAATGACCGTTGCAAAGGCAATTATTCAAATTACAACAACGGAATAAAACAAAACACTTACGTCATTAGTCAAAATGGCGTTGAATATGCAACAGCAAATTACAATTGCTGTATGGGCAATAACGTATGCTAATGATCGTGAGGCCGCAAGACGAACAAGACGTGAGCTTAACGTAGCATTGCAGCCGTCCACTGTGGGGAAGTGGAGAAAACGACTGCTGCAAACGGGAAGGATGCAGAAAATCAAACCTCCTGGAAGGCCTCGCATTAGCACGGATGCAGAAACAACGAAGATAATTGCGGAGGCGTTCGACGCTAGCCCACAAAAATCAACCCACCAAGCTGCACGTGAGCAGTAATCACTGCTGTTTTGTTTTGTTCTATTGTTCTAATTAGAAGGATTCCCTTTCCAATGATAACATCATATTTCCTTTAATAATAATATTTTTGCCACAAAATGCGATCAAACGTATAGCCATATTTCTGAATCACTCTGTATTTTAATATTGCCTATCATCTGATGTATTTTTCTGCCTCTAAATTTCTTTCCGTTGACTATTTTTCTAGGACATCCGTCAGCAGACAGTTTATTCTTAGCCAGTGGCTAATCCAATTTATTTTCCTCTTCTTTATGAGTTCGAGCATTGTTCTTCCTTCACCCACTATGTCTAGTACATCTTCATTTTTTATTTTGTTTGTCCATTTTATAGTTCCATTCTTCTCCACATCCACATCTCAAAAGCTTCCAGTCGCTTTTCCTCATTCCGTCGTAATATCCAATTCTCTGCACCATATAATGCTACACTCCACACAAAGAACTTCACTAGCCTCTTCCGTAATTATTTTTCCAAATGTCCGCAGAAAATGTTTCTCTTCTTGTTAAAAACTTCTTTTGCCATTGCTATCCTCTGCTTTACTTCTTGACCGCAGTTTATGTTACTACTAATAGTACAACCCAAGTATTCGAAGCTCTCCACTTGCTCAGTGGACTCATCTTTAACCCTCATGTTTATCTTCCTTGGTTTCCTTCCTACTGGCCTTCGTCTTATTTATCTCCATCCCATAATCCTCACACATGTCATTTAGCTCCATCACCATGTTCCTCAGTGTCATTGCATCTTCTGCTAGCAAAGCCGTATCATCAGCAAATCTTGTGCACTTTATTGTCCTCCTCCCATGTTTACTCCTCCCGTATTCCTGAAGCAGTTCTTCATTAGGTCTCCCAGACAGATATTGAAAAGGGTAGGTGATATAAATTGTTAAAATTGTTCAGGCCAATTTTATCCTGTCTCTATTTTTTTTTCCACATGACTTCTCGTTATAAATAAATAGATTTCTAACCATTTTTTTCTAACAGATACCAGTAGTCTTAACTCAATGTATGACATTTTTACACTTGTCACCCTCTTCTTCCCAATGTGTGATATTTACCCTTCTTTCACAACTGACCTTTATAAATGCATTGAGAATGGATAATACATCACGTTTGCACCTTTTTAGAGGGGAAGGTACTGTAGGATTTGAAAATAACTGTCGCTAGGCTTCTACTATATACATAGTGGATGTTCTGTCACCTGTCATTTGGAACCCTAAAAGTTTATTCTATATACGTTGAGGTTACAGAACTAGCAGAGTGGCGCAGTGGCAGCGCAATGGGTTCATAACCCAGAGGTCCGTGGTTCGATACCACGCTCTGCTAAAGTTTTTTTAAAATACTTTTCGATGTGAAATAAAAGCTACATAAATATCAATAATAATAATAATAATGTTTTGATTTTTTCTTCCTATATTTTACCATTTTGTAAAATGTGTTAATTATTCTGTGTCCATTTTTATCATAAGTCCCAACAAAATATTTTGAGGTACGTAATACGATTTTCTGTATGTTTATTAATAATTAGAGTTGTGGATCGCAGGTTTTACGGCCGGTAATCATAATATTAAAATATTCCGGGCTATGTGGCCGTGGTCTATAACTGGCGTTTTTTCCAGACGTTTCTCCCTCAACAGCGGAGAGCATCTTCAGTGGCGAATGCTCCTAGGTGGTGTTTCCTTGTCGTAGACTCGATTGTGAATTCACAGCCGAGTCTATAACAAGGGAACACTACCTAGAAGCACTCGCCATTGAAATTCACAGTCGAGTCTACGACAAGGGAACGCCGCCTAGAAGCACTCACCACTGAAATTCACAGTCGAGTCTACGACAAGGGAATACCACCTAGAAGCACTCGCCACTGAAATTCACAGTCGAGTCTACGACAAGGGAACACCACCTAGAAGCACTCTCCAATGAAATGCCCTCCACAGTTGAGGAAGAAACGTCTGGAAGAAACACGAGTTATAGACCACGGCCACATAGCCCGGAATCTTTTAACATTATTAATTAGTATATCCATCCTCGTCAGTGCTAGGTTCCTAGAATTTAGTGACAAGGGTCTTGCGCTGAAACCTGGTCGTTGTTGATTCATTTTTATGATGGATGATACTGGTGCGCCAGGAGAGTCCTTAATCCTAAACTTAATCTAAGGTGACTATGAATGATGATTATGATGGCCATATGTTGTTCGGGGACCGTTTAGGCCTTGATGTTTCCTGATATTTATCTTACAGGTGAGGAAAAACCTCGAAAAAAACCTCACCCAGGATTTTTTTCCCATCGAGACTTGAACCCGCGCACGTTGAGTGACAAGGCAGCACGCTACCTCGATACCACAGCAAAATTAACTAAACATTAATAAGAATGCATAACTATATATTATACAGGGCTATTCAGAAAGAAGGAACAGACTTCAAACATTTATTTCTTCCTGACTACAAAAAAAATAGAAACAATTCCAACGTTCCTGGGAAGAGAAAGTTTTGAAATTCCGATCAGGGCCACATTGGCACTGTTGTTTGTCATGTACATCTGGGCCCATGCCTCCACCCCTTGGGATACCTCGGTCAAAGACCATACTCCCAAGTCCCAGTATATTATCCCCCCTATCTGTTCGCGTCCACGTTCAAGGTTCTCGGCTTAAAACCAACACGTCAGGGTGAAGGTGTTGGAGTCGCAACTTCAGGGAAATTGCTGAGCTACATAGTACGTCAGGTCGCTCATTCCTGACGACCCCACAGTTGGTCCACGGGCTCCTCGAGCCGGGAGGACTGCTGTCGCAGATCCACCGACCGTTCCCCTGTTCTACCTCCAGGGACGCATCCTGCAGCCGTTGTGAGACCGGCTAGGGCTTGAATCCGCAAACACCCCGCAGTGTGAAACTTTAGTACATCCAGGTGCTCATCTCCTGGTGACCCCAAAGTTTGTCCACGAGCCCGTAGGCTTAGCCGGGAACCAGCACTGTTGCTCCCCTCTGCACTGGTCCGAGCCGTTCCCTGGTGTGCCCCCAGGGACGTGTCCTGTTGCAGCTGTGGTCCAGCACGGAGCTCGCAAGCTCCATCAGGTGAGCAATAGTACGACAAGGCGCTCAACTCCTGTCGATCCCACTAATGGTTCACGAGTCCCTTGGACTTAGCTGGGAGGACTGTCTAGCAGATCCACTGACCTTTCCCCCAGTGCACCACCTGGGGACGTGTTTTGTTGCTGAAGTGGGTCCAGCCTGAGCATTAGTACGTCAGGTCGCCCAACTCCTGACGACCTCACAGATTGTCCTTGGGTCATTCGGTCCCGGAGTCGGCGCTAATCCCGCAACCCAAAAGACCGCGCTTCCTCCTTCTCCGAGCTTACTGATCTGATGGTAATTCCCAGCATTACGCCCGGTATTGTCCCAACCAACCCGTTCGCAAGACTAGGCCTTGTCGTGCAGCTGCTGTGAGTCCAGCCCACTGAGCAAAGTAGGCATCCAGGGTGCTCTTCGCCCATGATGCCCCCACAGAGGTCCTCGGGTTCATTGAACCAAGAGAAAGGAGCTTCTGATCTCCAGTATCCCACCGCTTCGCCACGGCGGCCGCTGATCCCGCTGTGGGCCAGGATATGTGAGCCTTGGCAACAGGTCGCTCATCTTCCCCCTGTTGACCCCACTTATGGTCCGCGAGTCCATCGGACTTGGAAGGGAGGACTGACTAGCAGATCCACCGACCTTTTCCCCACTACGCCACCGAGGGGACGCGATTGACTGCTGAAGTGGGCGCAGCACGAACTATGTAGTACGTCAGGTCGCTCGAGTCCTGACAACCTCACAAATGGCCGCGGATCCGGTCTGGACCTAGCCGGGAGGAATGCAAAGCAAACCACCGACCGTTCCCCTATCCGCCACCCGGGGACGCGCCCTGTTGCTGTTGTGAGCACAGCTGGGGCCCGAGAACCGGACCCCCAGGGTGTTTGTCATGTACAATAACAACACAGTTTAATAATTTCTCCTGCCATTTAGTTAAATAGTTTTGGACTGAAATAAAAACAAAATCATTCAACTTCATCGCCGGTGGCCTTCCAGGTCACCAGACCTAACCACGTGTGGTTTTTATCTGTTGGGTTACATAAAAGACCGTGTTTTTATCCCCCCTATGCCTGACACTCTTGAAAATCTGCGACATCGAATTGTTGAAGCTGTAAATACGATAACGTTTCGTGTGTGGCAAGAAATGAGCCACCGTTTTGATATTTGTCGTGTAACACATGGTGCTCATACTGAATGCATAAAATATTGAAATTTGATCTTTAATATTTCCAGGAACTTTATAATTGTGTTTCTATTTTTTGTAGTTTGGAAGAAATAAATTTTTGAAGTCTGTTCCTTCTTTCTGAATAGCCCTGTATTATATTAGATTAAATATAAAAGTGTACCGAACATCTGATCTCGTGGCGTAATGGTAGCGCGTCTGACTCCAGTTCAGAAGGTTGCGTGTTCGAATCACGTCGAGATCAGCATATTTTAACAACATTTGTAAATAATATTATTTAGAAGTTATTTTCATGAAAATATGTTTGAATTTTTTACATAACAACAAAACTTCGCGCCTTAAAAAAAATCACCTCAAATCCACATGGTCTAAAAATTCTTCCGAATATTTTCCTTTAAAAAATCAGTAATTTTATTTGATTTACTTCTACAGGTACTTCACATGGTTGAAGCTGCTGTTCTGCTTTGTGATTCCTATAGCGGTTCCTCCGCTACTTTGGAACGAAACTTGGTATATCTCTGCTCTTGGAATAGGAGTTGTTCGCTATGTTGCGCTCCTTAACGCAGCCTGGTCTGTCAACAGTTTGGCGCATATTTGGGGCGGAAAACCTTATGACAAGTAAGTAACTCAAATTCAATACTAATAAAGTATTATATTCAGAGTGATGAAAAAAATGAGCACAAAAAAATTAAGAGCGAGTAGGTAGCATGAAAATAAGAATTTTCGAAGAGGGAACGAATGGGCTCATACTCTCTGATC
This sequence comes from Diploptera punctata, assembly GCA_030220185.1. Taxonomy (NCBI): domain Eukaryota; kingdom Metazoa; phylum Arthropoda; class Insecta; order Blattodea; family Blaberidae; genus Diploptera; species Diploptera punctata. The sequence continues at coordinate 228,804 of JASPKZ010006043.1, forward strand.
TCGAGCTATCATGTCGATACGGATTAACGTCATATCACTGGCCCCTACATGATACCGCAAAGGTACTGCAGGTAGGTATGCTGAGTTTCTACGGGACATGTACCTATGTTAATGGAAAATGTGCCGCTTGCTGTAAAACAAAATATTTGGTTCCAACATGACGGTGCACTGGCACATTTTGCGGAAGAAGCCATAGATCACTTGACTGCAACTTTCTGAAAGATGCGGATCGGACATGGTAGACCAATAGCATGGCCTCCACGTTCTCCTGATTTTATACCCTGTGATTTCTTTATGTGGGGTGTTATTATGGAATTTGTTTATGAAACACCGATCGACGATGTAATGTATTACTACAGCAGCAGAAATAAGACATGACATATTTCGCAGAATTCACCAGTCTTTGTTATAGTGCTATGTTGCTTGCCGCAATGAGGATGGAGGTCATTTCAAACATTTTATACGGCATGTGAACTAGTCTACATATAAGTAAGCTAAGATAACACAGTTAAGTACCATTTTCTCATTTATTTGTCAACCGATTTCTTTTAGTAGCTGATAACGAGCTCTAGCGTTATCAGTAAAAATAACCGAAACAGTACTGCCGTGTTTAACTGCAAGACAGTGTTTATGGAAAATCTCCATGGTGCAAGAGTTAAATTTCTTACAGAGAAGCATGTGATGTACAAATGGTATATTCAAAAATTATCTGCCATTTTTAACTCAAAGGCATTAAAACCCAGCGCCAAAACTCACATTTAAACTATAGGGAAGTAATACATGTACATGTGTTAATCACAGAAGTAGACGATCATCCTGCCAGTGTAGGGATGGCATGTGGTCTGTAAGTCAGGTCCACCAGTCGTTATAGCTGGTTATCTCAACGTGGAGCCGCTACTTATTGTAGCTACCCAAATTCCTCATGATGCTGGATGCTAATTTAGAATGCTATCACCCCATCATCAGTTACACTCCAACATAAATGTAGACTCTACTTTTATGATGATGGTCCAATACAATTTAAAAATAAAAATGTATAATATAATATAAAGTGACGTGTTATTTATGGTCGAATTTCAACCACTTGGCGAACACTAGTTTAGATAATGCTCTGTTTGTATTAGACGAATAATTTAGTTTTTGTGAGGTATTATCTTTCATTCCATTTGACCATCCACATACACATTTGTAGCTTAGGATTTCACGCCTGCAGCACCACAATGTTCCTGCCCTGTGACGTTGATCCAAACCGGCCTTAGCTCCATATCAGAGCGTCTGAAACCATTCGTTCCTTCTTCAAAAATACTCATTTTCATGCCACCTACTCGCTATTAAATTGTTTGTACACTTTTTTATCGCTCTGTATATTATAAATGAAACTGACTTATACGACTGTAACTTCAACGCGTCCATATAATTATCAAATTACGAACTACTTTTAGGGCTCTTCATATCTAACTCTCCTTAAAATCATATTACTTCAATTTTTCAGTAGATCGTTCATTTGAACGATTCATATTGTGAACAGTTCATTCATTCGACATTTCAGACGTACATCGTTCGTTCAATTGAACGATTCAGATTTCGAAACCTTGGTTCATTTAAACGATTCAGATTGCACGAATTCGTTGGTTGAGAAGTAAATAATTACCGAAAACTGACTTACGCCACTGTAACTTCAACGCGTCCAAATAATTATCAAATTACCAGTTACTTTTAGGACTCTTCATAATTAAAACTCCTTAAAATCATATTACTTTGATTTTCTTCAGGCAGATCGTTCATCTGAACGATACAAATTGTGAATCGTTTGTTCATTTGATCTATTCAGATGAAAATCGTTCGTTCATTTGCACGATTCAGATTGTGAGTTGTTCTTTCATTTGAACGATTCAGATTGAATGAAACTGTTGGTTGTCAGGTAAATAATTACCGAAAACTGACTAAAACCACTTTAACTTCAACGCGTCCATATAATTGTCAGATAAGAGTTAATTTTTACAACTTTTCATAATTGACTCTCCTTAAAATCATATTCCTATTATGTTTTTAGACAGATCAGTCCAACGGAGAACGTTCTGGTGACTTGGCTGACAGCAGGAGAAGGATGGCACAATTATCACCACGCTATTCCCTGGGATTACAAAGCAGCTGAACTAGGTCCTTCAAGCATCAACTGGACCACCTACCTCATTCAAATGTTCTCCAAAATAGGCTGGGCTTACGATCTCAAGAGTCCATCTGAAGAACTAATCAAAAAGTTGGTTGAACGGAGAGGAGATGGTACACATCCAAAATGGGGATCTGGCAAACAGGGGAAAGAAGATCAAATTGGGATTGGTGACGGTGATAAATATGAGCAGTGGGGTGCTGCCAGAGAACTTCCAATGGAAGGACCATCATAAAGCTTCAATATTTTTTATGTAATTCCATTAGGTAGATATATTAAAAAATGAAAGTCAGATAAAAAAATGTATTTTCTAAGTATTTATATAACTAAACTTTCTCCTTGCTAATGTGTAGGGCCTACAATTGTTATGATATAATATACTTTTTTGGTAAAAGTGATATGTTTCTTAAATATGTTTAAATGCTCTTTATAAAAAGACTAATTGAATTAAAGTGCTTTGTTAAGTCATACTTAAGCATATTGGTCATTTATAAGTGAGAATTTGTTTGTCATATTCGTTATATTTTCACTATTTTAAGAATTAAAAAACATTTATCGTACAATTTATTTCTTCCTTGTTTGAGTTGTTAAACTTCTCAGAATTTTGTTAATTGTAAAATCTATCTTCCTCTCCTACTTCGTTCCAATTTACAGTAGGGACTTTACTCTTTATTTATGTATTGTATCGCAACAAGCAGGTAGCTACTGTACTGTAATTTTAATAAAATAAAAAGCATGCTAAAATATGAAATTTCATACTTCAGCATGCTTCTCACTTGCATTTTTATTATTTAATAAATAGTTAGTTGCGTAAACTGATATTGATTTTACAACTGAAAGTATTACATGAACATCATATTATGTCACATTTTTTATGTACGGTGCATGTTTTTTTTTAATTTTTTGTAATAACTTCATTTTTTTGCAATTTTTTTTTTCATATTTCGGTGGTTTTAGATCATAAAAGTCCTAGCCCTACTTATAAGTATGACATGCATAATTTCTGTTGGGTTAATCGAAGGTTTTCAAACGTATCAGCAGAGTGGTGCAGAGGAAACGTGCTGGGCCCATAACCCAGAAGTCCGTGATCGAAACCACGTTCTGCTAGTACTTTATAAGTGTGGAAAAATTATTTATGTTAGGATCTTTGATGAATTCCAACCATATCAGCAGAGTGGCGCAGAGGAAGCGTGCTGGGCCCATAACCCAGAGGTCCGTGGATCGAAACCACTTCTGCTAGTAATTTTATGTTTTATAAGTGTAGAAAAACATTATTTTTGTTAGGATATTTGATAAGTTTCAAACATATCAGCAGAGTTGCGCAGAGAAAGCGTGTTGGACCCACAACCCAGAGGTCCGTTGATCGAAACCGCGTTCTGCTAGTAATTGTATGATTTATAAGTGTGGAAAACATTATTTTTATTAGGATCTTTGGTAAGTCCAAACATATCAGCAGAGTGGCGCAGAGGAAGCGTGCTGGACCCACACCCCAGAGATACGTGAATCGAAACCATGTTCTGCAAATAATTTTATTATGTATAAGTGTGGAAAGCATTATTTTTGTTAGGATCTTTGATGAATTGTGAACATGTTAGCAGAGTGGCGCAGAGGAAGCGTGCTGGGCCCATAACCCAGAGGTCCGTGGATCGAAACCACGTTCTGCTAGTAATTGTATGTTTTATAAGTGTGCAAAACATTATTTTTGTTAGTATATCTGATAAATTCCAAACATATCAGCAGAGTGGCGCAGAGGAAGCGTGCTGAGTCCATAACCCAGAGGTCATTGATCGAAACCGCGTTCTGCTAGTAACTTTATAAGTGTGGAAAAATTATTTATGTTAGGATATTTGATAAATTCCAAACATATCAGCAGATTGGCGCAGAGGAAGCGTGCTGGGCCCATAACCCAGAGGTCCGCGGATCGAAACCACGTTCTGCTTGTAATTTTATAATTTACAAGTGTGGAAAACGTTACTTTTGTTAGGATCTTTGAAAAATTCCAACCATATCAGCAGAGTGACGCAGAGGAAGTGTGCTGGGCCCATAACCCAGAGGTCCGTGGTCGAAACCACGTTCTACTAGTAATTTTATGTTTTATAAGTGTAGAAAACATTATTTTTGATCCATATTTGGTTCGTCTTCCGGGCTTATAGGCCGTGGTCTGGTTGTCTTCTTACTCGACGTTTCGTCTACTGCTGCGGTAGACATCATCAGGAGATACTGCGTGCTTTCTGTGAACTCCTCAACAGTCGGCTGCAGACTGGCTGGTCGTTGGAAACTGTCTCTCTGTTTATAGCTAAACCCCGGGTGGAGGGGAGGTTTTCTGCGCGCACCGAGTATTGCGCCGTATTGCCGTTTGAAGAAGTCATAGGCTTCGTAGTCGTGTTATGCAGTGCTGGGATCCAAATTTTGTTTATCTTCATGGTTTCTTCTTTTTTGTTGAAGGAATTTTTATGTTTATATATTTCTATGGCTTCTCTGTATAGTCTGGTGTAGTAATGTGATGTTTGTGACTATTTAACTCATGCCCCAAATGGGAGTCAATGACCAATCACGTTTCAATGATTTCTGTTTTACAACCAATCAGAGTCGTGTTTCACAAAATATTTATCAGTGTTATAATTACCATATATTAAACAAAGCTCCTCCTTTTTAATATTCTGAACAGGTCTGACCGTTATTTTGCAGTGACTGAGCCTATAAGAAATACGGCTACCAGATTGTATATATAGTGCATACATGTCAACATTTGTAGCAATTTATTATACCACCAAAAAAAGAAACCACTGTTTGACTTTCTTAAATGTATTTTTTCCCAGGTAATAATCCAGAAAAATATAATTGTAATATTACATCATACGACATCAGAAATGAATTAATATACAGATTGATGTTTCATTTTTTCTCCACTAGAGAGCATTCTTACAATATTGCGTTCCTTTGGCAATAAATAGTATGATCTGGTTGCAGTGATAAACAAAAGAAGCAGTAGAAGCGTACCTATCGTTTCTCATTTGTTTTCAAACATCGCCGTTTGCATTAAATATATAAATATTTTGAAATAACTACAGTTAAATAATGATTTGTGAGTAAACAGCTTAATTTTATTCGTTAAATAGTCCTAACAAATGCCACTCTTGATTTCCAAATTCTCTAGATAAATTCACTCCTCACTTCGTGAGTCGTGAATTTATCGATAATTTGGAAATCACTCGTGGCATTACTTATGATAATACCTGGGTATCTTCAAATCTTATGATATGTTGTTGGTTGTTCATCAAGTGTTCCGCTACGGCCGATTTTTCATTTTGTTTAACCTGCAGTGTCTCATGTGTTCTTGTAATCGTGTGTTGATCATTCTTTTTGTTGTACCGATGTACACCTCTCCACAACTGCACGGGATACGATATATACCGGCATGACTTAAAGGATCTCTAGTGTCTTTGGCTGGGCGCAGTATATTGCTGATATTTTGTGTAGGTTTGTAGGTTGTTGCTATTTTGTATTTCTTTAATATTCGTCCAATTTTCTCTGTTGTTGTTTTGATATAAGGTAGGTAAACCTTACCATTTATCTCTTCCTTGTTTTCGATAAATGGTAAGGTTTACCTACCTTATATCAAAACAACAACAGAGAAAATTGGACGAATATTAAAGAAATACAAAATAGCAACAACCTACAAACCTACACAAAATATCAGCAATATACTGCGCCCAGCCAAAGACACTAGAGATCCTTTAAGTCATGCCGGTATATATCGTATCCCGTGCAGTTGTGGAGAGGTGTACATCGGTACAACAAAAAGAATGATCAACACACGATTACAAGAACACATGAGACACTGCAGGTTAAAACAAAATGAAAAATCGGCCGTAGCGGAACACTTGATGAACAACCAACAACATATCATAAGATTTGAAGATACCCAGGTATTATCACAAACATCACATTACTACACCAGACTATACAGAGAAGACATAGAAATATATAAACATAAAAATTCCTTCAACAAAAAAGGAGAAACCATGAAGATAAACAAAATTTGGATCCCAGCACTGCATAACACGACTACGAAGCCTATGACTTCTGCAAACGGCAATACGGCGCAAAACTCGGTGCGCGCAGAAAACCTCCCCTCCACCCGGGGTTTAGCTATAAACAGAGAGACAGTTTCCAACGACCAGCCAGTCTGCAGCCGACTGTTGAGGAGTTCACAGAAAGCATGCAGTATCTCCTGATGATGTCTACCGCAGCAGTAGACGAAACGTCGAGTAAGAAGACAACCAGACCACGGCCTATAAGCCCGGAAGACGAACCAAATATGGATCAAGACGCCGGCCGTGAAAGCCTACAATTAAACATTATTTTTGTTAGGATATTTGATAAGTTCCAAACATATCAACAGAGTAGCGCAGAGAAAGCGTGCTGGACCCACAACCCAGGGGTCCATTGATCGAAACCGCGTTCTACTAGAAATTGTATGATTTATAAGTGTGGAAAACATTATTTTTATTAGGATCTTTTGTAAGTTCCAAACATATTAGCAGAGTGAAGCAGAGGAAGCGTGCTGGACCCACACCCTAGAGGTCCGTGAATCGAAACCACGTTCTGCAAATAATTTTATGATGTATAAGTGTGGAAAGCATTATTTTTGTTAGGATCTTTGATGAATTCTGAACATGTTAGCAGAGTGGCGCAGAGGAAGCGTGCTGGGCCCATAACCCAGAAGTTTGTGGATCGAAACCGCGTTCTGCTGGTAATTGTATGGTTGATAATTGTGCAAAACATTATTTTTGTTAGTATATTGGATAAATTCCAAACATAGGCTGCAGAGTGGGCGCAGAGGAAGCGTGTTGGGGGGGGGGGCCTCATAACTCCGGTGTCCGTGGATCGAAACAAAGGTTTTCTGCTAGTAACTTAATAATTTATAAGTGTGGAAAACATTATTTTTATTAGGATATTTGATGAATTCCAAACATCTCAGCAGAGTGGCGCAGAAGAAGCGCGTTGGGCCCATAACCCAGAGGTCCGTGGATCGATACCACGTTCTGCTAATATAATTTATAAGTGTGGAAAACTTTATTTTTGTTAGGATCTTTGATAAATTCCAAGCATATCAGCAGAGTGGCGCAGAGGAAGCGTACTGGGCCCATAACCCAGATGTCCGTGGATCGAAACCACGTTCTGCTTGTAATTTTATAAGTGTGAAAAAATTATTTATGTTAGGATATTTGATAAATTCCAAACATATCAGTAGAGCGACGCAGAGGAAGCGTGCTGGGCCCATAACCCAGAGGTCCGTGGATCGAAACCACGTTCTGCTTGTAATTTTATAAGTGTGAAAAAATTATTTATGTTAGGATATTTGATAAATTCCAAACATATCAGTAGAGCGGCGCAGAGGAAGCGTGCTGGGCCCATAAACCCAGATGTCCGTGAATCCAAACCACGTTCTGCTATTAATTTTATAATTTATAAGTGTGGATAACATCATTTTTGTTACGATATTTGATTAATTCCAAACTTCTCAGCAGAGTGGCGCAGAGGAAGCGTGCTAGGCCCATAACCCAGAGGTCCGTGGATCGAAACCACGTTCTGCTTGTAATTTTATAAGTGTGAAAAAATTATTTATGTTAGGATATTTGATAAATTCCAAACATATCAGTAGAGCGACGCAGAGGAAGCGTGCTGGGCCCATAACCCAGAGGTCCGTGGATCGAAACCACGTTCTGCTTGTAATTTTATAAGTGTGAAAAAATTATTTATGTTAGGATATTTGATAAATTCCAAACATATCAGTAGAGCGGCGCAGAGGAAGCGTGCTGGGCCCATAAACCCAGATGTCCGTGAATCCAAACCACGTTCTGCTATTAATTTTATAATTTATAAGTGTGGATAACATCATTTTTGTTACGATATTTGATTAATTCCAAACTTCTCAGCAGAGTGGCGCAGAGGAAGCGTGCTAGGCCCATAACCCAGAGGTCCGTGGATCGAAACCACGTTCTGCTTGTAATTTTATAAGTGTGAAAAAATTATTTATGTTAGGATATTTGATAAATTCCAAACATATCAGTAGAGCGGCGCAGAGGAAGCGTGCTGGGCCCATAACCCAGATGTCCGTGAATCCAAACCACGTTCTGCTAGTAATTTTATAATTTATAAGTGTGGATAACATCATTTTTGTTAAGATATTTGATTAATTCCAAACTTCTCAGCAGAGTGGCGCAGAGGAAGCGTGCTGGGACCATAACCTAGAGGTCCGTGGATCGAAACCACGTTATTCTAGTAATTTTATAATGTATAAGTGTGGAAAACATTACTTTTTTGGACCAAAGAGAGATGAACAGACAGGTGAATGGAGAATATTACATAACAATGAACTACATGGTCTTTATAGGAAGCCAGATATAATAAGAACAGTCAAGTCTCGTAGACTGCGATGGGCAGGACAAGTTGCACGTATGGGGAATGAAAGACGTGCATGGAAGCTTCTTGTAGGAAAGCCAGAGGTAAAACGCCCAGTTGGTAGACCAAGAATGAGGTGGGAGAACAACATTAACTATGATTTGAGGGAAGTAGATTATACAGGGAATGATTGGAAAGTATTAGCTCAGGATAGGGATGTATGGAGAGCTTATGTCCGCGCGGCCATGAACCTACGGGTTCGATAGTGCCAGTGAGTAAGTAAGTAAGTAAGGAAAACATTACTTTTCTTAGGATCTTTGATGAATTCCAACCATATCAGCAGAGTGGCGCAGAGGAAGCGTGCTGGGCACATAACCCAGATGTCCGTGGATCAAAACTACGTTCTGCTAGTAATTTTATAATTTATAAGTGTGGAAAACATTACTTTTGTTAGGATCTATGATGAAACCTAATCATATTAGCAGAGTGGCACAGAGGAAGCGTGCTGGGCCCATAACCCAGAGGTCTGTGGATCGAAACCACGTTCTGCTAGTAATTTTATGTTTTATAAGTATGGAAAACATTGTTTTTGTTAGGATATTTTATAAGATCGAAACATATCAGCAGAGTGGCACAGAGGAAACGTGCTGGGCCCATAACCCAGACGTCCGTGGATCGAAATCACGTTCTACTAGTAATTTTATAATTTATAAGTGTGGAAAACATTATTTTTGTTAGGATTTTTGATAAATTCCAAACATATCAGCAGAGTGGCGCAGGGGAACCGTGTGGGGCCCAGAGGTCCGTGGATCGAAACCACGTTCTTCTAGTAATTTTATAATTTATAAGTGTGGAAAACATTATTTTTGTTAGGATGATTGATAAATTCCAAACATATCAGCAGAGTGGCGCAGAGGAAGCGTGCTGGGCTCATAACCCAGAGGTCCGTGCATCGCAATCACATCCTATACCGCTGTGGTCTCGAGGTAGCGTGCTGCCTTGTCACGCAGCGGGCCCGGGTTAGATCCCCGGTCGGGGCAGTTTTTCTGGGTGAGGTTTTTATCGGGGTTTTTCCTCACCTGTAAGACAAATGTCAGGAAAACTTTAAGGCCCAAACGGCCCCGAAATCATATGGCCATCATTATCCTTATCACCATCATCCTTCACCGGTGTGGAAAGCAACGGGAAGCTACCACACCTACAATTCCCTAGTAACGCTGCAAGCATAGAATAAAAACGCTATGATTGCAGTGAAGGACCTGCCTTCGGGCAGAATTACTATGGATGGAGTAATTTTACCATTTGATTCTGTAACCCTCCGTACCAGAGGCAAGGAATAATACCACAAGACTCCCACCGGCGAAGGGTAAATATAAGTTCGATGAAATTTTACACTAGTGTAGAGATTTCAAAAATAATGTTTTAATCAAAAATATGAAAACTGAATTTTTAAATGAAATAGTCTGATTCCATAAACTACAATACTGTAGGAAACTTTATGGAATGTATTTTCTAATATCATTGTTTGAATTAGTTTTATTGTTTTAAAATGAATATGTTAAAATTGAAGATATTAATGATAAAATAAATTTAACTTAATGTGTGGCACTATTAAAAGAAACCCTTAAAATTCAACAAAAAAGAAACAAAAATGAAATTTTATAAAGTAATGGCTGTTCCTGTATTGATGTATACGGGTCAGAATGTTGGACGATCAGTAAAAGACAAGAACAAAGATTGGAAACAATTGAGTTTTTTTTATAAGTATATAGGCCTACGCACCTGATATATTTATTTATTGAGATGTTTAAGAAATAAATAATAGTTTAAAAAACTAAAACAACACGCTTCATTAGCAAACCGAACTAAGAAATGAAAAATAATTTTAATTTCCAACACGCTTGGGATAAAATTAAAGTGGTCAACAAAAAAATCATTTCCAACACATCTAGAATAAAACTAGAGTTATCTACAAAAAAATTAGCATCAAAAGCGTGCGGTGCTCTATATCAATTAAAATATTTTATAATAAACAGATATTGGTAAAAGTAAAGCCTCTAAGAAGAAAACGTAAAAAACTATAAAAAGCATCCCACGCTTTTGATGGTAAAATTATTTTTTTTGTAGATAACTCTAGTTTTATTCTAGATGTGTTGGAGATGATTTTTTTGTTGACCACTTTAATTTTATCCCAAGCGTGTTGGAAATTAAAATTATTTTTCATTTCTTAGTTCAGTTTTCTAATAAAGCGTGTTGTTTTAGTTTTTTTAAACTATTATTTATTTTTTATTTTTTATTTTCAATATTTTACAGAATAAGATAAAAATGTAAATATCTTTAAATTATATACTATTGTAGTATGAGCGAAAAGTAATACTCTACTTAAAAAGAATCCTCCGGGCCGGATTCTATCCAGCGACCTACGGATTACTGAAATTATATACCACTACAGTCCACCGCTCTACCAACTGAGCTCTTACAATGATTGAGTAGGAAGTTGATAAGTCCGCAACTTATTATACCGGTTATTATTTTGATTGTCTGCTGATTCTGGCCAGGATTTTAGAAAACATTTATGAAATTATTGTATTGTCATTGGTCTTTTACAAATATACAAAGTTTCAAGTCGATCAAATGATATTAAGTGGGTGAAAATCGTGTTGAAAGATTCCGTTACATAATTACACAGACACTTTTATTGATTTTCTGATGATTCTGGCCAGGATTTTAGAAAACAAATTATGAAATTATTGTATTGTCATTGATCATTTACAAGTATACGAAGTTTCAAGTCGGTCCAATGATTTTAAGTGGATGAAAATCGTATTGAAAGATTCCGTTACATAATTACACAGACACTTTTTTTGATTTTCTGATGATTCTGGCCAGGATTTTAGTAAACAAATTATGAAATTATTGTATTATCATTGATCATTTACAAGTATACGAAGTTTCAAGTCGGTCCAATGATTTTAAGTGGATGAAAATCGTATTGAAAGATTCCGTTACATAATTACACAGACACTTTTTTGATTTTCTGATGATTCTGGCAAGGATTTCAGAAAAATTATGAAATTATTGTATTGTCATTGGACCTTTACAAGTATACAAAGTTTCAAGTCGATCCAATGATTTTAAGTGGGTGAAAATCGTGTTGAAAATTTCGTTACATAATTACATAGACACTTTTTTTTTTATTTTCTGATGATTCTGGCCAGGATTTTAGAAAAAAAAAATGAAATTATTGTATTGTCGTTGGTCCTTTACAAGTATACAAAAGTTACAAGTCGATCCAATGATTTTAAGTGGGTGAAAATCGCGTTGAAAGATTTCGTTACATAGATAGATACAGGTCAAGCTAATATAAAGCGTGTAATAGAGCAAGATATTATCTGCTCTATAAGAAATGAAGATATAAGAAAGGAACTAAATATTTTCAAATTTACTAACTAACTAACTAACTCACTGGCACTATCGAACCCGTAGGTTCATGAGCGCGCGGACATAAGCTCTCCATACATCCCTATCCTGAGCTAATGTTTTCCAATCATTCCCGGTATAATCTTACTTACTTACTGGCACTATCGAACCCGTTGGTTCATGGCCGCGCGGACATAAGCTCTCCATACAGCCCTATCCTGAGCTAATGCTTTCCAATCATTCCCTGTATAATCAACTTCCCTCAAATCATAGTTAATGTTATTCTCCCACCTAATTCTTGGTCTATCAACTGGGCGTTTTCCCTCTGGTTTTCCTACAAGAAGCTTCCATGCACGTCTTTCATCCCCATGCGTCCACATGTCCTGCCCATCGCAGTCTACGAGACTTAACTGTTCTTATTATATCTGGCTTCCTATAAAGACCATGTAGTTCATTGTTATGTAGTCTTCTCCATTCACCTGTCTGTTCATCTCTCTTTGGTCCAAGAGTCTCTGCAATGCATAATAACACGCATTTCCAGAATTGAGCCTATGTTTAATTTCTTTGTGCATCTCGTTCCTATTTGTGATTATTGTTCCTAGGTATTTGAATTCAGCCACTTCCTCAAAATTTCCCTCATTTGACATTAGCCGTCCAGTAGTACTAGGACGGGAAAATTCGGTAAATTTTGCTTAGAGGCCTTTTCATGCAGACTTAATAATCTTTATACGAGCCTGAAAATCTTCAGACTCGGGATTCACGGCTTAAAGTCCCTCCCGGAGGACTTGCTCCTTGGATTTTTCCATCCTATAAAAATCCATCGACCCCGGCAGGGTTTGAACCCGCGTCCCTCGGGACCAGGAGCAAGGAGCATAACCACTAGTCCACCGCGGCCGATAATTACAAATATATCAAACCATAATTCAGAGCATTTTAACATATGGTGCTGAAGTCTGGCAAATTCCTACCACGGAAATGAAAAGAATTTTAAGTACAGAAAGGATGTTTTAAGAAGATCAGCTGGAAAATCTAGAATGGATAGAACACGAAATAAAGAAATAAGGGAAATTATTGGTGTACAAGAAGAGCCGGACATCATAGACGGTATAGAAAATAAAAGATTACAGTAGTATGGCCATGTCAAAAGAATGCCAGAGCAAAGATTGCCTAAAATTGTTATGGAATGGACCCCAATAGAAAGGTGGAAGAGAGGAAGACCGAAGAAAACTTGGATAGAAGGGGTACAAGCAGCTTTGAACATCAGAGGATTAGAGGAAGATCAATGGATGGACAGAGAGGAATGGCGTTTGGTTTCCGGAAGACGGCGGCAGCTGCCATGATACCAGATGATGATGAACAAAATTTCATGTTTTGCACATCTGATCATCTTCATCCGGTAGTCAGGCTTACAACTTTTTCTAAATGAATACACATTTTATAAGCATTAATTTCGCTTCGCTAGTTACATGTACCTGCCAACCCTTGAGTTACCGTTAATCACCCAATAAGTAGCTTAAGGTGACACAAGTCAATAACAAATTAAATTTTGAATTGTAACAATTACCCCTACCAGTACACCAGTCATAAATAAAAAAATAATATTTATTATTATTATTATTATTATTATTATTATTATTATTATTATTATTATTATTATTATTATTATTATTATGATCATCATCATTACTATTATTATTATTAAACATATACAAACTTGCATTAGTGAAAGTAAAAGAACAGCAAACTGAAGAAATAACGCTCACAAAGGGCATCAGGCAAGGTGACTCTTTTAAGTCCATTCTTATTTAATATTATAATGGATAAAATTATTGAAAACATTCCACCACGTTTGGGTTATAAAATGGGAAACACTATTTCACTTAATATGTTACGCAGATGATGTCGTTCTCCTTTCAGAATCTGAAGATAATTTACAAAGATCTTTACATCAATTTAATATAAATGCCAAAAAATACAATATGGAAATTAACACGAATAAGACAAAATGTTTAACAATATCAAAAGAACCAGTAAGATGCAAATTAGAAGTGGAAAGAAAAATTATAGAACAAGTGTCAGAATTTAATTATTTAGGTGTATTAATAACAAACACTAAAAATTTAATAAAAGAAGTAAAGAAATAAGCTGATAAAGCAGCACAAATATCAGGATCTATGAAAGATTTAATTTGGCGCAACAAACATATGTCAATAGAAAGCAAAACCCGCATATACAAAACGATAGTTCGACCAGTTATCATATATGGAGCAGAAACTAGTGCTGATACAACAAAAACTAAACAACTAATAAGCATATGCGAAATGAAAATCTTAAGAACTATTCAGGGGAAAACATTATTTGATAAAATACACAACACAGAAATTAGGGACAAATGCCATACTCAAGACATAACCAAATTTATTATAGATAGACGAAAATATTGGAAGGCTCATATAGAAAGAATGGAAGAAACCCGGCTTGCAAAAAGAGCTAAAGAAGATAGACCAATGGACGGGAGAAGAACAAGAGGAAGACCAGCCAGAGATGGATAGACAGTGAATGCACATTCAGCACGTCTTCCTCCGAGGAGTGATTTTGGAAATAAAACAGGATGAAAATCCTACAAATTAAGTTTAAGAAGAAGAAGAAAAAACTTGCATTAAATGTAGAAAATTAAATCGAATTGACCCTTGTGTCCGAGAAAATAGTGACCCTAAATCACTTCCTACAAATTTATGAAAATGGACAAGAAACGTTTTGAAAACAATCTCCTCAAACACATCTTCAATTTCAATTCACAAAAATTCATAATTCACTATAAGAGGGAATAATATTCAACAATGAAAAAATATGAAAATGTACGAATATGGCTTATATTACTCCTATCTGTTGCAGTTTATGCATAAACAATATAAACTACATCTCTGTTGAACTAAATTAAGAATATTGTTATTTATAAAAAAAATGTGACCCCGACGTGATTTGAAAACGCAACCTTCTGATCTGGAGTCAGACGCGCTACCGTTGCGCCACGAGGTCATACTTCTCTGCAGTATAAATATATCGCCTTTCTAACACAATACTTAACGTTATCTTTTGTTTACGTATTTGATAGTTCTTGCTAAATCTTAATATTTATCATTATTGATATCTATATACATGTTTACGTAATTGGATCACTATGGGAATTCCCTTGAATATAAATTACTATTTGTATCAACTACTGTTTGCAGACGACCAGGTAATAATTACACAAGACATCGAGGATGCTTCCTACATGATAAGAAAATTGATGGAGGAATATAAACATTGGGGATTAAATATTAATTTAAATAAAACTTAATATTTATCATCTACAAAGCAAATGGTTGAAAGTTTGGAGATTAAAAGTGAGAAAATTAAGACTGTTAACAATTTCTAGTATTTGGGATCAATATTAGAGTCAGAAGGTACAAGCAATTCTGAGATGAACAATAGAGTAAGTCAAGGAAGGAAAACAACTGGAATGTTAAATTCGGTGGTGTGGAGTGGAAACATTCTGAACAAAACTAACTCACTGGCACTATCGAACACATAGGATCATGGCCGCGCGGATATAAGCTTTCCATATATCCCTATCCTGAGCCAATGTTTTCCAATCATCCCCTGTATAATCTACTTCCCTCAAATCATAGTTAATGTTATTCTCCCACCTCATTCTTGGTCTACCAACTGGGCGTTTTCCCTCTGGTTTTCCTACAAGAAGCTTCCATGCACGTCTTTCATTCACTATTCGTGCCACATGTCCTGCCCATCGCAGTCTACGAGATTTATCTGTTCTCATTATATCTGGCTTCCTATAAAGACCATGTAGTTCACTGTTATGTAGTCTTCTCCATTCACCTGTCTGTTCATCTCTCTTTGGTCCAAAAATTGTCCTAAGAATTTTATTCTCAAATACTCTTAATCTCCTTTCCTCCCTTAAAGTAGGAGTCGATGTTTCGCACCCATATAATATAACTGGTAGAATAATAGTTTTATATATTTTCAGTTTAACGTTTTTTGAAAGGAGTTGGGACATCAAGAGTCTCTGTAAAGCATAATAACACGCATTTCCAGAATTGAGTCTATGTTTAATTTCTTTCTGCATCTCATTCCTGTTTGTGATTATTGTTCCTAGGTATTTGAATTCAGCCACTTCCTCAAAACTTCCCTCATTTGTATTGTATTTTTATGTATTTTTATGTGCGACCATATATTTAGTTTTATTGATATTTTCTTCCAGTCCCAATTTCTTAGTGTTGCCCAATAGTGTGTGCATGTTGGTGTTTAGTATCTCCTCGCTATCGGCCAATAGTGCTACATTATCATAAGTAATGCCACGAGTGATTTCCAAATTATCGATAAATTCACGACTCACGAAGTGAGGAGTGAATTTATCTAGAGAATTTGGAAATCAAGAGTGGCATTTGTTAGGACTATTTAACGAATAAAATTAAGCTGTTTACTCACAAATCATTATTTAACTGTAGTTATTTCAAAATATTTATATATTTAATGCAAACGGCGATGTTTGAAAACAAATGAGAAACGATAGGTACGCTTCTACTGCTTCTTTTGTTTATCACTGCAACCAGATCATACTATTTATTGCCAAAGGAACGCAATATTGTAAGAATGCTCTCTAGTGGAGAAAAAATGAAACATCAATCTGTATATTAATTATTTCTGATGTCGTATGATGTAAATATTACAATTATATTTTTCTGGATTATTACCTGGGAAAAAATACATTTAAGAAAGTCAAACAGTGGTTTCTTTTTTTGGTGGTATAATAAATTGCTACAAATGTTGACATGTATGCACTATATATACAATCTGGTAGCCGTATTTCTTATAGGCTCAGTCACTGCAAAATAACGGTCAGACCTGTTCAGAATATTAAAAAGGAGGAGCTTTGTTTAATATATAACACTGATAAATATTTCGTGAAACACGACTCTGATTGGTTGTAAAACAGAAATCATTGAAACGTGATTGGTCATTGACTCCCATTTGGGGCATGAGTTAAATAGTCAGCATAAACCAATACCATTGAGTTGTAGGCCTTCTTCATCCTCTAAAGAACAAAACTAAAAAACTTATGTATAGTTCATTCGTGGAGAGTATACTATTGTATGGTGTGGACAGTAAGCAGAGAGCAAGCACATATCTATCTATAGTGTTGTCCGAGGGCAGGTCTTTCACTGCAATCATAGTATTTTCATGTCATGCTTTGCAGCTTTACTACGAAATTATAGCTGCGGTTGCTTGTCCTTGCTTTCATATCGGTGAAAGATGATGATGGCCGAATGATTTTTGGGAACCGCTGGGCCTTAAGCTTCCTGACATTTGTCTTACAGGTGAGGATAAACCCCAAAAAAACTCACCCAGAAAGCCTGTCCCGACCGGAAATCGAATCCGGGCCCGCTGCGTGACAAGGCAGCATGCTACCTCGACATCACAGCGGCGAACATGTATATATAATATTTTTTATGTCATCTGGTTGTCTTTTATGACATTTCTGGCCTTCTCCTCGGACATTGGCGGAAATGTAATCCATTTCTTAAATTGGAGGGCCTGGAAGGCGGAGTTACATTATCCCGATGATATGATAGCTGATAAATGATAATGAAACACCAGGAAAGCTCTTAAACCTAATTTCCAGACCGTGGGCAACCACAGGAATCATTCCCTTCCTTCCTTCCTTCCTTCCTCACTGGCACTATCGAACCCGTAGGTTCATGGCCGCACGGACATAAGCTCTCCATACATCCCTGTCCTGAGCTAATGCTTTCCAATCATTCCCTGTATAATCTACTTCCCTCAAATCATAGTTAATGTTGTTCTCCCACCTCATTTTTGGTCTACCAACTGGGCGTTTTCCTTCTGGCTTTCCTACAAGAAGTTTCCATGCACGTCTTTCATTCCCCATACGCGCAACATGGCCTGCCCATCGCAGTCTACGGGACTTAACTGTTCTTATTATATCTGGCTTCCTATAAAGACCATGTAGTTCATTGTTATGTAGTCTTCTCCATTCACCTGTCTGTTCATTTCTCTTTGGTCCAAAAAATTTCCTAAGAACTTTATTCTCAAATACTCGTAATCTCCTTTCCTCCCTTAAAGTAAGAGTCCATGTTTCGCACCCATATAATATAACTGGTAGAACAATAGTTTTATATATTTTCAGCTTAACGTTTTTTGAAAGGAGTTGGGACATCAAATGTCTCTGCAATGCATAATAGCATGCATTTCCAGAATTGAGCCTATGTTTAATTTCTTTGTGCATCTCATTCCTATTTGTGATTATTGTTCCTAGGTATTTGAATTCAGCCAATTCCTCAAAATTTCCCTCATTTGTCATTAGCTGTCCATTTCCATTATATAATGTATTTCTACGTGTGACCATATATTTAGTTTTACTGATATTTAATTCCAGTCCTAATTTCTTAGTGTTATTCAATAGTGTGTGCGTGTTGGCCTTTAGTATCTCCTCGCTATCGGCCAGTAGTACTACATCATCAGCATAAACTAACAGCTTATTAATACCATTGAGTTGTAAGCCTTCCTCATTCTCTAAAGATTTAATGGCATGCTCTAGTACAAAATTAAATAGTAGAGGAGATAGTGCATCTCCTTGCTTTAACCCATTCTGGATTTCAAAAGTGTCTGAAAACTGTTTGCCTACACGCACCCTACTCGTTGAGCCATTTAGACACATTCGTATAAGTCTAACTAACTTTTTAGGAATTCCAAACTCCAGCAGGATACTATATAACTTCTCCCTCTTAATTGAATCATATGCTTTTTTGAAGTCTACATATAGTTGATGTACAGTACCATTATATTCCCATTTCTTTTCTAAAATCTGTCTTATACTAAAAATCTGATCTGTTGTAGACCTGTTTCTTCTAAATGCACATTGATGATCTCCTAGAATGTCATTAAGGGAAAATTCATATTGTTTGACCGGGAATCGAAGTCGGGATCTCAAAAACTGTAGTCATAAACGCCGATCACTAGCCCATGAGGCAGGTCACAAAAAATAATTAATTAATTTTTATTTATTTTATTTCATTACAAAAAAATATGGGCTATATTATCTAACGTTTTTAAATTATTTTCTTTCTTAATTGTCAATATTATTTTCAATTTTGGCAGAAACTATTTGGGTAAGTTCATTAATGATTTTTTTCATTGTTTTCCTTTTCTATTTGCCAGTTTTGGCAGACCTTATTTGTTAAAATAAAAGTATATATAATTAATAATGGAAATTATCCAGGATATGATTAATAATTACAAAAAAAGTATGAATGAGAAATCCTCAAAAAATGCTACTTTAGTATATTTTCACTATTTATAATGAATATTTTCAATTTTATATAAATTAAGAATTTAATGTATATTTTATTTAATTGTGGATGATTTTAAATATATCAGCATTGCCAACATTTGATAGAATATGTCTCAATTAATAATAGAAATTCCCCGATTAGTTTCATTGTTGTCAGTTGTGATTCGTTTTAAATAAGTGCAGTTGGCTCCCAGTTTCTGTGCAATCGGAACGTGTCGTTTAACATTGGTAATATAATGTTCCTCCGAATATTTTAATAGTATTTTATACGTATTCCTAGGATAGATTTGAGGGAATTTCTTATATCTCTGGCAACTTAAAACTGTAAGTATTATCATCAATATAATTTACAATGATTATTGACATTGCACTTTGACTTGTATAAATTAAAAAATATATTCTCAATTCTAGAAACACTATATTAAAGATAACTTTAATGAGTCCAGGCTGAATGGAGTGAAAATAGTGAAGATTTCATTAAATATATAGCATATAACATCTAATGAAGCTATTGACCAGGGATTGTTTCTAAAAACACAGGTAATTGTACCGTATTGTGAACATGGTTAAATGCGTTATTTTATTCTTATATTCATGATTATACGAGCCAGGATTGCCACACGTAATGAGAAAAAAGTTACTAAAATCAGACTTTTAAAAATAGCTAAAATGAAAGTATTATCCGTGGAAGTAGCTGCATTTTAAAACTTAGAAAATGGATCCTTGTTTGGTTCGACTTCCGGGCTAAATGGATGTGGTCCTTATGAAACTCGACATTTCGTCTACTACTGCGGTAGACATCTTCAGGAGATTCTGCGTGCTCTGTGTGAACACAACAGTCTGCTGCATTTCAGTTCACAGAGAGCTCGCAGAATCTCATGAGGATGTTTACCGCAGAAGTAGACGAAACGTCGAGTTTCAAGACAACTGGATCACGGTCATTTAGCCCGGAAGACGAATCAAGATTCGAGTCGTGAAAGCCTACAATTTTAGAAAGTGGACTTACCAATCTGTACCTCTAAAGTACATTTTTTATTCATGTATTTTATGGCTTTGGAGCTAAATGACCGTTGTCAAAGAGCACGCAGAATCTCCTGAGGATGTCTACCGCAGTAGTAGACGAAACGTTGAGTGTTAATAAAACCAGACCACGGCCATTTAACCCGAAAGACATAAAATACATTAATCAAGACACCTGCCGTGAAAGTCTAAAATTTGTCTTCTTCTTCTTCTGCTTCATGAAATTAGGCCTTTTGACCTGTTTTGACATAAAGTGGGATTTAATGCATCCTCCCATCTAGTAAATGGGCGTCCTATATTTCTATGTCCTATTGGTTTGTACTTTAGTAACAGCTGAGGGATTCTATCTGTAGGCATTCTCTTGACATGTTCATACCAGTTGTTTCTCATGTTGTCAATTCTATTTGTTAAATTGAAAATATTTAAGTCTATAATTTTACATACTTTTTTTTGTCAATACGTTTTCTTTTACTCTATTGGAATTGCTGTAATTTTAATATTGTGAGTAAATTATGATTATAAAGTATATTTTAAGAAATAAATAATATTCTTACAACGGAAGATTCTGTAATTCTCAATTCTAGAAAAGTTTTCTTTAATTTCTCTCTCTTTAAGTTTATCTGTACCGCGCCGTAGACACGTGTTTAAGGCAAGAAGCCTTGGCGCAGAGCTACGGAACTTGCGCTGCTTCGATTCCCCATGGAGTAACAAATTTTCTCATGGAATTTTGGCTAGTATGGGCCCGGTGTCCACTCAGCATCGTGAGGAATTTGGGTAGCTACAAATAATTAGCGACTCCAGGTTTAAAGAAGAACCAGCTATAACGGCTGAGGGACCCCGACACCCCTACACTGGGTGGGATGATCGTGTAACTCTGGTGGAATAAACGCATGTTGAATATGAGGCCAGCAGCCTGCTGGTAGGCCAAGGGCTTTCTAGAGCCTGTCGCGCTTGGAGTTTTTTTTAATATGCATTTTATTTGTGAATATTATGCCGTGGCAAGAAAGGTACTCTTTGGCCTTTTTTTTTTTTGTGGTGGCAAAGTCCCTATTAAACTCCCGTCCATTATCATTACACAATTTATATACAATTATTAATTTATATAAAATTATTAATTTATATAAAATTATTAATTTATATAAAATGATTAATTTATCTACCAATTATTATTTATATAACACTTATTAATTTATATCAAATTGATTACTTTCTATTAATTTACTCTCCCCTTCTTCCTTTCTCTCCACTTCTTCCTTTCTCTCCCCTTCTTCCTTTCTCTCCCCTTCTTTCCTTTCTCTCCCCTTCTATCCTTTCTCTCCCCTTTTCCTTTCTCTCCCCTTCTTCCTTTCTCTCCCCTTCTTTCATTTCCTCCCCTTCTTCCTTTCTCTCCCCTTCTTCCTTTCTCTCCCCTTCTTCCTTTCTCTCTCCCTCTTCCTTTCTACCCCCTTCTTCCTTTCTCTCCCCTTCTTCCTTTCTCTCCCCTTCTTCCTTTCTCTCCACTTCTTCCTTTCTCTCCCCTTCTTCCTTTCTCTCCTCTCCCTTCCCTCCCCCTGGCCCGTCCTCTCCCCTAACCACAAGGCAGGCAACCAGCTGTTAGCCGTAGAAATGGATTTTTGGAGGCGATCGACAAGAATTTCAAGAAGGGATAAGGTCAGAAACAGCATAATAAAGGAAATTATGCAAGTTGAAAAAACATATTAGAAAAAATAGAAGAAAAACGTTTGAAATGGTATGGACACCTCATAAGAATGGAAGAAGAGAGAATACCAAAGAAGATCCTTAATTGGAAAGCAAATGGAAGAGGCAGACCTGGAGAACGTTGGATGGGTGGAGTGAGGAGAAGTATGGAAGTTAGAGATCTGAGGGAAGAAGATGCTCTAGACAGGAACCACTGGCGCTAAATCACTTTGGGTTGAAGGAGAAACACTGTATTGTGAAATATTCCTAATTTAAAAAAAAATAAATAAAAATAAAAATGGATGGAAGTGATTACAGAAAAGGCGTCAAAAGACCTAAAAAAATCATTAGTGGCTTTTTCACAAGTTAGTAGTTAGCTATGTTTTCAAAATGGTCAAATCTAGTCCCTCTCCCATTCTGGAGTTGATTAATATAAAATATCTCCTTTTCAGTGCTGGTGTAACAATTAGGAAATTATGATGATGCCAAGAAATGATACTTTGGAACCAATGGAAACAGAACGCAATTCTACCGATGATAATCTTTCTTCATCCTCAAATAGTGTAACCCCAACTGCTATGATGTCACCCTTGCAAAGAACTCCAACAAAAAATGTAAGTTGTATGGTCCTTCATTCTTATAGAGTGGGAATTCCTATGACATGTCATACATTTTCCATATCTTTATTTTGAATTTTAATCAATTAAATAACATTTATGCGGGTTCAAACCCGGCCGGGGTCGATGGATTGTTTTAGGACGGAAAAATCCAAGGAGAAAATCCTCCGGGTGGGACTTTAAGCCGTGGATCCAGAGTCTGAAGATTTTCAGACTCATAAAAGATCCTTAAGCCTGAATAAAGACGCCTCTAAGCAACATTTACCGATCTTATCGCCCTAGTAATACCTTAGTTGGCTGTTAGATGTCTCATTCGGTCAGTGTATTGACTGCATGTCATTCATGACATCTATGAGCAAATAAGGTAACTAAAAATTAACTTGTTCTAGTAACTCCTTACAAAGGAGAGGCAATGGTTCAACAATGGGCTACGCCATTATAGATAGAAATAACATTTATATAGGTCTTCTGATGGAAATTTAGTGGTTTTTATAGCGTCTTAAAAGTCATATTTTCAATGTTTGCTCTTTTTTTGGGTGAATTCCACGTAAAATGTGACATAATGCATGAAAATTAGAAGTTTCAGGGACTCTCCTGGTGCTACTTTATCATTTATCACTCATATAATCAGGATAATGTAACTCCGTCTTACAGGTGCCCCAACCTAGAAGTGTGTTACAATTCTGTCAATACCAGGAGAGAATGTCAAAAATGTCGTAAAAAAGTCTGGTGGCATTGGACAAGAATAAAATGTTTGTTCACTCCTATACTAATAATGGCCTAATTATCATTCTGTTTTAGGGAAGTAAGTTGAATTTACCAGAGAGGCCTTGGTATCCATTGACAACGGCATATAATTGCTCAACTTCTCTAGGGAAGAAAAGTAACTGACTTAATTAATAATGTAAAAATCTTACGTTAATTATTACTTTTCATATCTATTTGTACAATTTGCTGGTAATAGAAAATTAACCGCGGCATTCGCCGCTTCCTCAACATCACAATTAATATGCAGTCTGAAACTGTTATATAAAACGTATGCCACTAATTCAGACAACAATAACAATTGCAGTTGTTTTATCAACATTCCCTGCTATCAAACAATTGAACTCTTGAAACCAAGATATAAATTCACAAGAAATATAAAAATTAAATATAATTATTATTGTAGGAATGAACAAAATTATATACGCAATTCGGGAATTAAGTAGGCCTACATTACTAGTCTCGAATTTATTTGCTAGCGCTCACTAAAGCTCGGGCTCAAACACGTCCTCGACTGGTAATGTACTACCACCAAATTAACTCTGCACGGGCGGAGGGGAAGAGTTTTAGCGCTAGTGTCGCCGAACTACTGAATCTGTGGAAGGGATGTAGGAGAAGACTGTACATCCGATCACGTACTGAAATGGTTCAATTTTAAGTGTGGGCGGAGAATCCCCAAACACCTGTGAAAGATGTTAACATGATTGTCAAATTAATAATTTAAGCACGGAACGCTCAAACGGTCGGATCATTTAAAATCACAGTTTTTTGTCGTCTCTCCGTTACTAGCCTCACAACAAATCACAAGTGGCAACATGTAATGAGAAGGGATAGCCCATTCTTACACGTAACCCCAATAGTAACAGGGTTGTCAAATTAGTAATTTTGCCAATGACCGCGTAGAAGGACGGACCATTAAAATCCATAGTATTTGTCAGCTCTGTACCGCCAGACAAACAACATATACAGAGGATAGGAAGTGGAAACATATTAAGGAAGAGAAAGAGAAAAACAGCATGTTAGTTAACATATT
The DNA here is from genome assembly GCA_030220185.1 of Diploptera punctata. Taxonomy (NCBI): domain Eukaryota; kingdom Metazoa; phylum Arthropoda; class Insecta; order Blattodea; family Blaberidae; genus Diploptera; species Diploptera punctata. Next base: position 253,289 of record JASPKZ010006043.1, read on the forward strand.
TTCCGCCTGCACATATTACTTAGTGGAGTAGTACTTACTTCCCTTGTTGCGTACATAACTATTTCATAATTGATTAATAATGTGTACATTCATTGCAATTTCTTGTGTTGTATATTTCAGTTTCCACAAAACAGCCCCAGCAAGAGAGCAGGGGGTGATCGTTTTATACCAAGAAGAGATTTTCATAACTGGGAAACCAAGTTAGCAATGTCTTTTGTAAGTTTCATTCCAACGAATTTATCAAAGCCTTTCAAAAATTACAGAATCTACCCTATAATAAATAAGGTGAATCTGAAATCATATTATCTCATAAATTGTTTTGTTTAATTTGAACATGTTTCGATATGCCATGCATACCATCAGCTTTTCCAGACTATTGAATTTTATGTTGTCGGCCCTGGATGTCGACTCCCACTTCATATTTTGGCTGACCGAAAAACTTGTAAATCAATTTTTTTCCCCAGGAAAAAACCAAAAAATGGAATGACAGTCGATATCCAGGGCCGACAACATAAAAATCAGTAGTCTGGAAAAGCTGATGATGGTCTGCAATGACATATCAAAACATGTTCAAATAGAACACAACAATTTATGATGTAAGATGACTCCGGATATGTTTTAAGAAGAACCTCATAATGTTACTTCCTATTGTAACTTATTAATCTACTCTATGTATGATATTATTAATTATAACATCTTCAAAAACCAACTGAAAAATTATTAATAAAGCTAACATAAACACTTCATTAATGGTAATCTTTTAGCAAATAATAAAAACATGGAAAGAAGCTTTTTAATGTAATTTAAAATTCCCAAATAATTGTCTTCTTAATAAAGAAGCCGCCATTTGCAAGACAGAAGCAAAGATTTCATAGTACTTGGTGCGCGGGAATTAACAGGTATATAAGAGAAAAATTTGCGTTTAGATTGGAACTTGCTCAGGTAGCTTACTCGGTTAGAGCATTCGCCTATAGTGCTAAAGGTCCTGGGTTCAAGCTCAAGTTTAAGAGTATATTTTTTCTCTTCAAATAAGATTCTTTTAGCAATTTATTATTTAATTTTATAAAAATAATATTAATATTATTCAATATTTTAAGTTGATATATATATTATATATAACCAGTGGATTAGTACAATAGATCTTATTACTTTTCCTTGTGAATTTTTACAAATATATTAGATAGGAAGGTCTATTGTATTATTTGTGTTACTTTATGAAGAACAAGATATAAATAAGAAAATGCAGAAATTTCAACATATTTGTGGAACAATCAGATGAACACTGAGGAATAAAGTAAGAAAGGATACGCAGCTAAGAATTTACTGAACGATGGCACTATCAGCGGCGATGTATGGAAGTGAGGCCTGGGTCCTGAAGGAAAAAGAAATAGTAAAATTCGGGCAGCGGAAATGAGATTCCTACGGGTTGTGAAAGGTTGTACAAGAGAAGAACATATTAGAAATGAGAATATTAGAGAGGAACTAAAAGTACAACCACTTCTTTAACAAATATAAGAACACAGGAACAATTGGATAGAACATCTGCAAAGAATGACAGAGGATAGGATACCAAAGATGGCACTGATGTATAATCCTGGAGGACGAAGATCAGTAGAAAGGCCAAGAAAGCGCTGGGCTGAACAGATGTGAGATCGGAATAGGCAAAGACTTAATCCGTGAAAGATGATTATGATAATGTTGTTACTTGATGTACTTTTATTATTAATTTTAATTATCATTAATACCATTATATTATAGATATCACTTTTATTATTGTCGTTTTGATAACATTTTCATTTATCAATCGAAATTCTCATCATTCCTGCATGGAATATAGGGCACTCAGAAAACTTCTCCATCTCACTCTATTCTTGGCTGCTCCTTGATCTTATTCCAAGTCTTCCCCATCTTTTTAGCTTCTGAGAGAACAGTTCGTTTCCATGTTATCTTGGGTATGACAATTTCCCTACTGTCCTGTGGGTTCCAATCCAATGCCATTCTGTCGGGGTCATCTGGAGGTCGGCGAAGTGTATGTCCCAACCATCCCCACTCCCTATGCCGAATTTCAGGTTCAACTGGTTTTTAATCATATGTTTTCATTAGATATCTTGACCGGCCGGAATAGTTTTAATATATTTTACAAACTTGTAGTTGATTGATAATGGTTTTAATACATAACATGCATTTCCAGAATTGAGCCTTATGTTTCATTTCTTTGTGCATCTCATTCATAGGTATTTGAATTCACTTCTTCAAATTTTCCCTCATTTGGCATTTACTATCCATTTCCTACATATAATGTATTGTATGTATGGCCATATATTTAGTTTTATTGATGTTTACTTCCAGTCTTAATTTATTAGTGTTACCTAATAGAGATCATAAGCCACTAGTTTGTAATAAAGAGTGATTCACAATAAGTTTTACAAATTCTAGGGGTTGTAGAGATGACTTGGTAGATAAAGTTTTAATGAGGAACCCATGTCCGGAAACGTACCATTTTTATGTAAAATAAGTTTGAAGATCGAAACACGATGGGCTGACATCGTGTGTCTTGTGTTTCAGAATAAGTTTGACAGACTTCTAGGCGTTGTACTAAATCTATCGAGCCGGAGAAAGATCTTCTGGCGACAGTAAAAATTATTGAGCACACACCAGGACTTGTGGGATGTGTGTATGAAAACATGCGTCGCATGTACACTTTGTGCAACGAACAACAGGGTCGCCATATGGAACCACATTTGTAATACAACCCCTAAAAGTCTGTAAAACTTATTCTGAAACACAAGACACGCGATGTCAACTCATTGTGCTCCGATCATCAAACGTATTTTATATCGAAATGGTATGTTTCCGGACATGGGTTCCTTATCAAAACTCTATTTACTAAGTCCCCTCTATAACTCCTAGATGTCTGTAATACTTATTGTGAATCACTCTGTATATAACTTAGGATATAGCATTTTATTAAATTACTGTAATTATAAATTTAACTTGTAATTTATTTTCTTTTCTGTTCAAGGAAACTAAATCCGCTTTCAGAAAGGATGAAGGATTATCTCCTACAGAAAGAACATACACAAAAATACTTAGAAATGAAATAATTAATACTGAAAATAAGGATTGTGGAGAAAACGTTTCACCTGTTAACTCTACAAGGATATTTCAGGTACTTTACTGATTTAGAATTTATCTTGTATCATCCTATTAGGGCTAAGGCCTCCTGCCTGAAAGTAGGGTAACTCGAATTCACTCCTTTAGGTGAGCTAGTCCAAGATAGTGTTTTGCTTTTTTTTATTTGTCACATGGCAGGAATTGGCAATAATGTCATTTTTATTTTGCCTTCATTAATCTTTTCAATTTTTCATTACTTTAATTAATTTAGGCTATGATCATTTTTCGGAGCTAATTCAATGTTAAATTTGCTGAAATTTGCTAATAGTGATATTTCCTATAATAGTTCAATAACTTTTAAATGAAAGGTTAAATTAAAATACTTCATACCTTACCTTATATCCAGTCTTCTAATTATACTGCGGATTCGGAGCCTTGGCAGCTTTATCTTCAGTAATATCTCGTCGACAAGAACTACTTGTTCTTCTCATCGACATAACTTCAGCCTCATCTTCAGTAATATCTCGTCAACAAGAACTACTTGTTCTTCTCATCGACATAACTTCAGCCTCATCTTCAGTAATACCTCGTCGACAAGAACTTCTTGTTCTTCTCATCGACATAACTTCAGCCTCATCTTCAGTAATACCTCGTCGACAAGAACTTCTTGTTCTTCTCATCGACATAACTTCAGCCTCATCTTCAGTAATACCTCGTCGACAAGAACTTCTTGTTCTTCTCATCGACATAACTTCAGCCTCATCTTCAGTAATACCTCGTCGACAAGAACTTCTTGTTCTTCTCATCGACATAACTTCAGCCTCATCTTCAGGAATACCTCGTCGACAAGAACTTCTTGTTCTTCTCATCGACATAACTTCAGCCTCATCTTCAGGAATACCTCGTCGACAAGAACTTCTTGTTCTTCTCATTGACATAACGTCAGCCTCATCTTCGGTAATATCTCGTCGACAAGAACTACTTGTTCTTCTCATCGACATAACTTCAGCCTCATCTTCAGTAATACCTCGTCGACAAGAACTTCTTGTTCTTCTCATCGACATAACTTCAGCCTCATCTTCAGGAATACCTCGTCGACAAGAACTACTTGTTCTTCTCATCGACATAACATCAGTCGACTAGATATTACTGAAGATGAAGCTGCCAAGGCTTTGAAATTGCAGTATAATTAGAAGACTGGATATGAGGTGAGATATGAAGTATTTTAACTTATCTTAAATTAAACCATAGTGATTTTTTCCTATAAAAGTTCAACTTTTCAATGTTTTTTTTATTTATAGTATTCTTCTCCAACAAAGGAACAAACTGGTTTAGACACAGCAACATCTCAGCGATATTCTTTATCACCAATCAGTCGTAAAAGTCAAGCTTTGTTACAGTCTCCGAAGAGAGAATTTAGGAAAATACCTCGCATTCCATTCAAGGTTTGTTCACTATCAAACATTCAGAAATAATACAGAATTATGTTAATAGATTTTTTTTTCAAATCCAAAGGGATAAAAACTTACATTTAACAGTGTAAAAATAAAATAGCAAATAAGTTTTGCAATTTTTAAAGAGGGAAATTTCTTTCTAATTCAGGATTTGTACCCAAGATCTCCAGATTTATATACTAGTGTACTAACTAATTGTGCTGTCCAGGCATTTCTATTCAGACACAAATTATTCTCTCTCTTATATATAATCCCAAATATACCATAATAACTGCATATAAAATCATTATAGGTGAATTCCACATAAAATCTGACATAACATATGAAAATTAAAATTTCTTCCCTGCTCTCATATTGGTATATGAACTAATAATAGTATATTACGATGGGAGGTTGAGAAGTGGTTTTTACAGAATCGAGTAATTTCCGAGATTCTGTAAAATACTTCACAAACGTGTGTTGTACATTATTTTTTGCGCGATGGTGTTTTGAAAATAATAAATAACAGTAAAATAATATCTTTGTTGGAAATATTTGCGTTCATTATAAACAACCTACTAACGTTAACAGTGTGGGCAATGTTTATTAGTTGAAACAACAGGAGGCCGTGAGATCAATTTAGTGATAAAATGGCGGCAAGTACGTATTTATTGTTTTATATTGTTTCAAATTAAGTTAAATTCGTTTAAAATGCAGTTGTTTCGTATAATGTATATTAACACTACCTTTTGGATATTTTGTGTATATGCATTGTATGTAGTATACATAGAGGGCAGTGGTTTTACTTCCCACAAGCGTGTTAGTAATATGTAATATTACAGTATAGTTATTTTATTACAGTAACTTATAGTTATTTAGGTTGGCAACCTCGAAATGTAGGAAGTTGAACTTTCAATCAAGGTCGCCATTGTAAGTACGACAAAACGCACTAATCGCGCAAAAAAGATCCTTAAGCCCGAATGAAGAGGCTTCTAAGCAATATTTACCTATAATCCACAGACGAAGAGAATGAAAGCACGGGACGAAGGGGGGGGCACGGGGAATTGCAAGCGATACAATGACATACTACCTGAGAATAAAGAAACACTCATGGCGTATGAAATACCTACTGTTTTCATTTACTTCGTCTGTGGACAATGCTTTCATCATTCTTGTAATACCACAGTTGCCTACTAGATGTCTCTTTGGGTCGGTATGTTGACCGCATACAATTCATGATATGTGTGGGAAATGAGAATAAGTAATTTAACTTGGTCTAATAACTCCTATCAGACGGGAGGCTAAGGCCCAATATTGGGCTGTTACATCATTTTAGATTGATTATATTGCTGTTAAAAAATATGGAGTAGGTAATTTGATACAAACCAACAAGATATTTTCGCTTAATGTACGGGAAAACATTCACTGTGTTTACAAACAGACCTGAAAGAAGTTTGGGGAAAAGAATCATAAATATTCAATATAGGATTTAAAGAGAGATTAGTGCTTTCTTGGTTTATGTTGGAGGCATGGAAATTTCTAAAATTTACCGACGATCACGGTATGTCCAATATGCGATAGCTTTCAAATCGAAATACACGTATACAGTATTAGGAAAATGTAACGATTTAGAATATTGGAGGCGTCAGTTGTTACCGGAAAGATTTCTAAATTCATGTCGTGATAAATTGGCATGCTTCGAGTTAATGGTAAACCCAGAAAATCGGATAAACATGGGTAAATTTCTGGATAAAACACGAAAAATAAGAACAACACTCATTCGTGAATAAATAAATATGTAAGCAAAGTGTAATATCATTAATACCTAATAATTTTACATAACTTAATTACTTTGCAATGTAATTATATTGTTACCTATTTTGTTTGTTTTTTTTTTTTCCTATCTATTTTATAATATTAGTCCACCGCTGTGGTCTCCACGTAGCAGCGGGCCCGGGTTCGATAATCGGTCGGGACAGGCTCCTGAGTGAGATTTTTCGGGGTTTTTCTTCACTTGTAAGACAAATGTCAGGAAGCTTAGTGCCCAACGGTCTCCGAAAATCATTCGGCTATCATCATCCTTATCATCATCATCGTCATTCACCGGTGTGGAAAGCAACAGGAAGCTACCACACCTATAATTCCCTAGTAAAGCTGCAAAGCATAGCATGAAAATGCTATGATTGCAGTGAAAGGCCTGCCCTCGGGCAGAATTACTATGGATAGATTATAATATTAGTAGACGTTATTTTATTGATACTGACTGTCAACAGCACGTATAACTTGCTGCCCGACACATATTTGTAAATAACATTGAATGTATCTTACTTTTAGTCTAATAAAGTTCTACTGCTTTAGGTATTGGATGCGCCTGATTTGCAAGATGATTTCTACCTGAATCTATTGGATTGGTCATCACAGAATGTAATCGGTGTTGGATTAGGTTCTTGTGTTTATCTATGGTCCGCTGCAACAAGTCAGGTCTCCCGACTGTGTGAACTTGAACCTAACATCAATACAATCACCTCAGTTTCTTGGAACAAGAAGGTATGTGTTTTCTAATACAGTATACTCTGTTATTATATTATTTTTGGTCTGGACATCTTACCTCAATATTAATGTTGATTTGTTCTTGAACATGTTTCAAAACAATTCTGTTTTATCTTCAGCTTTCCCAGTCTGGGAAAGCTGAAGATAAAACAGAATTGTTTTGAAACATGTTCAAGAACAAATCAACATTAATATTGAGGTAAGATGTCCAGACCAAAAATAATATAATTAAAATAACCTCAAAATATAACTTCCTAAAATTAAATATTAATACTCTGTTATACCTCTTCCGAGTTAAGTTCAAGTTGTAATGTAAACAAACTAGATGTACAGTATTATTCAATTTTCATTGATTTTATTTAACTTTAAGCTTTTAAGAAAAGGCATTTCGCTCTCTAACATTCGAAATAAAGGAAATAACAGTATATTATGATGCAAGGTTGGGAAGTGGTATTTACAGAAATAAGGAAAATGTTAAAAAACCGAGCGATAGGGAGGTTTTTAATTTCCGAGACTCTGTAAAACACTTCACAAACGTACGTTGTACATTATTTTTTGCACGATGGTGTTTTCAAAATAATAAATAGTATTTTTAAAATAATAACATCTTTGTTGGAAATATGTGTGTTCATTATAAACAATTGAGTAACGTTAACAGTGTGGGCAATGTTTATAAGTTGAAAGTACAGGAAGCCGTTAGACCATTATTATTGATAAAATGGCCGCAAGTACGTATTTATTGTTTTATATTGTTTCAAATAAAGTTCAGTTAATTTAAAATGCAGTGATTTGTTTCGTATAATGTATATTAACACTACCTTTTGGATTTTTTGTATATACATTGTACGTAGTATACATAGAGGGCAGTGGTTTTACTTCCCGCACGTGGGTGTAAATGTAATATTACAGTATAGTTATTTAGGTTGGCAATCCCGAAATGTACGAAGTTGAACTTTCAATCATGGTCACCATTGCTGTAAGTACGACAAAACGCACTATCGCGCAAAATCATATATGTCTATATAAGTTATATGGGAGAATCTTAAAACATATAATTACGATTTATTATTGTTTATTACCAGATATAATAAGAACAGTTAAGTCTCGTAGACTGCGATGGGCAGGCCATGTTGCACGTATGGGGAATGGGAGACTTGCATGGAAGCTTCTTGTAGGAAAGCCAGAGGGAAAACGCCCAGTTGATAGACCAAGAATGAGGTGGGAGAATAACATTAACTATGATTTGAGGGAAGTAGATTATACAGGGAATGATTGGAAAATATTAGCGCAGGATAGGGATGTATGGAGAGCTTATTTCCGTGCGGCCATGAACCTACGGGTTCGATAGTGCCAGTGAGTAAGTAAGTAAGTATTGTTTATTATTCGATGCCACCATCTTGTCATTTCGACATTCTGTATTCTCTCCTAGCATGGCGTTATTGTAACCCACTTCTGATGTTGGGGCGCCTGGAAGGCGGAGTTAAGCTGCCCCCGATGATATATGATAGGTGATGATGCGCCAGAAGAGGCCTTAATCCTAAACTTAATGAACATGTTAATGATGATGGCCAGATGATGTTCGCGGATCATTTGGACCTTAAAGATTCCTGACATTTGTTTAGCAGGTGAAAAAAAAACCATCACCCAGGAAACTTGTCTTGACCGGGGATCGAATCTGGGCCCGTTGCGTGAAAAGGCAGCACGCTACCTCGAGACCACAGCGGTAGAGTATAATTACAGTTTTAATAGATAAAATAAACATTGTTATATACTTACGCATGCGCAATGCAGAATACGTTGGAATTTCAATTGATTCAAAATGGCCATATTTATATAGAATTTCTTAAAACATTGGAAAGCAAAGTATTTGAAAAGCGGTGAGAAATAAATTATTTTGAATGTTTACAAACAGTTAGTGAAAAAATCCCATATTAACCAATGAGGATGTAGTTAAAATAGCAGCAGAATTTACAGGTGAGTTAGCATAGAACATAAATTCTGCTCATAATGAAATTGTACCGGTAAATAAAGGTTATCCATTAATGGCATCATGGAAAAAGCGTAAACGTCAGATTTAGTAGGGCCACATATATTTTTGTCATAAATAAATAAGGATTGAGGACTTTTGAAATTATTGATACCATCTTATGTTGTATTCAGTATTACTTCTCGTAAAATACGATGCTGCCGAAGAACGATATTTCTATCGTACACAGTTCAGTCATATGGCGGTTAACCTTTAAATTCGCAATGTGTCCTACAGGATACATCTATTGTTTTAATTTATCTAATTGGTTTAATGAAACAGAAGAAAACTAAAGATAATAAATTACTTAAATGTGTGTGGAATTACACAATATACATAATAATAACAGTTCTACACAATTTCGTTTTCATTGCGGTCCACCACATTTAAATAACTGATACGAGAAATTATTGTTTTGCCAATTTAAGTGTTAAAAAATGGCACAAATTTCCCCCAATGGATGGAGTCGGCGGAGTAATATCTTATGTAAGTTAGTTTACAGTACAATTATTGTATACATACATAACATAGAACAAAGTTGTCCCCATATTTTATGTCCTCTTTTTTACCTGAATGTCTTACAACATTTCTGGCATTCTGTGGAGAAATATCTGGAAGAAATACCAGTCATGGACCATGGCCACATAGCCCGAAATCTCTTAACATTACAACCAAGGAACTACTTTTTAAAACATTTAATTCCATGAGAACGAATTGAAATTTTATCACAAGATAAGTGATATTACGGAAATAGGCATTTTTACCCTATAATTTATGTTTTCAGGGTAATCTAATTGCAGTTGGAACCAGTTATGGGTACACTCATATTTGGGATATAAGTTACATGAAGAAAATAAATGTCCTGCCAGGTCATTCTGCACGAATAGGTGCTTTAGCCTGGAATGAAGATTTCCTGGCATCTGGAAGTAGAGATAGACTCATCCTGATGAGGGACATGAGAGCACCGAGGGACATCATACAAAGGAGATACGTTGGTCATCGCCAAGAGGTAGGTTCAGTTCAATTATTAGTAAGTGCTGAAGATTTTCTCGTGACTAACTCACTGGTACTATTGAACCAGAAGTTATGGCCATGCAGACATAAGATTTCCATACAGCTGTACTAAATACAGTGAGATCAGTATAGTAGTAGACAACAGACGCGAGGACTGTGCTGTGCGATAACGAAGGCTTACACGTGCAAGCACGGGACTTGAAATGTGCACTGACTCAGCAGTTTACGAGTACATCCCACACATTCACAGTCAGATAGTGTACCTCGAGTAGATAAGGTGCTTGATCGCTTTTCCTTGTGAACTGAATGACGTGTGTATAATGTAAACTGAATGACGTGTGTATAAGTGTAAAGTGTAAACTGTATAATGGCTAATAATTTTTCTACTGAACAACGTGTTTTTATTTATGAACAATGTTTGTTAACTCAGTCTGCCAGCCAAGTACGAAGACGTTTTGGAACACCATTCCCGGGTGTAAAAATCCCCTCACGTTCAACAGTCCATAATATGTACAACAAATTTTATAAAGGGGTGTTAAAAATGTATGGATAACGAAGGTGAACAGTTCCAACAACTGCTTCAATAAAGTTGGTAAGTACGAAAATTTGTGAAATAGTTACGAAAATGTGTGTGGTTGTATCACCGCGATCCTACGCTGTCCGTTCCCCGACGCGAGTGCGTCATCAGTGTATAGTGAAATCCCCGCGTCTCCTGTCCAGTGCTATACTGATCGCACTGTAGCTCCACGGCTCATCGGTGGTGTATAAAACCAGAGACCTTTAGATCAAATCCAAGTTTAGGCGTAAATCTTTCTCTTAAGTATAATTTGTTGTCCATACATCCCTTTCCTGAGCTAATGTTTCCAATCATTCCTTGTATAATTCACTAACTTTAAATCATTAAGAATTTTTGGCTATTATTTGCCATCGTGCCACCTGTATATATTCAATTTGAGAATAAGTGACTGCTAGCGTCATGTTGGCCAATTACCAATATGTTTATTCACATATAGTGGAATTCTGTCCCAGGGGTGGGCTAGTTAGGGAGATAAAATGGGCAAGTTAGTGTTAGTGTTATATGGGCAAATTAGGATAAGAAAATGGGCAAGTTTTAACGTTCACATGTTTGTTGGCGGGTCTTTATGGTAAGTAGGCTATACTGACTGAGCAATCACTAATACATATTTTAAATTTCAAATATGGTGATTTCCAGCTGAACTTCTCACTTCATTTCAAGACATTTCTCCCTTCTTTTAATCAATATATATATATATATATATATATATATATATATATATCAATCATGAAATTGTTCACATATTGTAACAATAAATAATTTATTGTTAAAAATTTTATAAATTTGCAACTACTGGAACAAATTCAAGGTATACGGTGTGTTCCTACATAGAGCAAATATTTCCTCCGTGGTTCCTTTGTGGCACATTGTAATCATTCTAATTCATATTTTACCAACTGACTGCGCTGAATTTCATAATAGTATAATCGCCTCACTATGATGGTTGTCCGTTTATATAAATGCCCGAAGGTAGGTCTTTCACTGCAATCATAGCATTTTCATGCCATGCTTTGCAGCTTTACTAGGGAATTATAGGTGTGGTAGCTTCCCGTTACTTTCCACACCGGTGAAGGATGATGATGATGATAATGATAAGAATGATGATGATGGCCGGATGATTTTCGGATTTTTGGGGACCGTTGGGCCCTAAGCTTCCTGACATTTGTCTTACAGATGAGGAAAACCCCCGAAGAAAACCTCACCCAGGAGCCTGTCCTGATCGGGAATCGAACCCGGGCCCGCTGCGTGACAAGGCAGCACGCTACCTCGAGACCACAGCGCAGCGGTGGACTGACAATGCGGAATTTTTATAGTGGTGGTAGTTGGCGTCTTTGTACTTAAGTATATATAACAGCTGCGGGGAAATAAAGCGAGCCGCTGGACAACAATCATAATGAGACGATATAACCACAACAAACATAATAGATATCAGCAGGGTGTATTTCATACTAGCGTAGCTTTTGTCATAAACGCGAAACTCCTCTAATTTCTTCTCTAAATCCTTACTCTATGGTTGGCATTTGTTTGTGTTGGCAGTCTTTTTATAAAAGAAGATAATCTATACAAAAATGAATGTTTTTTTGTTTGTTTGTACTTTATGCGCGGCCATACCGTTGATCCGATTGTGATGGGGCTTTTTGAAAAATGTTTAGGAGATTCCTGGGATGAACATGGCTATAAGAGAGTTGTGATACTCAACTCCTACATCCTTAAAAATCGACCTTTGTAGTGGAAAACGTGAAAAACGTAGTTATTGGACGCTTTAATGGCTTACGCTGCTTAAACCATAACATATACACAAAATGTACACAGAATTGAATATCTCAAAAAGCTCTACATAAAAGTCCCGGACAGCATATGTTTATCGCTTACGGATAACTCATAATAGCCATTTTTGTCTGTCATTGATGCCAAGAAGATCGAGACAAGTATGTAGATTCCTGTGAAGCATAGCAGCACTTGGCGGGTATTCTTTTATGGATAACTCACAATAACGAATTTTGTCATTTAGTTCATTTATGCCAAGAAGATCGAGATAAGTAGATTCCCGGGCAACACCGGGTAATCAGCACGGGGAATATTAAAATAATTACGATATACATTTATAATTATTTTTCATATTACTTATTCAACTAATCATAAGATAGATAGATCATCGGTTGATTAATATCTTTGACATCGTCCGATTTCTAATAGCCAGTTTTGTCGGTCCATCCAATCTCCTGGTTGTAGATGTTTCTCCTTCATGTATAAACATATTCCCTGACTCCAGGAGGTTTTAGGTCTTCCTCTGCCTCGTCTTCCCTCCATTCCAAAACAGATTTTGGTAGTCGATCTCATTCCATTCGCTGGACATGTCCGTACCATCCTAATTGCTGAGCTTTAATATAATCTAAAATAGCGTCTTCAATCTTCATTTTCTCCCTTATAACTGAGTAGGATAACGGCGGCAGAAATGAAATTTTTGAGATCTGTTAAAGGGTGCACTAAGGAAGATAGAATCAAGAACACAGAAATAAGACAGGAACTTGAAATATTTACAATAACTGATAAAATAGATACATATAGACAAAAATGGAAGCAGAACATAGACAGAATAAATGAAGATAGATATCCAAAACAAATAACAAAATACAAACCTAACCGAGACGTGGGCAGACCTAGAAAGAGATGGGCTGAAGTCGGAACGGGTCAACAGACCTAATCCATGAATACAGATGATGATGATGATGATAACTGAGTTCCTATTTTTTTTCTCTTCTTGAAATTCTTACTGCCCTTCGTATAAAATCCATTTCCGTTGCCAAAAGATACTTATTTGTTTTTGTTGTTAATGGCCAAAGTTCTGCTCCATAAGTAATGATGCTTTTAACAATTGTATGATATATATTCATTTTATTTTTATTACTTATATTTTTATCCCACAATATTCCATTGAGGCAAGCAATTGCAAATTTTCCTTTATTATTTCTATTTCTTATTTCCTCTTCATAGCCCCCATTTTTATTTATTTTTATTCCTAAATATGTGATCTCACTACAAGATTTCATTGTTTCTCCAGTCTCCAAAATTAAATTTTGTTCTGGTTCACCAATTGATAAATATCTTGTTTTTTTCGTGTTCAAATGTAATCCCCATTTTTCATATTCTTCTATTAATTTTCTAGTCATATATTCTAAATCTTCATAATCTTGTGCAATTAACTAATCATAAGAAGAACATTAATGTTTGTCTTTCCGCATATTTATGCCAAGAAGATCGGGATGAGTAGATTTCCGGACAACGCCGGGTAAACAGCACAGGGTATCTAAGAATAATTACGATATAAATGTTTCCCTCTATTTATTTAACTAAATATAAAACACATTAATTTTCGCATTTCAGCGAACACCGGGTAATCAGCACGGAGTATCTAAAAAATATAAATTTATAATTATTTTTCCTCACACTTATTCAACTAAACATAAAACACATTAATTTTCATTTATTTAGGCGTAGCAACGCACGCCGAGTAATAGCTAGTAACAATAATAAAATGATATATAAACTATTATATTTGTAAATTCATGCAAACAACATAATTGAAAGTCTTGCAAGCCGTTAACCTAGGCCCAAAATCACTCATAATCAGTTGCAATTTATATTTTTAGGTGTGTGGTTTAAAATGGTCTACAGATGGACGGTACTTGGCATCAGGGGGTAATGACAACAGAGTTTATGTTTGGAATCTGTCTTCGTCTTCGCCTTTCCAATCTTATACATCACACACTGCAGCTGTGAAAGGTAAAGAGATTTACTACATAGCTAAATATTATTAACCCTGTAAAAGACAGTAGCCCTTCTACAGTTTGTCCAGCTTTTGTAGAAGACACCAGCATTCCTGCTAAATAATGGAGTGCAAGAGAGCGAATGTTTTCATTGCTCGACATTAAATACCAACCAACCAACTTTAGTGTCAGATTAAGTTGGAACAGTTAAAATGGCAAGTGCCCCTGTAATGTATGATAGCATGCATTTGCAGAGTAGAGCCTATGTTTAATTTATCTCTGTACCTCATACATGTTTGTAGTTATTCTCCCTAGATATTATACATAGAATTAGAAACTTTAATTGTAACAGCCTACCAAAGCAAACATTCTAACATTATCGTCGCCTAAAAAGACTTCAGCATCATTAATCAGATTAAACAAATGTGAGGAAATATAAGAATAAAACAAATCAGGAATTTCATAAGTAGTGCCACGAGTGATTTCCAAATTATCGATAAATTCACGACTCACGCACGAAGTGAGAAGTCAATTTATCTAGAGAATTTGGAAATCAAGAGTGGCATTTGTTAGGACAATTGAACGAATAAAATTAAGGTGTTTACTCACAAATCATTATTTAAACATAGTTATTTTAAATATTTATATATTTAATGTACACGGCGATGTTTTAAAACAAATGAGAAACGTTATGTTTCATTTGTTCTTCACTGCAACGAGGTCATATGTACTGCCAAATAGAATCGCAATATTGTAAGAATGCACCCTTGTGGAGAAAAAATTAAACACGTCATTACAGGTTATTATTTAATTTCTGATGTTCTATGATGTAAATATATCAATTATATGTTTCTGCAACCTTAATTCCTGGGAAATAATACGTTTAAGAAAGTGCAAACAGAGTTTTTTTATGGTATAATCAATTGCTACGAATGTTTTTCTTTATATCTCGCAAGCAGAATCTGGTTATATTGTTATATTCATGCACTATATATATGTGATAAAGTCTACATAGGGAAAACAAAGAGAAACTTAAAAATCAGATTGAAAGAACATCTCAAGAATAGGGAAGAACAAAACTCTACAGTAGCAGCCCACGCATAGTTACAAAAACATCGAATGGAAAGAAAGGCCACCAAAACAAGTAGAAATACATAAAGAGCTCACGATTTGGGAAAAAATCTACATTTAAAAAAAAAAAAAAAGGAAGAGAAATTTGTGAACTTTGAAATTCCCGGGGAAAATTATTTGAATTCGAGGTTCTTAAGCCTACCAACAGAGGGAGCAGTAGGCGGCTCTTCAAGACGACATAACAATGGTCGTGAAAGTACTGAAGATGGAACCGAATAAGGTCCCGAAACTTGTCTAAGAAGAAAAAGAATATGAGGTGAGATGATAAAATTTTACTTAAATAAATAATACCGGTACTTCATAGTGTTGATTCCTAAAAAGTAAATTCTAACAACAATGTATTGTGTTGCAGCAATTGCCTGGTCCCCACATCAGCACGGTTTATTAGCAAGTGGAGGAGGAACAGCTGATCGCTCTATTAGATTTTGGAACACTCTGACAGGCCAGCCATTACAGGTTGTGGACACAGGATCCCAAGTTTGTAATATAGTTTGGTCAAAAAACTCTTCAGAATTGGTGAGTTGTTATGTTAATAACTGCAATTTTTCGGCTATTTTATGCCATCTATGAATATTCGATCAAAAAACAAGTGACTGCTAGCGTCATGTTTGGACAATATCATAACACACGTTCCCGCTAGAGCCAATTTCTAACATTTTTACTCGCTTATAAGGGGATTCTATACACCTACATCAGTGGGCAAGTTAGTGTTAGTTTTGGACAATTTAGGGTGAGAAAATTGGCAAGTTAGTGTTAGTTTGGAGAAGTTAGAGTAAGAAAATGGATAAGTTAAGGTGAGAAATGGGCGAATTAGTATACCAGATTAGTTTAGCGTTCACTTGTTTGTTAGCGGGATTTTGTGATAAGTTAGCTACACTTTCTGGTCAAAAACTCATTAGAATTGGCGGGTTTTTATGTAGATAACTGCAATTTTCAATTCAATGTCGCAATAAAAAGCGTTCAATCCCAACCTGGTGCACTTTTGTGTTTCGAATTCTGCATTTACCAGATGGATGGTGCTATAGGACATTAAATGAATTAGATATTTTTTTACATATTTCCTCATAAAATGTCATGAGCTAATGTTTTCAAATTATCCTCTTTATAATTAACCTCCTTGAAATAATGATTAACGTTATTCTCTATCCTCTTTCTTGCCCTACCTACCGAGCACTTTCTGTTTTTCTATAAGAAGTTTCCATGTCCCTCTTCCATTTCCCATTCATGGCACATGTCCTGCCCATTGCAGTCTACGAGACTTAACTTTTCTTATTATATCTGGATTCCTATTAAGATCATGTAGCTCACTGTTAAGTAGTCTTTACCAATTGCCTTTCTGTTCATCTATCTTTGATCCAAAAAAATTCCTAAGAATTTTTTTCTCAAAAACTCGTAATCTTTTCTCCTCCCTTAAAGTAAGAATCCATGTTTCACATCCGTTTAATATAATTGGGAGAATAACAGTTTTATATATTTTCAGTTTAATGTGTTTTTTAGAGGAGTTGGGAGACAAGAGTCCCTGTAATGCATAATAGCATGCAATTCCAGAATTTAGCCTACATTTAATTTCTTTATGCATCTCATTCCTATTTGTAATTATTGTTCCTAGGTATTTAAATTAGCCACTTCTTCAAAATTTCCCTCATTGTTATTAACTGTCCATTTCCATTAGTATATAATGTATTTCTACGTGTGAACATATATTTAGTTTTATTTATGTTGACAGCTAATTCCATTATTTATTAGTAGGAATATTCCACAATACAGTGTTCCTCCTTCAATTAAATGTATTTGTCGCCAGAGGTTTCTGTCTAAAGTATCTTCTTCCTTCAAGTCAAATCTCTAGCTTCTAATACTCCTCATTTCATCATTCCAACGTTCTCTAGGTCTGCTCTTCCACTTCTTCTATTTTCTTGCCAATCAAGGATCTTCTTTGGTATTCTATCTTCTTCCATTCTTATGACTTATGAGGTGTCCATACAATTTCAAACGTTTTTCTTCTATTGGTTTATTTTAGGAAGTAATATTTTGAGGTTCTTTTAATCAAGTTTTTTTTAGACTGAAAACATCTAACCTCAAATTAATGTTGATTTATTCTCGAACATGTTTCGATATACGTAATTTCCATTGTTGTGCTCTGTTTCTGACTTTATCCCTTCTTGAAATTCTTGTTTGGTCGCCTCCAAAAATCCATTTATGCTGCTAATAGCTTGTTGACTTTTTTCTACTTACTGTCCAGGTTTCAGATCCATATAATAAATTGCTTTGTAACAGAACTTAAAATATAGTTTTCCTTTAGGTAAAAGTTTGTCACTCGCCTCATATTTTTATTCTTTTTTAAAATTAGTTTCAGAACTTCAGTTCCATCTTCAGTATTTTCGTGACCGTTCTGTCGAATTGAAGAGCCGCCTTTCGCTTCCTCTGTTGGTAGACTGAAAAACCTTGAAATCAGGTCGTTTTGAGGAAAAAAATACATTAAAAAACGAAAAGGAGAAATTAATGATTTTTTAAATTGCCAGGGAAAACGACCTGATCGCGAGGTTTATCTCCCTACCAACAGAGGGAGCGAAAGGCGTCTCTTCAAGACGACAGAACAACGGTCACGAAAATACTGAAGATGGAACAGAAGTGTAAAGTTCCGAAACTGGTTTAAAAAAAGAAGAAACATATGAGGTGAGTGATAAAATTTTAGCTAATTAATATATCTCATAGTGTGAATTCCTAAAATAAGTAGTAGTTTTCCTTATTTATTCTTGTTATTTATAGGTGAGTACACACGGATATACACAAAATCAGATCTCCATATGGAATTATCCTAATATGACACAGATAGCTAAATTAATGGGGCATACTCATAGAGTACTGTATATTGCCATGTCTCCCAGTGGAGAAACTATAGTTACTGGAGCAGGTGACGAAACACTCCGTTTCTGGAATGTTTTCAGCAAACCACCATCTTTAAAAGTAAGTATACGTATATATAAATTGTATTAGAAGAGAAAAATATACGCCTGAATCGGGATTTGAATCCGATGTCTATGAATCGGAATTTGAACCCGATGTCTATGGTTCTATTCACCAATGCTCGAACTACTGAGCTACCAGGCTCCTTATTCAAATGAATATCAATTCTCTTTTCTTTCCACTTATACATAATCGTTTATATTATTCTCCCACCTCATTCTTGGCCTGCCTATTGGGCGCTTTCCCTCTGGTTTCCCTACAAGAAGTTTCCATGCCTCTCTTTCATTATCTGTTCGTGTCACATGTCTTGTCCATCGCAGTCTACGAGGCTTAACTGTTCTTATTATATCTGGCTTCCTATAAAGATCTCGTAGCTCACTGTTAAGTAGTCTTCTCAATTCGCCTGTCTATCTGTCAATGGTCTAAAAATTTTCCAAAGAACTTTATTATAAAATACTCGTAATATTTTCTCAAAGTAAGAGTCCATGTTTCGCATCCATATAATATAACTGGAAGAATAACAGTTTTACAGAGTGCGGCATAAGTCAGTTAACCACTCCACATGGTTACAAGTAAAAAAATCATACTGGTTGAAAGTGGGGTTTGAATACGGGACCTTCCGAATATAATCTCAAACACTACTGCTTAAACAACAATGGTCATTTTGAACAATTGCAGTAGTTGATTTTTGTATGTTGTAAGCTACAGAAAATAATATTTGCATTTTCGGTTAACTTACTTATACTGCACCCTGTATTTTCAGTTTAATGTTTTTTTAGAGAAGTTGGGACAAAAGTCTCTGTAATGCATAATAGCATCCTTTTCCATAATTGACCCTATGTTTATTATCTTTCTGCATATTCCTGTTTGTAATTATTGTTCCTAGGTATTTGCATTCAGCCACTTCAAAATTTCCCTCATTTGTTATTAACTGTCCATTTCCATTATATAATGTATTTCTATGTGTGACACTATGATTTTTTTTTCAGGTGAAAAGATCTTTACTGGACTTATACACACACATTCGATAATGAAGAATCACTTATAAAATTAATAATAAAATCATTCACAAGATGCAGTACCATTTTGTAAAAATTATCATATAAACATCTTATATTGCAAAAATATAATACAAACAAAAGATACATTAAAAATCACAATTTATCATTTATACTTAATCATCACTATTTACGTCATATAATAGTCATTGTATTGTATTCAATTAAAAATTACAGGTTATTTGCATAAATTGTCAAGTGTTAAAAAAACTCCACGGCGCGAAAGATCTAGAGAGCCCTTGACCTATCTGATGATGTGTGGTCAGCATATCAGGTCCCCCAGTCATTATAGCTAGTTTTCTCAACCTGGAGTAACTATTTATTGTAGCTACCCAAATGCTTCCCGATGATGGATGGGCACCGGTCCCATTCTGGTCGAAAATTCCATGATAAAATTCTTCCCTCATTGGAACTCAATCCCTTTCATAGATATATATTATTTGCTATATTTACAGCTTATTAAAAGGTACTTTTTATCAAGCTGAAGATGGACTATATGTTCTTCCGAAAGTTCTTCTAAGGATTTTAAAAATATTTTATCAACTTCAGAACGACTGAAATCTCAGATACAAATTTTGTTTTTTAACTTTTACATATTTTGTTGTGAAAGTCATGGACTGCACATTTTTTATACGAATAGTATTCCGCAACATAATGATTTAGTCCAATCCAGCTCCTGTTAGTCATGGCGTCACTAATTAAAACATTACAGTAAAATTCTAAATTTAAAAATGTTACATCCCACAAAGTAAAATAGAAACTCTCAATTTGCCATCTTCTTCCCATTGTGATTACATACTGTCAGGCAAATTCAATGATTGAAACACAAATAGGTATTTTGAAGACAATTTAATTCAAAAGGATTAATAAAATTAGCGTTAATCCTAAAAATAGTAATAAATAATTTAAAGCTATGTCAGTATTCGTTTTTATATTAAAAGGATAAGCTACAGGAAAAAAACAGTTAAGTCGCTTTTTCGTCGAAATGGAGTTTGAAGTGTCATCGTATTCTCCAATGAAAACACTATAATTTAGAAGTTTGAAAAAGTAAAATATTCATAAGTAATGCCACGAGTGAATTTATCTAGAGAATTTGGAAATCAAGAGTGGCATTTTGTTAGGACTGTTTAACGAATAAAATTAAGCTGTTTGCTCACAAATCATTATTTGACTATGGTTATTTTAAAATATTTATATATTTAATGTAAACGGCGATGTTTGAAAACAAATAAGAAACGATTGGTACGCTTCATCTGCTTCTTTTGTTTATCACTGCAACCAGATCATACTATTTATTGCCAAAGGAACGCAATATTGTAAGAATGCTCTCTCGAGGAGAAAAAATGAAACACATCAAACTGTATATTAATTCATTTCTGATGTCGTATGACGTAAATATGACAATTATAATCTTCTGGATTATTACCTGGGGAAAAAATACATTTAAGAAAGTGCAAACAGTGGTTTCTTTTTTTGGTGGTGTAATCAATTGCTACAAATGTTTTTATATTAACTCCTGTAAGCGCTATGTGTTGATATCCATGCACTATATATACAATCTGGTAGCCGTATTTCTTACAGAGTCAATCACTGCAAAATAATGGTCAGAATATTAAAAAGGAGGAGCTTTCTTTAATATGGTAAATTTAATATTGATAAATATTTGGTGAAACACGACTGTGATTGGTTGTAAAACAGAAATCATTGAAACGTGATTGATCATTGACACCCATTTGGGATATGAGTTAAATAGTCAGTTTAATTGGTGTTTAATTAAAAGTTTGGATTACAGGTAAGGGAGTATGGATGTTGTACAACTAAATGTGCATTTTCTAGGTTTCAAGAAAAAGTTACTTACTTGGTTCTTTCCCTGTATCCTTCATTTGTCAGTGTAAACTATTTTATAGTCTAATTAATAGAATGTTAGAATTTTCATGACTCACCTCATATTTGTAGATTTCTTGAAGATCAAGGTTTCGATACGTCTTACATATCATTATCAATTCTTTCTAACTGTTGAATTGGAGTTGGTAAACCTGCAGGTTGATTTCTGATCCCTCTGTTGGCTGACTGATGAACTTACAAATCAGGTTTCTTTCCCCGGGAATTTCAAAATTCATTATTTTCTCTTTATTTTTGTGGATCTGAATACAAGATTGAAACAACAACTCAGAAATGTTAAAAATGGAGAAATATAAAAATCTGCAATAGCTGCACATGCATGGTCAGAAAAAAACAGAATCCAAATAAAGGCTGAATTACTGAAACAATTGGATAAATCTAAGGAACTCACAATTTGGGAGAAAATTTACATCCACAAAATTTAAAAGAAAATCATGAATTTTGAAATTCCCGGGGAAGAAAATTGTATTTGAAAGTTAATCGGTCAGCCAACGAGCTGGAATCAACCGACAGGATTACCAACCGTCGATTCAACGGTTAGAATTGATAATGATACGTAACGTATCAAAAATGGTCTTCAATAAATCTACAAATATGAGGTGAATCGTGAATTTTCTAACTCTCTGTTAATTAAAATTAACCTCGTAGTGTCACTTCATTTAAATATTAAATATTTTATGTTCTCTTTAAATAAATAGTATTCAGTTTTATATAGATCGCCCTGTATAATATTCATGTTTAGCACTTGGTAAATTTATGCATATAGGCCTTCATATAAAAGTTATGTTGTTTTGATCTATCAATTCTCATATTAATCAGATCTTGGCTGTGTTCAACATGATCATCAAGAAGGCAATGAAAAATGGTCAGTAAGGCTTCAAATATGTATGATCTTAGATATAAGCAAGGATTTATGTTTTTTTTTATCATTTGCATTTAATTCATAATGTTTTCAATTAAATGTGCTTTTATTACAAAACATGGAAATGTAAATTTTTAAATATGCACAAGAAATGCTTTAATCTTATACACCAGCAATTCCCAATATATCCACCTGGAGTTTCTTAAAAAGCTAATTTACTTAACACTGATTTACCTGTAAATGTCAACGAATGGCATGTGGTTAGAACATCGCCTCAATAATACATCAAGCAGGAAGCTAAGGTATTACTTGGATGGATGAAGGTCAATTAAATATTGCACAGAGTATTTTTTAATTCAGGCTTGCGGTTCTTTTACGCCTCTGAAAATCTACAGACTCGAGACCGATGGTTTAAAGTTCCTTCCAGAGGACTTGTGCCTTGGATTTTTCAATCCTAAAAATCCATCGGCCCCTGCTGGTTTAGAAAGGCACTATACTAACAATATAATTAAAACTTATCTTCACATTTCAATTCATTTCCTAATATTTTCATTTAATTGCAAAATTTTCAATCTTGGGTCCAGGAGAGATGGTGGTATACAAATTTTAATCGCTAGATTGTGTACCTGATTTCTGCATTAAAATTGCAAATCTCTCCACAGTACATTTAGCTCATGGGCTGCAACAGTGGCACAATTCAAATATTGCTATTTTTTACTTAGTTCACTTTTCAACATTTTAAAATATTCTTCCTTTCAGCAATAGTGACATATCGCTGAGTTCAATATTTCACCGTCAAGTGGCAAACGAATTAGTCATATGATCTCTGCCTATCAGTGTTAAGGAAAATGTTAACCTAATTTATCTCACAACATGTTTTTTTAATTGTGCCACTATTGCAGGCCATGAGCGATATGATCATAATCCATGTGGTAATATTGATAGCTATTCAAATGTCAGATAGGGACGATAAGCCTGGCCACCCCTTCTTGGTGCTTTTCGACAGGAGTACACTACATGACGACATCAGGTTTCACCTTCTCCCTTTCTTCGTCATCATCCCTCATACAACACACTTTACACTACACAAACACATGAACATTCACTCATCGTACACTCATCTCTGTACACAATAAAAGAATAAAATAATCAATTTCTCATAATTGAATCGTGAGTTGAAAAAGGGAGGAAACTCCATGTACCCTACTTACCCTGAGAAAACCTTAAAAACTACATAACTTCTTATAGCTTAATGTTGAGTGATTCCGGGTTATGTGGCCGTGGTCCATAGTTGGTGTTGATACCAGACGTTTCGCCCTCAACTGCGGAGGGCATCTTCAGTGGCGAGTGCTTCTAGGCGTGTTTCCTGGTCGGAAGATCTACTTAGAGTGAGCGCTGTGGACGTAGAGGACGTTGTATTAGTGGTGGGTGCAGGGTGAGTGGGCGTGGCTCTTGCTGATTGGCTAATGGTCGTCTCCTTGTTGTCACTGGTGTTAATGCATTTATTTTCTAGTGGATGAAACCAGGCCTTAGACAGTTTGATACCTTCCTCTTTTCTGTTAATATTTCCCTTATGCTTGTATATTTCTATAGCCTCTCGGTATAATCTAGGGAAATAGTAGGAAGTTGTGGCTAAAACTTGTGAGGGCGAAACGTCTGGTATCAACACCAACTATGGACCACGGCCACATAACCCGGAATCACTCAACATTATGATTACCGGCCGTTAAAGCCTGCATTCAACTTCTTATAGCTTATTCTGACAAATTACAATGTATTGATCCTCTGCTTACAGGGAATACAAATATAAGAAGAATTCATAATTTCTGTAGTACATACGTGTTTTATCGCTCTTCGAAGACAATGGATTTTCTTCCTTTTTCAAATCGTCCAAAAATTAATTTAGCATTATTACATAAATAAACTTTATTAGCATTCATAGTTAAATATGGGAAATAACATTATGAGGTTCTTAATTCATAAATTAATGAGTCACTTTTTTACATCTTACCTCATACTTCATGTTTTCTTAATCACGGAAACTGCAGTTTTCAAGAGAAAACATCTCTCTGATTTTCATAATGTCGGTTGAAAATGAGAGAGGCGGTTCTCTTTAAAACTGCAGTTTCTGTGTTTAAAAATACATAAACTGTGAGGTAAGATGGAAAAATGACTGAATAATTAATCAAACGTTATTACTAGTTATAAGACAAGAAAACTACATTCAAAACCTAAATTACATCAAGAAACACATTTGGGTATTCCTTGCTTACCTTTGCCATTCTTTGCTAAATGTTCATTAAGCATAAGCGATATTAAATTAACGATACTTTTATCACTTTTGTATAAAAAGCAGAGGATCAATATTGTAATTGGTCAAAAATTTGTCAGAGTAAGCTGTAATATGTTATCTAGTTCTTTTAAGGTTTTCTCAAAAGTAGAGTATTTGGAGCTTCTTCCCTTTTCAACTCTGCGATTCAATTGATCTTATTTTGAGCATTGCGATTGTGATTTTCCTCTAGAATTCCAGCAATTTGAAAACGAAAGCTTTAAGTTTGCAAGCTTTGGCATTAGTGTCTGGCAACAATTGTCGTGTTAATATTAACAACAAAAATGTGGTTGGCTCTTAATTGAAAACTTTTTTGTGTCAAGTTGGCATTATATTTGTTTGTGGAAGGGTCTTTAAATTGTAATAATGAAGGCTTTTAATCACCACAGAGATAAAGAAAAGAAAAATACATATTATGCTATGCACTATTATGCTATGCACTATTACGCTACGCACTATTATGCAATGCACTCCATTACGCTAACTAGACAATTGCGCATAGTTTTCATTGGATAGTAGCGACACCCTTTTGTCCTATTCAGGCCATTGTCGAGTAATACTACATTTCACAGTCTGCAATTTCCTTTAAATCCTCGTAAAAACACAATTAAGCATCTAGAGGCACCAGCATCTCATGTGAACTTTTTGGTACCCTGTAGAATTTTATATAAACAAAAAAGCCAACCATCATGACAACAATAATCACAAGAAGAACGATGCATCCAGCTGCAAGTTGCTTTGCATCGCAGGTCTTTTCAATTTTGTCTTTCAACGGTGCTGCAGTTATCAAAGCTTGAGACGCTGTTACCACTTGATTGTTGTATTGTTCTATGGTGCAAGTCAAATTCACAAGTTGATCTCTAGCATTTCCTAATATTTTTGTTTCTGGATTAAAACATTTGGCTTCTGGATCGAGGAAGTGCGCATTCCACCACAACCACGACTCCCAAAGTTTGCAATCGCATATAAGCGGATTACCAGAAATGTTGAATGTTCTTAGACTGATCAAAGGAGTCAGCAAGTCAGGGCTAATTGTGTTCAGTTTATTATCTTGGAGTTCTAACATTCTAAGCCTTCTCTGTGACAAAAGTAAAGTGGCATCCAATGTCACCAACATGTTACCATCAAGATAAAGTTGTTCCAAATTTGTAAGACTGCAAAATGCTCTGCTACTTATCTTCTTTATTTTGTTATTGTGAAGTGATATGGACCTCAAGAATGATACGCCGTAGAGTGTATTATCACCAATTTCTTCAATCTTATTATCATACAACCAAAGAAATTCTAGCTTCGGCGTGTAACTAAACGTTTGATCTTGAATCGAAGTCAGTTGATTGCCATTAAGAGAGAGGTTTTTCAAATTCCCCAATCCAGCAAATGTGTTCCTAGGAATATTGGGAATTTGATTACCAGCAAGAGCTAAAAATTCCAAATTACTAAGATTTTTAAACCAGTTATAATCCAAATTCTTTATTTTATTGTTCCTTAGACTCAGAGTCTTGAGATTGATCAATGGTTCAAACACGTCAGAAGGCAATGTTTCTATTCTGTTGTCGTGAAGCCAAATGATAGACAAGTTTTCTAGGTTTTTAAATATTTTTGAAGGTAAGGTGGTAAGACTGTTGCCGTTGAGGTAGAGAACAACGAGATCGCGTAGCGAGTTGAACACGGATCCTGGAAGACTTGTCAGTATATTTTGGTCAAGATCCAAACGTTTCAGATTTATAAGTGGGGAAAACACATCAGAATCCAAAGAGCTTAAACGGTTGTCTTCCAAGCGAAGAACTAAAAGATTGCTATAACTCTGGAATGTCTTTGGTGGTATTATAAATATCCTCTTTGAAGAACAATCAGTTGTTTGATTCAAGTAACACTGGCATTTCAATGGACACGTTTGTGCTCTAACTGACGACAAATATATGGCGAAAAATATCCAATGAAGTATTGTCATTTTATCTGAAAAAAAAAAGAATAGAAAAATGTATAGTAAGGTAAGTGCAGGTATAGATGGCCTGATATAATCCCAAACCAAGAACTAAAATAAATAAAGGAAAGAAATGGCGAAAATCTCAAGCTGCAATAGAAAGACGCGCACTGGACTGGAAACTTGAAGGTTCAAGGAAAAAAGGAAGACCAAAAATAACTAGGAAGAAGTCTGTTAAAGAAGAAATACGTGAAATGGGAAATACTTGGTTGGAGGTGAAGAGGTTAGCAGATGAAGCTAAATGGAGAAATTTCATTAATGTCCTATGCTCCAGCTAAGAGCAAAAGGAAATGATGAAATGCAGGTAAAGTTAAAAGTGTCAAAAGCTAACACTTTCAGCTTAAAGTTGTAGATTAAGAACAGAACCTATGATTTTCAAATGTATCATCAGTTACAGCCTTGTTGTGGATGGCGATGATAGATCCCTTTTCGTCCCGATGCGGGAAATAAGTGCTTCTCTAGTGGGAAATATCTTAATCGCACTAATATATACATATACAATTGAGTAACAGCCCAATGTTGGACCTTAGCCTCTCCTTTATTAGAAGTTACTAGACCAAGTTAATGTAGTTACGCTTATTTCCCAAAGATCAAAGATGTCACGAATGGCATGCGGTCAACATACCGACCCAATCAGACATCTAGCTGGCAATTAAGTTATTACTAGGATGAAAAGGTCGGGAAATTTTGCTTAGAGACCTCTTTATTCCGGCTTAAGGATCTTTTACGAGCTTGAAAATCTTCAGACTCCGGGCCCACGGCTTAGAATCCCTCCGAGAGGACTTGCTCCTTGGATTTTCTCAGGCTAATATAGTTAGGCTTATTTTCCTACACATGTCAGCAAGGGACACATGGTTAGTACATCGTATAGGGATGACATCTAGTAGGAAACTAAGATATTACTCGGGCGGATGAAGATCGGTTAAATTTTGCTCAAATGTCATTTTATTCAGACTTGAGGTTCTTTTACGTGCCCAAAAATATTCAGATTCGGGAACCACGGCTTAAAGTACCTGCCGGAGGACTGTTGTTTTGGACATTAAATCTTAAATTAACAATGTGACTATAAGATATCTTGATGCATTGTTAATCCATTGCTCAAATTACTGCCTTTGAATTTCATAGGCGACAGCAGTACTCCTTATAGCCAATAGGAATTGGATTCGGAAATAAATAAAGTAAATTTGGCTATTTTGTGTAAACATCTGCAGATTAATTTACATTTTTTTAATGCCGCCACATTGTCTATTATATCATTTCTGGTTTTCTCCCCTGGAATTGGCGGTATTGTATTATAATCCATTTCTTAGGTCGGTGCACCTGGAAGGCGGAATTACATTACCCCCATGATATGATGGGTGATAAATGATAATGAAGCGCCAGGTGAGTCCTTAATCTAAATTCCAGACCATGGGCAACCATAGAAATAATTCCCTTTGAGGACAGATTCCTATGGTCTGACTGGGAATCGATCCCGATTCCCCATGAACTACAGTCAGAAAGGCTGACCGCTAGCTCAAGTGTATATATATGTGTGTGTGTGTTATAATTTTTATTTTCGCGGATATAAGTAAGATGAAGAAATGTTTCCGCGGCATGGATTCAAGAGGGCCTCTTGCACTGATTCCGACGTTTCGACATGATCCCACATGCCATTAACAAGAATATGCTTTGCCGATGGTATATAAGACCTATACCAATAACTCGAACCTATCATTCCTTGATAATGGCATGTGGGAACATGTCGAAAAGTCAGAATCAGTGGCCAGAGGCCAACCTTGAAATCATGCCGCGGAAAACCCAAGAAATATTTCTTAATCATATATATATATATATATATATAGGCCTATATATATTGATCGTGGTCATTTTTGGAGTCTAATAAATAGGATCGGCGAAGATCTGTAATTTAATTTTTTTCATGAGAACAACCTCAATAGCTTCTTTTCTTCGGAAATCACTAAAATCTAAACGATATTAAGTTATGGGCCTTAACAGAGCTTTTAACCCATGATTGATGCAAAGCTATGTGACTTCCGCTTCGAGTCCTCGTAGGGGTATACATATCCTCATCGAATATATCAGTCGGTATGGGACCAGTTCCACCCAGCATCTTGAGGAATTTAGGTAGCTAAAGTAAGTAGCGCTTCCAAGTTGAGAAAATTGGCTATAACGGCTGGGGGACTTGCGGGCCGCGGTGGATTAGTGATTGTGCTCCTTGCCTCTAGTACCGAGAGTCGCGGGTTCAAACCCGGCCGAGGTCGATGTATTTTTTTTAGGCGGAAAAATCCAAAGAGCAACTCCTCCAGGAGGGACTTTAAGCCGTGGGCCCGATTCTGAAGATTTTCAGTCTCGTAAAAGATCCTTAAGCCTGAATAAAAAGGCCTCTAAGCAAAATTTACCGACCTCAACATCCTAGTACTAACATAGTTGCCTGTTAGATGTCTCATTGAGTCGTTTAACCGCATGCCATTCATAGACATCCATGAGCAAATAAAGTAATTAAAAATTAACTTTGTCTAGTAACTTCTTATAAAGGAGAGACTAATGGCTCAACAATGGGCTACGCTATTATAGAACGTAGATAGACAGCTGGGGGACTTTGACATGCTGACCACATGTTACTCTTTTACTGGTTGGATGATCATCTACCTCTATGATTAATACATGTGGATGTGAGATCAGCAGCCGGATAGTAAATTAAGGGCCTTCTAGGCCTTTCGCGCCATAGAGTTTTAATTAAACGGTGTGAAAACAAAAGAAGGGATAAACTATTAAAACAAAAAAGATTAAAGTAATGTACTTCGTAAAACTCATGATTCAAAACAAAAATACAGGATGCAGCATAAGCCAGTTAATCGAAAATGCAAATATATAATTTTCTGTAACTTACAACATCTATACAAAAAACAACTACCGAAATTGTTCAAAGTGACTTCCATTGTTGTTTAAGCATAGTGTTTGAGATTTTATTCTGAAGGTCCCGTATTCAAACTCCAGTTTCAACCAATCTGATTTTGTTTTTCCTTGAAACCATGTGCAGTGGTTAAATTACTTATGCCGTATCCTGTATACTATCGGTATTATCATTATTATTATTATTATTATTATTATTATTATTATTATTTTGTCCAATGCTACCTGACTTTACGGAACTGTAACCCATTTATTAGGTTCTGGCAGCTGGAATACGGAGTTACGTTACGCCGATATGATGTATGTAAAGTGGGTTCAGTAATTTAGTTTACAATCGGTAACATTATTACTGCCAGGTAGAGCCGGGGAATTGTCGTTAGAGGCTTCTAAGACGCCGCTCCAGTCACCAAAAACTGAAAACAGTTCTCTGCCAATAATGTCTTCGCATTTTTTAAATGACGTTTCCATATCTACTCCATGTGGATATAATTATCTTAACAGCGTTGCAATTTTTATATGTTGCAGTATAATTATAATAATAGTATGTTTGTGCCAATGAATAAAACATGACAACGCCGCTTGATATACAAAATACTTATGTGTGTAAAATAGACCTACCTAATAACAAAGCAAAGCGCCTGTAAAATAATGACAGCCGATACATCCCACGTGGGGACACGGGTACTCCCTAGCGGCAGTTTCTTAAACAAGATCATTTAGTTACGGTTATTTACATACAGATGTCAACGAATGACATGTGAATAGCACATCGCCTCTATGCGGCATCTATAATGCACCTAACAAGGGAACTGTCAACCATTGTCTGCCAAATCACCTTGAAATTTCTCCCAGAAAAACGTTTTGATGTACCAAGGTCGTGTCGAAAAAAATCTGCAAGGCAATAAAATGCAGCACCAAAATCTCATTTAAACTATAGGGAAGCGATACAACTTTTTGAATTGGTAGTTTGGATAACCCTACTTCCTGCCGTCCGCGCCGCTTCCCGTCTCACTCCACTCCGCTTTAACTTAAGTAGGGAGACCATCTGCCCCGCACCGTGTTTTGCCATTGCTGGATTCTGGCTTCGATTTCTGTGCCTTGCAGTTAAAACGGCAAATACTTTTTACAAACTGCCTTGGTAAATCACAACGCTCCTCTGGGAGAAATGTCAAGGTAGGTTTCAGCATGCAATGGTTAACAGTTCCCTTATAAGGTATTACTTGCATGGATGAAGGTCGATTAAATTTTGCACAGAGGTCATTTAATTCAGACTTGCAGTTCTTTTCACACTCGAGACACGCGACTTAGGCCGGTATTAAAGAACCAAGCTACTCTCAGCCCGTCTCTCCGTGGTTAATTATGTGGGTCATGCAGAACTTACTCTAACTGGCTCACTCTATTCAATATCATGTGCTAACAAGATATTTATTTTAAAATATTCTGGGAACAATTGAAATACGAGAGCATCAGCTTACGGAAGACAGAGATGGCATGGCCTAGAGAGCTTGATTCTTGAATACCGACCTTGAAGTCCCTCTCGGAGCACTTGTTCCTTGGATTTTTCCATCCTAAAAATCCATCGAGCGCGACCGAGTTTGAACCTGCGACTCTCGATACCAGAGGCAAAGAACCTAACCACTAGAGCACCACGGTCGACCGATGATATGGTGGGTCATAGAAAGATATTAATCGTGTATTTATTTTACGTCCACCGCTGTGGTCTCGACGTAGCGTGCTGCCTTGCCACGTTATCACGCAGCGGACCCGGTTCGATTACTGGTCGGGACAGGCTCCTGGATGAGGTTTTTCGCGGTTTTTCCTCACCTGTAAGACAAATGTCAGGATGTTTAGGGCCCAACGGTCCCCGAAAATTATCTACCCATAATTTTCATCATAAACATGTTCATTAAGTTTAGGATTAAGGTCTCTCCTGGCGCATCATTACCATCATCATCCATCATATATCATTGGGGCAGTGTAACTCGGCCTTGCAGGCGCCACAACCTCAGAAGTGGGTTACAATAATGCCATGTCAGGAGAGAATACTAGAATATCGAAATGACAACGTGGTTGCATTGAACAAAAAAAAATTTAATTATCTACAACTTGATTAATATAATACATAATAGACATAGGCTACACAATGTAGGCCCTACCGATGACAACAGAAAATATTAAAACAATAACATTAATAATAACGATAATAGTAATAATAATAACCTACAATCATTTCGACCAATATGAGACCGGTGCCATCCCAGCATCGTGAGGAATTTGGGTATGTACAATAAGTAGCGGCTCCGGGTTAAAGAAAGCAGCTATAACGACTGGGGGACCCGACATGTTGACCACGGGATGACAAGAAAACTTGAGGAAAACCATGAAAAATAGAGATTAATGATCTCTATCTATCTTCGGGTTTTACAGCTACTGCCGTCTTCCTTTGCCAAACCTCCAAAGCCTACGATCTTGGGCATCTTCAATGCTTAGCCCTCTTGCTTGCATTAATATCGTCATGCTTAAAGATCAATTTGGGGAAAAACAAGTATATGGTCTTCTTGTAAGCCCATGTTTCCCTTAACAGAGATTTAGGCGCACTCTCCCTACAGGGAAGAATTTGAACCATACTAATTTTGTTACACTTGTTTTCGTATATATGTCATTTGAGTGGTCCTTTCAGCGTTCCGCCTCATACTGACATCTAGGAAACCAAGGTAGTACTAGAATGGGAAAATACGGTAAATTTTGCTTTGAGGCCTTTTCATTCAGGCTTAAGGATATTTTACGAGCCTGAAAATCTTCAGATTCGGGACCCACGGCTTAAAGTCCCTCCCGGAGGACTTGCTCCTTGGATTTTTCCATCCTAAAAATCCATCGACCCCGGTCGGGTTTGAACCCGCGACCCTCGGGACCAGAGGCAAGGATCATAACCACTAGTCCACCGCGGCCGATGGTAATAGGAGATAAATTAAAAAATCTGATTTTAGAAGATGGACATGGAAAAATAAAAGAATGTGACGAATATGCATATTTGAGACAAAAATTAGCGCAGGTGGAAGTCATGATGCTGAAATTAATGAGAGAATAAATAAGGGCTAATCTTCAATAACAAAATTAAACCGTGATTTATGGGATCAGAATATAAGTTCTAAAACATAAACAACCATTTTAATACAATATAAGGAGTATAATGATATAGGCCTAATGTGCAGAAACGTGGGAATTAAAATCTGAAACAATAAGTACGGTAAATTAAATTCTGCTGGAATTGATTTTTTAAGACGTTCATCTGAAATTTCTAGAAGAGGTAAAAGTAAGAAAGTGTAATTAGACAAAAGATGAATGTTCAAAATTCAATTGTGGATTCCATAAAAAGGAACAAACAATTAAAATGGCATGGTCATGTAAAAAGAATGACAGAAAACAGATTACCTAGAAGAATACTAGAATGGATGTCACTTGGTAGAAGAAGAAGAAGGAGAGGAAGGCCAAAAATAACCTGGATTGATGATGTATTGAGCAGCATGACGGAAAAAGTATTGGACAATTGAGATAGGAATGACAGAGCGATGTGGAAGAGAACGACAGTAGATTAATTGGGTGCAGGAAGATGTGAAACCTGATAATAATTATAATAATAATAATACTTACAGTGATAATTCATCTTGTTTAGTAAAAGATATACACAAACTAAACTTTTAACATTAGTGCGCACTATCTGAATTCTAGAACAGTTCTGATGTTTATGAAAACCCTCGTACGTTTTCTGCTACTGCAGAGGAAATGACGATATGGCGCATACGGTCCCTTATCACCAATTGCAACTGCTGTTTCATTTAACAGAACTAATGTTCGCCAAGTGGTCTAATTTTGACCATAATCATAATTGAATCAGACTTATTTATACCTCACAAAATATGTATATTTATGTTGGAGTGTAACTGATTATGGGAGTGATAGTATTCTAAATTAACACCCAGCATCTTGAGGAATTTGTGTAGCTACAATAAATAGTGGGTCCACGTTAAAAAACCAGCTATAACGGCTGGTGGACCCGACATGCTGACCACATGTCACCCCTACACTGGCAGGATGATCGTCTACCACTGTGATTACACGTGCATATGTATTGCCTTACTATAGTTTAAATGGGCATTTTGGTGCTGAATTTTATTGCCTTGTAGTTAAAAACGGCAAATATTTTTTTGGACATGACCTTTGTACATCACATGCTTCTCTGTAAGAAATTTAACTCTTGTACCATGTAGATTTTCCATAAATACTGCCTTGCAATTAAAATCGGCAGAACTAATTGTTTCCGATGTTTTATTGATAACACTAAAGCTCGTCAATAATAGTTACTAAAAAATAAAGAAAATTTGTTGACAAACAGAGGAGAAAAAGGTACTTAAATGTTTTGTCTTAGCCTATTTATATTCATAGATAACACTGAGCAACAAAAAATAAACTTTTTTTGTCTCAGAAAAATATGTGATTCTTATAGTATTTTTTCTCCTGGATTCAAATATGATATCGGTTTTTCTCCATCACGTAAGGTTTCCGAGAGCCAGACAGGCATTTATAATTTCAAACACTTTAATATTTTCTACATTCGTAACTACACAATATTCGAACATTCGGACTCACCTAGAAAGTAAGAAATGGCGATTTTCTGCTATATTTCGCCTGTGGAGCGTCCCTCTTGATGTTCCAACAATAATCGGCCAGCATATTAGGATTCCATTTGCCTTGATATCTATTTTCCATAGCTGAAATCTCCTGATGAAAGTGTTCCCCGTGCTCATCGCTCACTACGCCAAGATTTTCCGGAGAAGGTATATTTTAACTTATTTTATTTTAGAAATCTAGGTTTAATAAAAAGATAATTATTTAAATCCATTAATTGAAATTGAAATAAAAAAAGCTGTGGGTGATGGTGAAATTCCGAATACATATTTGAAAACACGATAAAAACTGCATTAAGTAGAACTATTGGTACTCATGAGACAAAAATCATGTTGACCAGTGTTATTAACAATTTTGATGGAAAGAAACTCGTAATTTTATAACTAAAAGACATTTATTTTGTAAGTTTACCATGTCTCAACCACTGTATCCCGGGTTGGATTTCTGATAGGTACATGTTTCCTGTGTGATATTTTTCGGAGTTTTCCCCCACCTATAAGAACGTTAGTGCCCAAATTGTCCCTACATATCATCTAGGCATCAGGTAATGCTATATTACAATGCGAGGTTGGGAAGTGGTTTTTACAGAAGTGGGGAAATTATTAAAAACCAAGCGATAGCGGGGTTTTTAATTTCCGATATTCTGTAAAACACTTCACAAATGTGTGTTGTACATTATTTTTTGCGCGATGGTGTTTTCAAAATAATAACTAATAGTAAAATAATAACATCTGTGTTGGAAATATTTGCGTTCATTATAAACAACTGACTGACGTTAGCAATCTGGCCACTGTTTGTTTATACGGTAAATGCCGAAATAATTTAGTTGAGATTACAGCAGGCCGTGACACCAATCAGGTATAAAATGGCAGCAAGTACTATTTATTGTTTTATATTGTTCCAAATAAAGTTCAGTTAATTTAAAATACAGTGATTTGTTTCGTATAATGTATATTAACACGACCTTTTGGATATATTTTTGAATATACATTGTACGTATATAATATAATAGAACAAGTTAATAACTTTACTTATCTTGGCTGCAATCTTTCCTACGACACATGTAAAGACAAAGACATAAAATTGGTCAAATTTCAAAAACTTATAGGAACAATAAAAAGCATTCTTTTCCGAAAAGTACGCCCAGATACAATTCTAAAATTTTATAAAACAGTGGCTCTTCCAACTCTACTTTATAGTTCTGAAACCTGGACTCTTACTACAGGTAAATTAAATAGGATAGTAGCTGCAGAAATTAAGTTATTAAGACCTTTAGCGGGTTATACGCTTTATGACCACATGCGTAATGAAGATATCCGCAGTTCTCAACACACCAGCAATAACTGAAACCATTAAAAAATATCAAAATAATTGGCATGAACACCATCTTAGAATGCCAAACAATAGACTACCTCTGCAGCTATTGAACTACAGACACACAAGGCGAAGAGACCCAGGAAGACCTAAGAAGAGATGAAGGGATCAATTTCTATCCTGAAGGGGAACAGGCCAATAGCCTAACCCATGTCTGCAATTTGATGATGATGACATTGACGTAGTATAAAAAAAGGGCAGTGGTTTTGCTTCCCGCACTAGGTAGGTAATTTGTAATATTACAGTATAGTTATTTAGTTATTTATAGGTTGGCAACCCCGAAATTTAGGAAATTGAATTTTCAATCATGGTCGTCATTACTGTGAGTACGACAGAACGCACTATCGCGCAAAAATATATAAAGTGATCCCTCTACAGGCTTGAGGAGAGTCTTCGGGTAGTAGAAGGTTAAGGCTCCCACTTTTTTCTATAAAATCGACACTTGTTGTCAGTTCTGGTGACAGCCAACTTTACCCCCAGAACAAGCGTCTGGTACTCATTTTTGGTTAGAGGCTGAATCGACACCATGGTGCCGCCAGAAGGTTTGAGTCAGTTTAAAATCCCTAACTCCACTGGGACTCGAACCCTCGACATTCCGGTTTGCAGCATATTGCCTTAACCAACTACCCTACGGTGTGTCACTATCTGGGTATCATAACAATCAATATCATATTTGTTTCTTTAGTGTGAGATGGGTCCACCGCTGTGGTCTCGAGGTAGCGTGCTGCCTTGTCACGCAGCGGGCCCGGGTTCGATCCCCGGTCGGGGCAGTTTTTGTGGGTGAGGTTTTTATCGGGGTTTTTCCTCACCTGTAAGACAAATGTCAGGAAAACTTTAAGGCCCAAACGGTCCCCGAAAGCAACGGGAAGCTACCACACCTACACAATTCCCTAGTAAAGCTGCAAGCATAGCATGCCTTCGGCAGAATTACTATGGATGGAGTGTGAGATGAATAGACAGGCGAATGGAGAAGACTACATAACAGTGAGCTACATAATCTTTATAGCAAACCATATATAATAAGAGTTAAGTATCGTAAACAGCGAATGGCAGGGCATGAGGCACGAATGGGGAATGAAAGAGGAGCATGGAAGGTTGTTCTAGAAAAATCAGAGTGAAAACGCCTAGGTGGTACACCAAGATTGAATTGGGAAAATAACATTTTCTCGTCCTAACTTGCCTACTAATGTAGATGGACTCATGAGATAGAATCATCTTATATGTGAGTACACATGTTGACAATTGGTTTTAGTGGGAACGCGTGTTATCACTCTGGCCAACATAACGCTGGCAGTCACTTGTTCTCCGATTAAATATTCGCAGGTGACACGGCGGCATAGAATAGCCAAATAAATATGATTGCTTAACAGCTCATTGTTGGACCTTAGCCTCCCCTTTATTAGAAGTTATTAGATCAAGTTAATTTATTTACCCTTATTTCCCTAAAAATGTCATGAGTGGTATGGCATGCGGTAAACTATCATCTAGTAGGCAACTAAAGTATTACTAGGATGAAAAAGGTCGATAAATTTTGCTTAGAGACCTCTTTATTCAAGCTTAAGGATCTTTTACGAGACTGAAAATCTTCAGACTCGAGATCCGTGACATAAAGTCTCTCCCGGAGGACTTGTTCCTTAGATTTTTCCATCCCAAAAAAAAAATCCATCGACTCCGATAGGGTTTGAACCCGCGACTCTCGAGACCAGAGACAAGAAATATAACCGACGTGTTTATAATTACCTTATAGGCCTATAGATATATATGTGTGTGTGTGTGTGTGTGTGTGTGTGTGTGTGTGTGTGTGTGTGTGTGTGTGTGTGTGTGTGTGTGTGTGTGTGTGTGTGTGTGTGTGTGTGTGTGTGTGTGTGTGTGTTATAATTAATTTTTTGACATTGAGCAATGATAATAAAAATAAATGCCTGAACGGGATTTGAACCCGGACCTCTGGTTTCAAATCCCGTTCAGGCATTTATTTTTCTTATCATGTCATATTAAGCTTGCATTGCTCAATGCCAAAAAATTAATTATAACATCGATAAAGTGTCACTGCTATAAAGTAAAAATATTATCTTTAATTTGCTTACTTGTTATAGTCAGCTACTAGTGGCAGTGAAGACCGAAATCTCGCGACATCTAGTAATAATGGAGAACATAAAATATATATATATATATATATATATATATATATATTTATTTATTTATTTATTTCTATCATGTCATATATATATATATAACTTGTTAGCGGGTTTTTGGGATGTCAGCTACACTATCTGAGCAATGACAAATACATATTTTACATTGTAAATAACGTGATTTTAGGTTACTTTTAGCTCAACTTCTCACTTCATTTTTAGGAATATCTCACATTTAAAAAAAATGAACACACACGCACATATATACACGCTAATCTAATCTGATGATCTAACTCGCTCATTTCCTCACCCTATTCTATAGTGTTCTGCCCTAGGGGAGTCTTTCACTGCAATCATAGCATTTTCATGTTATGCTTTGCAACTTTACCGTTGCTTTCCACACCGGCGGATGATAATGATGATGATGGCCAGATGATGTTCGGGGACCGTTCGGGCCTCAAAGCTTCCTGACATTTGTCAGGCAAGGAGAAACCTCACCCAGGAAGCTTGTCCCGACCGGGAATCGAACCTGCTGCGTGACAGGGCAGCACGTTACCTCGAGACCACAACAGTGGACTTCACCCTAACTTGCCCATTTTCTCACCCTAACTTGCCCACTAATGTAGGTGGACTTCTGAGATAGAATCCCCTTATATGTGAGTAAACATTTTGGCAATTGACTCTCGCCAATGTGTTATCACGCTGACAGTGACTTGTTCTCCGATCAAATATTCAGAGGTGGCATAAAGCAGCCATAGAAAGATATATTCCGTAAAACAGGAATATTGGAATAGGCCTATAAATTCAACTTGCTGAGAAATGTATGTGGTTCTTGGGTGACGGACATTTTAAAATTTGTATCAACCAAGAATTACAGAAATGTATAGGGAAACTAATGGGTTATCTAGAAGGCAAATGGACACTGTATCAGAAGATAGCTGCTAGGAAACAGGAAATTTGTACTATCATCTCACATCCTGGAGCCATGGAATCTGTACAAAATTTTCCAAGCTTTTGTTTCCTTACAGTTGTCCGTCTCGATATGCAGTATACACATGTGGATGTGAGGCCAGCAGCCGGAAGGTAGGCCGAGGGTCTTCTAGGCCTGTCCCACCATGGAGGTTTTTTTTTTGGTCCCGCATCGTAGCCGAGTGGTTAAGGCAAGAATCCTTGGCGCAGAGCTACGGGTCTTACGCTGGTTCGGATTTCCATGGGAGAACAAATTTTCTCATGAGATTTCGGCCAGTATGACACCGGTGCCAACCAGAATCGGTAGCTACAATAAGTAGCGGCTCCAAGTTGAGGAAACCGAGTATAACGGCTGGGGAACCCGACATGCTCACCACATATCACCTCTATACTGGCTGGATGATCGTCTACCTCTGTGATTAACACATGTGGATGTGAGGCTTGAAACTGGCTGGTAGGCCAAGAGCCTTCTAGGCCTGTCGCGACTTGGTGTCTTTCCCCTCCTCCCCGAATTACAGTACATCCCACCAACACTCTCCATTCTCCGTTCCCTCCCCTTCATTTCATTTAATCTCTCATTTATTCACTACAGTATCTAATAATACTATCGGTCGCGGTGGATTAGTGCTTATGTCCTTTGTTTCTGACCCAATTGTCGCGAGTTTAAACCCGCCCGCCGTCGATTATTTTTTTAGGATGGAAAAATCCAAGGAGCAAGTCCTCCGGGGGGGGGGAGGGCTTTAAGCCGTGGGTCCCGAGTCTGAAGATTTTTAGGCTCGTAAAAGATACTTAAGCCTGAATAAAGAAGCCTCTAAGCAAAATTTACCAAAATGGAAAAACCCAAGGAGCAAGTCCTCCGGGAGAGACTTTAAGCCGTGGGTCCCGAGTCTGAAGGTTTTTAGGCTTGTAAAAGATCCTTAAGCCTAAAGAGACCTCTAAGCAAAATTTACCGACATCCTTAATCCTAATAATACATTAGTTGTCTGCTATATGTCTCATTGAGTCAGTGTGTTGACCGCATGCCATTCATGACATCTACGAGCAAATAAGTTAACTAAAAATTAACTTGGTCTAGTAACTCCTTACAAAGGAGAGATTATGGCTCAAAAATGGGCTACGCCATTATAGATATATTACCAAAACCACAGGTGTTACACATCTTCTAATATATAAAAATTGTTCGTTTGTTCGTATTTTATGCGCTGCCATACTGTTCATCCGATTGTGATGGGGATTTTTGCAAAATGTTCAGGAGTTTTCCAGGAAGGTTTAAGGCTGTAATAGAGTTGTAATACTTAACCCTTTTATCCTTTGCAGTGAAATACGTGAAAAAAGGAGCTTTTTGAACAATTAAATAGCTTACGCTGCCTAAACAATAACATATATCCAAAATTAATGTACACACAACTGAATATCTCACAAAAAAAACTCTACAAAAAACTACCCGAGAGCATATGTATATCTTTTACGGATAACTCGCAATAACCATTTTCGTCTTTCATTAATGCCAAGAAGATTGGGATAAGTAGATTCCCGGGCAAGCGTAGCAGTGCAGGGAGGGTATTCTTTTACGGATAATTATTCATAATAACGAATCTTGTCCTTCAGCACATTTATGCCAAGAAGATCGGGATAAGTAGATTCCCGGACAACACAGTGTAATCCGCAAGGGATATCTTAAAATAAATACCATATAAATTTATAATTATTTTTCCTTTTACTTATTCAACTAAACATAAAAACACATTTTCATTTATTTAGGCGTAGTAGCGCACGCCGCATATTAGCTATTCTATATGTAATATATAAAAATGAATATTTGTTTGTTGGTTTGTTTGTTTATTCGTACTTTATGCGCGGCCATACCGTTGATCCGATTGTGATGGGGCTTTTTGAAAAATGTTCAGGAGATTCCCGGGATGAACATAGGCTATAAGAGAGTTGTGATACTCAACTCCTACACCCTTAAAAATCGTCCTTTATAGTGGAAAACATGAAAAATAGTAGCTCTTTGGACACTTAAATGGCCTACATTGCCTAAACCATAACAAATACACAAAATTAATATACACAGAATTGAATATATTAAAAAGTTCTACAAAAAAAAGTCCATGACAGCATATGTTATCTTTTACGGATAACTCACAATAACCATTTTTGTCTTTCATTGATGCCAAGAAGATCGAGACAAGTACGTAGATTCCTGTGCAACTAACAATAACAAATATTGTATTTTAGCTAATTTATGCCAAGAAGGTCGAGATAAGTAGATTCCCGGGCAACACCGGGTAATCAGCACGGGGAATCTTAAAGTAATTACGATATACATTTATAATTATTTTTCATTTTACTTCTTCAACTAATCGTAACAAGTACATTAATTTTTGTCTTTCAGCTCATTTATGCCAAAAAGTTCGGGATGAGTAGATTCCCGAGCAACGCCGGGTAATCAGAATGGGGTATCTAAAAAATATAAATTTATGATTATTTTTCCTTATAATTATTCAACTACACATAAAAGCACATTAATTTTCATTTATTTAAGCGTAGAAGCTCACGTCGGGTATTTGTTAGTAGTCTAATATATAAAAACGAATGTACGTCTCTCTTATTTGTTTGTGCTTTATGCGCTACCATACCGTTCATTCGATTGTGGGAAGGAGGCTTTTTGTAAAATGTTCAGGGGTTTCCCGGGAAGGTTTTATGCTATAAGAGAGTTGTAATACTCAACCCTTCGCCCTTTAAAATCATCCTTTATATAGAAAAACGTGTTTTTCAGAACTTTTTGGGCGGTTAAATGGCTTACACTGCCTAAACCATAACATATACACCAAATTAATGCACACAGAATTGAATATATCCAAAACCTACAAAAAAAAGTCAGCGACAGCATATGTCTATCTTTTACAGATAACTCACAATAACCGTTTTTATGTTTCAGCTCATTGATGCCAAGAAGATGGCAAGCATAGCAGCGCACAGCTGTTATTCTTTTGCGGATAATTCACGATAACCATTTTTGTCTTTCGTTGATGCCAAGGAGATCGGGATAAGTAGATTCCCGGGCAACACCGGGTAATCAGCACGGTGTATCTTAAAATAATTACGATATAAATTTATAATCATTTTTCCTTTTATTCATTCAACTAAACATAAAAACATATTAATTTGCATTTATTTAGGAGTACCAGCGCACGCCGGGTCTTAGCTAGTTATCAATAAAACCCAAATCACCTAACCAAAATATTAAAACAGTCAACGCGTTTCGACAGCGAGGCTACCATTATCAAGACTAGTTATTGATTGAATAAAAACAGGCTAAAATGTATGAACATAATATCAATTACAATTCTGATTACGTCACATCACGCGACTGACAATTTTAAATTTCTTATTAACACCATCAATATAATCCTCTTCTTCTTCTTCTTCTTCATCCAGGAATTAAGCCTGTTGGCTCGTTCCGGTTTCATGAAAGCAGAATTGTTAAAATTATTCAGACCATCTTCTGTGTGGGCATCCAACCTTTCTCTTTCCGAGAGGTTTATAATTCTGTTTGGAAATCTTTCTTCCGGTATTCTAACAACATGTTCTTTCCAGGCGTTCCTATATTTAATTATTCGGTCTGTAAGTTTGAAAATATTTAGTTCCTTTCATATATCTTCATTTATTTTCTTATGCAGCAGAGTATATCCTGATATATTTCTCAAAAATCTCATCCCGACTGCTTCCAATCTTTGTTCTTGTATTTTAATGATCGTCCAACATTCTAATCCGTACATCAATACAGGAACAGCCATTACTTTATAAAATTTCATGTTTGTTTCTTTTATTGTGTTTTTAATGGTTCTTTTAATAGTGCCACACATTAGATTAAATTTATTCATTTTATCATTAATATCTTCAATTTTAACAAATGGTACATTGAAACCTAGATATTTAAAACTGTTCACTTGCTCTAAAATTTTATCATTAATTACCATTTTTGCTCCTTCGTACTAATTAAAGAAAAGAGTGCGCTGACCGGAATAATTTTTAATATTTTTTTCTTAGATTTTATAAATCTCCAAACTCACAAGAACGTCAAGGTTTTTAAAATCAATAACCGATATAAACAGTTTAAGATTATTTTTATCAACCACACGACCAAAGTTAGAAATACAGGGTGCAGCATAAGTCAGTTAACCGAAGATGCAAATATATTATTTTCTGTAGCTTACAACATCTATACAAAAAACAATTACTGAAATTATTTCCTAGTTAGGAAATTACCTCAAGTAGTAGTGTTTGAAATTATATTCTGAAGATCCCGTATTTAAACCCCAGTTTCAACCAATCTGACTTTTTTTTTTTTCCTTGCAACCATGTGCAGTGGTTAACTGACTTATGCCGCAACCTGTATTTTGAGCAACCCCAGATTTGTCAATTGTACATTATTGTTATATCTATGGAGAAGGATGTCTGGAGGAGGCTCATTGAGTCCTTATTGGTGGAATATAATCCCCAAATCTCAATTCAGGACCTCCATAAAATATGGCTACATCTAAATGACAGAAGAACTTTACTTTCACATGTTTTGCTATTCCAAATTCTGCACATATATTTACGAAGTTATTTATCAATGCGTTTTCAAAATTTATCGGCTCATCACAATTTAGGAACAAGATCACAAGACTCTTCCTTACTTTTGATACCACAGCACAGGACATGTCTGTACTCTGAATCTTACACAATATCTGTGACTAGACCATGGAACTCACTTCACATCACTATCATTATTTAAATACAAATTAACTGATATCTTAAGTTCGACACAATGAAAACATTAACTGCATAACAACTATATTCAGCATTTTGTAAATAATCATTTAGGAAGCTTTACTTACTTCATTTTTATTTAATATTGTTTTAATTTTATTATATTCCATGTTTTGTTAGTATTAGCTAGTTTTAAACTAGTGTACATCCCTATTGTCATTGTCTTTTGTTTAGTCTATATTTTAATAATATTTTTAAATTGTAGTAAGTATGTAATTTTTGTATAATTTTACTATTCGCTGATTGAGTGGAAGAGAAGGTCTTATGACCTTAACTCTACCAGCTTAAATAAAGCATTATTATTTTATTATTATTATTATTATTATTATTTTAATGCCACCAGTTTTGTCTTTTTAGACATTTCTGGTATTTTCTCCTGGCAATGGCGTAATTGTAACCCACTTCTGAGATTGGAGCGTATGGAAGGCAGGGTTACATTGCCCCGATGATATGATGGATGATGATGATAGTGGTGCGCCAGGAGAGTCCCTAATCCTAAACTTAATCTAAGATGAATATGAATGCTGATGATTGCGATGGCCATATGATTTCGGGGACCGTTTGGGCCTTAGAGTTTTCCTGACATTTGTCTTACAGGTGAGGAAAACCCCCGATAAAAACCTCACCTAGGATCCTGTCCCGACCGGGAATCGAACTCGGGCCCGCTGCGTGACAAGCTACCTCGAGATCACAGCGGTGGACACTATTATTATTATTATTATCATTATCATTATTATTATTATCATTATCATCATCATCATTATCATTATTATTATCATTATTATTATTATTATTATTATTATTATTATTATTATTATTATTATTATTATTATTATTATTATTATTATTATTATTATTATTATTATTAAAGGGGCTAAAGGTGAATATGGAAAAAACCAAGTATATGACCAAAGGAGACATTCATTAAGATTTGATACTGGAAGATGAAATGGGGGTAATTAAATACATAGAGGAATACAAATATTTGGGAGTAAAAATTACAGAAGATGGGAAGCAGGAAAAGGAATAAGATCAAAGATAAATTCAGGAAAAATGTAATATCTGTCCTGAATGATATATTATGGGATAAACATATCAAAAAAAGAAACTAAAGTTAAAAATTTTAAAACAATAGTTAGAAGTATTATGACTTATGGTTCAGAGGTTTTGAATATAAATTATCAGATGAAAAGAAAACTAATGATAGCAGAAATGGACTATTGGAGAAGATCTGCTAGGATATCAAGGAGAGAGAAAATTAGAAATGGTG
The DNA here is from genome assembly GCA_030220185.1 of Diploptera punctata. NCBI lineage: Eukaryota > Metazoa > Arthropoda > Insecta > Blattodea > Blaberidae > Diploptera > Diploptera punctata. The sequence goes on from JASPKZ010006043.1 coordinate 298,165, forward strand.
TTATAAAAGGGAACATAAATGTGCAAAACTCGATTTTAGAATTTATCCAAGAAAAGCAACTAAAATGGTACGGGCATATGAAGCAAATGGAGGATGAAAGATTACCAAAAAATAATGGAATGGACACCATCAGGAACGAGAAGGAAAGGACCACCAAATTTCACGTGGATCCAAGGGATTAGAGAAACTTTGAAGGACTGGGAAATAGAGGAAGAAATGTGTTATAATAGAGACGAATGGAGGAAAATTATAAAGCGAAATTGAAGCCAAATCATTGTGCCAGAAAATTGTACCAACATTGTTAAAACCGGAAATAATTAAATACAAATATTATTATTATTATTATTATTATTATTATTATTATTATTATTATTATTATTATTATTATTATTATTATTATTATTATTAAATCCCCCTTTTTTTTTGGCTCCCTAGGGACCCATTAAGCACAAAAATGAGTATAGGCCTATATCTTGTTAAACTTTCCTTCGTGACATAGGAGGTTAAGGAAAAATGCCTGTGGTCTGACAAGATCTTCAGCAGGGAAGTGTGACCACAAGATCATGACGGTACTCTGTCACGTTATCTTATCTGGCCACAAATTATTGTAATATGACATTCCTATGTATGACATCATTATTTTTCACTAATTATAACCATAATGTAAACATAAATATCAAATATAGACACAAATATTTGGTATACGACATCCTTAATACGTATTGAACAATCCTATAATTTTTCACGTCTAGAAAATAGCGTTGCTCTCATGGAACTAGTAAACGTGTCCTTTCATATGAGATTGATTTATTAGTTAATTCATTTTAAATATATAATTTAGTATATATATCCTCAACTCGTGGTCGGGTCGAGGGATGAGATGAGAATAAGTCCCCCTTTAGAGATCTGTGAATGACAAGGGTGTCGGCCGACCACGCCTGACGCACCATCACAGGGGCAGATGAATGAAATGTATGAGATGAGTATGGAGAAATGGTGGAATGAAATTGTGGTAGGGTAAAATGGGAGAAAACCCCGACCAAGCTCCGTTTCGTTCACCATGAAACGCACATGGAGTGACCGAGACTCGATCTCGGGACCACAGCTGTGAGAGGCGAGCGTCTAACCGCTTGCGCCACGGAGCCGCCTTTCGTTTTAAATAAATAATTTGGTTAAATAATGTCACCTACAACTTTGCCAAGAAGGGGGTGCCCGATTTATGCAAAAAATACCATTATGAAACGTTATAATTGGACGCTATTATGTATCAACCGGCTAAGAGCCATTTCTTAAAAAATTATATTTTGATACATCTGTCGCACTGGCTCTTGAAGTAAGTGTGCGCGCACTTTCAGCGCCAAATATTTAAATATAGCCTTATTATTAAAGAAAAATGTAAACGCCATCAGTCCTATCAGAGATTCTATGTTTTGCAACAAACATCTATGAAACCAGTTCTTAATAAATGCTAATCTATATTTTACATCATGCAGCTAAGCGCCAAATGTTTCCGCTCTTAGACTGTTGATGCATAACTGTCAAACAAGGAAAATAACTTTCAATATCCAGTATTGCTAGTTTGACACTACAATAAGTAGTGATGATTGACTTAAACTTTAAACGTATTTTTCAACAAATTTACATAATGGCGCATAGTCGGTTGATGCATAAAGCCGTCCAATTATCATCCACATATTTGGTAAAGTTTGTGGGGTGAACTTAATTACCGGAACAACGGCTAGCGGAAATGTTATTGGACCATAATATTTCTACGAAACTTGGAGATGATTATATTTCCATCTCTGTCACTCAGTCTGCGGCATCAAGTGACAACAACGTTCCCATAAGAGCAATACTATTTTCTAAACATGAAAAGTCCTATAGTTCATTAGCTTCATACACAAGAATGAAATTCATATATCTCATATTAAATCTACAATTATTATAAGTATCGAAAAGTACAATTGTAGTATTTTCCGAAAAATTAATTCATGATGGTAACTAACTCACTGGCATTATCGAACACGTAGGTTCGTGATCACTCTGGAATAAGCTCTCCATACATCCCTATTCTGAGCTAATGTTTTCCAATCATCCTCTGTATAAGCTACTTCCCTCAAACCATGGTAAATGTTATTCTCCCACCTCTTTCTTGGCCAGCCTGCTGGCAGCTTTCTATTTTACAATGAGTTTTCATCCCCATCTTTCATTCCTCATTCGTGCCACATGTCCTGCTCTTCGCAGTCCACGAGACTTAACTATTATTATATCTGGTTTTCAGTCCACCGCTCGAGGTAGCGTCACGCAGCGGACCCGGGTTCGATCCCGGTCGGGATAATTTTTCTGGGTGAGGTTTTTATCGGTGTTTTTCCTCACCTGTAAGACAAATGTCAGGAAATTTTAAGTCCCAAACGGTCCCCAAAATTATATGGCCATCGCAATCATCATCATTCATATTCAACTTAGATTAAGCTTAGGATTAGGGACTCTCCTGGCCCTCCACTATCATCACCATCACTCATCATATCATCGGGGCAACATAACCCCGCCTTCCAGGCGCCCCAACCTCAGAAGTGGGTTACAAGTACGCCATGCCAGGAGAGAACACCAGGAATGTCGAAAAACAACCTGGGGCATTTGCAAAAAAAAAATCTGGTTTCCCATAAATATCATGTAACTCAATATTATGTAAGTCTTCTCCATTCGCCTGTGTGTACTCGCTCTTTGACCCAAAAATTTTCCTAAGGAATATATTCTCAAATACTCGTAATCTGTTCTCCTCCCATATTTCGCATCCATATAATATAACTCGGAGAATAACAGTTTTATATATTTTCATGTGACACGAATGGGGAATTAAAGAGGGCTATGGAAGCATTTTGTAGGAAAAGCAGAGGGAAAACGCCCAGTTGGTAGACCAATAATGAGGTGGGAGAATAACAGATCATGATTTGTGGGAATAAGATTATAAGTAGATGATTGGAAAACATTAACTCAAGACAGGGATTTATGTCCACGCGGCCATGAACCTATGGATTCGATAGTGCCAGTGAGTTAGTTAGTAGGATATTTAAATTTAAAATGAATGGGTTAATGTTGAACACGATTTTCAAATCTTTAAAAACGTGAAATCCCTTATAATAAGGGACGCCTGTCAGGTATACACTTGAACTCATTAAATATACTTTCCACACCTGATATGTTTTGAAAGCCTTTGCTTTCATCCCGCTGCTGTTTGAATTGAATTCTAGCTTCCTGCTTGTCCTGGGATTTGCAGTTTTTCTAATCCCTTCACTTCTGCTGGAAGTCACAAGTAATAATCCTTTATATCTGATAATCCACATGACAAAACCTGGTGAAACAAAAGTCATTAATTAACAAAGCACTGCATTAGGAAAACCTAAGAAAAGATGGGTGGAATTAGTGAAGGAAGATTGTCATCAAATCCTAAACTGTAGGAGCTGGTATCAGAGAGCATTGGATAAAGAAGATTGGAGGTCTCGCATCAAGAAGGCCCAGGCCCGCTATGGGCTGTAGCGCCATTGGAAAATGAAATAGTATATATTTAATTCCATGAGTGTGAAAAGCACAATAGATATTTCTGGTCACAGGGTTAAGGCAGATTGGCCTTAAAATTATATAGTCAGAAATTTGACAACTGCCTCTAAAAATGAATTAATTGAAGAGGTTCGAACAAGCATTACAACCAGCAATACATGCTTCTATGTCTTAAGTCAAGGACAATAAGCAGGCTAGCGAAAATTAAAACAAATAAAACAATATTGAAACCAATAGTTATGTTCGGAAACGAAGCATGGACATTATCACAAAAAGATAAGTTCATATTAAATGAAATCGAAAGAAAAATACTTAGGAAGATATTTGAAGCTGTACAGGAACAAGATACATGAAGAATTGGAACGAACCAGGAATTGAAAGAATTATATAGGGATTTAGATCTGGTAAGAGGTATTAGAAAAAAGAGACTGGAATGGGTAGGACATGTGTTGTGGATGGAGCAAGAAAGAGGTGCAAAAAGGATTTTAGAATGGAAACCAGAAGGAAGAAGAAAGGTTGGAAGACAGAAAATAAGATGGTTAGATAAGGTTGAGGAAGACTTACGACAACTAGAAAAGATGGAGACAGAAAGTCAGGGATAGAGGAGAATGGATAGATGTTATAAAGTAAGCCAAGGTTCTTAGAGGACCGTAGAGCCAAGGGAAGAAGAAGAAGAATAAGAAGAAGAGACGCCTCTTCCACATCGTAGCCAAGTGGTTAAGGTAAAATGGCTTGGTGCAGAGCTACGGGACTTGCGGTATTCCTGATCTCCATGGTGGAACAATTTTCTCATGGAATTTCAGCCAGTATGGGGCCGGTGCACACCCAGCATTGTGAGGCATTTGGGTAGCTACAATAAGTAGCGGCTCCAGGTTGAGAAAATCAGCTGTAACAGCTGGGGGACTCTAAATGCTGACTACATGTCACCCCTATATTGTTCAGATGAACTGGTTCTGTGATAACATACATGGATGTGATACTAGCAATCAGCTGGTAGTCCAAGTGGATTCTAACTAGGGAATTTTCAAACATTTCATGCAAAACCTACCTTAAAATTTCTACCACAGAAGTGTTGTCATGTACCAAGACCGTGTCCCAAAAATTATCTGCCGTTTTTCACTGCAAGGTACAGAAATTGAAGATAGAATCCAGCTATGACAATCCATTGTACGCAGCAGTTGGACTCCCTGCATGAGTAAGAGTTGAGTGAAATGATGCGGGGCGCAATGCGGAAGGTAGTTATCCAATCTAACAAAACATAAGTTGTATAACTTCCTTACAGTTTAAATGAGCAATTTGGCGCTGGATTTTAATGCCTTGCAGTTAAAAACTGAAGTTTTATAAAACACTGGCAGTTCCTGCATTACTTTATGGTAGCAAAACTTGGATAACGATAAAAAAAATACAAAGCAGAATACAAAACATAGAAATTATCATCCTTAGAAGAACAAAAAGTTGCACAAGATTGGATCGGATAAAGAATGAAGATATAAGAACAGAGTTAAATATTTATATCCACTGAATGAAAAAATCGAAGAATATAGAGATAAATGGTTTAGACGTATAGAAAGAATGAGTGTAACAAGATTACTAAAAGTGGCATTTAACTAAAAGCAGCATTCAAAGAGGATCAAGGAGTATAGGAAGGTCAATGAAAAGATGGACAAAACAACTGTGGGGTGGAACAAGACAGTTTGCCTAGCCTGTGAAGTGAAGAAAAAGAAGAAAAAGTTTAAAAGACAGATTTTTTTTTACACAGCCTTGGTATATCACAACACATCTCTGGAAGAAATTTCAAGGTAGGTTTCGAAATGCAATGGTTGATAGTTCCCTTGTAATCCTGTCGTATCATAAAGTTTTCTCGTCCCTTCTGATAGATTTTCAGTGACTTTAATCCTGAAACAGAAAGAAAGCAACAGATCAGTACATGAATGTGTTTTAAGGAAGATGGAAAATCCATCATCCTCTTTTTAAGCAAGCCAGAGATATGTAGCCATGACTTGCAAAACCAAAGACCACCCTGCACATAAGCACAGCTATCGATAGAGCCAGCAGCATTGTCGGCTTCTTAAGACAAACCCCTACCTACACCTAGACACTGGCCGACCAATGATGACAGCAATATCCTACCTACAAAGATCCTAGCAGCAGACGAGCAGAGACGTAGGTCAGGTGGGGACTTGCCTGGTGGACTACATCTGTGCTGGTTTGTGCGCAGATCATGATGCTTGCAACATCATTGAAATGAAGATCAGTGCTTGTTAGTGCACAAATCTCGATGCTTGGAAACATCATACCTACGAAGATCCTAGCACCAGACTCGCAGAGACATAGTGACAAGTGGGGACTTACCTTTACTATGTCAGTAATTGTTTGGCACACAGATCTTTTCCCCAAGTGTCAGTGAGGTCTGCAAATTTCAGACCAGCCAAACTGATCCAGAAACAGATCAATTATTTCACTCTGCTTCCAGATTTGAATTAGCTCTGTTTAACCTGGGCATTAGCAGCATTAACCAGAAGCACTGACACTTGTACGCGCTGTGTGCTGCTGTGTGTGGTTGTCTTTGGTTTATTTTTGTTCTGTCTTCTCCTACCTTTTGATGAGGATCTCCCACGATGTTTGTTGTTTTCCAACGATGGAAGGCTGCTACGTGACCCCAGTCAGAACCGAGACCATTTTCACTCCTTACAATGGGCCCTAACTGTCAGTAAAAACTATCTATCTAACATCACACCTGCAAAAATAAAGAAATGTACCATTTTAAATGCAAACAGTATTAATAATTAATAAAAATGAGTCTCTCAGAAAAAACAGTTTTATATATTTCCGTTTAATGTTTTTTTGAGAGACGTTGGAATGACAATAGTCATGTAATGCATAATAGCGTGCATTTCCATAATTAAGCCTATGTTTAATTTCTTTGTGTATCCCATTCCAGTTTGTGATTATTGTTCCTAGGTATTTGAATTCAGCCACTTCTTTAAAATTTCCCTCATTTGTCATTAACTGTCCATTTATATTTTATAACATATTTCTATGTGTGAACATATATTTAGTTTTATTGATGTTTAAATTAGAAGTGGAAAGAAAAATTATAGAACAAGTATCAGAATTTAATTATTTAGATGTATTAATAACAAACACTAAAAATTTGATAAAAAATGTAAAGAAACAAGCTGATAAAGCAGCACAAATATCAGGATATATGAAAGATTTAATTTGGCGCAACAAACATATGTCAATAGAAAGCAAAATCCACATATACAAAAGATAGTTCGACCAGTTATTGTATATGGAGCAGAAACTAGGGCTAAACAAATAATAAGCACATGTGAAATGAAGATCTTAAGAACTATTCAGGGGAAAACATTATTTGATAAAGATACACAACACAGAAATTAGAGACAAATGTCATATTCAAGACATAACCAAATTTATCATAGATAGACGGAAATATTGGAAAGGTCATATAGAAAGAATGGAAGACAATCAAGTTGCAAAAAGAGCTAAAGAAGATAGACCAATGGATGGAAGAAGAACAAGGGGAAGACCAGCCAAAAGATGGATAGACAGTGAATGTACATCCAATACATCTTCCTCCGAGGAGTGATTTTGGAAATAAACAGGATGAAAATCCTACAAATTAATATAATAATAATAATAATAATAATAATAATAATAATAATAATAATAGTAATAATAATAAGAAGAAGAAGAAGAACAACAACAAGAAGAAGATGTTTATATGTAGCCCCAATTTTGTAGTGTTAACTAAATATATGGTTACACATAGAAATACATTATATAATGGAAATGGACTGTTAATGACAAATGAAATTCTGAAGAAGTGGCTGAATTCAAATATGTAGGGAAAATAATTACAAGCAGGAATGAGATGCACAAATAAATTAAACATAGGTGCAATTCTGGAAACACATACTATTATTACACATTACAGTTACTCTTGTCGTCCCAACATCCCACAAAAAAAAAATTAAAGCTAAAAATACGCTATATAAAACTGTTGTTTTCCTGATACATGGTTGTAAAACATGGTTTCTTATTTTAAGGGAAGAGAAAAGATGAACAGTATTTAAGAGCTTGGTTCTTAGGTGGTTTTTGGAACAAAGAGAGATGAACAGACAGGTGAATGGAAAAAACTACATAACTTAAGTTACATGATCTTTATGGGAAACCAGATGTTATAAGAACACTTACGTCTCATAGTCAGCAATGGACAGTACATGTTGCACGAATGGAGAATGAAAGAGGGGCATGAAAACTACTTGTAGGATACCCAGAGGAAAAGAATGCAATTGGTCAGCCAAAAATGAGATGGGAGAATAAAATTAACAATCATTTGAGGGAGGTAAATTAAACAAGGGATAATTGGAAAACATCTCAGTAAGGCATGTATGGAGAGCTAGCATGAAACTAACAGGCCCGATAGTGCCAGTGAGTTAGTTAGTTATAAGATAAATGCAGTGCTATTTAAAATAATATTATATATGCAATGTAAGTTATTATTTATTATAAAATTACAACAGGAAATAAGAATATGAGGTTCTTCTTAATAAATAAGGTGAGTCTTTTTTCATCTTAGCTCATAGAAGTTCAGTTCTTTTAGGACTTGTTTCAAAACAAACTTCAGCTTGGACTCCTACTCCATCTTTTGGTGGTCCAAAGAACTTGTTCCTGTTCTGTCAGGAATAGAATAATGAATTTTGAAATTTCAGGGGAGGGAGATATGATAAGACTATATACATATATATATATATATATATATTCAACATCTATAATGATAATGAAATCTCTGTTAAACAAGATGGCAAATTATCTTCTTGGAAAAAGATCAACACTGTAGTAAGACAGGGATGTGGACTTTCTCCGGTGCTTTTCATTATATATATGAATAAATTAATAAATGAATGGAGGAAAACACAACGAGAATATATACCCATCAATAGGAACCTCAAACTTGATGCTATTCTTTTTGCAGATGATTTAGCTCTTCTGGCACTTTCCGAAAATGATTTGCAACGATCAATTTATAATTTACAAAAAATAGATGCCAAATTTAATATGGAAATATCAATTAACAAAACTAAAATTATGGCATTTCATGGGACGGACCCCATACAAAGTAAACTCTGTCTCCAGAATAAAATTTTAGAGAGATCTAATCAATTTAAATATCTTGGATATTATCTTTCTATCTGGGATGAAAAGGATATCCCTGAAAAAATTACTAGTTATAATAAAAGTTTGGGAATTATTAATAAAGTTATGAAACCATCCCTTGTACAAAAAAACACCAGATTACGTTTATATAACACTTTGGCTAGACCAGTGTTGACCTATAGTAGTGAAGCATAGACACTAAAAAGACAACATGAAAGCAGAATAACGGCTTGTGAAATGAGATTCATGCGCAGAACAGCGAGTTACATCAGATGGGATCGGAAAAGGAACACCGATATCTTAAAAGAATTGAAGACTATGCCAATTTTGGAATATATTAAACAGTACCAACTAAATTGGAAACACCATCTTGAAAGAATGAGTTAAAATTGGATCCCCAAAGCTGTTCATAATTATATACCAAGAGGAGGAAGATCTCTGGGCCGTCCTATGAAACGCTGGAGGGAAAATTTTCTATAGGATCGTAACAGGCCTTGGCCTAATACGTGGAAGGAAGAAGAAGAAGAAGTATTTTTTCATCTTAGCTCATAGAAGTTGAGTTCTTTTAGGACTTGTTTCAAAACAAACTTCAGCTTGGACTCCTACGCCATCTTCTGGTGATCCAAAGAACTTGTTCCTGTTCTGTCAGGGATAGAATAATGAATTTTGAAATTTCAGGGGAGAGAGATTTGATATGCAAGTTCGTTAGATCCAAAAAGATGGAGTAGGAGTTGACATCCAGGGCCAATAATGTTAGAATCAACAGTCTGGACAAGCTAAAAATGGCCTATCTACTGGGCACTTTCCATCTTGTTTTCATACATGGAACATCCATGCATGTCTTTCATTCCCAATAAAATACTTACCTGTTATTATATCTTGTTATATTTGTACAACAAGAGCTAGAGATGAGCCTAAATGTGTCTATTACAGATCAATGTTTTTAAAATACATTATAATATACAAAATAATTACCAACAACAGTCAGTGCCAAAATGAAAGAAGAAGATGATGCATAAGTTATCGAAAGGCCTCCTATAAAACAACACTGCAAATTATTGAGGACAACTGAGATATCAGGTACTGTTGTACAATTATTAAAACTTTAATATTGCAGATCAGAGGTCATACATTGAGATCAATGTTTAACGCAGGAAAAATCCCACAGAAATCCACAGTGCTTTGAGTGAAGTTTGTAATTAGTTGGCAATGGACTATAGTACAGTTTCTCATTGGGTTAATCATTTTCATCATGATTTTGAGGAGGTCAAGCAAATAATAATCTTTACTTATGATCACCAAGGAATTCATCATGATAGATAGAATCCCATGAGGAAGAAAGTGTCATGGGAGTGTATTATTGTGTTTTTAATGGTAAGATTTCTGAGGAAAATGCAAAAGAACTGACATTCTCTTATGTCTGGGCCACTCATTCTCTCTGTCTCATCTAAGCCCAACTAAGAACAATTTTACTTTTTTTTAATAATCAAGAAAGATTTTCGAAGTATAAAACATTTTTTTAATTGAATTTTATATTATGAAAAATGATTCACCTTACTTATTATCATTTATTATCATAACGCAATATTATTGTATCTATGTGAGATGAAAATAGTGTCTGTAATCTGTGTTGGCATCAGGTAAAAATGTTTCTCTGAATTGGATACCATCCCATTGTGGCATTACAGGGAACGAAATGGCAGATTTGCTGGCCAAGAAAGGAACCCACATCCTTCAGACATCACTGAACATTATATCTTATTCTAGAGCAGCTATGAACATCTGCTTCAGAGTGAGAGAAGCCTTCAGAACCTTCCTAGAGCTCCAAATGACTGACAAACCTTGGAAAGCATCCATCCAAAATATACTGCTAGATTGGCCCAGAAGAGTAGCCATTTCATCATTCTGTACTGCAACAGGACACGACTGCCTAGGTAAACACCTTCATTGCCTCAGTCTTCTACCAACTCAACAATGTATCCTCTGCAACACTATGGAAGATATGGATGATGATCACATCCGAACTTGCCCAATCCTAACAACCAGCAGCTTTGTGGACAGATACTGGGAAGCCAGGGAAAAGATAATGAGCATTTTATAATCTTTCTTGTTATTGTTTGTTATTGTTATTGTTTGTTTTCCTCAGTCATTATTGGCTAATGAAAAATTTCAAAAGCCGCTGCATTTAAATAAATATATAAAATCTGTGTTGGCATTTTAACTTTAAAACTAAGAAATCATAAATCTAACCAATCAAAATTAAAATAATCCAAACTAATAAAAAAAAGGAAAGAGTGAATTATTTGTGTTAGCTTTTTAAGTTTAAAACTGTTGTGTGTAAATGTGAAGTAAAATTCAAATTGTCCATAATTGAAAGATGGCCATCTTCAAAATGATATTGATTAGTGATACTTATTATGAATATTAAATATTATTCACTGAACAGTTCAAATGAAGAAAGCCAACATGCACACTCTATTGAGTAACAATAAGAAATTGGGACTGGAAGTAGAAATCAATAAAACAAAATATATGTTCTCACATAGAAATACATTATATAATGGAAATGGACAGTTAATGACAAATGAGAGACATTTTGAAGAAGTGGCCAAATTTAAATATCTAGGAACAATAATTACAAATAGGAATGAAATGCACAAAGAAATTAAACATAGGCTCAATTCTGGAAATGCATGTTATTATGTATTACAGGGACTCTTGCCGTCCCAACTGCTCTAAAAAAACATTAAATTGAAAACATATAAAACTATTAGGCTATTCTCCCAGTTATATTATATGGATGTGATACATGACTCTTATTTTAAGGAATGAGAAAAGATGACAAATATTTGAGAATAAAATTCTTAGGAAATTTTTTGGACCAAAGAGAGGATGAACAGACAGGCAAATGGAAAGAAGGAATAACAGTCAGATGCATGATCTGTATGTGTATGTGCATGTATATATATGGAAATCAGAGGTAATATGAACATTTACATTCTGTAGATTGCAATGGACAGGACATGTGGCATGAATGGGAAATGAAAAAGGGCCATGTTAACTCCTTCTAGGGTAAGTGGCTGTAGGTTGACAAACATTAAGGTTGGAAAATAAATTTACACTTTAAATATTTGAATTATTAACACATTTAAGAGTTGTAAGCCCATATTTCTATATACATATATCTACCGCTGTGGTCTCGAGGTAGAGTGCTGCCTTGTCACACAGTGGCCTGGGTTCGATTCCTAGTCGGAACAGGTTTCCTGGGTAAAGTATTTTCGGAGTTTTTCCTCACCTGTAAAACAAATGTCAGGAAGCTTAGGGTCCAATGGACCCCGAAAATCATCTGGTCATCATCATCAAAATTGTCATTGTCATTATCATCATCATCATTGACTGGTGTGGAAAGCAATGGGAAGCTACCAACCTATAATTCCCTGGTAAAGCTGCAAATCAAAGCATGAAAATGCTGTGAATGCAGTTAAAGACCTGCCCTAGAACAGAACACTATATAATTATATCCATCCATATCCATAGTAATTCTGCCTGAAGGCAGGTCCTTCACTGCAATCATAGCATTTTCATGCTATGCTTGCAGCTTTACTAGGGAATTTTGTAGGTGTGGTAGCTTCCCGTTGCTTTCCACACCAGTGAAGGATGATGATGATAATGATAATGGTAAGGATGATAATGATAAGGATGATGGCCATATGATTTAGGAGACCGTTTGGGCCTTAAAGTCTTCCTGACATTTGTCTTACAGGTGAGGAAAAACCCCGATAAAAACCTCACCCAGAAAAACTGCCCCGACCGGGAATCGAACCCGGGCCTGCTGCATGACAAGGCAGCACGCTACCTCGAGACCACAGCGGTGGACATATAATTATATATGACATGAAAATACAAATAAATGCCTGAACCAGGATTAATATATTTATATATAAAGAAGACCTACAACTTAATGGTATTAATAAGCAGATAGTTTATGCTGATGATGTAGTACCATTGGGTGATAGCGAGGAGATACTAAAGGCCAACACGCACTCACTATTGAGTAACACTAAGAAATTGGGACTGGAAGTAAATATCAATAAAACTAAATCACTTAGAAATACATTATATAATGGAAATGGACAGCTAATAACAAATGAGGGAAATTATGAGGAAGTGGCTGAAATCAAATACCTAGAAATAATAATTACAAATAGGAATGAGATTCACAAAGAAATTAAACATAGGCTCAATTCTGGAAATGCATGCTATCATGCATTACAGGGACTCTTGACATACCAACTCCTTAAAAAAAATGTTAAACTGAAAATATATAAAACTATTATTCTACCAGTTATATTATATGGATGCGAAACATGGACTCTTATTTTAAGGGAGAAAAGAGATTATTAGTATTTGAGAATAAAGTTCTTAGGAAAATTTTTGGACCAAAGAGAGATGAACATACAGGTGAACGGAGAATACTATATAATAGTGAACTACATGATCTTTATAGGAAGCCAGATATAATAAGAACAGTTAAGTCCCATAGACTGCGATGGGCAGGACATGTGGCACAAATGGGGAATGAAACAGGTGCATGGAAGCTTCTTGTAGGAAAACCAGAGGGAAAACGCCCAGTTGGCAGACCAAGAATGAGGTGGGAGAATAACATTAACTATGATTTGAGGGAAGTGTACACGGAATGATTGAAAAACATTAGCTCAGGATAGGGATGTATGGAGAATTTATGCCTCTGTGCCCATAAACATATAGGTTTGATAGTGCCAATGAATTAATTATCAGTTCAAATAAACTGAGCAGATTTATTCTTACATCATCCACACATCATAATTACCATCAATAATGTAAATGTTTGGGACTCATCATAATATAGTTATCATCATAGTATAGTTGGTGAAGGCAACACGCTAGAAGCTGTACGGTCGCAGGTTTGAGTTCCCATTACGTCAGGATTTTTAAACTGGTCCTACTATTCTAGCTGTATCATGCCCCTGAGGCCGAGTCAACCTCTAATAGAAATGAGTACCAGTCTAAGTTTTGGGGGTAAAATCGGCCGTCACGCAGAGATGACAATCCGGCTGCTTGTCTAAGAAGATGGTAGCCTTAACCTACCACACCAAGGGTTTCCTAAGGCTTTAGTGGGACCACTTTACCTTCTTTGTTGGCTATTCTAAGCCAGGCGTCCATCCATACTCATTATATTTCGTTAGGTGAGAAAATGGGTAAATTAGTGTACACCAGACTAGTTTACTGGATAATCTGACGCATTATAAGGAAAAGTTGGGTATTCTGTTTGAACAGTAATTAATGTAGGCACAGAATCTCCTTTTCTTTTTAGCGCCTAAAAAAAGCAACCCTGGTGGCCATGGGCGCCGGCAGGATGGTGCAAGGGGGAAAAAAAAAAGAAATATTCAAAAAAATTAAATATTTTTTTATCGAGTCGCTGTGAATAAAAATTCACCCCCCTCCGTCGGGAAAAAAAAATGTACCGAAAAAATATTTATTTTTATTAAGTCACTGTTGAATAAAAATTCACTCCCCTATCGGGAAAGAAAATACACATAAAACAATTAAGAAATATATTTTGTTATTAAATCGCTGTTTGAATAAAAATTTAGGTAATTGTAGTTAATAGAATAGTGTGTAGATGCAGATGCATCACCCTGAAACTAATCCTGGCGGCGCTCATGTTGGTGGCAGATCTGAATTCAACTTGGTAGGAAAATGATAACCAGTATATAATATATTTAGTGAAATAATTTACCTCTAGTTTAGCCGCCAAACGTTCTGACTATTGTGAATTTTATTTTCCGTAACTCATCGGGGTTTCAACACAAATATAATTTTAAATTATAGGGTTTTTCACGTCTAGAAAATAGCGTCCCTTATTATAAGTAATTCTTGCTAGTAAACGTGTCTTTTTATGTGAGATTAATCTATTAATTAATTTCCTTTAAATAAATAATTACTTTAATTAATTTCTCTTGCAACTTTGCCAAGAAAATGGGTGCCCGATTTATGAAAAAAATATCATTATGGGACGTATAATTATCATACATTTATTTAATAAAGTTTGGGGGGTGAACCTAATTATCGGAACAGCGGCTAGCGGAGACGCAACTGAATCATACGCTACTAACAAAACTTGTTTTGCCAGCTACAGGCGTACTAAAAGAATAACACATAATTAATATATCACATGTGGTTTACTCAGCGAGAATGTTCTTGGCGTCTCTGTGGTCACAATCTATAAAATTCCAAATGTTAATATTGTTCTTTAGTAACCAAATTAAAATGATCACGATTTAGAATTTAATAGCAGATGTGAAAATAATTGTGCCGTAAACTTATGTACATGCTGTACTTTGCTAGATGGAGAAGAGGGAGATATATTTTCATCTCTGTCACTCAATCTACGGCGTCAAGTGGCATCAGCATTCACATTTCGCTATATATAGGAGCCTATGTTATATTATTATTTATGTATAAATTGTAATTATAGACAAGTTCTAAAACATCTATGAAGTTCTGATGGATAATAAATAAATAGGGCTCGAAATTTGAGGATTTTGTTAATTTCATGTCTAACGAGGCCCAAATGAATATTGTATATATACTTTGGGTCATTGGAGGCGAGATAATGGTAGATCTTATTTGTTCTTTTTGTCCTCTTTTTTGGCTTATTGGTCCTCTTTTAGGTTTTGAGGGCTTTTTTTTTTGAAACTTTACCTTATTTTGACTACCGTACATTTATACCATGTGTATAGGCCTAATTCAAGAATCCGCAGGGTCTAATGTCAGTTCTAACCCATTTCAAAACACTACCTAGTTTTACTTTCCAAAGACTTTTCACATTGCAAACACTTTTGTTCTGCGAGAAAATATTGAACCCTCACAAAATATCTCATTATTTTTAACCAACATACTGACTGTGCGTTCGCTGAATTCATTCTAGGTGGGAAAAATCGTTCATTCTAAATTCTCCAAAAACTTTATTTTTAATGAACACATAATTCATTTTTCAAATTTTGTTGAATTAAATAAATAAATAAAAGAAGAAGCATTTTCAGTTCATCAGTTTTTTTTTTCGCAATTTATGTGGCATTTCACTAGAATGTTGTACTTTTTAAACATTTTTATTATATTCATTGAAAATTCAGTTGAAACTAAAATTACTATTAATTTGAATTGCTCTTTTACGCCCTTTTTTTTTTTTTTTTTTTTTCAATTTTTAGGTATTTTTTAGGATATCTTCGGACCTTTTTAAAGGTATTTTATAGACACTTTATAGATATTCAACTTCCAACCCTATAAATAAATAAATAAAAGAGCAATACTATGTTCCAGATATCAAAAAACCCTAAAGCTCGTGTCTGTAATTTAAAAATGGTAGCGTATTTCGTATTTCCGATCCTTCAAGGCGGCTATTTTAAAATGTATTCTATCACCCAGTGTCATCGTATCGCGATCTCTTCTACAGAACTTAACTGGGATATTAAACAAATTTCTCACGATGCTGGGTGTGCACCTGTCCCATACTGGCCGAAATTATATGAGCAAATGTTCTCCCCTTTGGGGACTCTAACCAGCGTAAAACACTTATATACCGATATAAATTTATATTTTTTTTAACCATTCACTCTGAATTAATTTGTATTATTAATTCAAGTTACATTTAGATGATTGGGGAAGATTTCTTAACAGAAAGCTATACAATTTTACAATATTCAACTAGATACATACCTTAATGATGTTGGAAAGTTTTTATTAAGTTTTCAATTATAGATATGGCAGGGCAATCTTCCGTTAAAATTACCTCAGTTATTTTCACATACTGTACTGTTACAATAATTTGTTCATCGGTTTTTATTTCAAATTATATAAATGTACGTCTTGTATAGAATCCCCGGCGCAACTCTATAGATTACTTCTCACTACGCAATATTCATGCCACTGTCAAGGGATTAAAACTTAAATTATAAACATATCAATACGGATTTATAACAGTTATGACTGATCACAGCTATCCGGCACAACAATTTAAATAGCAAGTTTAAAACCAAGGGACATTAAAAACTAACCAAAAGTGGCCTAATCAATAACATATGCTAAACAAAACAGTTATATTAATTGCTATAAGTTAGCAGTAGGGCCTACAGCTTTTCTTCATCATCAATATATAACATAAAACGAAATTTGTGCTGATTTCATGACAAGAAACAAGCGGTGTTGCCATTAAACAAAAGACAATCGGTTCGTGTCACCTTGACGAAGTGTGACAAATTCCTGACAATAGGAACAAACTATTTCACAATGCTAATAAAAAATATTTAAAACTCTGCAAAATGAATTAAAATATATAATCAGCTTAATAGCTTAGATGTATTTCAATAGCATAATTTAAAAGCATATTTATCCAAGATTATCTAAAAATGTTATTTTTTTATGTTACTTTGAAAGATTTAGCGTAAATGTTAAAAACAAATTAATGTGTAGAAATTATCGAAATTCTAAACGGAGCCATTGACCTACTTTCCGATTGCCCTGAGACGATGAAAAATGAGCAGCGTTGCCATCTCTATATTATTTCTTGGACTATGTTATGTAAAAGTTTACACATGTTCATTAACCATATTTTCATAAACTTTATACTTCTACTAACATATAGGAATACACTGTCGAACCCGTAGGTTCATGGCCGCGCGGACATAAGCTCTCCGCGCATCCCTATATTGAGCTAATGGGCGTTTTACCTCTGGTTTTTCTACAAGAAGCTTCCATATCCCTCTTTCTTATACGTTTACTATGCTTTATAAAATTTATATTTAATATAAATCTCTAATAAACCTTGTATAAACCTTAACATAACAAATATTGGGTTAACTGTAAAATTTATAAAATCAGTATAACAACAATAATAAGGAATAACTAACTCACTGGCACTATCGAACCCGTAGGTTCATGGCCGTACGTACATAAGCTCCCCATACATCCCTATCCTGAGCTAATATTTTTTTCAATCTTCTTCCTCTTCTTCCTTCCAAGTATTAGGCCAAGGCCTGTTACGATCCTATAGAAAATTTTCCCTCCAGCGTTTCATAGGACGGCCCAGTGATCTTCGTCCTCTTGGTATAATAATATTTTTTTCAATCTAATAAGGAATAGTAATAATAATGTGACAATATAATAAGTTATAATAATAAATAAAAGTTATAAGAGTATAATAAGATAAAAATAATCCTATTACAGGTCTTGGGAGGCCGCCATTACTCCCAGAACAAGCGTCTGGTACTCATTTCCATTAGAGGTTGAGTCGACCCCAAGGCCATGGTGTTGTCAAAAGTTTTGGGTCAGTTTAAAATTTGTCAAAACCTCGCCCTTCCGGTTTGTAGCGTATTGCCTTAATCAACTACGATACTAGCGTGCCCAATTAGCAAAGTTGTACTATTAATCTTTAGTCTCGGGTAGCGTTGCTGCTCTCGTACGCAGCAGGCCCTGGCCGTTCGATCTCCGGTCGGGACAAACCATAAGGTTGTGAGCATGCTACATGATTTTTTATGGAAAACCAGATATCATACGAAGAGTTAAGTCTTGTAGACTGTGGTGGGCAGTACATGTATGACATAAATGGCAGGATCCATCCGAGAGCAGGTCTTTCACTGCAATCGTAGCCATTTTCATGCTATGACTTTGACAGCTTTACTAGCGCGAATTTTAGTGTGTGGTAGAATTCCCATTAGCTTACCACAACAGTGAAGGATGATGCATGATAATGATAAAGAGATCATAATGATGACCGCCCGCGGTGATATTCGGGGACCGTGGATAAGAGGATACTGGAAACTTTATAGTAGGAAAACCAGGTCCGGGGCAGGCGATAGGGCATGAATAGCCGCAGAATGAAAAGAGGGTATGGAAAGGCGCAGGATATGTGACTTGGAACGAGGACTTGAAGAGCACGAGGCATATAAAGCCCGGCAACATAATATTTTGCATAGATTTTTATTATTCATTTACATACATATCAATGATAGATAAATCATATTTGAAGAGAAAAATTATACACTCAGACTGGGGTTTGAACCCAGGACCTTTGGCTTTCTAGGCCAAAGGTTTCGTAGCACTTGGCATTCGGAAATTTAGTTGAGCTAGCTAAGCAAAAAAAAATTGTTGTTGTTTAAATAGATAGATCAGTCGGTATAGAGTATTGACCTAGAAAGCCAAAAGTCCTGGGCTCAAACCCCAGTCTGAGCGTATAATTTTTCTCTTCAAATATAACATAATATTCATTTAAAAGCAATAACATTTTGTATCTGTTGTTGCAGTCTTTGAAAATGGAACCAGTTCCAAGAAGCATAGCTGAATATTCTTCTTCTTCTTCTTCATTTCATGGGCTAGGCAAAATGCCTGTTCTGCCTCACAGTTGTTCTATCCATCTTTTCGCTGACCTTCCTACATTCCTTGAACCTCTTGGCTTGTAATTAAATGTTGCTTTTGGTAATCTTGTTACGTTCATTCTTTCTACATGTCTAAACCATTTTTCTCTATATCCTTTGATTTTATCATTTAATGGATATATATATTTAACTCTTTTCTTATATCTTGATTCTTTAACTGATCCATTCTTGTGCAGCCTTTTGTTCTTCTAAGGAAGTTCATTTCTGCACTTTGTATTCTACTTTGTAATTTTTTTGTCATTGCCCAAGTTTCACTCCATAAAGTAATGCAGGAACTGACAATGTTTTACAAAACTTTAATCTACTAGAAATATAATTTGATGAGGACTGCCATAACAGGTATAAAATCTTTTTTTTTAAATATTTAACAATAACCTCAACGGAACAAAATGCTTCTTAAAAGTACTAACATCATATTTTACAGATAAGACATACAAGGTAAGATGGTACCAATAAATAGGAACCTCCACCATTTATTTATTTATGACAGATAACTATATATGGACCTACTTAATCAGACATTTATGCTTTTTCTATGATGTTGATAGATTTCCTTTATTCACAATTTCATTACAAGCAGAATTTATGCTCTATGCTGACTCACCTGTAAACTCTGCTGCTATTTTCATCACATCCTCAGTGGTTAATGTGGGATATTTTTTTCACTAAACTCTTTGAATCATTCAAAATATTTTTTTTCTCTCCACTTTTCAAATGCTATCATTTCCAATATAAGAAATTGTATAGAAGTGACTATTTAAAACAACTGAATTTCCAATGTATTCTGTATTGCATGTGCGTAAAAATAAAACAATGCTTATTTAATCTATTAAAATTGTAATTGTGTAATTTAAGATTCTCTCATATAACTTATATAGACATGTGCTAGATAATATATATTTCTCCCCACCAATGGTATCTCTAATTTGTCACAGTGGTGGGGCTTGAGTGGTCAAATGATCTTGAGAACTATGCTGGCGGTAGCATAGCTAACTTGCCAGACAGGTCAAAGATGATGATCCAGACAAAATTAGATACCCTGGTCCTCCAGGTTGGGGGCTGGGTTGCAAGGCTAACAACTCTGCACCCAGAAAAACAAGTTGAGAAGCCTAAAATAAACAGCTGGAAAGATCTTCAATTAAAAACAAAGTGAATGGATGGCGTTAAAAAGGAGGTTAAGTTCCGACTACAAGGGCCATATTACCATAGAAGAATATATATTTTTATTAATCAATTGAGTTGGTGTTTACTTGATGAAAGGGTAAGAAGTTGGACCTTTTGGAGACTGTAGAAATAAATAAATTGAAAAGTAATAATAAATTAATTCTCAACTTGATTTGAATGAATCGCCTTTGTTAAATTTAAAAAAATTATTGTTGTATTGTTGCTTAGATCAGTTGATATGTACTATAATAACACAATTCATAATTTATTGACATGTCTGAAGAAGGTACAGTGTACTGAAACAGCTATCACTGAATTATATCTTAATAAATATGAAAATCAATAAAACTGAAGTTTATTTTTATTTAATATATTTTTATTATTCTTATTTCTTTCATTTTGAGTATTAGAGAGCTAACTACATTTTCTTACACGCTTAAAAGTAAAAACATTATTTGACCAATGAAAGTGCAGTAATACATCTGATTTGTTTACATTACAACTGGAACTTCGATCAGAAGAGGTATAGTAAGCAGGAATGAAATCATCCGTTTAAATGTATCACATTTTACAAAATATGAGGTGAGATGTAAAATCTGATTTCTATAACAAATGTTAAAAATATTTATTTAATATACGTAGGTAATAATACTATGAGGTTTCTTTTAATTATATCCATCCATAGTAATTCTGCCCAAAGGCAGGTCCTTCACTGTAATCATAGCATTTTCATATGCTTGCAGCTTTACTAGGAAATTGTAGGTGTGGTAGCTTCCCGTTGCTTTCCACATCGGTGAAGGATGATGATGGCCATATGATTTCGGGGACCGTTTGGGCCTTAAAGTTTTCCTGACATTTGTCTTACAGGTGAGGAAAAACCCCGATAAAAACCTCACCCAGAAAAACTGCCCCGACCGGGCCCACTGCGTGACAAGGCAGCACGCTATCTCAAGACCACAGCGGTAGACTTTAATATTTTTGAGTTGGAAATTTTGACTCACCTCATATTTCTTGATTTTTATGCAGACCAGGTTTCGTTGCTTCTGTGCGACATTGCCGATGCATTCCAACTGTTGTTTTGTGGTTGTCCATCCTGTAAGTTGATTTCTGCTCACTCTGCTGGCTGACCAATGAACTTCCAAATCAATTTTATTTTTATTTTTCTCCGGAAATTTCAAAATTCATGGTTTTCTTCTTATTCTTGCAGATGTAAATTTTCTCCAAAATTGAGTTCCTTAGATTTTTCTGTTTTGGTAATTTGGCCTTAGTTTCAATTCTGTGTTTTTTCTGATCATGCATGTGCAGCTATTGCAGATTTTTTTATTTATCCATTTTTAACATTTTTAAGGTGTTCTTTCAATCTTGTATTTAAATTCCTTTTTGTTTTTCCTATGTATATTTTTTCACAATCTTTATAATCAATTTGATAAATCCCTGATTTGTTGCTGTCTTTAATCCTTTCATTTTTATGATGATCTTGTAGAAGATTTCTGGGTTGTTGACCGTGGTCTTGAGGCTTGTAGTTCCCCGACATTTCGCCAGAGACTGCGTCCGGCATCCTCAAGAGTTACCTTGAGACTTGTGCAGATATTAATGTTCTTTTTATCCCGATGAATTTGGGAATCGTCTTATTATCTCTATGATGCAGAAGAAATGTAGTCGTGCCTTTTTCTTGCGCAATTTCTCGAATTGTCGAATGTATCTGTAGATTTCCTCCCTATAGAGGCGACTAATATACTGACTTAAGCTTTCACGGCCTGAGTTATTATGATGATCTTGTAAAAGATTTCCAGGCTGTTGGCCATGGTCTTGAGGTTTGTAGTTCCCCGACGTTTCGTGTCTTGAGACTCAAGTTGAAGTCTCAAGACAACCCTTGAGGATGCCAGACGCAGTCTCTGGCAAAACGTCGGGGAACTACAAGCCTCAAGACCACAGCCTACAGCCCGGAAATCTTCTACAAGATTATCATAATAACTCCGGTCGTGAAAGCCTGTCAATATATTTTCATTTTTTGTTGGTTTTGATTAATTTATTCAAACTGTAATCATTTTCCGGTGCTAATTTAATGTTAAATCTGCTGAAATAAAAATCAAGAAATATGAGGCGAGTCAAAATAACCAACTCAGTAATAATTACACGAAACTGCACAGTGTTATTTCCTACATGTATTAAATAAAGTGGAAATTATGTTTTATAGAAGGATTGGTAAGACAAGAAGAGGCAGAATTTCAAATGAAAGATATAAAAAATTGTCTACCGCTGTAGTCTCGAAGTAGCATTTATGCCTTGTCCACACAGCAGGCCCAGGTTCGATCCCTGGTCGGGACAGTTTCCTGGGTGAGGTTTTTCCTCACCTGTAAGACAAATGGTAGGAAATTGTGGAATGCAGGCTTTCACGGCCGGTAATCATAATGTTAATAGATTCCGGGCTATGTGGCCGTGGTCTATAACTCGTGTTTCTTCCAGACATTTCTCCCTCAACTGCGGAGGGTATATTCAATGGTGAGCTTCTAGGTGATGTTACCTTGTCATAGACTCAGCTGTAAGTGATTTGCAGAATATTGGACTCTCGTATTTATGCTCGTGCTGACCTCTGGATAGCTGGGCAGATTCGTAGACTTCATCATCAAACTGACTTCTGATTGGTTCGGAACGGTTTCCTTGTTATTGATTTTAACCGTCTATTGTCTACAGCTGGGTATGACACATTAGACAATAGACGGTTAAAACTAATCAATAACAAGGAGACCGTTCCGAACCAATCAGAAGCCAGTTTGATGATGAAGTCTACGACTCCGCCCAGCTATCCAGAGGTTAGCATGAGCATAAATACGAGAGTCCAACATTCCACAAATCAGTTACAGCCAAATCTATTACAAGGTAACATCACCTAGAGGCACTCACCACTGAAGATGCCCTCTGCAGTTGAGGGTCCCCGAACATCATATGGCCATCGCAATCATCATCAGTCATATTCATCTTAGATTAAGTTTAGGATTAGGGACTCTCCTGGCGCATCACTATCATCATCATCATCACCTATCATATCATCGGAGCAACGTAACCCCACCTTCCAGGCGCCTCAACCTCAGAAGTGGTTTACAATTACGCCATTGCCAGGAGACAAAAATAAATAAAGATATGAAAAATTTAAATTTATTATATCAATTTTAAAAAACTACAGAATCTACAATTGAAATTTTATGTACACATGTTAAGAATGGAACAGGAACTGAAACCAAAACAGATAATGGAACTGAAGGAAGAAGAGACAGGGAAAAGACCAAGGAAATGATATATGGATAATATTGAGGAAATAGCAAGGAAACAAGGGAATCATATTAGTAGAGAGAAAAATATGTGAATAAATAGGAAGCCTAGTAGCTCAAAGGCATGAGCACCAGTAAATAGAATTGGAGATATTGGTTTCAAATCCTCATTTATGCATATATTTTTCTATATTTGAAAAGAAAAATATATGCCTAGACTGGGGTTTGAACCCAGGACCTTTGACTCTCTATGTCAATGCTTTATCCAAGTGAGCTACCTAGGCCTCCAATCTAAACGCGTATTTTTCTCTTATACATAGTTAATTCCCTAAGCCCAAATGCTACGATTTTTACAAATGGTGGCTTCTTTATTAAGAAGACTTTTTATTGGGAATTTAAACAGTACTTACTACTGGCTTTATAAGTACTGTTTAAATTCCCAATAAAAAGTCTTCTTAATAAAGAAGCCGCCATTTGTAAAAATCATAGCAACAGCTCATAGCTTTTTTAGTTAGGGAATTAACTATGTATAAGAGAAAAATACGCATTTAGATTGGAGGCCTAGGTAGCTCACTTGGACAGAGCATTGACACAGAGAGTCAAAGGTCCTGGTTTCAAAACCCAGTCTAGGCATATATTTTTCTTTTCAAATATAATTTGTCCATCATTAAAATGTTTAAAAATGAATAATATGAACATATATTCTTCCCTTCAAACTTATGTTTGATACTGAACTTTTATAGGAATAAGGTTTAATTTAAGATAAATTTATATGTTTCATACATTTTCTCATAATTAATCTTCTAAGTAGAATGCAATTTCAGGGTCTTGGCAACTCCATCCTCAGTACAATTATGCCAACTAATGCTATGTCGATCGGAAGAACCACTTCTCCTTCCCTCTGTTGGTGGACCGACGAACCTCTGGATCAGGTCAGAATTTGCAGGAATTTTGAATTTCATAACAAGAAAGTAAAACTTATGAACTTTGAAATTCCTGCAGATTCTGACCTTTTCCAGAGGTTCATCAGTTCACCAATAGAGGGAAGGGAAGGAGAAGTGGTTCTTCCGATCGACATAACATTAGTTGGCATAAGTGTATTGTACAGTTTCCCATGTGTTCGTATGGAGTAGTAGATCAGACAGTCTTCCATATTTTACTTAAATGCTCTCAAGTAGAAAGTGAAAGAAACAATTTCAAAAGCAAAATGTTAAGAAAATACGGAAAGTGGACATATAATGAACACAAATTAGTAAGCGAATACACAAGTGAATTTATAGAATATATAAAAACGATAAATTTGGATAACCTGTAGATACTACCTCAAGACTATATTAACAAAAGGCAAATAATAACCAATAAACCATAATGTAAAAGATTAAACAATAACTAATGTCAGATATATTAATTATGTATATATTATGTTATGCTATAAGGCATATAGTATTGTACCCATTGCAATGAAACATGTCGTAATAAATGAAAAAAAAAAGTGTACTGATGGGGTTGCCAAGACCTTGAAATCGCGATCTACATAGAAGATTAATTATGAGGAGAGGTATGAAACATTTTAATTTATCTTATGTTTGGTAATTGTATTGTTTCAATAAATAATTAAATCTAGAAGTAGTGGATATAGGCAGCCCCAATGCTGTAAAAAACAGATAAGAAAGAGATGAATATTGTTCATTATGTTATGTAATAATAATAAGAATTTCTTCAAGTCTCTGCACGACGGTGGAAATATTAGGTCTTTTCACTCTGCTATCTTGAAGGCAACTGCAAGCAACTGCGTACACTGCATCAGCCACACTAGATGCCTGCAGAATCCCTTTGCCCCAGTCTCCAGCGCTCTTATCCAAAAGAATTCCAATATCACCAGTGTCTTCAATCACAGTGTCAACATGTGTCACCTACAAAACAAATAATCATCATAATATGTAAATTAATATACAGGATGGGGCATAAACCTGACACTTTTTTATTTTTTATTCACAAAGAAAAACTAATTTATATTTGAAGAGAAAAATTATATGCTCAGACTTGGGTTTGAACCTAGGACCTTTGGCTTTCTAGGCCAATGCTCTTGTAAGTTATCTGAGTACTCCAATCTAAATGCAAATATACTCAGACCAACGGATCTGTGCCCCTATAGCACTGACATCGTTCTTAGAAAAGTACAAAACACCAGCCTTGGTAACTTATCGAGTAGGGATGTTGCCAAACTTCCCCCAGTGTCATGGCTTTTTAATATTGAATAATGCAAGGTTGGAGTCGAGTTAATAACACGGGAGTGCAAGTGCAAGAGAGAGGTAGAAAAGAGAGATATATAGGAATGCAGGGAGGTAAATGATTAGCCGAGGCAGAAAAAGAAGTAGGCTTTAGTTCGCATATCCTATGGGGACACAGATCTCTTGGACAGACAATACCTTTGGCTTTCAAGGCCAATGCTCTTCCCTGAGCTACCTGAGCACTCCAATCTAAACACAAATTTGTGTCCCTGAGTTCAAACCCCAGTCTGAGCGTATGATTTTTTTTTCAAATATAATTTGTCCTTCATTAGAAGTATTAAATTAATAATAATAATAATGAAAAGTAAAGTGATCCCACTACAGGGCTCATGAGGCCCTTGAGGTAGTAGGAGGTTAAGACCCCTACTTTCTCTGGACAATCGGCACTTGATGTCAGCCCTGCATGACGGCCACCTTTACCCCCAGAACAAGTGTCTGGTACTCATTTCCATTAGAGGCTGAGTCGACCCCAGGGACACAGTGCTGCCAGAAGGTTTGGGTCAGTTTAACAATCCTGACCCCCACTGGGACTCGAACCGTCGACCTTCTGGCTTGTAGCGCAGTACCTTAACCACTACGCTACAGCATTCCCCTAATAAGATAGAAAAATTTATGTTTGAACCAGGACTTGAACCCTGGATCTCTGATTCTGTATATCAGTATGACACCATAGTCCAAGTCCTGGTTCAAGCGTTAATTTAAATAAAAACATCAAAAAACCTGTCACTTTTTTAAAAATAATCTTAACACAGTGTATTTAAGAAAAATTGTAACACCTCACCTCATATCCATATTATTAAACTAGTTTCAGGATCTATTTAGGTTCCATCCACGGTATATTTACAGCCGTCATTATATCATCTTGAAGAACTGCCTCCTGCTCCCTCTGTTGGTAGACTGATGAACTCCAAATCAAATAAATTTTCCCAGGAATTTCAAAATTCATTAATTGAAAAGTTGCCCTCAAAAAAGACCTAACCAACAAAAATTCTAAATTTATATTTAAATTAATATTGGGAAGAAAACATTATGAGGTTATATCATTAATAGTGAGTGGAGAACATATTTTTAACAACTCATCATCATCATCATCATAGTACATTCACGAATTTAGGCCATTTGTTGACCTGTTTCAGCCTCAAGAGAAACACCATCCAAAAGTCTTTTGAGTGGACGTCCTGGTCTTCTTCTTCCTGCAGGTTGATATCTTAACATTTGTTTGGGTATTCTGTGATCTTCCATTCGATGAACATGTATCCATCTTGACTTATAATCAGAAATTTTGTTTCTTCTCGTGGTACAACCCGTTTTCACAAACGAGGCTCTGAGGACCGAGTCATGGCGGTATAACCGTTCCATTGGGTAATGAGTAAATGCAGTATCCTAATGTCTGTCCAGAGACTAAAAGGTAGCAGCCCTACCACTGGACTACTTAGCGTCGGATCAGTAACCTGTCCTAAGGAACTTCAAAACTACTTTCAAGTCTCAATACGAAAAAATCCAGAAGGAATTTTAACAACTCACCTCATATAATTTCAAATTTCTTTGATACCGGCAGTTTCAGACAATATCTTGTCCCTCTTCAGTCATGGCTTCCACTGATGAAATTCTCTGGTTGTTGATTATATGAGGTGAGTCATTAAAAATATGTTCTCCACTCACTATTAATAATATTAAAAATTCTAAAGTTGAATTTTCATTGGATTAGTGACCTGTCAGGAGAATATAATAGCATATGTGTAAAACTACATCTGCTCTCTTCTAGACCTGTTTTATTTATTTTTAAAAGTTGGCTTTCAAGCAAATAGCGATCTATATGTAACAAAATGGTGGAAGAAGTTAATCAAGTCAATGGTAGCAGTTTATGGGTTACATCTGTCTTCAGGTTAACTATTCAATTTCTCCTTTTTGGGGGGAGGGAAATGAAAAGGAGAAATTACTTCTTCTTCTTCCTGTATGCATGAAAGCTGGCAGCTTGTTGCATGATCATTCACTTCAGGTCCGGGGTATGGTGACGTCCTTCCACCATGGTTGTGGTCTTCCTAACAGCCTTTTCTGCTGAGGTGTCCAGACACTAATCTACTGTCCTCCATTCTATCTATGTGATCGTTCCAATTTAGTCTTCTATCATTTATCCAGGTTTATATAGGTTCAATTTCACATTCTTCTCTTAATAACAGAGCTGCAAATTTTCTCTCTCAGTGATTTTCCTACGATTTTCCTTAAAACTTTTATTTTGGCTGTTTCATTAATTTGTTTTGTTTTTTGAGTTTCTGTTTGGCATTCACAACCATATGTTAGAACTGGTCTTACGACAGAGTTGTAAATTCTTATTTTTGTATCTATTCTTAAATTTTTATTGTTCCAATTTATCAGTTCAGCTTACTTCATGAATGTTTCTGTGAGTAATTGAAAATTTTACATCTTGGAAGTGAGTTACTAGCCCTTCTTCTTCGATGGGTATCTCTTTTAGTCTGGACCTTCTCCATGACCTGCCAGGCATGGGAGGCCCTGCTGGTAGTGACGCTACCACCTGTATAGCTCATGGAGTCAAGTCCCACCACTAAGTCAAGGTAGAGATACCTTTTTGTTTTTCCAATAAAGAAATTTGAAAACGAGGGTGAAAGAACATCTTAAAAACATCAAAAATGGAGAAGTGGAAAAGTCAGCAGTAGCTGCTCATGCTTGGTCTGAAAAATATTTAATTGAATCAAAAGCCAGTCTAAACAAATAGACAAACAAAAGGAACTCACGGTTTGGGAAAAGATCCACATTCAGAAAAACAAAGGAAAACTTATGAACTTCAAAATTCCCGCAAATTATGACCTGATCCAGAGTTCATTGGTCCACCAACAGAGGGAAGAAGAAGAGTTTCTTCCGATCGACATAACATCAGTCGCCAAAAAAGTACTGAAGATGAGACCGTTATGGTCTTGAAATCGCGATCTACTTAGAAGATTTGTATGAGGAGAGGTAAGAAACATTTGATTTTACCGTACTTTCATGACTGTTAAGTCATCTTGAAGAACCACCTCCTGCTCCCTCTGTTGGGAGACTGAAGAACCTCCAAATCAAATCATTTTTTCAGAGAATTTCAAAATTTATAATTTCTTCCCTACCAATGGTATCTCTACCTTGACTTAGTGGTGGGGCTTGACTCCATGAGCTATACAGGTGGTAGCGTAACTACCAGCAGGGCCTCCCATGCCTGGTCCACCAACAGAGGGAGAAGAAGAGTTTCTTCCGATCGACATAACATCAGTCGCCAAAATAGTACTGAAGATGAGACCATTATGGTCTCGAAATCGCGATCTACTTAGAAGATTTATAAGAGGGAAGGTAAGAAACATTTGATTTTACCATAAATTAAACCTTATAGTGATTAATTCCTGGTAAAAGTTTAATAGTCATGAAAGTACTGAGGATGGAACCTAATAAGGTCCCAAAACCGGTCTAATAAGAAGGATATGAGGTGAAGTGATACAATCTTTCTTAAATAAATAAGATCTCAGTGTTAATTTCTAAAACGTCAATACTGTGTGTTTAGTGAAACAACTAACTCACTGGCATTATCGAGCCTATAGTTTCATGACTGCTCTCCTCACATCACTATCCCAAGCTAATGTTTTCCAATCATCCTCTGTATAATCTACGTCCCTCAAATCATGGCTGAAGATGAGAGGGATGCTCTTGAAACTGTAGTTCCATGCTTGAAGAACATTAAGTATGAGGCGAGATTTCATGACTCACTATTTATTAGTTATTAACTTGAAAACCTCATAACGTTATTTCCCATAATTAATTTATGATATAAAATAACTTTATTTTAGAGAGAAAAATTACATTCAAACCAGGAGTCAAACCCCCGGATCTCTGACTCTATATGTCAGTGCGATAACCGTTAGGCTATTCAAACTTCCATTTAAAAGTAATGTTTAAATTCTCAATAAAAATACTTTGGAATGAAGTCGTCAGATGGCATTGTTGATAGCAATGGCTATTGGCCATCGGATGAAAGGAGAATTGTATAAATAACGGCTTGTGAAATGAGATTTATGCGCAGAACAGCGGGTTACACCAGATGGGATCGGAAAAGGAACACCGATATCTTAAAAGAATTGAAGACTACGCCAATTTTGGAATATATTAAACAGTACCAACTAAAATTCATCGGAGAACATATTGTTTACACAACTCACCTCATAGGATTCATGCTTCCATGATATCGCGATTTCAAACATAGTCATGTTCATCATCAGCCATAACTCCGACTGACGAAATTCTTCGGCTGTCAACTATTCTATTGTCGCCAACATTAATTAAATATAGTACCAACTAAATTGGAAACACCATCTTGAAAGAATGAGTTCAAATCGGATCCCCAAAGCTGTTTATAATTATATACCAAGAGGACGAAGATCACTGGGCCGTCCTATGAAACGCTGGAGGGAAAATTTTCTATAGGATCGTAACAGGCCTTGGCCTAATACTTGGAAGAAAGAAGAAGAAGAAGAGGAAAGAAATTTGATTTTATATTGGAAGTCTGAATGACATAACAGTTATTGCACTGACATACAGAGTCAGGGATCTGGGGTTTGACTCCCGGTTCAAACGTAACTTTTCTTTCTAAAATGAAACTATATCCAATTCTGGAAAGTGTTAATTTAAAATATAACATCAAAATAAACTAACTTACCAAATCATGACCTTCTCGATCTTCATTGTAGGGAGGTAATCCAGTTAAAATCTCCAATAACACCTGAAATATTAATAATAATATGTAAATTATAATTGTATCTACATATTTAAAAAAAATTATTTGTGATTCTGGAGCTGGAATAGGATCTAACTAAAAATTTAAAATAAAATTCTGCATCCTTGAGGTATGTACTCGGAATATCATCAGTAAGGAAGAAATCTGTACGTATGAAATCAGGCTACTGGTTTGAAGGGTTAAGGTTAATATTTATTCTATATTTAAGAGAAAAATACACACTCAGACTGGGGTTTGAACCCAGGACAATTCACTTTCTATGCAAATGTTATACCAACTGAGCTATCTGAGAAACTCCAAATTTTTATCTTATATACACTGTTAATTCCCGAGCGCCAAATGCTATGAAACCGTAGCTTCGATCTTGCAGATTGGCAGCTTCTTTATTAAGAAGACCTTTTTATTGGGAATTTTACATTACATTATAAAGCCAGTATGGCCTCTTTCAATGTTTTTATTATTCATTTCATACATCTCAATGATGGATAAATCATATTTGAAGAGAAAAATATATGCTCAGATTGGGGTTTGAACCCAGGACCTTTTGCTTTCTATGCAACCTATCTGAGAAACTCCAAATTTTTCCCTTATATACAATTGCTACAAAACCGTTGCTTCAATCTTTTTTCACAGTAATATAATGTATGATTAAAAACTATAAAATAATCACCTTGCAGGTCCATCTCCTAAACTTAAGTTTTTTAAAACTCTGTAGGCCTTTTGGGACTAGTCCCATCATCAGCAGAATGCATTAGGTCCGTACTTGTTGAAGCACTGACTTGGTTGTGAATATTTTGTATAGAGAATTGTGTGAACTGGGTATGTTCTCATTAAGAATCAGGTTGTTATCAATTTCTCTTAGGATTGCGATTTCCTCTAGTATTAAATTATTTTCAGTCTCATCATCTTACCTCAATATTAATGTTGATTTGTTCTTGGACATGTTTCAAAACAATTCTGTTTTATCGTCAGCTTGTTCAGACTGGTTAGATTTATGTTGCACACTCTAGATGTCGATGTCAGCTCCATCCTGTGGTTGGCCAAAGAACCTCCAAACAAGGTCACGCTCCGTCGGTATTTCAAAATTCATAACCCTGTTTTTGTTATTCTGAATGTAGATTTTTTCTCAAATAGTCAGCTCTTTTGTATTTTCTAACTGTTTTAATAATTTTGTGTCCGAATTTATATTATGTTTTTCAGACCAAACATGAGCAGCGACTGCAGATTTTTCTATTTCCCCATTTTTAATATTTATGTGTTCTTTGGTTCTATTTTTTAGGTTTCTTTTTTTGTTTTTCCTATATATATCTTTTCATAACCCATGCATTCAATTTGATTTATTCCTGATTTTTTATTTTTATCAGTTTTTTCATTTTTGTTGGTTTTTATTAGTTTATTTAAACTATAGTTATTTTTCGGTGCTAATTTAATATTGAACTTCTCAAATATCTTTTGGGATTTATTGTGTACCCAAGAGTGATATGTGAATTTCCTATATTTTTTTCATAGGTGGTTTTTCTTTTTCAAGAGTACTTCTGTTTATCATTTTTTGTTTCTTATACTTTTCTATCCTTTTGTGTGCCATTTTTTCATCAAACCAGTTTTCTCTTGCTACTTCAATTATGTGTTTTTTCTCCTGTTTGAAATCTTCTTCGTTTAAGGGTAAGTTTACCAATCTATGAGTTAAACTATTAAAGGCTGCTAATTTATGTCCAATTGGATTGAACCCTGTTGATTTAATAAAATTTTCCACATGAGTTTCTTTCCTATGAATCCCAAATTCAATTTCCCTTTTTTCTTCATTTCTGACCAATTTAAGATCCAAAAAAAGGTATTTGTTTATTTTCTTCTATTTCTTTGGTAAATTTGATGTTGCTGCTCATGTTTGGTCTGAAAAATATAATATAAATTCGGACACTAAATTATTAAAACAGTTAGAAAATACAAAAAATTGGGAAAAAATCTACATTCAGAAGAACAAAAACAGAGTTATGAATTTTGAAATACCGACGGAGCGTGACCTTGTTTGGAGGTTCTTTGGCCAACCACAGGATGGAGCTGACATCGACATCCAGGATGTGCAACATAAATCTAACCAGTCTGAACAAGCTGACGATAAAACAGAATTGTTTTCAAACATGTCAAAGAACAAATCAACATTAATATTGAGGTAAGATGATCAGACTGAAAATATTTTAATTAAAATAACCTCAAAATATCACTTCCTAAAATTAAATATTCCTCTAGTATATTTATCCTTGTTGGAATGTTTTCTCTATGTAATATTGTGAGGGTGTTATCGATGTTATGCATATGGTGTCCAGCTTGAATTATATGTTTTGCGTAACTTGATTTTCCTCCATTATAAACAAAATCTCTAAAATGTTCTTTGAATCTATGAATTTTATTAGTATCAAATCTTATTTTGTTTTATATTTGAGTAAGAACTGAACTTACAACTCCAAAACTGAAAGTGTCCAATTTAACAGACACGTCTCCTCTGAAAGCCTCTGGAGCCATGTAAGCCGAAGTTCCAAGCACAGTGGTTGTAAGAGTCATGGTATTTCCTTGTTGTTGTCCTAGCCGCACCAAACCAAAATCTCCTATCTGAAAATAAACAAGTCAACATTAAAAAGTTTAATTTTTAAAAAGCCATGTGCTATTTTATCAAACACAATACCACACGAGTTTTCACATGTTAACAATTCACGACCAGAGCATAGTAAAACAAGTGAAATATCCAAAGATATAAAAATAAAAATGAAAATAATATCTAGTTTAATTCTGCTAAAAACCAGTAAAATACATCAACTAACTGATCCCAATATGTGTTTTGCCCCTCCACTGAGCTTCATCAGGTGGTGTTACCTTGTCGAACGCTGGAACACGACTGTAGCATTTGACGAAGTAACGCCACCTGATGATGCTCTGAGGTTTAATATCATATTGGTCCAAATATAAGCTGCACCTGAGTATAAGCCAAACCCTTAATTTCAGGGGGAAAAGGAGAAAAAAATGAATTCAAAGAAATTTACCTGACATGTATCCAGTCAGGGAGACATTAAGTAGAAAAATTAACAACAGACATAGAAAAAAGTAGACTAGAATGGTTAGGATATTTAAAGAGAATGGAAAAGAAAAAACTACCACAAGACTGTTAAATCTCAAGATACAAGGAAAACAACCATGAGATAGACCACGAGAAAGATAGATTAACCAAGTGAAGAAAAGTCTACAAGAGAGAGGATACAACTGGAAAGAACTAAAAAGAAGCAAAGCATGGGAAGATAGAGATGGTTGGAGGCGTATTTGGAATCGGCCTTCCAAAAGGAGGGCACGATAAGATGATGATATCCAGTTACAAAACTGTTTACACTACTTAAACATTTTTTTCAGTTATAATGTGGGTAAATCACCCAATGCAACTCATCAGTCTTCTTCAATGTCACCGCTCATCCAAAGTAAACTTTTTGCTGGCTTCTCTATTATATGTACTCCTAGCATAACAAATAACTGCAAGTTTTAAACCAGCATCATAACTGTGCCGAATTCCCAAGCTTGTTGAAGCTTTTCTTCTGACATGTTCACTCATTGCTCAAGAATAAATTTACCATAGTAGGTACGTACCACCATAACTTGTTTAATCTGTTCTATCATACAAAAGAGCATGTTTACCGTAATACAGAGACTAGTACATTGTTGCATCATATACTACAAGACTGCTGGCAATTCCAAACATGACCGCACGGCATTCTTGCTCCATTTCAAAATTAGAAAATAGCAATGTGCGCTACATTTCAAATTTCTATTACATTAAAAAATGTATTGGCTGCGCAAATAAGCTGCATCTTTAATTTTCATATACGAAATTTTAAAAATAAATGCGGCTTATATTCAGGCCAATACATTAATACTAAATCATTTGCATAAACTAAACTGTTTAATACTATCTACAGTATTACCCCGCTTTTACGTTCCCGAATTTTACGTTTTCCCACCTTTTGCAACATTTTTTAAAGGTCCCTTCAGTTTCCCTATATTCACAATGTATTAAAAACCCCATTTTTACATTTCTGAAATTTTGTTTTCCCACAATTTATGTCCACATCACGTCGATCTTCAGCATTAAACATTGAAGATATTCGATTTATTTGATCGATTATCTCGCTTCTGTACAATCGATATATAGCAGAGCAAGTTCAATGAGCCAACGAAGCCAGCTGCTTTACAATCGATAAGGAGCCAAGCAAGTTTAATGAGCCAACGAAGCTGGCTTTTGTACAATCGATAAAGAGCAGAGCATGTTCATTGAGCCAACTTTATTGGCTCAGAACTTTAAAACATTTCTGAAATTGAACCCGTATACTTCTATGGCAAAACAATTTTTTTTTAATCTCTCAATAAAGATTGCTGAACCTCTCCTTGTTATATCTATTATTTAAATGGTCAAATTAAAAGAAATAAAGTAATTTTATGTTTACAGCAGTTCAAAACACTCATTACATTGAACTATTATAGGAAAATCACTATGAGGTTTAATTTAAAATAAAATTCTTTACACCTCATCTGATATTTTGTCTTCTAAATAAATAAGAGACAGGATATGAGGTGAGGTGTAAAGAATTTTATTTTAAATTAAAAGAAACATTATATTATTTAGCTAATATTGTATATTATCCCAGTCACTGCTTTTTTGCATGTTCTAGAATGGTTGCTGAAAGCAGGGGTAAACATTTTTTAGCTCCTCCTCGTTTTCCACAATTGTGTATTTCCCCAAATTTACACCACTTTCCCTCATGTAAAGTGTAAAAGTGGGGTAATACTGTAGTATATCATCCCCATCTGTATTTTTTTCATGTTCTGAAATGGATGCAGAGTTTGAGGGGATCAACATTTTTGAGCTCATCTCCATTTCCCTCAATTTACACTTTCCCCTATTTTACACCATTTTTCCCGTGGTCCCTTGAAAAGTGTAAAAGAGGGGTAATACTGTATTTATAAGCACTCTTCATCTTCTACAAATTTGATGCAAGCTCTAATACAAAACTGAATAGCAGAGGGGATAGTGCATCTGCGTGCTTGTGTTTATATTTTTAACAACTTTTCTAAATTAATAAAATGCTTAAGATTCAGATTAAAATTATTTATACCTAATCTCATAACCAGATTTTAGAAAAGAAATGGGAATATAATGGTACTGTACATCAACTATACATAGACTTCAAAAATGCATATGATTCAATTAAGAGGGAGAAGTTATATAGTATCCTGCTGGAGTTTGGAATTCCTAAAAAGTAGTTAGACTTATACGAATGTGTCTAAATGACAAAAAGAGTAGGGTGCATTAGGCAAACAGTTTTCGGACACTTTTGAAATCCAGAATGGGTTGAAGCAAAGAGATGCACTATCTCCTCTACTATTTAATTTTGTACTAGAGCATGCCATTAAATCTTTAGAGAATGAGGAAGGCTTACAACTCAATGGTATTAATAAGCACTTTAATATGAGGTGAGTGATAAAAAAATATTCTACCTTAATTAATAAGCTGTTAGTTTATGCTGATGATGTAGTACTATTGGCCGATAGCGAGGAGATACTAAAGGACAACACGCACACACTATTGAGTAACACCCAGAAATTAGGACTGGAGGTAAATATCAATAAAACTAAATATATGGTCACACATAGAAATACATTATATATGTAATGGAAATGGACAGCTAATGACAGATGAGGGAAATTTTGAGGAAGTGGCTGAATTCAAATACCTAGGAACAATAATCACAAATAGGAATGAGATGCACAAAGAAATTAAACATAGGATCAATTCTGGAAATGCGTGCTATTATGCATTGCAGAGACTTTTGATGTCCCAACTCCTTTCAATAAACATTAAACTGAAAATATATAAAACTATTATTCTACCAGTTATATTATATGAGTGCGAAACATGGACTCTTACTTTAAGGGAGGAAAGGAGATTACAAGTATTTGAGAATAAAGTACTTAGGAAAATTTTTGGACCAAAGAGAGATGAACAAACAGGTGAATGGAGAAGACTACATAACAATTAACTACATGGTCTTTATAGGAATCCAGATATAATAAGAACAATTAAGTCCCGTAGACTGCGATGGGCAGGACATGTTGCACGTATGGGGAATGAAAGACTTGCATGGAAGCTTCCTGTAGGAAAGCCAGAGGGAAAACGCCCAGTTGGTAGACCAAGAATGAGATGGGAGAATAACATTAACAATGAATTTAGGGAAGTAGATTATACAGGGAATGATTGGAAAGCATTAGCTCAGGATAGGGATATATGGAGAGCTTATGTCCGCGCGGCCATGAACCTATGGGTTCGATAGTGCCAGTGAGTAAGTAAGTAATCTCATAACCAGTCTTCTAATTAAACCATTTTCAAAACCTAGCTGATTTCATCTTCAATAATATCTCGATCGATGTTATGTCGTTCAGGACAACTGCTTCTTACTCCATCTGTTGGTGGACCAATGAACCTCCATATCAAATCAAATTCCCCAGGAATTTCAAAATTCATAAGATTTTCTTTCTTGTTTTTTTTATGTGGGTTTTTCCCAAACTGTGAGCTCTTTTGGTTTTTCTTCTTCTTCATTTCACGGGCTAGGCAAATTGCCTGTTCTGCCTCAGAGTTCTTCTGTCCATCTTTTCACTGACCTTCCTACATTCCTTGAACCTCTTGACTTGTAGTTAAATGCTGCTTTTGGTAATCTTGTTACATTCATTCTTCCTACATGTCTAAACCAATTATCTCTATACTCTTTCATTCAATTATTCAAATGGTTTTTCTATTTGTTTAATTTAACTAGCCTTTCTTTCAATAACATTTTTTCAAACCGAGCATGAGCAGCTACTGCTGATTTTTTCACTTCACCATTTTCGATATTTCTAAGATGTTCTTTGATCCTGGTTTTCAAATTTCTTTTTTTTTTTCCTACATAAATTTTATCACAATCTCTGCATTTTATCTGGTAGCCTCCTGATTTGTTTAATGGTTTATTTTAGGAAGTAATATTTTGAGGTTCTTTTAATCAAGTTTTTTTTGAGTCTGTAATCATCTTATCTTGGCCAGTCTGGTCAAGCTGAAGATGATATAGAAGATTATATCAAGAACAAATCAACATTAAATTGGTAAGATGATTACAGACTCAAAAAAAACTTGATTAAAAGAACCTAATTTGTTTTCTTCTTTAATTTTGTAATTTTTGTTGGTTTTAATTATCCTATTGAGGCTGTATTCATTCTTCGGTGCCAATCTTACATTAAACTTTTTTTTAAATTTTCAAAATAAAATGCTTACCTTGGGGACTAGATTCTCATCCAACAAGATATTTGCACTTTTGATGTCTCTGTGAATAAGAGGCTTCTCAAATGCAGTGTGCAGGTACTGGATACCATAAGCAGTTCCTAGAACTATGTTAAGACGAGTCTGCCACTGAAGTATATCTGTCTGCCGATCCTAGTACAAGATAAAATTTACAAATACATAAACTGAATATAACTCAGTTAAAATCAAATTAAAAAATAAAATAATATAAATTCATTCTACAGTGTCAATGGAAGCATTCTGTGACAATAAAAGTCTGTCACACAGAAACTATATAAACCACAACCTGACAACTTCAAGTAAAACC
Source organism: Diploptera punctata (assembly GCA_030220185.1). Lineage (NCBI taxonomy): Eukaryota > Metazoa > Arthropoda > Insecta > Blattodea > Blaberidae > Diploptera > Diploptera punctata. The sequence continues at coordinate 336,547 of JASPKZ010006043.1, forward strand.
CTGGTTTGAACCACCGGCACTGCATTGCCACATCAGCTTAAGCTGTTACTGACACCTATATTACACAAAGACAGCTACTGAGTGAACTCAAGTGATTTCGAAACTTACATTTTCCTTACATATTTACGAGGAGTTCAACTGACAGTTCATCAAACTTAATAAAAGACGAAAGAACCTTCAAGTATAATGTGATAATTAATGCATAGAAAATAAAAGTAATGGCTTTTTATAGAAAATACCTGTACGTAGCAAAATTTGTATAGATTCAAAAATACTGGAAGGAGTAAATTCATTTTTACACAATAGTGCATTCTGTCGTACTTACAGCAATGGCGACCATGATTGAAAGTTCAATTTCCTAAATTTTGGGGTTGCTAACCTAAAAATAACTATACTATAATATTACAAATTACCAATCTAGTATGGAAAGTAAAACCACTGCCCTTTATGTATACTACATACAATGTTTATACAAAAATATATCCAAAAGGTAGGTTAATAATATACATTATACGAAACAAATCACTGCATTTTAAATTAACTGAGCTCTATTTGAAACAATATAAAACAATAAATTCGAACTTGCCACCATTTTATCCCTGATTGGTGTCATGGCTTCCTGTAGTCTCAACTAAATTATTTTCGGCATTTACCATATAAACATTGGCCAGACTTTAATGAATATATGTAGAAATAATACTATGAGATGTATTTTAATTATATTTGAGTTGTGTGTATTTACTCACCTCATATTTCTTGGTTTTAATGCAGACCTGGTTTCATCGCTAACTGTGCGACATTTTTTATGCTTCACAACTGTTGTGAAACATCGAGAATGTCACACAGTTAGCGATGAAACCAGGTCTGCATTAAAATCAAGAAATATGAGGTGAGTCAAAACAAACAACTCAAATATAGTGAGTGGAGAACATATTTTAATCGACTCACCTCATACATTTTCAAACTTCTTTGATACCGACGGTTTCAGACAATATCATGTCCTTCATCAGTCATGGCGTCCACTGATGAAATTCCGTGATTGTTGATTTCTTTAGTGACATCACCTCTTGTGCTGCCATCTTTCGTTGGGATTATAAACTTTGTAATTAAATTTTTATCCACCTGAATATCGAAATTCATAGATCGATATTTATTCACGGAATTTCATCAGTGGACGCCATGACTGATGAAGGACATGATTGTCTGAAACCGTCGGTATCAAAGAAGTTTGAAAATTTATGAGGTGAGTCGATTAAAATATGTTCTCCACTCACTATTAATGATATAACCTCATAATGTTTACTTCCCGATATTAATTTAAATATAACTCAAATATAATTGACCACACTGTTAACATTAGTCTGTTGTTTATAATGAACGCAAATATTTCCAACAAAGATATTTATTTTACTTAATTACTGGCACTATTGAACCCATAGGTTCATGGTCACACAGACATAAGCTCCCCATACATCCCTATCCTGAAATAATGCTTTCCAATCATTCCCTATATAATCTACATCCTTCAAATCATAGTTAATGTTATTCTCCCACCTGATTCTTGGTCTACCAACTGGGCATTTTCCCTCTGCTTTTCCTACAAGAAGCTTCCATGCACGTCTTTCATTCTTCCATGGTATCTTTTACCTTGTTGTGCTGGAGTGTCTTGCATGCTTAAATGATCCCACGAGCCATGCCGGTGGTAGCATTGCTGCCGATAGGGTTACCCATGCCGGACTGGTTGAAGGTGATAAACCAGACGAAAAAGATACCTTGGTCGAAAGAGTGATGATCTTTCACCATAAAAATACAACCATCAAGAAATGCAGACAAGGGTTCCACTGGGGTAAAATTTTCCGGAGGTCAAATAGTCTCCCATTCGGTTCTCCGGGCAGGGACTACTTCAGGGAACCCATGCCAAAGGCTCAAACACAGGGACATGTTCCTAGGAACATGGAATGTAAGGAAGTTATTATTTTACTATTATTTATTATTTTGGAAACACCATCGTGCAAAAAATAATGTACAATGCACATTTGTAAAGTGTTTTACAGAATCTTGGTAATTAAAAACCTCACTACCGTTCAGTTTTTAATCATTTCCTCACTTCTGTAAAAACCACTTCCCAACCTCACATTGTAATACACTATTACCTGTCTTGGATATACATTAACATCATATTTGAAGAGAAAAAATTATATGCTCAGACTGAGACTTGTACCCAGGGCCTTTCGCACTCTAGGCGAATACTGGCTTCAAGCCCCAGTCTGAGCGTATAATTTTTCTCTTCAAATATGATTTATCCATCATTGAGATGTATGAAATGAATAATAAAAACATTGATACATTTAACATATAAAATTGTGATTGATAAAGTGCATAGTAAAAACAATATGAAAGACAAATTCTCAAGGACTTCTGAGAAACAAATTTCCTGGACATAGCAAAATAAATTAAAGGAAGATGTCTTTATTTCAAATTCAAGAAATCTTTAAAGACGTTCTAAGCTTTCAATCTCTAGCTTTGAACCATATAGAAGTGACTAGAAAATGAACAGGAATATAATGCAAGTTGGTATATTTACCAGCCACAATTCATGTTTCAGTCACTTTCAAGGAATGTGATTTTGAAATTAGAGGTTCAAAGTTTGAAACCTGATCTTGCTGTTACTCATATACGAGTTAACCTATGGAAAAGCTTCAAATCTTAAAACTGTTAATTTTGATGTTTTTATTATTAATTTCATACATCTCAATGATGGATAAATCATATTTGAAGAGAAAAGCTCAGGTAGCTCAGGTGGTAGAGCACTTGATCTAGAGAACCAAGGGTCCCGGATCAAGTCCCAGTTTGAGCAGATAATTTTTCTCTTCAAATATGACTGTTGATTTGCTTAACTTTACTCTCTTATGATACAGGCAACATCATTTTATTTATAAAATATTTTTTGTATTCATGTAAATTTATGCATTAGTAATTCTGATGTATATTTTTTTAAGATAAGCATATTGAGCTTTAATTTAGTTGTTTTGGAATGAATGTTTTTTTGCAGCTACATCACTTATTCACAACCTCTCAATATGAATGAAGGACCCCACACCTACTTTTGGTTCATTAATACTCTTGCAGATAAAGAATAAGCACTTTGGGAAATTTTCAATTGGGTTTGTACTAATTTTTCATGTATTTTCATACATACAAAGCTCCTGTTTTCAAGAACAGTATCAGCAAATTTCTAATCCTACAAAGACCTTGGATGTTATATAATATTAAAAGTTCATTTCCTGCATTCCCATCAAGAATTCTTCCCAGAACATCTTTGTGAATTAATGAGCAAAAAGAAAGGTTTTCCCCAGGACATAAAGATAGTGAAGGAAAATTACCAAGGTTCCTGGAATGATTCCATAATGGCAGATCACTGCTAGGTGCTGGTACGGGATGCTCCACAAGCCATGTACCAGAGAAAGAGCAAGTCAACAAGACGGTATGTTTATCTATCATTTAACCTTGTTTAGGTCTTAGATTTATGGATATCAACATAACCTGCCACATTGACATGTAAAAACAGTACGTGCTAAAAAAAATTGAAAAGTGTATTCGTAATCAGCATGAAGAACTGGTCTAGATACATATATCGTCGCCTAAGAAACAATACCACATAACTAACAAAATGAACATTTTACACGAGAAACAAAAAACTGTTTACTTTTCCCCTTAGTACCTATACATTGAAACCATTGTATATATAAGTTTAGCAAGGTCATGGTACAAAATTTCATCCCAATCTATGTTAGAACTGAGTGCACTTCTTCCGTGATGCTAACAGTATAAAAATGTCAATTTCACCAAAAGTGTCAGTTACATGGTATTGTTTCTTAAGCGACGATATTTTTATTTCTAAAAAAGTTTGATTTTGTAAACCAGTGCAATCAAAAACTAAAATAATATGCATCATATAACTTATTGAACGTCCTACGTATTTGAAGTTGTCAGGCTGTAAGCATTTTTGTCAGAAAGACAAATTTATGACAGAGATAGATAGAAGCTTTTGTTCAAAACTCAACCCCTAGAACAGAGTCATGAGATTAGATGAAAAAGAAGAAAAAAAGAAGTTGTAGAACCTGCAGAAGAAGAAGAGTCAATATTCTATGTTATACTAATTCCAAGCTAAGTACCAGTTGTACTGTAAGCAAACTTGCATGACATATTACTCCGCTGACTCCATCTATTGGGAGAACCATGGTGCTACTTTTACCCGTCATATGACTGAATTATTACAGAACTGTCGTCTATACAAACATTGTTCTTAGGCAACATCACACTTTACGGTATATAAGGTAAGATAACTAACTCACTGGCACTATAGAACCTGTAGGCCACACGGACATAAGCTCTCCATACATCCCTATCCTGAGCTAATGTTTTCCAATCATTCTCTGTATAATCTACTTCCCTCAAATCATGGATAATGTTATTTTCCCACCTCATTCGTGGTAATATAAGATAAGATGGTAACAATAATTAGGAACACAATTAAATTATTGTAAATCAATGGTAAAGAGAAAATTTTTGCCTGAACCAGGAATCGAACCCTGAACCTTTAGCTTTCTGTGCTAATGCTCTGTCCACTGAGCTAATTCAGGCTTCATTCCCATCCAAGCAGAAATCCTTCCTTTACCTTACTCTACTGGTCCCATATTCAATTGCAATGAATCATTCACAAATACACAATGAATGGCTTCTATCTGAAGAAGACATGAAGGGACTCCACACAGCTATAGCATTATTTATTAAATTAATATTGAGAAGCTAAAGCTATTACTATGATAGAAATAAGTAAATTAATGAACACAATTAAATTATTGTAAATTTTTCTCTTTACCATTGATTTACTATAATTTAATTGTGTTCATTAATTTACTTATTTCATCATAGCAATAGCTTTAGCTTCTCAATATTAATTTAATAGATAATTACGAACTTCGATTTTTTATTTATGACAAAAAATTAAATATGAGTCTACCCAATCAGACATTTATATTTTTTCCATGTGTCAATAGATATCCTTTACTTATAATTTCATTATGAGCAAATTTTATGCTCCATGCTACACACCCATAAATTCTGTTATTTTCAACACATCCTCAACGGCTAATGTCGGATATTTTTCACTAAACTGTTTGAAAACATTCAAAATAAATTGTTTCCCTCTACTTTTCAAATGGTTTCATTTCCAATGTTTTAGAAGTCCTACAGAAGTGCCTATTTTAAAACAATTGAAATTCTAATGTATTCTGCATTGTGCATGCACAAGAATACAAAAATCCTTATTTAATTTATTAAAATAGTAATGATATATTTTAAGATTCTCCCATATAAATTATATAAAACCACTATATGGCACGACAGGTCTTCAAATGTCCTTGGCCTACCAGCTGTTTGCTGGCCTCACATCCTCATGTGTTAATCACAGAGGTAAACAATCTTAAGCCAGTGTAGGGGTGGCATATGCTCAGCATGTCGGGTCCCCCAGGCATTATAGATGGTTTTCTCAACCTGGAGCCGCTGCTTATTGTAGCTACTCAAAATGCCTCACGATGCTGGGTGGGCACCGGTCCCATACTGGCCGAAATTCCACGAGAAAAATTCTTCCTCCATGGAGACTCGAACCAGCACAAGTCCCATAACTCTGCACCAAGGCAACCACTCGGCTACAGTGCAGGATATAACGTATATAGACATGTGCTAATAATACATATTTTTTTCTTCTTCTTCTTCCTTTCATGTGATAGACCTAATGGTCTGTTACAGGCTCAATCCAACATTTGAAGGGTCTGCCCAAATATATCTTACCTGGTGGCTGGTATTTTAAGATTTGACGTGGTATTCTTGTTCTGTAATACATATTTTTATTATTTTTATTTTCTTTATTTCGGGTGTTGGAGAGCAGACTAAATTTTTTTATAGGCTTAAAAGTAAAACCGTTTTTCGACCAATGAAAATAGAGTCGTACATTTGATTTGCTTACATTACAACTTGAACTTAACTTGAATAAATCAAATTCTACAAACCTTACAAGCAAGTCTGGATTCTAGAGAGCCATTACTCATGTATTCATAAACAACACAATACATATCACTTTCACAGGAGTAACCCAGAAGACCAAGCAAATTCTCATGCCTAAATCTGAAAATAATAATTTACTTGACACATCAAATACAGTTTATATCACCTTTCAAGTATCAACATATTTTTCTGTTCGTAAGTTAATTATGGGTTCTTCAATTAATGAATGAGTCATTTCATATCTTACCTCATACTTCATGTTTATCCAACACGGGAACTACAGTTTTCAAGTTTTATCAAAAACATGAAGTACGAGGTAAGATAAGAATTGGCTCATTCATTAATATTTTTCTGTGTATAAGACACATTTTTTATATTAAAAAACCAGGAGCTCTAATCTGCACCAAGGAAATTGACATTTATTCCCAGTACAGCAAACTCCCAATTATCCGTGTTAATTAGGACTGAGATATGCACAGAAAATTGAAAAACACGAATAAGTTATTCTAACAACAAAACATGCAATACAGTGATGTTTTTATTATTGATTTAACACTTCTCACTGAAGGATAAGTTATATTTGGAGAGAAAAGTTTTTGCCTAGACCGAGACTCGAACCAACTGAGCTACCGAGGCGAGTTGTGATCTAGGCACAAATTTTTCTCTTATATACATTGTAATTCCCTCGTGCCAAATGCTTTGAAATCTTTGCTTCTATCTTTGCAAATGGTGGCTTCTTAGTTAAGACATTTATTGGCAATTTAACACTACTTTATAAAGCCAGTAGGGCTTCTATTGACGTTTTTATTATTGATTTAACACTTCTCACTGAAGGATAAATTATATTTGAAGAGAAAAAATTTCACCTAGACCAAGACTTGAACCCGGGACCTTTGGCTTGCCGGGCCAAAGATCCCGGGTTCGAGTCTCGGTCTAGGCGAAAATTTTACTCTTCAAATATAATGCAATACAGTATTTATTGCAGTACTGTAATTCAAAAACTGTTGTACTTACAATTAATTTAAGAAAATTTATTTTCAGTCTGATCATCTTACCTCAATATTAATGTTGATTTGTTCTTGAACATGTTTCAAAACAATTCTGTTTTATCGTCAGCTTGTCCAGATTGGTTAGATTTATGATGTACACCTTGGATGTCAATGTCAGCTCCATCCTGTGGTTGTCCAAACAAGGTCATGCTCTGTCAGTATTTCAAAATTCATAACTCTGTTTTTGTTCTTCTGAATATAGATTTTTTCTTTTGTATTTTCTAACTGTTTTAATAATTTAGTGTCCGAATTTATATTATGTTTTTCAGACCAAACATGAGCAGCAACTGCAGATTTTTCTATTTCCCCAGTTTTAATATTTCTTATGTGTTCTTTGGGGAAATAGAAAATCTGCAGTTGCTGCTCATGTTTGGTCTGAAAAACATAATATAAATTCAGACACTAAATTATTAAAACAGTTAGAAAATTCAAAAGAGCTGACTATTTGGGAAAAAATCTATATTCCGAAGAACAAAAACAGAGTTATGAATTTTGAAATACTGACGGAGCATGACCTTGTTTGGAGGTTCTTTGGCCACCACAGGATGGAGCTGACATCGACATCCAGGGTGTGCAACATAAATCTAACCAGTCTGGACAAGCTGTCGATAAAACAGAATTGTTTTGAAACATGTTCAAGAACAAATCAACATTAATATTGAGGTAAGATGATCAGACTGAAAATAATTTTATTAAAATAACCTCTAAATATAATTTCCTAAAATTAAATAGCAAAATTTTTGTCTAGGAATCACAAATCTCTGTTGAAACCCTGTGTTTTACACCAAGAAGTCCAATACTTTCCTCTGCTTCAATTTATTGTTTACACTCTTTCTGATTACAGTTCTTATTTTCCTAACACTTAAGACATCAACGAAATCAAATTAATTTTTTACGATATATTTTAATAAGATGTCCACACATTTTAATGCTTCCTAGTGGCTAATTTTGTTTTCAATCGTCAATGAATTTTCGTCTTCGCTTTCTCCTTCCCTTCCCTCACGCACTTTGTTGACAATAGCTGCATCATTCAATGTTTCGAACCCAGGTTCCCCAACATTTTTTTTTCAGAAACTACTGCACACTGTTCTCACGGACTACACTATTCTACACAATACAAATACAGTTTCATAACAACAAACTTTCAATGACTCACACAACAAAAATTTCCAAAATTGTACTGTATTCTCAAACAAAATGTTGGTTGGTACCGTTAAACATGTCAGGGGAGGGGGGTTGTGAGTGAAGGTTACTCTATTGTGCTAGTTTCTAAGGGCAGTTCACAGTAGCACATTTAAAAATAAAGAATTTTTTCATAACAATACAAAATACAGTACAGTATTTATCTTCATTTTTAAAAAATACAGTAAAAAGAGTCATGTCCAGATAATCCAAAAACCAGATAATACACGATCGGATAATCGGGAGTTTGCTGTAATTCATTGGCTTTTAGGCACAAGAGGAATTTGGTTCCTAATGCTTAAGAGGATATCTTATTGCATGGACAAATTTTTATTTGAAAAATAAGTTAGGTCTTAATTTTTCTTTTCAAATAAAAATTTGTCTATATGGATAATCTTTCTTTCTATGAATAATGTGTATGGTTTATCACTGGCATAGCTCGCAGGGTCATCTAAGCACCCAACCCCCTCTACCTCAAATTAAAATAAAAATATTATAATATAAGAGAGGGAAAAGGGAAAAAAAATACGAAGTACTATAAAAATATTTTGAATTAACTTTATTGTCATTATATCATTAAAATTTACTCAATATTAAACAAATTAAATTCTATGGTAAAATTAATGTTGGAAAGTAAACATTATGAGGCAATTTTCTGCAGATTCTGATTGGATCCGGAGGTTTATCGGTCCACCAACAGATGGAAAAAGAAATAGTTCTTCTGATCAACATAACATCAGTAAAAAAAAAGTACTGAAGATGAATCTGTCAAGGCTTTAAAATTGCAATCTACTTAGAAGACTGGATATGTGGAGAGATACAGAGGTTTGTTTTTGATCTCTGATAACAAATGATTTTTAAGTTTTACCTTAAGAAAAGCCATGTCTCCACCATCGATCATGCTCTATTTGATGGCCCTTCACCCGGGCTATGGCTCGGCATCAGAGTTTCCACTGCAGAAGACTCTTACGCAGCACAGCCATGTCTAGAAGTTCCCACTCCTCTTTACACGCTTTCCAGAGACCGTCTATTGTTTGAGGATGCCTGTTTCCCAGTGCCCTTTTGAAGAGTCAAAGGCATAAAGTCCATCAGTGATGCATCAGGAGACTTCACTGGGATGTTGCTGAATGGAATAGCATGTATTCCAGATTCCTGTTTCATTCTCTCCAGGAACGCCAGGGTTGAACCCGAAGTGTGACTGGAGGCCTTGTCTTGGTGCACCCAGACTTGGTTTTTTGTCTGTACCATAGAGAGCTGGAATTTCGGTCCGGTAAATTGGGGTGAGAACTTTTTCCTGGTAGTACTAGGATTTTGGCCTTTTTAGCTACTCTACGAATGGTCAGTTTTCCATTGTAGCAATATCCCGCGATGACCATAAATCCCTTGAAGAAACTTTCCCTGCATTCGGCATACCACTTTTGAACATTTTTTTCACCCCTTTCTCTATAGTAAATTGTCCAGGGTTTGTTGTAGTCTCCTAGATAAACATATGCTTCATCAAGTGTGACCAAAAATTTCCATTTTTCTCCTGCCAGGTGCTTTTCATAGTTTCCTGCTGTTGGCGCGGCATTCGGCAATGTGATGTGGCAACAATTTATGAACCCTGCTTTTGTGGCGCTTCTCCATGTTTAAATCTTTGTTTATTATGGTGTTTACAGTTTTAAGGGATATTCCCAATCTGTTCGCAATCACCCTTTGTGTGACAGGGTTACGACCAGAGATAAGGGCCTTGACATTTCTGATTACATCTGGGGTGTGGATAGTAGCGGGTCATGGATTTGCCTGTTTTTTCCCTTTTGGAATTAATCCCAAGCGATCCTTTCTCTTTTTATTAAGCACTGAGCTAATTCCACACTTTGACACCACAAAATTACGTTTTTTGCAAGCCTCAATAATCTCGGAATAAGTATAATTAGCTTTGGAAAGGGCAGTAATATACCATTCCCAATACGGGTCGATCTTCTTAGGCATTATGAGGGGAGCAACACGCGTGCGAGTGTAACAGAAGCAGCACACTGACTGGTTTGATCACCTCGCACGCTCCTGTCCTGATGACTCACACTCCGTCACAATCTACTTGGCAAATTGTTCTCAGAGGTCGGAAACAACCCTCTGTATATTCATTTTAATTTAATCATAACGAGGTAATAAACATTTAAATTCATCGGAGAAATTTTTTTTTAAAACTCACCTCATAAATTGAAAAACAATTGGATAACCCTTTAGAATTGACAGTTTGGAGCACAGGAGATGTTGACAATAGAATAGTTGATGGCCGAAGAATTTCATCAGTCGGAGTTGTAACTGAGGATGGACGATATGTCATCTGAAACCGCGGTTTTGTGAAAAGTGTGAAATTTATGAGGCAAATTTTTAAAAAAATTTTCTCCAATGAATTTAAATAAATTCTGTGGATTCTTTCAGCAGAAACAGATTACTGTAGTTTCTGCAGATCCTATTTGAGGATACTTGAGACATTCCGAAATCAATAAGATTAACTCATTTTTCTAAAGATTTTGATATATTCAAGGTTAAAGTTATATACATATATGATTAAGAAAGGTTTTTTGGGTTTTCCGTGACATGGAATCCATATCAAGGAATGATTTCTTGATAATGACATGTGGGATCATGTCGAAACATCGAAATCAGTGGCCAGATGCCAACCTTGAATCCATGATGCAGGAAACCCAAGAAACCTTTCTTAATCATACTTAGATTTGCGAACATCTGCAATATAACATATCGTCATGGTGACTGTAAAAGGTTGTGTCATTTTTTTAAACTTTTCAGTATGCTAAAAAAACCAATTATCTCTACAAATATTAATAATATATTTAAGGTGATTATTAAAATTATAATATTATATATTATTCCTGGATGACATAGGATCATTTGCAGCTTGTACAACGGTGAATGCTGGTTACGATGATGCAATAAAACTCAATTCTGATTTTTGGTGTCATACGACTTGTTGCAGTCACCACCATGATATATATATGACCAGCCTCAATGAGCTAATGGTCAGCGTTTCTGACTCCTGTACATGAGGTCCCAGGTTCAATTCCCGGTCAAACCATATAAATTTTTCCTTAAAGGAAATCATTCCTATGGTTGCCAATGGTCTGGAATTTAGGTTAAGAACTCTCCTGGTGCTCCATTATCATTTATCACTCACCATATCATCAGAATAATGTAACTCCGCCTTCTAACTTCAGAAGTGGGTTATAATTAAGCCAATGCCAGGAGACAACCTGAGGTACTGAAAAAAAAAAACTCTGAAATGATCAAAAGTGGAGTTAATAACGTTGAATTTTGAATTACTCATTTCTCATTCTTGCTTCAAATTTTAAGATTTTTGCAATACTTTACTCTATCAAAAAATTTAACATACTAGTCCTATAGATATATCAAGAATAATTACTGCAAACAATTCATATTATGCATTTCAAAAACATATTAAGGAAAATATATATTTCACAGCACCTTAAAATTCAACTTTATAAGACGTTAATAAGGCCTATTGCATTGTATGGATCTGAACCATAGACTTTGACCAGCAAAATAGAAAATTTGTCCAGAATTGCGAGTGGAAGATTTTTACAAAGATTTATGGAACAACATGTGAGGATGGACTTTGGAGAATGAATTGAACCATGAGTTATATAGAGGAAGTATGAGGGTGATAGGTGTGGAAGAATTGGAATGGGAAGATAGAGAACAATGGAGAAAGAAGATAAAAATTAAAAAAGCTTTGGGCACAGGAAGATGTTTTATTATATTGTTCATATTTTTTTTTAATTTTTGTCTAATGCCACCAGGTTGTCTTTTACGACATTTCTGGTTTCCTCCTCTGGCATTGGCAGAATTGTATGTAATCCATTTCTTAGGTTGGGGCACCTGAAAGGCAAGTTACGTTACTCCGATGATATGATAGGTGATAAATTATAATGAAGCGCCAGGAGAGTTCTTAACCTAAACTTACCTCCAGACCATGGGCAACAATAGGAATAATTCCCTTTAAGGAAAAATTCCTATATTTTGACCATGAATTGAACCTGGGACCTCATGAACATGAGGTTGGTCATTATTTATAAATATAAATAATTAATTAGATATAGTAGCTACTGTGAAAGTACATAGATTGGAATGGTTGGTCATGTTTTGAAAAAGAAAAACACAAGGAAAGTTAAAAACATTTTGGATGAGAAACCAAAGGGAAGGAGAAAAAGAGGAAGACCAAGGTTGCAATGGATGGATGATATGAAGGACTTGCGACTGATGGGAGTTAAGAGGTGACGAAGGAAGGTATTCGATAGACAAGAATGGACATTTGTCTTAAAGGAAGTCAAGGTCAAATTGAAAGGACTCTCATGCTAACAAATAAGAAGATCCTATAGATAAACTTAACAGATATATATTTTTAAACGTGTTATCACCAATTACATGAAATAATAAAATGTTAGTCTTGTTGAAGGATTAAAATTTAGTTACTCACTTAGAAAGTGATTCCACTTCATTCCGGAATTGTTTCTCTGCATTTACTGCATCTTTATTTAGCCTTTTGACAGCAACAGTTTTCCCGGATGGTTCTATTCCCAGATAAACCTAATTACATAAAAAATATGATTTGGAAAATACGTACATAGGACAAAAATAAAAATCCATTTTCAATAGTGTAGATATCCATAAAATTATGATATATAATGATATATATAATATAAAGCTGTTTATAACTATATACCAAGAGGATGAAGATCACTGGGCCGTCCTATGAAACGCTGGAGGGAAAATTTTCTATAGGATCGTAACAGACCTTGGCCTAATACTTGGAAGGAAGAAGAAGAAAATTTTCAATTTTTTGTTTTAAATTTGTCATTTACATTCTATTCTATAGCATTCTGGCTGAGGGCAGGTATTTCATGCAATCACAGTATTTTCATGCTATGCTTTGCAGCTTTACTAAGGAATTATACGTGTGGTAGCTTCCCGTTGCTTTCCACACCGGTGAAATAATAGTGATGATGATGATGGCCAGATGATTTTCGGGGATCGCTGGGCCCTAAGTTTCCTGACATTTGTCTTACAGGTGAAGAAAAACCCCGAAAAAACTTCACCCAGGAAGCCTGTCCCAACCAGGAATCGAACCAGGTCTGCTGCATGACAAGGCAGCATGCTACCTCAAGACCACAGTGGTGGATGTCATTTACATTAAAGGACAAATAAATATTAAGATGTGGAAAGCAACGGGAAACTACCACACCTACAATTCCCTAGTAAAGCTGCAAGCATAGCATGAAAATGCTATGATTGCAGTGAAGGACCTGCCTTCGGGCAGAATTACTATGGATGGAAATATTAAGAGAACTAATTAACTATCTCACTGGCACAAACAAACCAGTAGGTTCATGGCCGTGCAGACATAAGCTCTCCATACACCTCTATCCTGATATGCTTTCCAATCATCCCCTATATAAAATGTCACTCAAATCATTTAAAAAACTCCAAGCGTGACAGGCCTACAAGGCCCTTGGCTGACCAGCCGGCTGCTAGCCTCACATCCACATGTGTTAATCACAGAGATAGACGATCATCTAGCCAGTGTAGGGGTGACATGTGGTCAGCATGTCGGATCCCCCAGCCATTATAGCTGGTATTCTCAACCTTGTTAATGTTATACTCCCACTTTATTCTTGGTCATTTTCCCGCTATTCTTCCGACAAGAAGCTTCCATACACCTCTTTCATTCCCCATTAATGCTATATATATTGCCCCTCGCACTCTACGAGACTTAACTTTTCTTATTATATCTGGTTTTCTGTTTTAAGAGGAAATATTTTAAATAAAATTTGTTTTACTTCACCCATATGCTGTATTCTAATTAGACCAGTTTCAGAACCTAGCAGGTTTCATCATCAGTAACTTCATGACTGATGTTTAGTCGTCCAGGAGATGGAGTAAGAAGCAGTGCTCCTTGATGACAGAACTTCAGTCGTGAAATTACTGATAATAAAACTATGTAGGTTTTGAAACTGGTCTAATTATAAGACAGGATATGAGATAAGGAAAAAATATCTTATTTTAAATTTAACTTCATAGTGATATTTCCTATAAAAGTTCACGAAAAAATATGCCTAAACTAGGAGTTCGACCTAGGATCTCTGATTTTCTATACTAGCATTTTATCTATTAAGCTATCTAGGCTCCTTATTTAGACAGAAATGTTTCTTTCACTTATATAAATCCTAAGTTAAAAACATTTGTTCTACACACATTCTACAGCTTCTTATTCAAGAAGAGATTCTGGACTCAAATCCCAGTTTAGGTATAAATTTCTCTATATTATTTTTAGTTCAACATCTTACCTCAATATTAATGTTCAAGAACAAATCAACATTAATATTGAGGTAAGATGTCCAGACTAAAAATAATATAATTAAAATAACCTCAAAATATAACCTCCTAAAATTAAATATAAATTTCTCTGTTTTTATTATTCGTTTTTTTAAACATCTTAATGATGGACAAATTACATTTGAAATGAAAAATATACGCCTAGACTGGAGTTTGAACCCAGGACCGGTCTAGGCATATATATTTTCCTTTTCAAATTGTCCATCATTAAGATGTTTAAAAAACAAATAATAAAAACATTGAAAGAAGCACTACTGGCTTTATAAGTAACGTTTTTTTTTTTTGCATATGCCCCTGGTTGTCTTTCGACATTCCTGGTGTTCTCTCCTGGCATGGCATACTTGTAACCCACTTCTGAGGTTGGGGCGCCTGGAAGGCAGGGTTACGTTTCCCTGATGATAAGATGAGTGATGACAATGATAGTGGTGCGCCAGGAGAGTCCCTAATCCTAAGTTTAATCTAAGATGAATATGAGTGATGATGATTGCGATGGCCATATGATTTCGGGGACTGTTTGGGCCTTAAAGTTTTCCTGACATTTGTCTTACAGGTGAGGAAAAACCCCGATAAAAACCTCACCCAGAAAAATTGTCCCGACCGGGCCTGCTGCGTGACAAGGCAGCACGCTACCTCGAGACCACAGCAGTGGACTGCTTTATAAATAATGTTTAAATTCCCAATAAAATGTCTTCTTAATAAAGAAGCCGCCATTTGCAAAAAATCATAGCAACAGCTCATAGCATTTGAGGTTAAGGAATTAACTATGTATAAGAGAAAAATATGTGTTTAGATTGGAGGCCTAGGTAACTCACTTGGAAGAGCATTGACATAGAGAGTCAAACCCCAGTCTAGGTGGATATTTTTTTTTTCAAATATAATAAATTTCTCTCTTCAAATATAATTTACTGTACAGGGAGACTCTAAAGTCACTATCCATTTCCACAAAAACACTACTTCTTTTTCTTTTCTTTGCATACACTGTTAGCTTAGTGCAACATGTTTAGCAAGGAAGAACGGGTTTAATCACTCACCTCATATTTTCATTTTAATTTAAACTTTAGATTTTCATTCCATCGTCAGTACCACGACCTTAAGTAAGTTAAGTAAGTAGGGTTACCATTGTTTGTAAACGGGTATGTGGATTGTCATACGAAGGCACCAGAGCTGAATTTACCCATAAATTCAGTAAACCAGCCCCAACAAAGGCACACATTCATTTCCTTGTAAACGAATTTAAACGTAGCGGCAGTGATGATGCATATCATGGATGACAACATGTATCTGTAGGTTCAAACTACCAGAGATAGTCCAAACACATCAACTCGATGCCTCAGTAGGAAGTTGAATGCCCCTCGCAACAGTGTGGAAAATTCTATGTTTCACTCTACAAAAATGTGTTTATCACGTCTGTTTGATTTACGAAATGGTATCACAGAAGCAGCAGGCTTTTTTATATTTTAAATGTTAAGGTCTACATTTTGTTTCACAGCTGAAAGAGTGCTTCTTCATTACATGTATCCAGCTGTAGGTGATTACACAAGTCCACTGTATACTTGGGGGCTGCATTTGAACATGCAGACCGGTTAAAGATAAACATAAGGAGCAAAACACAAGAAAGTGGAAGCAATGTTTTGCTCAGCTTGGGCACCTTGTGGTCACCATCCACATATCCCCTAGATGGAATATATATTTTCATCTAGATGGCGGTCATGTAGAAAGCCAGTAGAATATGTGTGAACTTCACAATAACATTGATTTTTCAATCATTGCCTTCCTTTGGTGAAATGGATAGTCATTTTAGATACCAACTAACTCACTGGCACTAACAAACCTGTAGGTTCATGGTCGCGCCGACATAAGCTCTCCATACATCCCTATCCTGAACTAATGTTTTCCAATCATCCCCTGTATAATCTACTTACCTCAAATCATAGTTAATGTTATTCTCCCACCTCATTCTTGGTCTACCAACTGGGCGTTTTCACTCTGGTTTTCCTACGAGAAGCTTCCAAGCGTGTCTTTCACTCCCCACTCATACCACATGTCCTGCCCATCGCAGTCTACGAGACTTAACTGTTCTTATTATATCTGGTTTCCTATAAAGACCATGTAGTTCGCTGTTATGCAGTCTTTTCCATTCACCTGTTTGTTCATCTCTCTTTGGTCCGAAAATTTTCCTAAGAACTTCATTCTCAAATACTCATAATCTCCTTTCCTCCCTTAAAGTAAGAGTCCAAGTTTCGCATCCATATAGTATAACTGGTAGGATAATAGTTTTATATATTTTCAGTTAAATATATTTTGAAAGGAGCTGGGACGTCAAGAGTCCCTGTAATGTATAACGCATTTCCAGAATTGAGCCTATGTTTAATTTCTTTGTGCATCTCATTCCTATTTGTGATTATTGTTCCTAAGTATTTGAATTTAGCCACTTCCTCAAAATTTCCCTCATTTGTCATTAGCTGTCCATTTCCATTATATAATGTATTTCTATGTGTGACCATATATTTAGTTTTATTGATATTTACTTCCAGTCCCAATTTCTTAGCGTTACTCAGTGTGTGCATATTGGCCTTTAGTATCTCCTCGCTATCGCCCAATAGTACTACATCATCAGCATAAACTAGCAGCTTATTAATACCATTGAGTTGTAGGCCTTCTTCATCCTCTAAAGATTTGATGGCATGCTCTAGTACAAAATTAAATAGCAGAGGAGATAGTGGATCTCCTTGCTTCAACCCATTATGGATTTCAAAAGTATCCGAAAACTGATTGCCTACACGCACCCTACTTTTTGTGACTTTTAGACTCATTTGTATAAGTCTAACTAACTTTTGAGGAATTCCGAACTCCAGCAGGATACTATGATTTTAGAGACACCCTGTATATTTAGAGACAATATTAAAATGTGCAAACTTACTGAACCAAATCCTCCTGTACCAAGCTTCCTCCCACCTTCAATACGCAGAACCTCGTTGAAGTTGTCAGTGATATATTCCAGGTGTGCATAATCTATATGAGTTAATGAAGTTTCAAGTGGTGTACGGCTATAAAAAAAGATAAATATATAAAAATGTTGATGTTATATTCAGTTTAACAAATGTTTTGAAAAGAAAAAATAATTTAAGTAAAATTTTATCACTCACCTCATATTTTTCTTCTTTTATTATTTTTAAACTAGTTTCGGAACTTTACGTATCCATTCCATCATCATTAATTTTTTTTCAATAACTTCCCCACATTCTTTCCTGATTATTGTTTGTTCTTCAAATTTCATGATAAATGAAAGTATTATACCACCAAGTTAACTTCGCATGGGTGGAGGGGAAGAGTTTTAGCGCTAGTGTCGGCGAACTACTGAATCTATGGAAGGGATGTAGGAGAAGACTGTACATCCGATCACATATTGAAATGGTTCAGTTTTAAGTGTGGGTGGAGAATCCCTAAACACGTGTGAAAGATCTTAACATGGTTGTCATATTAGTCATTTAAGCACTGAACGCTCAAGCTGTCAGATCATTTAAAATCACAGTATTTGCCGTCTCTCTGTTATTAGCCTCACAATAAATCAAAAGTGGCAACATGTAATGAGAAAGGACAGCCCATTCCTACATGTAACCCCAAAAGTAACAGGGTTGCCTACAAGGACGGACCATTAAAATCCATAGTATTTGTCATCTCTCTACCTGCCAGACAAAGAACATATACACATACTCCTGGCGCGACAGGCCTAGATGGCCCTTAGCCTACCAGCCGGCTGCTGGCCTAATATCCACATGTGTCAATCACAGAGGTAGATGATCATCAGCCAGTGTTGGGGTGACATGTGGTCAGCATGTCGAGTCCCCCAGCCGTTATAGCTGGTTTTCTCAACCTGGAGCCGCTACTTATTGTAGCAACCCAAATGCCTCATGATGCTGGGTGGGCACCGGAAATACCATGAGAAAATTTCTTCCCCCATGGAGACTCGAACCAGCGCAACTCCCGTAGCTCTGCGCCAAGGCTTCCTGCCTTAACCACTCGGCTACGGCGCGGGACTTAACACAGTAAGGAAAAGAAAGAGAAAGACAGCATGTTAATTAACATATTTTCTGCAAGAGCAGACTACTTGGTGGATTAATACTCTTCAGACAGATAAAGAAATTGGTCAAAAATTCTAGAAATTTACATACCACCCCTCAGTATTTAACAAGTTCCAAAAAATGATCAACAAATTCAACATTGTATAACTGTAGGCTTTCACGGCCGGCGTCTTGATCCCTGTTAGGTTCGTCTTCCGGGCATATAGGCCGTGGTCCAGTCGTTCTTCTACTCGACGTTTCGTCTACTGCTGCGGTAGACATCTTCAGGAGATACTGCGTGCTCTCTGTGAACTCCTCAACAGTCGGCTGCAGACTGGCTGGTCGTTGGAAACTCCCTCCCTATTTATAGGCACGCCCCTGGTGGAGAGGCGGTTTTCTGCGCGGTCCGTGTTGCGTGCTGTTTTTGTCCAGGCTGTCGCTAGCAGAAGTCATAGGCTTCGTTGTCGTATTGTGCAGTGCCGGGATCCAGATAAACAAAATCTGGATCCCGGCACTGCACAATACGACAACGAAGCCTATGACTTCTGCTAGCGACAGCCTGGACAAAACAGCACGCAACACGGACCGCGCAGAAAACCGCCTCTCCACCAGGGGCGTGCCTATAAATAGGGAGGGAGTTTCCAACGACCAGCCAGTCTGCAGCCGACTGTTGAGGAGTTCACAGAGAGCACGCAGTATCTCCTGAAGATGTCTACCGCAGCAGTAGACGAAACGTCGAGTAGAAGAACGACTGGACCACGGCCTATATGCCCGGAAGACGAACCTAACAGGGATCAAATTCAACATTATATTTAAATTAATATTGGGAAGTAAACATTATCAGGTTATATCATTAATAGTGAGTGGAGAATATAGCCAGATTAAATGGTTTTAATAAGAGAATAATATCTAAAAAATTAAAGAAATTCAGAAAGATAAAACAACTTAAAGAATGCTCTACCCTACAAATTGTTAGTAAAGAAAAGAAGAATTTCAAGAAAAT
This sequence comes from Diploptera punctata, assembly GCA_030220185.1. NCBI lineage: Eukaryota > Metazoa > Arthropoda > Insecta > Blattodea > Blaberidae > Diploptera > Diploptera punctata. The sequence continues at coordinate 356,322 of JASPKZ010006043.1, forward strand.
TACTTACCATCCAATAGTACATGGGAAATTTCAAAAAATATTTGACAAATACAACATTACTTTGGCACCAATAAATAAATTTAGTCTGGAAAAACTTCTAAATACTAATAAAAAAATCAAACATCCCAGACAGTAAGAAATCATACTAATAAAAAAATCAACATCCCAGACAGTAAGAAATCTGGAATTTATCAAATTAATTGTAATGATTGTAGCAAAGTATACATAGGAAAAACAAAAAGGAATTTTTTACAATGTCGGCACATTCCTCATCAAACCATTTCTTGTTTTGAGTCTTTTTTAAACAATCAATGCTTTCTGATGCTGACAATTTAATAGTATCTCTTATAGCCTCCCATTCTTTATTTATATCAGTTTCTTCTTCGTTTGCCACATTGTCATCTGAAGATTCCAGCACTTCAAATCTATTAGCAATTTTGATTTGATATTCTTGCCGCATTTCGTCATTTTTCAAGTTTTTTAATTCAAATTTTACAGAATCGTCTTTAGCGTTTGTTCCTCTCATTAGCGATAGCCATTGTCTGATTTTCACTCTGACCAGATGATGATCCGAATTGCAGTCTGTCCCTCTAACTGATCGAACATCAATGATGCTACTGTGCCAGCATTTGTCCACTAATACATGATCTATTTGGTTCCAATTTTTGCCATCTGGAGATGTCCAGGTGTATTTATGAATATCCTTATGCTGAAATGTTGTGCTCTTAACAATGAGATTCTTTGATGTGGCAAAGGTGACTAATCTAACCCCATTGTCTTTACTATCTTCATGAAGACTGAATTTGCCTATTGTTGGTTTAAATATATCTTCCCGCCCCACTTTTGCATTAAAATCTCCTACAACAATTTTCATATGATATCGTGAATGGCTATCAAATACACATTCTAATTCTTCATAGAACTCATCCTTGATCTTGTCATCTTTATCTTCTGTGGGGGCATCTACATTAACAATTATAAAATCATGTTGTTTACCCTGTAGAATTATGTATGATATCCTATCACTAACAAACTTAATATCTCGGATAGCAAATAGGATCCTCCTTCTGACTAAAAAACCAGTTCCAAATGCAGGTCTTTCTGCACCCCCGTAGTATAACGCAAAGCTTCCTGATTCCTGACTACCTTCTCCTGGCCATCTAACTTCCTGTAAAGCAACTATATCCAAGGGCGATTTATCTAATTCGCACGTTAATATCTCTAGTGCCCCACTATTGTATAAAGTCCTAACATTCCATGTTCCTAGGAACATGTCCCTGTATTTGAGCCTTTGGCATGGGTTCCCTGAAGTAGTCCCTGCCTGGAGAACCGAATGGGGGACCATTTGACCTCCGGAAAATTTTACCTCAATTGAACCCATGTCCGCATTTCTTGACAGTTGTATTTTTACGGTGAAAGATCGTCACTCTTTCGACCAAGGTACTTTTTTCATCTGACTTATCACCTTCGACCAGTCCGGCATGGGTAACCCTATCGGCAGCAATACTACCGCCGGCATAGCTCTCAGGATCATTTAAGCATGCAAGCCACTCCACCACGACAAGGTAAAGATACCACAATTATATTTAAATAATGATTTGTGAGTAAACAGCTTAATTTTATTTGTTAAATAGTCCTAACAAATGCCACTCTTGATTTCCAAATTATCTAGATAAATTGGAATCACTCGTGGCATTAAATATGATAAATTTTCTTTTCTTTTGTTATCTTGGAATGTATCCCCTATATATATATGTATGTATATATATATATATATATATATATATATATATATATCCATACAAATTACCATTCCATCCATCCATCCATCCATAGTAATTCTGCCTGAAGGCAGGTCCTTCACTTCAATCATAGCATTTTCATGCTGTGCTTGCAGCTTTACTAGAGAATTGAAGGTGTGGTAGCTTCCCATTGCTTTCCACACCAGTGAAGGATGATGAAGATGATGATGATAATGATAAGGATGATGATAGCCATATGATTTTGGGGACTGTTTGGGCCGTAAAGTTTTCCTGACATTTGTCTTACAGGTGAGGAAAAACCCCGATAAAAACCTCACTCAGAAAAACTGCCCCGACCAGGGATTGAACCCGGGCCTGCTGCGTGACATAGCAGCACACTACCTTGAGACCACAGCGGTGGACACCATTCCATATTTGCAGCATATTTGCAAAACATATCCCCTGCGAATAAGGAGCTTTTACTGTATGTATAATTTAACCCTGGTGAAGTGAAAGAAAAGATCTTACTGTCTTAACTCCACCAGGTAAAATAAATATTTTATAATATAATTATTCACCTTTTTCCTTCTGAATGATCCACAGGTACGGTCTCCTGTTCCCCCAGTACTTTTGAAACAGTTGTCCTGGAATATTCTATAGAATCATTCTGCTGCTCAATTGCTTGAATATGTCTGTCTAAACCAGATAACGAAGGCAAACTGCCATCGGGTATAGACATTTCTTCAATTCCTCTATTTATTTCATCTGTATTTATTGGCACTTGATATCCATTTAATTCTTCTGGAAGCTTGACAACTAGTTTTTCTAGAGTTTTATATGAAACATCAACTGGTGCTGATGGTCCTACATCAGGACGTGGCAACGGTGGTGCTGTAAAATAATTAAAATTTTTATCATCCATCGAATCCTCAAGTTTATTTGGAAATAGGGGCCCCCGTTATCGTTATGATAAGTTAATATATTTAGCGTGAAAAAGCTTTTTGCCTTTATCTTTAAATTATTTACTATTTTTTATGGGGTTTAAACTTTTTTTTATTTCCCTTATTATTTAGTGAACATATTTAAGTAGTCACAAAGTGAGATCATATACCTGTAATTCTGCTTATAAATGTATTTCTTTTAAAACTTTCTCCTTAATTTTTTTATATTATTTCCTAATGTCTTTAATTATGTTCTACAGTCGGGTATTAATCTATTCCATATATATGAGTGTGTTAGTGCTATAGGTGCCTAACCCACAATTTAAAAAATTATGCTTTACCCTGTAATTGCACTAGAAATAATCATCTCTGTCAGAGCCACATCTGCCTGTAACATTATGTATGAGTTATAATGAACAGAAAAATGTTATTGACAGATGTGAATCTGATAGAGGTGATTACTTCTAGTGCAATTACAGGGAAAAGCATAATTTTTTTAATTGTGGGTTAGGCAGCCATGGCACTGAGACATACATATATATATACACCCAGGATTTCATGAACTGTAGTCAGAAACACTGACCACTAGACCATGGGGTTGGTCAAATTATCTAATGTTTTTATTGATTTCCTTCTCTATCAAGCATATTCTGTAATAAAAATCAATTGAATGGTGAATTCTCTTACCTCATATATCTATGTTATTTAACACAGCACTACAGTATCGAGAGATGTCACTCCCATCCTCAGCTGTTGTCACAACTGTCGATTCATCATGCTGGTCAACTTCTAAACTGCCACCTAGTGTTGATTTGACGAACTTTGTAATCAAATTTGTTCATCCAGAAACTTAAAATTCATGGATCTAAGATAGTTTTTCTGAATATATATGTTTTCCCAAACTGTTAATTCCAAAGGTTTAGATAGATGTTTCAAAAGTTTAGCTTCTTTAACACTTTGAGTCCTGCAGTGGTACTAGTACCACGGCATTTAAATGACACTGAAGCCGGAGAAAATTAAATCCCTCGGCATGCCTGTGCCGGCAGATTTACAGGGGTGCTTTTCTGTAAATCTGCCGGCACAGGCATGCCGAGGGATTTAATTTTCTCCGGCTTCAGTGCCATTTAAATGTCGTGGTACTAGTACCACCACCGGACTCAAAGTGTTAAAAATTGGAAATAACAGTTTGCGAAAAGATATACATTCAGAAAAACCATCTTAGATCCATGAATTTTGAGTTTCCGGATGAACAAAATTTGATTACAAAGTTCTTTCTTCAAATCAACTATAAGAGAAAAATCTATGTTTAGATCATGATGCCTAATAGCTTAAATTGTTAAAGCACTGGTGTACAGAACCAGAGATATTGGGTTCAAATCCTGATTTAAGCATATATTTTTCTCTTCAAATTTAATTTGTCATTGAGTGAGAAGTGATAAATTTAATATTAAATATCGAATATTAGCTTTACTGGGGGCACGCCGTAGCGTAGTGGTTAAGGCACTGAGCTACAGGCCGGAGGGTTGAGGGTTCAAGTCCCGTTGGGGTCAGGATTTTTAAACTGACCCAAACCCTCTGGCGGCACTATGGCCCTGGGGTCGACTCAGCCTCAAACGGAAATGAGTACCAGACGCTTGTTCTGGGGGTAAAGGCGGCCGTCATGCAGGGCTGACAACCCGGCTGACATAAAGTGCTGATTGTCTAGAAAAAGTGGGAGCCTTAACCTCCTACTACCCCAAGGGCCTCCGGGTCTGTTGTGGGATCACTTTACTTTTACTTTAGCTTTACTTTCTAGAAATGTAATGTGTTGATTACCATTTTAAAGTGCTTTTATTTAAGAGACCTCTAGATGGTGTTAGTGGAACAAAAGTTCACTGCTACCTGGCGCACGGAAATCGTATTAGTATAAGAGAAAAATCTAACAGCTTAAATCATTAAAGTACCAGAGATAATGGGTTCAAATCTCGATTGAGGCATATATTTTTCTTAAGTTACGTAGGTAGGAAATAACACTATGAGGTTTATCTAGATTTGCCAGGGAGTTAAGAAGTATGAGGTGAGTCAAGAAACAACTAAACAAAATTAATATATTTTTCTCTTCAAACCAGATGGCAGTTTAGAAAATGACCAGCATAATGAAGAATCGACAGTCATGACAACAGCTGAGGATGGGAGTGATGACTCTCAATACCATGGTTCTGTGTTATATAACATAGATATATGAGATAAGAAGAATTCACGATTCCATTGATTTTTATTAAGAAAACCTCATAATGTAAAATTCCCAATATTAGTATATGAATATATTCTGTCTCTTTTCGCAAACACTATTGTTCGTTCATAGTTAAATGTGGAAAATAACATTAAGAGGTTCTTAATTTGTAAATTAATGAGTCATTTTTTAGCATCTTACCTCATATTATATGTTTCTTCAAACACGGGAACTAGTTTTGGAGATTCCAACGAAAATCCGGTAGTCATAATGTCGGTTGAAAATGAGAGAGACCCTTCTCTCAAAAACTAGTTCCCATGTTTGAAGAAACACATAATATGAGGTAAGATATTAAAAAATGACTCATTAATTAACTATTTGTTCGGTTTATAATTTAGTAGAGATGGATTACAATACAATTTTAATTAAATGGGTTATTGAATTAAAAAAAATAGATAAATTATATTCATACCTTTTAACAGACTTGTCATAAAATCTGCTGCTCGGAATAGATCAGCTTTACCCAACATATAAATAAGGAATGACACATCTGGACGTTTCCGTCCACTAGTTCCCCACTCGTCAAGAAAAATTTCAGAACAAGAACGATTCTGTTTTCTTCCAGCTCTTTCTATTAATCTGTAATAAGAAATCCGCTACATGCAAAAATATGTAAAGCAAACAGAATAATAGATCAAGTAAATCAATTTAATTACCTGGGATATGATGTAACATAAAATAAACAAAGAATGTCCAAAATAAATTTAGTAAATTTAGATACATGTATGGAACAATTGTCCCGCACCATACCTTAGTGGTTAAGGTATGATGCCTTGGGTCAGAACTATGGGACTTGCGCTGGTTCGAGTCTCCACAAGGGAAGAAATTTTCTAATGTAATTTTGGCCATCATAGGACCAGTGTACACCCAACATTATAAGGCATTTGGGTAGCTACAGTAAGTAGCGGCTCCAGATTGAGAAAACCAGCTATAACAGCTGGGAGAACCGAGATGCAAACCAAATGTTACCCCTACACTGGCTGGATATAGTCTATCTCTGTGATGAACACACATGGATGAGGCCAGCAGCCAGATGGTAGGTCAAGAGTCTTCTAGGCCTCTCGTGCAATATAGTGTATGTGTGTGTGTATACATATATATATTGTCCCCTGATTACAAATTACATTCTACAACAGTAATTTTCATTCATTCTTTTATGTATTTTTTTAAATTGAAATATCAAGACATATGCAGCTAAAGTTTCCATTAAATGCAGTGAGAAATTTTTCTAAGTAGACACCACATGCATGCTCCAACAGATGCAAAGTGTTTTACACTATGGAATCATGCAATGCAGCCACATATATACAATATTTAACAAACCCAAAAGCTAACCTAATGCAATTTAAGTACTCTAACCTGTGAAAGACCAATCTAAAAACTAGCCTAATGCAATTTAAGCACTCTAACCTGTGAATGAATGTGATGCCCAAAAATAAATAAGTTCTGAAATTATGAAGTACATACTCTATGTTGGCTGCACTGGAACATGTGAATATTCGTTAAATTCAATATGGCTGTCACATCTTTATGTTACGTATGTAGTTAAATATCATAAAAATATATTGAAATAATCATTAGACAAAATGTAATATTTATTGCAAATGATGGAAAATAATTTGAAAACAAAACCCTGTTGGCGCATGTGCATGATGTCTGCCTGAGACTTAGGAATATTTCTCACTGTGCTTAATGGAAACTTTAGCCTACTATATAACCAAACTTTCTTACTGTCATATAATCTAAAAATTTATATTAACCATATGGAAATTTATAAAATGATCACAACTTACTCTATGTGTTCCACTGTATATTTTGGTATTTGATAATCTCCTGATTTCATTCCATTCTTAGGCACCAGAGCCATTAGTTTCTTCCAAGCATCTTGAACGTCTAAAATCCTACCTAGTTGACATATGACACTAGGAGGTAATTTTCGAATTTCTGTACTTGCATCCATTTCATCTACATATCTGAAATAAATTCAGCATTGCTAATGGGAAAATCTTACAATAAACATTAACGCTACTGGCACAAACAATACAGCCTTTGATGGTGAAGTAAAAGCCATAGAAGTAGCACTCCAGAACCTCCTATTCCGAACAAAAATGTTTACAATAGCTGTTATTCTGGCAGACTCGAAGGCTACTATACAAGCAATAACCTCCAACCAAACACCAGAAAATTAAAGCATCTTGGAATGCCGTAAACTTCTGAAATACCTCAACAACCAGAACAAATTAATAGCCTTCAAGTGGATACCCGCATACATCGGAATAGTTGGCAATGAAATAGCTGATGGACTTGCCAAAAAGGGTACCAAAATACAGATAACAACCCACCCCAAACCGAATCTCCACAAAAAGATCGAAGAAATTAAGAAATGGAAAACCTGAAAGAAAACATTGCAACATCCAGAGGGAAATCATGGGAAAAAATTGATGAGCTATACACAGAAATAAAATATAAAGGCCGCAAGGAAGCAGTAGCAAAATTCAGACTGATGTCAGGACAGGACTGCCTGGCTCACCATCTCCACAGAATACACATTTTCAATCAGACAGATGTGTCATATGCAAAGACCCGGACCTGATCATAGACAAACACCACCTTCTAGTCTGTCCAGCTTTAAATCCAACTGCACAACACTCTAAGGACCTTGTTCACCTGTACTGGGAAGCCAGAGAGAAAATGACTTAAGCATCAAATCTTGCCATTAGAAAACAACAACATTAACGCTACTTTAGCATATATGGCATAATATACACATTATAATGTGCTAAAGAATACAAACTAGGGATCAAGTTTAGAATACTTTGACCTACGATTTTCCACACTACATTCTTGCAATACTGTTGTTCTGCTTACTTTCTCCATCTTTACTAACATTTCGTACTGTTTTAAATGTTTTGCAACGATAATTAAAAAAAATGGGAATTCTCCACATTAATTTACCTGATATATTTTCAAAGTCCTATAGAACAACAGTGCACATGCGCCAGAGTTTATAGAGCCAGTGATAAGCCACCATCGAACCACATATCAATTATTATCGTTGTTTCGATTAGATTTTTTTGTTTTTGTTTTATGTATTTAGACACATTTAAAATGTAACGAACCTAAAACCTAATAACTCACACTTAACCTAATTCAATTACTCTAACCTAGGGTGGATCCCATGAAATGCCCATTTTTTTCACTCCTTAATAATCGCAACTAATTGATAACCCACTGGTTCCAACTATATAATATACTCTCTGGAGAAAATAGCAAGTCACCATCGCAATATGTGTATTTGAATAAATACTTAAAAATTCTAAAATAAAGTTATAAAAATTGTTTGAAAAAATTCAAAATATTTAAAAATGTTAGTAAATGCATAAGAAGACAATTCACAACAAGAAACTCAAAAATCAAGGGTAAATTATTCTAAAGAAGAGCCAAAAAAATTGTTTAACAATTATTAAATATTTATCTATGTATGCAAATTGTCACATTTATCTCAAATTATATTTTCAAAGTTCTATCGAAATGACCAACATTTGAAAATATATTTTAAGAAATGGACGTTCACTCATTACACCCAGTCTAAGGTGTATATATATATATATATATATATATATATATATATATATATTAATTGGTGTTTCTCGTATAATTTATCATATTTATATTATTATATTCGCAAGTATTATTATTGTTATTATCGTATAAAATGTTGTTTGTACATGAAATTTACATTGTTACATTTAATGTACCTTTAACTGTTTATAATTAATGTAGTCTACATTTGTCAAATATTTACTTGTATTTGTGCTGGTTGAGTGGAAGAGAAGGCCTTATGGCCTTAACTCGGCCAGAATAAATAAAGCATTATTATTATTATTATTATTATTATTATTATTATTATTATTATTATTATTATTCATTTTGTTAGGTTCCAATGGGACAAGTTAGTGTACATCAGATTAGTTTATTTTTCATTAAATAATGTGCATGTAATTTATTTTGTTAGGTTAGGAAGGGCGAAGTTGGTGAAATCCATTCCTTATGAACATGTTTGGGAATTTATTGTGAATGTTGGTCATACCTATTTCACATATATATTCTGTCATCTGGTGGAAATTACATTAACATTCGCACAAAGAAATAACGGCTCACAAATGGCATCAGGCAAGGTGACTTTTTAAGTCCATTCTTATTTAATATTATAATGGATAAAATTATTGAAAACATACCACCATGTTTGGGTTATAAAATGGGAAATACTAGATTTCACTTAATATGTTACACAGATGATGTCATTCTCCTTCAGAATCTGAAGATAATTTACAAAGATCTTTACATCAATTTAACATAAATACCAGAAAATACAATATGGAAATTAACACGAATAAGACAGAATGCTTAACAATGCAAATTAGAAGTGGAAAAAAAATATTATAGAACAAGTATCAGAATTTAATTATTTAGGTGTATTAATAACAAACATTAAAAATTTAATACGAGTAAAAGAAGTAAAGAAACAAGCTGATAAAGCAGCACAAATATCAGGATATATAAAAGATTTAAGTTGGTGCAAAAAACACATGTCAATAGAAAGCAAAACCCGCATATACAAAACAATATTTCGACCAGTTATCATATATGGAGCAGAAACTAGGGCTGATACAACAAAAACTAAACAAATAATAAGCACATGTGAAATGAAAATCTTAAGAACTATTCAGGAGAAAACATTATTTGATAAAATACACAACACAGAAATTAGGGACAAATGTCATATTGAAGACATAACCAAATTTATTATAGATAGACGAAAATTTGGGATAAGGTGTACTTACCGTCGCACATAAATTCTTCTAAGTTCTATAGAATCTCAGTGCGCATGCGCTAGTGCTTCATGTAATCCCAGAAAGATAAATACAACCTCCAGCTGTTGGCGACTTATGTATGTGAAATCAGTATGACCAACACTGACACAAAATTTCCAGAACTTGTCTAAATATGTATAATTAACACGAAATGAACTAGTGGAAATATGATTTTACGTGGTAACCGTCTGACATTTTGAATTTTTCATAGAATAACAGATATGAAGAGGTAATTTATTTTACGTATCAAATCACATTTAAAAAGCAAGGAACTAAAAGCTAACCAAACCTAAATCAATTGCTGTAACACAAATCAATTTTAAAACTCTAACGTAGGTGAAATCCAGGGAACGTGGAAGTGATGTTGGCAACATCTGGAGTATTTTGGGTTGTTGATGGTGGCAACATTGGAACAATATAGGAAGAGGAGGGAAAATAACAAAGTAGCAAGTAAGCAATGTAGCATGATCATGTTTTACGTAAATATATAAATATAAAAAAAAAGATTGTTGCAACATTGGAAGATGTTTAAAACGTGTTTAAAAGTGTTGCAAAATGTTTTAAACATGTTTAAAAGTGTTTAGTGCATCAGTGGCATAAGATATAAGATTGAAAATTTTGTGCGACGGTTTGTATACCACATCCACAATTTGGAAGGATCATATAGAAAGAATGGAAGAAAACCAACTTGCAAAATGAGCTAAAGAAGATAGACCAATGGACGGGAGAAGAACAAGAGGAAGACCAGCCAAGAGATGGATAAACAGTGAATGCATATCCAATACGTCTTCCTCCAAGGAGTGATTTTGGAAATAAACAGGATGAAAATCCTACAAATTATGATTAAGAAGAAGAAGAAGACATGCATACTACGATTTTGTGAGCAAACGGCAAATTCTAAAGTTATTCCGAGCAATCTACTGTAAGTTCAGCCTCCCCTCCCCCCGGCCATTCTAACATGCAAAGTGCGTATTTCACTAAAAATAAAAAAAAAATTAAGTAATCAACTTCATTATTCCTTTCAGTGAATCACTCAAATTGAATAAATTCCTTAAAAATTAATTACTTCCGATCTCTAGGGGATTCTATGCCAGGAGTCTACCTGGTATCATTTTTCAAAATTGTAGTGCATTAATAAGCTTTAAAATCCTTAAAAATCTTTCCGTTTCGCGTAAAGTAAATATAGTTTAAAAGACTTCATGTTTGTTAGGGTTAATGTATTTTTAAAATATGGCCAACAGAAGATCTCAACTCAAATAATAATATGTAATTAAAATATTTCTCACAAATATAAGTTGAAATATCGCCAAATTCTTCTCGTACGTATGCTACTAATACCACAAATGTAATTAAATGCGAATGCAGGGATTACTTTTGATCTATGGCGGATATTTGTTGTTGTTCCTCTTTTTTTTTTCAGATTCAGTTTACAGTAGAACCAACAATGTTAGGAAAAAACTAAAATAATACTAAAATATAATTACATGGATGAAAAATAAATTTACTCTGTGGCATTATATCTACAAACGCCATTTATTACATCATTTACTTAATTGAGCACAAATTTAATTTATATAATTCGCCTAAAATAAAATAAGAAAAGCTATTAAGTATGATAGTTATCACATATGTGCAACATGTTAAATTACGTAACAATTTCATCTTAGAAATATATTAATGTTTTTTTAATATTAATTCAAGGCCATTTCAAGGCACATAAATTTCAGTACACACATTTTGAAATCAACAGAAATCAAAATGTAATTTGTGAACAAATAAAATCAAAAAGTGTTTTTATTTTTTCGTTATTGGTATTTTGTAAATGTAAGCTTTGCCCGCCAAATGTTGATATCGAGAGCTGAGTTGTTGTCTTTGGCTTCATCTTTGTATTTATGAATTAAGATTTCAGTAATTTATTGTGCAAATTGAAATAAACGAACATTTTAGAGACATGAATAACAAAAGGAAACCTCCACAAGGAGGTCCAATAGGAGGAATGAAAAAAACAAGGTACAGTAACAAGATTTTTTTTTTTCAGTGATTCCCTAAATGGTAGAATAATCTCCTCAATTCTTGTCCGACACAGGGTCGGGTCTAGGGATGAGATGCGATGAAGCCCGTAACATTGAAAGTCTATGATTAACAAGAATGTCGGCCGACCATGCCTGACTCTCCATCACAGGGGCATATAAAATGAAATGAACAAAATTAATGAGATAAGTGTGGAGAAATGATGGAATGAAATTTGTGGCAAGGGAAAACGGGAGAAACCCCAAGAAAAACCTGCCTAGACTCCATTTCGTCCACCACAAAACCATCATGGAATGACTGAGAAGCAAACTCAGAACCTCAGCGGTGAGAGACGAGCATCTAAATGCTTGTGACATGAAGGTGCCTCCCTAAATTATGATATATCAAATACAATGGGAAAAGTTTATTAACCTCGGCTCAGGTGCACAAACCGTCCCACACAATTTTCCATCTAATATTCTTATGCCATTGTTTTACTAAACACTTTTCAACCATTTATAATAACGTTTGGTACATTTTGGAACCATTTTATAAACATTTCTTACGATTTTTAAATATTTCTAAATTACACGAATATTGTACATCGAGTTCTACAGGCATGGAAATGCTTCATGTAACATCCGCTAGGTGACTCTCACATCGCAGTTACCAACATTTGAAAATAATTCTATACCACATTTAGTGTTAGTGTACGTAAAATTAGTTTATAGGTAATTAAATAATATGCATGTAAATTGTCTTGTTAGGTTAGGAAATGGGAAGTTAGTTTACGTCCATTTTTATTTTTTGCATTTGCAAATTAATATGCATGTAAATTGTTTTGTTGGGTTAGGAAATGGGAAGTTGGTTTATGTCCATTTTTTTAGCATTTGGGAATTTATTTCCAAAGTTGGTAATGCCGAAATTCAGAGCCATCTATCGGAAGCTACATTAACCATTACAGCAACGCATGCATGCACACTGCGATTCTGTAGAACTTAGAAGAATTCATGTGTGACTGTTTCTACACCTTATCCTTTACCTCTACCAAGAATTTCCCAAGTTCTACAGAATCATTTCAATTATAAAAATTGTTTGTACCTTATCATATTTTCTGTTATAATCTTCATTATATTATTAAAATTCAAAGTATAGATTCTACAGAATTATAGTGCGCATGCATGAACATTTAGAGAAACTTCCATTAAATGGCAGTGATATCTATGAAATCGGAATGACCAACATTCAAAAATATATTTTAAGAACTGGATGTTCACTCACTTCATTTTGTTAGGTTCTAATGGGACAAGTTAGTGTACATCAGATTAGTTTACACTTCATTAAATAATGTGCATGTAATTTATTTTAATAACAATTGTGCACTAATGTGCATATAATATATTAAAGAACTGAACTGTGTAAGCAATTTGCCTCTGTGCAAACAGTTCATAGCGTGGTGGGTATCACATGATTCCCCACATCTCTCACATACACAATCATCAGGTCCAGGTTGATGGTATCCCTTTCTTTTACATATTCCGTGATGGAACCCATGTACAGCAAATCTTGTTATAATATGTCTCAGGTCATAGCCCGCGCGTTGCCAGTCGGTAGATGTCATTGCATCCGTGGTATAGAACTCAGTTGAGATTTATATTCTTTTCTCCTCTAGTTCCTTAGAACCGCTTGAAGGCATTCCGTGTGCAGAATTTATTTTGTTAGGTTAAGAAGAGAGAAGTTTGTATACATCCATTTCTTATAAACATGTTTGGGAATTTATTGTGTAGGTTGGACATAACAATTTTACATATATGTTCGCCATCTAGTGGAAGTTTCTTGAAGCATTCACAGATGTGACTAAGATTCTGAAGAACTTAGAAAAATTCATTGGTTGAAATATTCTAAACTTTATTCAATCTTTTAAGAGAAGTTGGGACAACAAGATACCCTGTAATAGGCCTAAATAAGAGCATATGTTTTCAGATTTGAGCCTATGTTTAATTTCTGGCTATTTGTCTGCCACAATTTTCCATACAAAATTCTTATGCCACTGTTGCACTAAACACTTCTTGACCATTATATTGTTTCATGCTTAAACATTTTGGTACCATTTTATAAACATTTATTACGATTTTTAAATATTTATATCCATCCATAATAATTCTGCCCGAGGGCAGGTCTTTCAGTGCAATCATACCATTTCCATGCTATGCTTTGCAGCTTTACTAGGGAATTTATAGGTGTGGTAGCTTCCCGTTGCTTTCCACACCGGTGAAGGATGATGATAGCCGGATGATTTTCGGGGACCATTGGGCCCTAAGCTTCCTGACATTTGTCTTACAGGTGAGGAAAACCCCGAAAAAACCTCACCTAGGAGCCTGTCCCCACCAGGAATCGAACCCGGGCCCGCTGCGTGACAAGGCAGATATTTATATAATTACGCGAATATTGTGAATCGAGTTCTACAGATGCGTAAATGCTTAATGTAACATCTGCTAGATGACTCTCAAATTGGTATTACCAACATATGTAAATAATTCCAAACCATAGCCTATTTCAAGAAATTAACTTTATTTACATAAAATTATTTTATAGTTTATTAAAGAATATGCATGTAATTTGTTTTGTTAGTTAGGAAATGGGAAGTTGTTTTACGCCAATCTTTTTTTTTAGCATTTGGGAATTTATTCCAAAAGCTGGTAACACCGACTTCAGAGCCATCTAACGGAAGCTACATTAACCATTACAGCAACTCGCACATGCACACTGTGATTCTGTAGAACTTAGTAGAATTCATGGCAGACAAATAGTGAACTTTTTCCTAATTTCCTTCTGCACCTCATTCCTGGTTGTAATTATATTTGAATTTAGCCACTTCTTCAGAATTTTCCTCTTCTTTTTTTTTGTTAATTGTCCATTTCCATTATGTAAAGTATTTTACATGTGACCATATAGGCTATTTAGTTTAATGGATGTTTACTTGCAAGCCCCAATTTCTTTATGTTACTCAATATAATGTATGTGTTGGCCCTTAGTGTCTCCTCGGTATCACCTAATAATACTACATCAGTATATACCAACAGCTTATTAATACCATTGAGTTGTTCACCTTCTTTATGCTGTTTGCACTAGAATGGCCAATCATTGTTAACCATCTAATTTTTGTTATAGGAATTCTTTGGATGATGATGATTTTGACACTCCTGGATCTTTTGAAGAAGAACTTGCATACATGGATTTATTGGAATCTGAAAATGCCAGTGGAGCAGATTCCCAAGAAAACATTGGCCAGGTAAAATATAGAGTTATCAATGTTATAATCGCCAGCTGAGGTGAACAAGTGGTTATATTCCTTGCTTCTAGTGCCTAGGGTCGCAGGTTGAAATCTGACTGGGATCAATGGATTTTTTTAGGTTAGAAAAATTCAAGGAGCAAGTCCTCCGACGAGGACTTTAAGCCATGGGTACCGAGTCTGAAGATTGACAGCTTGAATAAACAAGCCTGTAAGCAAAATTTACCAACCTTCATCGTCCTAGTAATACCTTAGTTGCCTGCTAGATGTCTCATTGGGTCAGTGTTGACTGCATACCGTTCAGGACATATGTAAAGAAATATGCATAACTAAATTTGAAGAGAAAAATATATGCCTAAATTGGGATTTGAACTCAATATCTCTGTTTCTGTTCACCAGTGCTTTAACGATTTAAGCTATTAGGCATCTCGATTTACACAAAGATTTTTCTCTTAGCTTTACTTACTTACTCACTGGCACTTTCAAACCCGTAGTTTCATGGCCTCACGGACATAAGCTCTCCATACACCCCTATCCTGAGCTAATGCTTTCCGATCATTTCCTGTATAATCTACTTCCCTCAAATCATAGTTATAAAGTCCTAACATTCCATGTTCCTAGGAACATGTCTCTGTGTTTGAGCCTTTGGCATGGGTTCCCTGAAGTAGTCCCCGCCTGGAGAACCGAATGGGGGACTATTTGACCTCCGGATAATTTTACCCCAGTTGAACCCATGTCCGCATTTCTTGACAGTTGTATTTTTACAGTGAAAGATCATCACTGTTTCGACCAAGGTACTTTTTTGTCTGGTTTATCACCTTCGACCAGTCCGGCATGGGTAACCCTATCGGCAGCAATGCTACCATAGCTCTCGGGATCATTTAAGCATGCAAGCCTCTCCACCACGACAAGGTAAAGATACCATGGAGGGTTTTCTCTTAGCTTTACTGGCTACAAATGTAGTGTTGATTTCCATTTAACTGTTTAATTGACAAAACATTAATTTCTCGTGCCAGTTATTTAAATCTGGCAGATCGCACTGTAAATAAAATCACGCATGACTGTTATTATTAGGTTTATTGTGTAATTGGATATACATTTAAGTTATTACTACTCGTTCATTTTATTCTGTTTCATCAATAATACTAAATAGATTGAACCAATTGATGTATCCTATAGGATACATTGCCAATTAAAGGGTTAAAATCTTCTTGTTTAAGAGGCCTCTAGATGGCGTTAACAGAACAAAGTTTACTGCTTATTTGACATGTGGGAATCAATTAGCATAAGAGAAAAATCTGTGTGTAAATCATGATGCCTAATACAGCAAACTCCCGATTATCCATGTGTGTATTATCCAATTTGTGGATTATCCGGGCATGACTCTTTTTACTGTATTTTGTATTGTTATGAAAAAATTCTTTATTTTTGAACATGCTACTGAGAACTGCGCTTAGAAACTAGCACAATAGAGTAACCTTGACTCACAACCCCCTCTCCTGACGCGTTTAATGGTATCAACCAACATTCTGAGAATACAATAAAAATTTTCATTGCGTGAGTCGGTGGTTACTAGTCCACGGATATGCTGTGGCAGTGGGTTTATCGCTGAATTGTAATGTGGTCATCGGTAGTTACTAGTGTGGGAATCGCTGATTATTTGTCATCGCTGGTTATAAGTGTGGATATCGGTGATTACTAGTGTAGTTGTCGCTGGTTATGGCGGCCATTTAGAATAACTGTCGTAACCAGAGTGGTCGACAGGAAATAATCCCACTTTTTTTTCATATTTACTAATAAAATAAATGTCCACCGCTGTGGTCTCGAGGTAGCATGTTGCCTTGTCACGCTGCGGGACCAGGTTCGATCCCCGGTCGGGGCAGTTTTTCTGAGTGGGGTTTTTATCGGGGTTTTTCCTCACCTGTAAGACAAATGTCAGGAAAACTTTAAGGCCCAAACGGTCCCCGAAATCATATGTCATCATCATCCTTTACCATTGTGGAAAGCAACGAGAAGCTACAACACCTAAAATTCCCTAGTAAAGCTGCAAGCATAGCATGAAAATGCTATGATTGCAGTGATGGACCTGCCCTTGGGCAGAATTACTATGGATGGAATAAAATAATGATAATTATGACTCACACCTAAATACATTTAATACAACATTTTATGGATATTTGTTGCATTTAAGTAGTGTTAAAGTGGGTAAATACATTTCTGATCAACTTCCATGGCGCCGAATAACTTAATTAGATTATCAGTGTTTTTCGATTTTCTGTGCATATCTCGGTCGAAATTAACACAGATAATTGGGAGTTTGCTGTAGCTTAAATCATTAAAGCACTGGTGTACAGAATCAGAGATATTGGATTCAAATTCTGATTTAGGCATATATTTTTTTCTTCAAATTTAATTTGTCATTCAATGATAAGTGATACATTTAGTATTAAACATCGAATGCATAACTAAATTAACTTGGTCTAGTAACTCCCAACAAAGAAGAGGCTAAGACCCAACGTTGGGTTGTTATGCCGTTGTAGTTAGATCTTCTTCCTTCCAAGTAGTTAGATAGAATTTTATAATCATATGTTCTAACTGTCCACCGCTGTGGTCTTGAGGTAGCATGCTGCCTTGTCAGCAGTGGGCCTGGGTTCGTTTCCCGGTCGGGACAGGCTCCTGGGTGAGGTTTTTTTCGGGGTCTTTCCTCACCTGTAAGACAAATGTCGGGAAGCTTAGGGTCCAATGGTCCCCGAAAATCATCTGGCCATTATCATCATCCTTCACCGGTGTGGAAAGCAATGGGAAGCTACCACACCTACAATTCCCTAGTAAAGCTGCGAAGCATAGCATGAAAATGCTATGATTGCAGTGAAAGACCTGCCCTCGGGCAGAATTGCTATGGATGGATGTTCTAACTGTCCACCGCTGTGTTTGGTCCTCAAGTAGCTTGCTGCCATGTCATGCAGGAGACCCGAGTTCAATTCCCAATCGGGACAAGCTTCCTGGATGAGGCTTTTTTCGAGGTTTTCCCTCATCTGTAAGTCAAATGTCAGGAATCTTTGAGGCCCAAACAGTCCCCGAACATCATCTGGCCATCATCATCATCATCCACCATGTGGAAAGCAACTTGAAGCTACCACACCTATAATTCCCTAGTAAAACTACAAAGCATTGCATGAAAATTCTATGATTACATTGAAAGACCTGCCTTCAGGCAGAATTACTATAGAATAGAATGTTCCAACTCTCTCATTGTGGTGTGCCGTAATACAGGGTGGACCGCTCGAATGGACCTAATTTCAATTGCTTGTTACTGGCAAACGGTTGAAGATAGAAACTTAAAACAACGTTCATAGTACAGAAAAACTCACCAAGTTTCGAATCCTGTCGGTAGATGGCACAAAGATACGTTTCTCGTTCTTAGATTTAATTGTTTGTGAAAATGGCGACTCCGCAGATGAAAGCGCAAGCTGTTTTGTGGTATGCGGAGTTTAAATCAATCATTAGAGTTCAAAGGGAGTTCCGGCGTGTGTTTAACCGCGATGCTCCAACTGCTAGAAGCATAAAGAAGTGGCGTGATACATTATTAGCTACCGATCTGTGTTGAAGAAGCATGGTGGTGGTCGCAGAGCATCCGATGAAATGGTAGCAAATGTTCAAGCCGCATTTGAGCGAAGCCCCCGGAAGTCATTAAGAAGAGCTTCGCGGGAACTTCAAATACCAAAATCGACATTACAACGGATTGTCCACAAACGCCTCAAACTGCACGCATATAAAGTGCAGTTAGTGCAACGTCTGGAGCCGAATGACATGCCGAAACGAGTGGAATTCGCCAATACGATGCTGGACCGTCTCGGCGCTGATCCTGACTTCATGACCAAGATTTTCTTCTCGGACGAAGCCACTTTCATTTGTCAGGCAAGGTAAACCGGCATAATGTGCGGATCTGGGGATCGGAGAATCCTCACGCTATTCAAGAGCATGTTCGTGATAGTCCGAAGATGAATGTTTGGTGCAGTTTGTCACATAATAAGGTCATTGGACCGTTTTTCTTCGCCGAGAAAACTGTTCGTGGTACCACATATCTTGACATGCTGGAGCAGTTCTTCTTTCCACAAATTGA
This sequence comes from Diploptera punctata, assembly GCA_030220185.1. Classification (NCBI taxonomy): domain Eukaryota; kingdom Metazoa; phylum Arthropoda; class Insecta; order Blattodea; family Blaberidae; genus Diploptera; species Diploptera punctata. The sequence continues at coordinate 375,576 of JASPKZ010006043.1, forward strand.
ACAACTGCAGCCTAACATCGTTTTCCAGCAAGATGGTGCTCCTCCCCACTGGTCCAATGAAGTTCGTACGACTTTGGACAACATTTTCCCTGGCCGTTGGATTGGTAGGGGAGGACCAATCGCGTGGCCCCCGAGATCTCCCGATTTAACACCACTGGATTTCTTTCTCTGGGGCTATGTCAAAGATAAAGTTTACACCACCCCAGTCAAAGACCTTCGTGATCTTCGTGAGCGCATCATAGAGGCTATTGAGAACATTCCAGAAGACATACTCCAACGTACTTGGCAAGAAATTGTTCATCGCTTTGATATCGTCACAGTGACTGCTAGGGCTCATATAGAGATGTGGTGATCTGGATATCAAAACTTGGTGAGTTTTTCTGTAATATGAACGTTGTTTTAAGTTTCTATCTTCAACCGTTTGCCAGTAACAAGCAATTGAAATTAGGTCCATTCGAGCGGTCCACCCTGTATAATTGTTTAATGCAAGATGCTACAGACTGGAAGCATGAGGGTTCAAGTCCTGGTGGAGTTTTTTTAATTGGTCTAAATCTTCTGGTGGCATCTTGGCCCTGGGGTCATCTAATGGAAATTAGTACCAGAATATAGTAAAATCAAATGTGATAGCAGAAATTAGTACTATGATGTTTGCTAACATGACACTAGTAGTCACTTGTTCTCTGTTAGAACATTTACAGGTGTAATGTGGCATAGAATAGCCATTAAAATTGTAACACAAATCACAGTAACATTAGATTAGTCAGTTTTTTCCAACATAATATGTTATTAGTTGAGTTAAAATCCAGGTGGGTTAGTTTTAAAATGTCTTGTATAGGCAAATGGTGATTTTTAATGTTTATTAAAACGTGATGTCTTTTCTTTTAATACAATAGGAAATAACATTATGGGGTCTTATTTAATCATAAGTTTTGTGTATATAATTCTTACCTCATATTGTTTTTTCTGTTAAGACATATGTTTCAAGGCTTGTAGCATCATCTTCAATAGTTATAGACACTAACAGAATTATAAGATAAACATTTTTAAAATGTTCCTGTTGGTAGGTGCCATTGTCCTCAACTTTCTTAAAATAATGTATTTAAAATATTATTTGGAGGCCTTTCGGAAGTTAACTTCCATCATCAGGATGAGTATGGGCTACTAGTTGTTCTATGTAAGATGCTGCAGACATTGATGGTCTTGGTGTGTTATTAGTAGCAATGGACTGATTTTTAACTATCTTATATAATGGATTGTATGTTTGGGGTGTGTTCTCATTTAGTAGTAGGGTGTTGTTGATTTCTTTTGTAATTTCAAGTTCTTCTAGTAGATTTATTTTAGCTGAAAGTTTTCCTTTGTGATCTGTTGATAAGAGTGTTTTTTATTGTGTCCATCTACTAGAAGACCTTGAAATTATAAAAGAAATCAACAACACCCTACTACTAAAAAATGAGAATACACCCCAAATGTACAATCCATTATACGAAATAGTTATAAACCAGTCAGTTGTTACATCATGACCATCAGCGTCTACAACGTCTTAAATACAACAATTAGTAGCACATACTCATCCTACTGATGATGGAAGTTAACTTCCCAAAAGGCCTCCAAATAATATTTGAAATTCATTATTTTACGAAAGTTGAGGATGTCAACAGATACTTTTTTTTTTAATTTTTATCTTATGACTATCCACCTCAACGGAATTTGATATGAATTTTATTAGTATTAACAGAATTAAACAGACAAAACTTATTATTAAAACTTGATGTCATTCATAACAATGTAATACCGGTACACTATGAATAATGTAAATAATTTTATAATGTTTACAAAATGGTGCTTGCAAAAGCAATATGTATTTATTCCACTAGCATCAATTGTCATTGATATCAAGATTATGCATTTTAAAGTACAATAGAAAGTAACATTAAGAAGTTTATTTAATAATTAAGATATTTTGTCTGTACATTCTTATCTGTTATGGTTGTTTTTGTTGAACATCTGCTTCAAGGCTTCTGAGCTCCATCGCCAGCGATTACAGGGATATTATTGAGAAAATCAGTCTGTAATCGCTGACGATGTGGCTCAGAAGCCTTGAAACATATGTTAAATAAAACAGCCATAAGAGGTAAGAATGTACAGACAAAATATCTTAAAGATTATGCGTTTTTAGTTGTGGTAGCTTTGATTTTCATGTATAGGGCTTATAAGGAATTTCCCTTAGGGGTGTGGGCAGGGTTCAGGATAGCTCAGACTAACATAACCTAAGTTTTACCAATCTGAATCATTCATTCATTTGAATGATTTGGATTGAATGAAATATTCACTAAGAACTGTTCAGCAATGTCTTCTAGTAAGTAACTGATAGCGTTAATGAACTTTTTTTTATTTGACATAACCTTTAAAAACTGATCTAAAAATTTGTATTTTTCAGCAAAGAAAAAACATTTTATATGCAGTTGGGTTAAGTTAATTAATATTGTAATCAACCTTTTTCTTTTAATATAACAAGGAAATAAAATATCATGAAAACAAGTTTGATTAAAACTGCAAGAATACATAATTAAATGCTATCTTCCCGTATGTAGAGAGTTAGAGAAAATTAAATAAAAAAGTGATGTTTATTGTCAAATTGTACAGGGATATATAATTCTTAATGAGCTAGAAGCTTTCAGAAAGAAGAAGATAATACATAATTTGACATGAATTTATCTTACAATTAATATGTTTAGGCTGAAAATTCTGTTTTTCCTAAAAGATTAATTTTGTAATGTTGATATGTATTACCTTTAATGCAGAATACTTGATTTTTACTACCTTAAGTAATCAGTAATTAAACATACTGTAATATTATCAAGAAGGCCATGGTATAGCATAACCTCACTTTTAAAAGTAGGGTAATATTATGATCAAAGGTAAAGAAAGCTTATCAGAATGATATTAGATAATTAATATATCTGTCATTACACTCTACAAGTGTAATTTTTTAATCTAGTCATATGGGAAGTTATGAAGGTATTTTGTTATAAACCACAATGTTTGTAACATTCTGTGCTGTAATTAATTACCTTCTTGGTAATTTCAGCTACTATTTATTCATGTCTCCTATATACTATTTTGCGTAAATATTAAGTATTTAAGAAGTTATTAAGTATTAAGGAGTTGGACAAGGGTGTAGTGTATCGCCCACTCTTTTTAATATATATATTATTGACAACATTATGAAACAATGGAAAATTATAACCGACAAAGGCCTTAGATTGAACAATAACACAAGTATTAATAACTTAATTTTTGCCGATGATTTAGTCTTACTACACCATGATGAAGATCTGTTACAATTGGCTGCTTACAAACTAAATGCAGTATGTAGCGATTATAATTTTAAAATTTCAGTAAGTAAAACAAAAGTAATGGCATTTTGTGGAAGAAACACACTGTGTGTAAAAATAGTAATCAGAGACGAAATTATTGAACAAATATCCCATTTTAAATATTTAGGATGTGATATCAGCTATGGATATGATAAAGATATTGAACATAAAACTCATCACTTTCAAGCTATTTGTGGCGCAATAAATAGAACATTGAATAATAAAGCCTATAAACAAACAAAATTAAAATTATATAAGATAATGTCAGTCCCTGTCCTTTTGTATAGGAGTGAATCTTGGATTATCACTACCAAACAAGAAAGTAAAATCCAAGCAGCCGAGATGAACTTTTTAAGAAGAGTAAAAGGATGCACTAGAATGGACCAGATAAGAAACGAGGATATCCGTGAAGAACTGCAGATCTGCTCCATAAAAGAAAATATATTTAACAACAAGATTCAGTGGAAAGAACATGTAGAAAGAATGGAAGAAAGTAGATTACCAAATAAAATCTTACATTATTTTCCTAGAGGAAGAAGAGATGTCGGACGTCCTTGGAAGAGATGGTCTTAGATCTATTAGTGAAGATGGAATAGGCAACTAATGCCTAAACCAGGAATGAAGAAGATTAAGTATTAAAGCTAGGTTAACCTAACTTATAATTACTGTGAGTTTTAATTTAAAAATTAGTCTTTTAATAAATTCTATCTTCAAGCCACAGTTAGTCCAAAAGCATTCAAGACTGAAAGTGTACAAAACACTGGCTCTTCCAACTCTTTTGTATGGTAGCGAAGTATGGACGTTGAAACAGAAGGATATACAGAGACTTAGATCTGCTGAAATGAGATATCTTCGGAGGACTGCAGGATACACACTACTAGATCACAAAAAAAATGAAGACATCTTAGAAGAATTACACATGGAATCTTTAGAAAACAAAATTTCTGATTATAAGTCAAGATGGATACAACATGTTCATCGAATGGAAGATCACAGAATACCCAAACTAATGTTAAGATATCAACCTGCAGGAAGAAGAAGACCAGGACGTCCACTCAAAAGACTTCTGGATGGTGTTTCTCTTGAGGCCGAAACAGGTCAACAAATGGCCTAAATTCGTGAATGTACTATGATGATGATGATGAATTAGTCTTTTTTTTTTACCCAATGTCATACTCGCATTTTCCATGTTCGTGCGTCGTCTCCTTTATAATCCTGCGGCCTATCCGTTCTCTGCCCTCTTGACGATCATCTTTTTTATGCATTTATACTGGGATCTTTGATATTTTAGACACAGTGTCTAATAGTAGACTTTATTCTAAATGTAGAGTATTCGAGTTTTAATATGTATATAAGTATACATATTAGGATAGTACAGCTAGGGATAAATTCCCAAACTAAAATTATGGCATTTCAAGGTGTAGATCCTGTCAGAAGTAAAATTGTACTTGACAATACAATTTTGGAGCAGGTGAATAATTTTACATATCTAGGATGCAATATCCATATGAAGAAGAAAAGGATGTAAATGCCAAAAATATATACATTTTTAAGAATTTTAGGGTTAATAAATTCTATCTTCAAGCCACAGTTAGTCCAAAAACATTCAAAACTAAAAGTGTATAAAACACTTGCTCTTCCAACTCTTTTGTTTGGTAGCAAAGTATGGACATTGAAACAAAAGGATATACAGAGACTTAGATCTGCTGAAATGAGATACCTTCGGGAGGACTGCAGGATACACACTACTAGATCACAAAAAATGAAGACATCTTAGAAGAATTACACATGGAACATTTAGAAAACAGCATTTCTGATTATAAGTCAAGATGGATGCAACATGTTCATCGAATGGAAGATCACAGGATACCCAAACAAATGTTAAGATATTTACCTGCAGGAAGAAGAAGACCAGGACGTCCACTCAAAATACTTCTGGATGGTGTTTCTCTTGAGGCCGAAACAGGTCAACAAATGGCCTAAATTCATGAATGTACTATGATGATTCATTCATTTCGTTCATAGTGTTCTGCTCAAGAGCAGGTCTTTCACTGCAAACTCAGCATTCTCCACTCTTTTCTTGACTCAGCTTTCCTTTTTGTATCTGCATACAAACCATTTATTTTAATATTGTCTATCATCTGATGTCTTTTTGATGATGATGATAAATTCCCAACTGGGAAAAGAAATATTAGACGCCCGAAGAGAAAAGATGGAAAAGATTTAATTGAGGTATTACATTGAAGAGGAACAGACACCTTGTCTACTACATTGGATGAAAGAAGAAGAAGTATATTGTGTTTATTTGTGTGTTTATTTTCTTGAGTATTTTGGTAACTACCAATGATGAGCAATTCTGAAGCCATATGTATCTTCACAAGGACCACTATTTGCTAAACATACCAATAGTTTAATGTTCATATTATTCGTTTTTAAACATCTTAATGATGGACAAATTATATTTTTCTTTTCAAATATAATACGAATAGTTTACTGAACCCACCGAAGTTTACTGAAGTATCCACATTTGGGCGGGTTAGATTTTGATTTGGATAGGTTACCTGACATTGAGTTAATGTTGCAAATGTATCCGTGTGGAATGCCGATAATAGTAAGTAATCTGTTTTCTAGAGCCATCTATAGCAATCATCCTTTTTTTTGTAATAATGAGAAAACCGCACAAGTGTCAATGATTCTTTTTTTTTTTTTTTAGCAAATTTTCGATAGGTTGGTTATTCTGTTTCCTCTATGGTAAAACTAATAATCTTTGGAGAATTTTTGGGCCAAATTAGAGAAAAGGATAGCACATGGCATATACGAATGAACTTCGAATTAAATAATGTAATACAAAATGAAAATATAGTAAATCATATTACAGCTCAAAGGCTGCACTGGTTTGGGCATGTGAATAGAATGCATGAAGACAAACTTGTGAAAAGTATATACAAATGGAAATCAATATGCAATAGAACAGCTGGATGCCCAAAAATCAGATGGCAAGGCGACTTGAAAGATATAACAGAAATGAAAATTTAAAATTGGCCAGTCTGTATCCAGAAGAGATCTGAATGGAGAAAATGGTTGACAAGGCAAAACTTCACTGAAGTTGTAGTCTACTAGAAGAAGAATAAGAAACAATCAACCATAAATGAGCATTATATTGATGGATGCAGCCATATTGCTATGATAATATGCTCATTTAAAGGTTATATTTACGTAAACATTTCATTCAAGACTTGAAAGCAAATGTAAATTTTTTCGCCCAATGGGTTGCTGGCCCAGAGGGGTATTATTGTGGGGTTCCCACTAATGTAGCATTTCCTCTACATTAAGGTGATGTGGTTATACCGTCAGTACTCGGTCCTCAGAGCCTCATTTGTAATAGCAGGTTGCACCACGAGCAGGTTGAGGATGAGATTTGGATAGGAGAGGTGATGAAATGCACGTCACTATCCTTTGCAACCCATTGCAAAAAGGTACAATATGGAAATCAATACAAAGAAAACTAAAGTGATGGCCTTTTGTGGGGAATACCCTATACCTAGCAAAATTGTTTTGGATGATGAAATTTTAGAACGAGTAAACAAATTTAATTATTTGGGTTATAATTTAACATTTCAAGATGAAGCCGATATATCAAAGAAAATCAAAAAATTTACAAAAACAACAGGGGTAATTAACAGTATAATGAAACTATCTTTAGTACAGAAGAACACAAGATTATAGCTTTATATGGTTCTCGCAAGACCAGTATTAAGATATGGTAGTGAAGCATGGACAATATGAAGAAGAGATGAAAGCCGAATAACAGCAAATGAGATGTGATTTATACGCCGTACAGCAGGCTATACAAAGTGGGACCATAAAAGAAATGAGGAAATTATGGAGGAGTTGGATGTGGAACCCATTCTCTACCATATACAAAACTACTAGAACAACTGGAAAGCCCATCTTCAACGAATGCCGTCTCATAGAATTCTTCGCTACTATCTCCAAGGCAAAAGATTGCTGGGACGTCCAAAAAAGCGCTGGATGGAAAATTCCTCTTTGAGACCGTAAAAGGCCACACGACCTAATACTTGCATGGATGATGATGATGACTTTTCATTCAATTTCAAGGCATTTTGAGAATTGTTTTGAGAAAAATAACTTGTATATATTCTTGAGGTGATTATTAAGATTTTTGTAATGAAATTTGTGTGTTTTTCGATTTTGTTAAAAAAATAATGGGATTGCTGGTGTCCCCCTCAAAAGTCTTTAAGTGTCATTATATCACTCCTTGACAGTGTCCAGGTTTCATTCTCATATCACACCTTGGGAAGAAGAAGGCCACAAGTGTAAATGCCATAAATTGAATTAAGGCTACTATCTGTTAGAAAAAAATGGTTACAAATTTATTTCTTTATGGCTACAAATCATGTGCAAGAATATGGAGCAGGATAAAATTGTGTACATATAAAAAATTGAATATACTTTATCTTTTTTAAAACTTTAATTGTGAGTAATCTTGGAACTAAACTTTTTACACTTGTGGCAGTCTTCTTCCCAAGGTGCAATATATTAGCACTGGTTTTATAAGTGTTTCATACCAATTACATTTTCTTTTCCATATTAGAAGTTATGATTTAAAATATTTTATGAATCCATAATATGTTTTATTAACATTTTTCATTCTTGTGTCATATTCTTGTTGATAGGGACCGGAAACGATGCAAACAAGTGTAAGATGGAGCCGTCCAGCACCACCTCCATTGGATCCATCTGCTCATTCACTTGTGTTTCAACAATTGGAAGTAGATCATTACACAGGTAATAAATTCAATAAAATGGAAATGATTCTGCTCTTTTAGCATATACAAATGTATATCTTTTCCCAAACTGTTAATTCCAATGGCTTTGACAATGTTTCAAAAGTTTAGTTTCTTTTTCAATTATATGATTCTCAAGCAAACTATGAGCTGCAATTGCCAATTTCTCTGTTTCACCATTTTTAATATTTCTTAAGTGTTCTTTTTTGCGAGTGTCTAAATTCCTTTTTTGTTTTTCCTATATATACTTTATTACAGTCTTTGCAACTAATTTTGATAAATTCCAGAGTTTTTACTATCTGGGATATAGGGTTTCTAGATTGAAAAAAAGAAATAAAATATGAATGCTGTAATCACCCCTGTTTTTGCCTCAAAATTATGTATAAAACTGGGGCTTATTTATGCATAAAAATGGTAGCTATTGAACTATTATAGGAAATATCACTATGAGGTCTATTTCAAAATTTAAAATAAATTCTGTTTCACCTCACCTCATATCCTGTCTTCTAATTTGATCTGTTTCAAAACTTTACGGCCATTGTTCTGTCATCTAGAAACACTGCTTCTTCCTTCATCTGTTGGTGGACTGATGAACTTCCAAATCAAATCAACTTCCCCAAGAATTTCTAAATTCACCAATTTTTCTTTCTTTTTCTCTCTCTTTCTCCCCCCCCCTCTCGAAATTCCCAGCAAAGTTGATTTGGAGGTCCATTGGACCAAAAAACACAGATGGAGTAAGAAGCAGTATGTAGTGCTTCTAGAACAGTGGTCATGGAACCGAAAAGCTTTCAAAGCTGGTCTAATTAGAAAATAGGATATTAGGTGAAGTGATACAAAATTTATTTTAAAGTTAAGTTGAATGTGATGGACTAGTGGTTATGCTCCTTGCCTCTGGTCCTGAGGGTCGTGGGTTCAAACCCCGCTTGTCGATGAATTTTTTAGAATAGAAAAATCCAAGGAGCAAGTTCTCCAGGAGAAGCTTTAAGCCGTGGGTCCCGAGTTTGAAGATTTGCAGGCTCGTAAAAGATCCAAGAGCCTGAATAAAAAGGCCTGTAAGCAAAATTTACTGTCCTTATCCTAATAATACCTTAGTTGCCTACTAGATGCCTCATTGGGCCAGTATGTTGACTGCATGCCATTCATGACATTTGTGGGCAAATAAACATAACTAAATTAACTTGGTAACTCCTAACAAAGGAGCAGCTAAGGCCCAAGATAGGGCTGTTATGCCATTGTAGAATGTCATCATCATCATTATTTCCAGCGCTATGGTCCATTGAGAACCAGGGCCTTGTCAACTACTTGTTTCCACCATTCAAGCCTCGAGCGGCTGCCAACCTCCTCCAATTCTGAATCCCCAGAAAGAGTCCATTCCTATGGTCTCGAGGTAGCGTACTGCCTTGTCACACAGCAGGCCCGGGTTCAATTCCTGGTTAGGACAGGCTCCTGGGTGAGTTTTTCAGGGTTTTTCTTCATCTGTGAGACAAATGTCAGGAAGCTTAGGGCCCAACAGTCCCCAAAAATCATCCGACCATCATCATCATTATCATCTTCATTTCACCAGTGTGGAAAGTAATGGGAATTTACCACACCTATAATTCTCTAGTAAAGCTGCAAAGCATAGCATTCAAATGCTATGATTGCAGTGAAAGACCTGCCCTCGGGCAGAATTACTATAGAATAGAACATACTATGCAAATCCTGCTGTAGGTTGTCCATCCATCTATGTCTCAGATGTCCGATCGATCTGCTTCCTTCTGGTTTGGTATTTATTTTCTTCTGGGCTCTATGATTTGATTTCCCATCCTTTCCACATCTCCCAACCATCTCAATCTGTGAGTCCTGATGTCAGCTATTATTGTTGGGGCTTTGTAAAGATCTTCCAATTCACTATTTATTCATATTCTCCATTCACTTTGAACATTATAGAATATAGATTGTCTAATTATGGATTTTCATTAGAATGGTAATTTTGTACAGGTTCACCAGTTCAAGGCATGCCTGGAAGCCAGAAGGGCCCAGTGCCTATCATGAGGATGTACGGTGTCACTATGGAAGGGAACTCAGTATGCTGTCACGTTCATGGATTCTCTCCCTATTTCTTTGTGTTGGCACCACCAAATTTCAGAAATGCAGACTGTCACCCTTTCAAGGTAAGTTTTATCATGAATGAATGAATGAGTCATTTTTTTTATATCTTACCTCATAAATAGTGAGTGGAGAACATATTTTTAACAACTCTTACTTACTCACTGGCACTATCGAACCCATAGGTTCATGGCCACGCGGACATAAGCTCTCCATACATCCCTATCCTGAGCTAATGCTTTCCAATCATTCCCTGTATAATCTACTTCCCTCAGCTCACCTCATATAATTTCAAATTTCTTTGATATCAGCGGTTTCTGACAATATCATGTCCCTCTTCAGAAATTTGAAATTATATGAGGTGAGTCGTTAAAAATATGTTCTCCAGTCACTATTAATGATATAACCTCATAATGTTTACTTCCCAATATTAATTTAAATATAATCTTACCTCACAGTTTATGTTTTCTTAAACAGAGGAACTACAGTTTTCAAGAGGAAACATTCCTCCCATTTTCAACCGACATTATAACTACCAGATTTTTGTTGGAATCTCCATCTATAACGTTGCCATCTGGTGTTGATTAGATGAACATCGAGATTAGGTCCTGTTCATCGGGAATTTCAAAATTCAAGGATCTAAATTTGTTCTTCTGAATATATATCTTCTCCAAACTGTCACTTCTAAAGGTTTTTCCAAATGGTTTAGAAGTTTGGCATCTTTTTCAATTTATGACTTTCCGGCAAATTATGTACTGCAATAGCTGATTTTTCAATTTCACCATTTTTAATATTTCTAAAGTGTTTCTTTGTGCAAGTGTCCAAATTCCTTTTTGTTTTTTCCAATGTATACTTTATTGCAGTCTCTACAACTAATTTGATAAATTCCAGATTTTTTACTATGTGGGGTGTTCTTTTTCTTATTGGTTATTAATATATTACCAAAGCTAAATTTATTTATCGGTGCCAATGTAATGTAGAATTTCTTGAACATTTTTTAAAATTTGTTATGTACTTCAGGATTTTAAGAAATTTTCTTAAATTGTTTTCTTTCTTTGAACAAAAAAGATTAAAAGAATACACCACCCTGCAATCTGATAAAGAGATTGAAACCTACATATTTGAACAAAAAAAATAATCTCCTACAATGTGAATACAAAAAAAAATTAATATTATTTTATTTTATTACAATTGTTATATAAGTTATCTTGTAATTCACCTGACTAACTCACTGGCAGTATCGAACCCTTAGGTTCATAGCCATGCGGACATAAGCTCTTCATACATCCCTATCCTGAACCAATGTTTTCCAATCTTCCCCTGTATAATCTACTTCCCTCAAATCAAAGTTAATGTTATTTTCCCACCTCATTCTTGGTCTACCAACTGGGTATTTTCCCTCTGGTTTTCCTACAAGAATCTTCTATGCACGTCTTTCATTTCCTATTCATTCCAAATGTCCTGCCCATCACCGCCTACAAAACTTAACTGTTCTTATTATATCTGGTTTCTTATAAAGACCTTGCAGTTTACTGTTATGTAGTCTTCTTTTTTCCTAATTTACATTTCTGTTCATCACCCTTTGGTCCAAAAATTTTCATAATAACTTTATTCTCAAATACTCATAATCTCCTTTTTTTCCCTTAAAATAAGAGTCCATGTTTTGTATCCATATAATATAACTGGGAGAATAATGTAATTTATCTAATATGATATTTTTGTTGTAGATGGCACTTAATAAGGCAGTTCTGGCCGACATGCGATCGAACAAAGAAGATGTGCAGGAAGCTGTTTTAATGGTTGAGATACTTGAGCGACAAAGCCTGATGGGTTATTCTGGTGACAAAAATGTAAATTTTATTAAAATTACTGTAGCTCTACCTCGCTTGATTGCTGCTGCCAAACGTCTTTTGGAAAGAGACACCATTTATCCACCAGCTGGTTCTCATAACTTCCAAGCTTATGAATCCAACATAGATTTTGATATTAGGTAAGTCTCCAACAATTCGTACCCACAATATTATTTAGTGAATGGTACATAAAACAAAGAGAGATAGAATAAGAAACGACAAAATGAGAGAGACATTAAATGTAGATAAATTAACAAAAGGCATAAAAAAATAGACTAAAATGGTTTGGACATTTAAAAAGAATGGAAAAGGGGCCTTTGGCTTTATGGGCCAAATATTCGACCAACTGAGCTACCAAGGCAAGTTGCGATCTAGACGCAAATTTTTCTCTTTATACGTTCTAATTCCCTCATGCCAAATGCTTTGAAACTACTGCTTCTATCTATCAACTCGCCTCGGTAGCTCCGTTGGTAGAGCATTTGGCCTGGAAAGCCAAAGGTCCCGGGTTCGAGTCTCGATCTATGCGAAAAATTTTCTCTTCAAATATATTTTATCCTTCTGTGAGAAGTGTTAAAACAATAATAAAAACATCAATAGAAACCATACTGGCTTTATAAAGTAGTGTTAAATTCCCAATTAATGTCTTCTTAACTAAGAGGCCGCCATACGCAAAGATAGAAGCAATGGTTTCAAAGCATTTGGCGTGAGGGAATTACAACATATAAAGAGAAAAATTTGCATCTAGATCGCAACTCGCCTCGGTAGCTAGTTGGTAGAGCATTTGGCCCGGAAAGACAAAGGTCCCGGGTTCAAGTCTTGATCTAGGCAAAAAATTTTCTCTTCAAATATAATTTATCCTTCAGTGAGAAGTGTTAAATTAATAATAAAAACATTTATATGTATTATTTAAAATTAAAATATAAAATTATGGAATATTCACCTCAAAGGTCCGTCTCCTCAACTTAATTAATTATTTAACTGTAGCGCTTTCTGGATTCAATCCTGCCGATGATGGGACAAGTCCTGAAAGCGCTACAGTTAAATAATTAATTAAGTTGAGGAGACGGACCTTTCAGGTGAATATTCCATAATTTTATATTTTAATTTTGAATAATACCTCAACAGAACACATCATGAATCTTATAAAAGTTGATTATGTATTATTTATATTAAAAAACCTAATGGTGTAACTTATTTACAATGTTTTAAGGTTTATGGTTGATACTGAAATAGTTGGCTGCAGTTGGGTGGAATTGCCTCCTGGTCAGTGGAGTATGAGAAATTCATCCCAGCACACTTCCAGATGTCAAATTGAAGCAGATGTATCCTGGGAGAAACTTATATCACACGCGCCAGAAGGAGAATGGGCAAAAGTGGCTCCTTTCCGCATTCTCAGTTTTGATATTGAATGTGCAGGCAGGAAAGGTGAGCACCTTATTTTTGCAACAAATCATTTGAAGTAAGAATTTTGTGAATTTCAGTTACTGTTATATTTAAATTAATATTGGGAAGTAAACATTATGAGGTTATATCATTAATAGTGAGTGGAGAACATATTTTTAACGATTCACCTCATATAATTTCAAATTTCTTTGATATTGGCGGTTTCAGACAATATCTTGTCCCTCGTCAGTCATGGCTTCCACGTGGAAGTCATGACTGAAGAGGGACAAGATACTGTCTGAAACCATTGGTATCAAAGAAATTTGGAATTATATGAGGTGAGTCGTTAAAAATATGTTCTCCACTCACTATTAATTCAGTTACTGTATTTACTTAATTTTTTCAGTGTTTGTTATTCTTATAACACTACTTATTTATCTAGTAAAGCTTATATTTTTTATGTTTTTATTTTAAATTTGTCACTTACAAATAAATTAAAAGACATATTAATTGAACTGTTATAGGATTAAATCACTATGAGGTTTAATTTAAGATAAAATCAAATGTTTCATACCTCTCCTCATAATTAATCTTCTAAGTAGATCGCGATTTATGCGCCGTACAAGAGGCTACACAAAGTGGGACCATAAAAGAAATGAAATTATGGAAGAGTTGGATGTAGAACCCATTCTTCACCATATACAAAACTACCATAACCAACTTCAAAGCCCATCTTCAACGAATGCCGTCTCATAGAATTCCGAAAGCCATGCTTCGTTACTACCCCCAAGGCAAAAGATTGCTGGGACGTCCAAAAAAGCGCTGGATGGAAAATTCCTCTTTGAGACCGTAACAGGCCACACGTCCTAATACTTGCATGGATGATGATTATGAAGTAGATCACGATTTCAAGACCATTGCGGTCCCATCCTCAGTACCATCTTGACGACTGATGTTATATCGATCAGAAGAAACTCTTCTTCTTCCCTCTGTTGGTGGACCAATAAACCTCTGGATCAGGTCAGAATTCGCAGGAATTTCAAAGTTCGTAAGTTTTTCTTTGTTTTTCTGAATGTGGTTTTTTTCCCAAACCGTTAGTAACTTTTGTTTATCTATTTGTTTAATTAGACTAGCTTTTGATTCAATTAGGTGTTTTTCGGACCAAGCATGAGCAGCTACTGCTGACCACCATATTCAGAAAAAACAAAGAAAAATTAATTAAATATAAAAATTTATGAACTTCAAAATTCCTGCAAATTCTGACCTGATACAGAGGTCTATCGGTCCACCAACAGAGGGAAGAAGAAGTGGTTCTTCCAATTGACATAACATCAGTCATCAAGATGGTATTGAGGATGGGACCACAATGATCTTGAAATTGTGATCTACATAGAAGATTAATTATGATGAGAGGTATGAAACATGACTTATGTGTCTAAGTGGCACAAAGAGTAGGGTGTGTGTAGGCAAACAGTTTTTGGACACTTTTGAAATCCAGAATGGGTTGAAGCAAGGAGATGCACTATCTCCTCTGCTATTTAATTTTGTACTAGAGCATGCTATCAAATCTTTTGAGGATGAAGAAGGCCTACAACTCAGTGGTGTTAATAAAAGCTGTTAGTTTATACTGATGATATAGTATTATTGGCCGATACGCACACACTATTGAGTAACACTAAGACATTAGGACTGGAAGTAAATATCAATAAAACTAAATATATGGTCACACGTAGAAATACATTATATAATGGAAATGGACAGCTAATGATAAATGAGGGAAATTTTGAGGAAGTAGCTGAATTCAAATACCTAGGAACAATAATCACAAATAGTGAGATGCACAAAGAAATTAAACATAGGCTCAATTCTGGAAATGTGTGCTATTAGCATTGCAGAGACTCTTGATGTCCCAACACCTTTCACTTACTTTTTTTTACTTTTGAGGGCCTCTCCACTTTTCAGCGGTTACCCTGTATTCCCATTCGCCATTCTTGCCGATCACGCCATTCATCCTCCTCCAGACCTCGGTCGTTCATCAATCTATGGATCTCTCCTCTCCAAGTTGTTCTTGGCCTGCCCCGTTTCCTTCTACCAGAAGGTGACCATTCCAAAAGAGATCTGGGCCACCTATCATCCTCCATTCTCCTGACATGGCCATACCACTGAAGAGCTCGTCTTTCGATCCTTTCCACCACTGTCTCCTCCATATCCATCATCTGCCTCACTTCTTCATTTCTTCTTCTTTCCAACCTGGACACCCTGGCACTGCGTCTTATTCCATCCATCTCCACTGCCAAGATCTTAGTTTTTTGTCCCTCTACCAAAGTCCATCCCTCAGCACCATATGTCATTATGCTTTCCACCCAACACCTTTCAAAAAACGTTAAACTGAAACTATATAAAACTATTATTCTACCAGTTATATTATATGGGTGCGAAACATGGACTCTTACTTTAAGGGAGGAAAGGAGATTACAAGTATTTGAGAATAAAGTACTTAGGAAAATTTTTGGACCAAAGAGAGTTGAACAGACAGGTGAATGGAGAAGACTACATAACAATGAACTACATGGTCTTTATAGGAAGCCAGATATAATAAGAAAAAAACCAAATATATTTAAATATCTTAATGAAACCATTTCCAAAATTAAATCTTTAGAATAAAACCCTGCCAAAAAAGGCATGCCACATAATGCAAAATTAGAAATTATTAAACAAGATGAAGTTAAAGGCATCTGAGAAGATAAATTCCCTATAAAGCGAATATCGGTTAAGTCTCGTAGACTGCGATGGGCAGGACATGTTGCACGTATGGGGAATGAAAGACGTGCATGGAAGTTTCTTGTAGGAAAGCCAGAGGGAAACACCCAGTTGGTAGAGCAAGAATGAGGTGGGAGAATAACATTAACTATGATTTGAGGGAAGTAGATTATACGGGAAATGATTGGAAAGCATTAGCTCAGGATAGGGATGTATGGAGAGCTTATGTCCGCGTGGCCATGAACCTGCGGGTTCGATAGTGCCAATGAGTAAGTAAGGTATGAAATATTTTATTTTATCTTAGACAAATTAATATTTGAAAAGAAAAATTCACTTTGAACTTTTATAGGAAAAATCACTATGAGGTTTAATTTTTCATTCAGTGAGAAATATTAAATTTAAAATAAAAATTAATAAATTGCAATATTAAGTAACCTTGGACTAGAAAACCAAGGGTCCCGGGTTCAAGTCCCGGTCTGAGCGTATAATTTTTCTCTTAAAACATTATGAGGTTCTTCTTAATAAATAATTACTTCATAAAAAGTTATGTTCTTTTGGACACGTTTCAATATTTTTGCATATCATCATCGTGGAGAGCTTCAAATACTTGCGTTGTACTATCAGTAGTAACATGAACTGCGGTCAAGAATTAAAGCAGAGGGTAGCAATGGCAAAAGAAGCTTTCAACGAAAAGAGAAACATTTTCTGCGGACCTTTGGCAAAAGAATTATGGAAGAGGCTAGTGAAGTGCTTTGTGTGGAGTATAGCATTGTATGGTACAGAGACTTGGACATTACGACGGAATGAGGAAAAGCGACTGGAAGCTTTTGAGATGTGGATATGGAGAAGAATGGAACGTATAAAATGGACAGACAAAGTAAGAAATAAAGATGTGCTAGACAAAGTGGGTGAAAGAAGAACAATGCTGGAACTCGTAAAGAAGAGGAAAAGAAATTGGATTGGCCACTGGCTAAGAAAAAACTGCCTGCTGAAGGATGCCCTAGAAGGAATGGTCAACGGAAAGAAAGTTAGAGGCAGAAAAAGACATCAGATGATAGACAATATTAAAATAAATGGTTTGTATGCAGATACAAAAAAGGAAAGCTGAGTTAAGGAAAGAGTGGAGAATGCTGAGTTTGCAGTGAAAGACCTGCTCTTGAGCAGAACACTATGAATGAATCATCATCATCATCATCAGCTTGTCCAGATTGTTGAATTTGATGTTAGTGTTTTAGGAATTCACACTATGAGGTATATTCATTTAGGTAAACTTTCATCACTCACCTCATATTCTTCTTCTTTTTTAAACTAGTTTCGGAACTTTACACTTCAGTTCCATTTTCAGTAATTTTGTGACCGTTGTTCTGTCGTCTTGAAGAGCTGCCTCTTGCTCCTTCGTTGTTAGACTGAAAACCTTGAAATCAATTCGTTTTCCCTGGGAATTTCAAAGTTCATTAATTTCTCCATTTTGTTTTTTTTATGTACATTTTTTCCCAAACGGTGAGTTCTTTGGATTTTTCTATTTGTTTTAATAATTTAGCCTTTCTTTCGATAAGATATTTTTCCGATCATGCATGGGCATTTTATGATGTTGGGCCTGGATGTTGACTCCCACTTCATCTTTTGGTAGACCGAAGAACTTGCAAATCAAATCCTTTCCCAAGACAAAAGGATTTGATTTGCAAGGGCCACCAATGTAAAATTCAACACAGTCTGGACAAACTGATGATACATATGTGCATTGAAAAATGTCCAAAGAACTCAACTTTGAAGAGGTAAGATGTAATCAGACTTATCTTATTTACTAAGAAATAAAATCATATTTTTCTCTCTTCAAATATTAATTTGTTCTTCAATGTAAATGACAAAATTTAAAATCAAAACATTGAAACATTTATTTAAGAAAATTTTATTACGTCACCTCACATCCTTCTTCGTAATAAGAAGATATGAGGTGAGGTGATACAATTTGTCTTAAATAAATAATTCCTCATAGTGATGTTTTCATTATTAATTTAACAGTTCTCACTGAGGGATAAATTATATTTGAAGAGAAAAATTTTCACCCGGATCGAGACTCGAACCTGGACCTTTGGCTTGCTGGGCCAAATGCTCTACCAACTGAGCTACCGGGGCAAATTACGATGTAGATGCAAATTTCTCTCTTATATACGTTGTAATTCCCAGCACCAAATGCTATGAAGCCTTTGCTTCTATCTTTGCAAATGGTGGCTCCTTAGTTAAGAAGACATTTATTGGGAATTTAAACACTACTTTATAAGGCCAGTAGGGCTTCTATTGATGTTTTTATTATTAATTTAACACTTCTCACTGAAGGATAAATTATATTTGAAGAGGAACATTTTATACAACGTATCGCGGTGAACTAGTGGTTATGCTCCTTGCCTCTGGTCCCGTGGGTCGCAGGTTCAAACCCGGCCGGGGTCGATGGATTTTTTAGGACGGAAAAATCCAAGGAGCAAGTCCTCCGGGAGGGACTTTAAGCCGTGGGTCCCGAGTCTGAAGATTTTCAGGCTCGTAAAAAATCCTTAAGCGTGAATGAAAAGGCCTCTAAGCAAAATTTACCGAATTTTCCCGTCCTAGTACTACCTTGGTTTCCTATGTCAGTATGAGGTGGACCGCTGACCACGTACCACTCAAAATGACATCTATAGGAAAACAAGTGTAACTAAATTAGTATGGTTCAAATTCTTCCCTGTAGGGGGAGAGCACCTAAATCTCTGTAAAGGGAAAACATGGGCTTACAAAAAAAAATATAAGATAGAAATTTGCATCTAGATTGTAACTCGGCCCGGTAGCTCAGTTGGTAGAGCATTTGGCCTGGCAAGCCAAAAATTCCGGGTTCGAGCCTCGATCTGGATGAAAATTATTCTCTTCAAATATAATTTATCCTTCGGTGATAACTGTTAAATTAATAATAAAAACATCAAGGCTTTATGAAGTAGTGTTTAAATTCCCAATAAATGTCTGCTTAATTAAGAAGCCGCCATTTGCAAAGATAGAAGCAAAGGCTTTTCATAGCATTTGGTGCTGGGAATTACAATGTATATAAGAGAGAAATTTGCATCTATTTTCTGTCCAGCCTAAGAAAGACACTTCAGGAAAATAAATGGGCAGGTAATCCACGAAGCACATGACTGCTGCAGTTACTGTGATTCGTTCATGACCAAAGCACAGTTCAGCAGAAGCGAAAAAATAGATTATGTACTCGATTAATATAATTACGTATTTAAAGTTATTTATGTTAACTATAGTTGATCAGAATACAGTATATACCTACATACCTCTTCGAAGGTCGGAGACTAACTAAAAATTTGCATTTGTTTGAAACTGAACGATTCTTGAAAAGAAGTTGAATGTCAGTTGCAAATATGGCGGCTGTCAAGTAGTTTATGTTAACTTAACTCGGTTATTTTAATTTAAATATTTGATTTGAATTAATTTGTTTAGTATCAACAATTATAATTTAATTAGTTTTCGACATACCATTGTAAATGTTAATACAACCTGCAACATAAAAAGTTAAAACGATTATTGTGCATTAATTTATCGACTTGTAACAAACAGCTGACAGTGTTCGTCTGCACTCTTAGATGTGCTACGCGGAGTAATACATTCGGAAGTTAAATGTCAAAGTGTGCTTCTTATGTTGGACAGAGAATAGATCATAACTTCGCCCCGGTAGCTCAGATGGTAGAGCATTTGGCCTGGCAATCCAAAGGTCCCGGGCTCGTGTCTCAGTATGGGCAAAAATGTTTCTCTTCAAATATAATACCTTATAGTGTTAAATCCTAAAAAGTCAATTGAAAATTCACTTAATTTGTTTTCCTCACAATATTTAGGTATTTTTCCTGAACCTGAACATGATCCAGTAATTCAGATAGCAAATATGGTTATACTGCAAGGAGATCGTGAACCGTTCTTGCGTAATGTTTTTACACTCAACACATGTGCACCAATAGTTGGATGTCAAGTTCTGAGTCATGCTACTGAAAAGGAGCTACTAGAGGTAAGTTGACATCTCCTTTTGACTTCTATAACACTCAACTAATATTGTTTCGTATAACAAAAATGCAATTCGTAATAAATGAGGTGAATCCAAAATCATCTTACCTCATAATTTGTTGTGTTCTTAAATTATTTTTAGACTGATCATCTTACCTCAATATTAATGTTGATTTGTTCTTGAACATGTTTCAATTATATCATAATCCTCATCCAGTCTGGGGTAAGATGCTGATGATGATTATGATATAACTGAAACATGTTCAAGAACAAATCAACATTAATATTGAGGTAAGATGATCAGACTAAAAATAATTTAATTAAAATAACCTCAAAATATCACTTCCTAAAATAAAATATTGTGTTCTATTTGAACATTTTTCTACATCCAGAAGAACAAAAACAGAATTATGAATTTAATTTAATTTCTAAATTAGATAACAAATACATAAGAAATTTCAAACATTAAAATTCATCGGAGAACATTTTGTTTGAACAACTCACCTAATAGGATTCATGCTTCCATGATACCGCGGTTTCAAACACAGTCGTGTTCATCGTCAGCCATACTCCGAACTGAGTTGGAGTGTTTGAAACCACGGTATCATGGAAGCATGAATCCTATGAGTGAGTTGTTTAAACAAACTGTTCTCTGATGAATGTTCTCTCATAATGTTTACTTCCCAACATTAATTTAATATAAATTTCAAACAATTTAAGAAATTATATTATTTTTGGTCTGGACATCTTACCTCAATATTAATGTTGATTTGTTCTGACATGTTTCAAAACAATTCTCTGTTTTATCTTCAGCTTTCCCAGACTGGTTTTATTTATGTTGCATTATGTTGCACCACCTGGATGTCGATGTCAGCTCCATCCTGTGGTTGGCCAAAGAACCTCCAAACAAGGTCACCCTCCATCGGAATATCAAAATTCATAACTCTGTTTCTGTTCTTCTGAATATAAATTTTTTCCCAAATAGTCAGCTCGTTTGTATTTTCTAACTGTTTTAATAATTTAGTGTCTGAATTTATATTATGTTTTTCAGACCAAACATGAGCAGCAACTGCAGATTTTTCAATTTCTCCATTTTTAATATTTCTTATGTGTTCTTTGGTTCTAATTTTTAGGTTTCTTTTTGTTTTCCCTATATATATCTTTTCACAACCCATGCATTCAATTTGATATATTCCTGACTTTTTATTTTTATCAGTTTTTTCATTTTTGTTGGTTTTTATTAGTTTATTTAAACTGTAGTTATTTTTTGGTGCTAATTTAATATTAAACTTCTCAAATATATTTTGAAATTTATTATGTACCCAGGGGTGATATGTGAATTTCCTATATTTTTTCATAGGTGGTTCTTCTTTTTCAAGATTACTTCTGTTTATCATTTTTTGTTTTTTATACTTTTCTATCCTTTTATGTACCATTTTTTCATCAAACCCATTTTCTTTCTCTTGCTACTTTGATTATGTGTTTTTTTCTCATGTTTGAAATCTTCTTCGTTTAAGGGTAAGTTTACCAATCTATGAGTTAAACTATTAAATGCTGCTAATTTATGTCCAATTGGATTGAACCCTGTTGATTTTATAAAATTTTCCGTATGAGTTTCTTTCCTATGAATCCTGAATTCAATTTTTCTTTTTTTTTCTTTTTTCTTCGTTTCTGACCAATTTAAGATCCAAAAAAGGTATTTGTTTATTGTCTTCTATTTCTTTGGTGAATTTAATGTTTGTACTCTGTAAATTTAATAGTTTTAGGGAATCTTCTACATGTTTTTCTTTAACAATACAAATTATATCATCAACATATCTACTCCAAAATTTAAACATTGTGGGATGTGCTTTGGTGATTTTACATTCAAAATCGCTCATAAATAAATTTGCCAGGAAAGGTGATAATGGGTTTCCCATTGAGAGCCCTGATTTTTGTCTATAGAAATTCCCATTGAATGTAAAAAACATTTGGTCAATGCATAACGCAGTTAATTTCAAATAATCTTCTTTGATCTCTCTGTCTATGTTGTTTTTTCTTAACCAATTGTTCAATATCTCCAAAGTTTTTTGTTTCGGTACATTTGTGAATAGTGAAACTACATCAAACGAAACCAACCTATCTGTGGGTTCAATTTCCACTTTTTCTAATTTCTTAACTAATTCCAATGAATTTTCAAAATTCATTGGAATTCATTGGAATTAGTTAAGAAATTAGAAAAAGTGGAAATTGAACCCACAGATAGGTTGGTTTCGTTTGATGTAGTTTCACTATTCACAAATGTACCGAAACAAAAAACTTTGGAGATATTGAACAATTGGTTAAGAAAAAACAACATAGACAGAGAGATCAAAGAAGATTATTTGAAATTAACTGCGTTATGCATTGACCAAATGTTTTTTACATTCAATGGGAATTTCTATAGACAAAAATCAGGGCTCTCAATGGGAAACCCATTATCACCTTTCCTGGCAAATTTATTTATGAGCGATTTTGAATGTAAAATCACCAAAGCACATCCCACAATGTTTAAATTTTGGAGTAGATATGTTGATGATATAATTTGTATTGTTAAAGAAAAACATGTAGAAGATTCCCTAAAACTATTAAATTTACAGAGTACAAACATTAAATTCACCAAAGAAATAGAAGACAATAAACAAATACCTTTTTTGGATCTTAAATTGGTCAGAAACGAAGAAAAAGAAAAATTGAATTCAGGATTCATAGGAAAGAAACTCATACGGAAAATTTTATAAAATCAACAGGGTTCAATCCAATTGGACATAAATTAGCAGCATTTAATAGTTTAACTCATAGATTGGTAAACTTACCCTTAAACGAAGAAGATTTCAAACATGAGAAAAAACACATAATCAAAGTAGCAAGAGAAAATGGGTTTGATGAAAAAATGGTACATAAAAGGATAGAAAAGTATAAAAAACAAAAAATGATAAACAGAAGTAATCTTGAAAAAGAAGAACCACCTATGAAAAAATATAGGAAATTCACATATCACCCCTGGGTACATAATAAATTTCAAAATATATTGAGAAGTTTAATATTAAATTAGCACCAAAAAATAACTACAGTTTAAATAAACTAATAAAAACCAACAAAAATGAAAAAACTGATAAAAATAAAAAGTCAGGAATATATCAAATTGAATGCATGGGTTGTGAAAAGATATATATAGGGAAAACAAAAAGAAACCTAAAAATTAGAACCAAAGAACACATAAGAAATATTAAAAATGGAGAAATTGAAAAATCTGCAGTTGCTGCTCATGTTTGGTCTGAAAAACATAATATAAATTCAGACACTAAATTATTAAAACAGTTAGAAAATACAAACGAGCTGACTATTTGGGAAAAAATTTATATTCAGAAGAACAGAAACAGAGTTATGAATTTTGATATTCCGATGGAGGGTGACCTTGTTTGGAGGTTCTTTGGCCAACCACAGGATGGAGCTGACATCGACATCCAGGTGGTGCAACATAATGCAACATAAATAAAACCAGTCTGGGAAAGCTGAAGATAAAACAGAGAATTGTTTTGAAACATGTCAGAACAAATCAACATTAATATTGAGGTAAGATGTCCAGACCAAAAATAATATAATTAAAATAACCTCAAAATATAACTTCCTAAAATTAAATATTAATTTAAGAAAGTTACTTATCATCCTGAAATACATAACAAATTTCAAACAATTCAAGAAAATGACTTTTCATCCTGAAATACATAACAAATTTTACAAAATTTTCAAGAAATTCAACATTGCATTGGCATGATAAATAAATTTAGCCTTGGGGGCAATCTATTAATAACCAATAAGAAATTGAACATCCCAGATAGTAAAAAATCTGGAATTTATCAAATTAGTTGTAGAGACTACAATAAAGTATACATAGGAAAAACAAAAAGGAATTTGGACACTCGCACAAAGGAACACTTCAGAAATATTAAAGATGGTGAAACTGAAAAATCAGTTATTGCAGCACATAGTTTGTTGGAGAGTCATAAATTTGAAAAAGAGGCCAAACTTCAAAAACTTTTGGAAAAACCTTTAGAATTGACAGTTTGGGAGAAGATATGTATTCAGGAAACAAATTTAAATCCATGAATTTCCAAATTCCTGATGAACGGGACCTGATCACGAAATTCGTCAAATCAACACCAGATGGCAACATTGTAGATCTAGATTCCAACGAAAATCTGGTAGTCATAATGTTGGTTTAAAATGGAAGAGATGCGACCTTTTTGAAAACTGCAGTTCCCATGTTTAAGAAAACATAAATTATGAGGTAAGATGTAAAAAATGACTCATTCTTCATTTCTAAATTAGATTCTATCCAGAATTGGAAAATGTTAATTCAAATAAATTGAAAAATAGAATTATGAATTTTTAAATTCCTGGGAAAAGGATTTGATTAGCAAGTTCATCGGCCAACCGAAGGATGGAGGAAGTTGGCATCCTGGGCTGACAACATATGATTCAATGGTTTGGAAAAGCTGATGATGACATGCATGGCATATCAAAACATGTTCAAATAGAACACAACAATTTATGAGGTAAGATGACTCTAGACTCACCTTATTTATTAAGAAGAACCTCATAATGTTACTTCCTGTTGTAATTTATTAACATGCAATTTGTTTTAATGAATGAGTTGGAGAAAATGCTTTAACATCTCACCTAATAAAGTTGCATGTCTTCACGATACCGGTTTCAAAAGTATAGTTTTACTTCCATCTTCAGTCAAACTCCAACTGTCAAAATTTCACCGTTAACACCATCTTCTGAACTGCCATCTAGTGTCGATTTTATGAACTTGGAGATCAAATTATTCTCATTGGGTATATCAAAATTCAAGGCTTTAGCTTTATTGGGAAAATATATACATTCAGAAGAATAAATATAAAGCCATGAATTTTTATATTCCTGGCGAGAAAACTTGGTCTCTAAGTTCATAAAATCAATACCAGATGGCAGTTCAGAAGATGGTGTTAATGGCGAAATTTTGACAGTTGGAGGTTGACTGACAAATACCTAGGAACAATAATGACAAACAGGAATGCGATGCACAAGGAAATTAAGCATAGGCTCAATTCTGGAAATGCGTGCTATTATGTATTACAGAAACTCTTGACTTCCCATCTCCTCTCAAAAAACGTTAAACTGAAAATATATAAAACTATTATTCGACTGGAAGCGAAACAAGGACTCTTACTTTAAGGGAGGAAATGAGATTACGAGTATTTGAGAATAAAGTTCTTAGAAAAATTTTTGGACCAAAGAGAGATGAACAGACAGGTGAATGGAGAAGACTGCATAACAATGAACTACATGGTCTTTATAGGAAACCAGATATAATAAGAACAGTTAAGTCTCGTAGACTGTGATGGGCAAGACATTTGGTACGAATGGGGAATGAAAGGCGTGCATGGAAGCTTCTTGTAGGAAAAACCAAACGCCCAGTTGGTAGACCAAGAATAAGATGGGAGAATAACATTAACTATGATTTGAGGGAAGTAGATTATACAGGGGATGATTGGAAAACATTGGCTCAGGATAGGGATGTATGGAGAGCTTATGTCTGCACGGCCATGAACCTATGGGTTCGATAGTGCCAGTGTGTTAGTTAGGAGGTTGACTGAAGATGGAAGTAAAACTATACTTTAAAAACCAGTACCGTGAAGACATACAACTTTATGAAGTAAGATGTTAAAAAATTGTTTCCAACTCATTCATTAATGTCTTCTTCTTCTTCTTCCTTCCAAGTATTAGACCAAGGCCTGTTACGATCCTATAGAAAATTTTCTATATATAAAGGCTATAAGATGGCAGCCCCATCACTGGTCTTGCCTTCCTTTGGCCAGCAACAATCGAAGGGACTATTATTATGCTTTCAAGTCTTATACGAGAACTCATTAATGTAAATACCTCATAGTGTTACCTCCTACTCTGATTTTGATTATATGCAATTTGTATTTACAGAAGTGGGCAGCATTTGTTCGTGAAGTTGATCCAGATATATTTACTGGTTACAACATCAACAATTTTGATTTCCCATACCTCATTAACCGTTCTAACCATCTGAAAGTTAAGGACTTCACCTTTTTGGGGCGAATAAAAAACATTAGGTTTGTATATTTTCAACTTTTATAAGATTCATGATGTGTTCTGTTGAGGTATTATTCAAAATTAAAATATAAAATTATGGAATATTCACCTGAATGATCTATCTCCTCAACTTAATTAATTATTTAACTGTAGCGCTTTCGGGACTGGTCCCATCATCGGCAGGATTCAAAACTGGTGTTTCACTGAAGATCTGGTAGAGGGGGTTACATGTATTGGGTTCGTTTTCATTCATCAGATTGTCATTGTTGTGAGCTGTTTTCATGATTTCCATCTCTTCGAGTATGTTTATCTTCACTGGATTATTTTCTCTGTGATCTTAAAAGAATTGAAGACTATGCCAATTTTGGAATATATTAAACAGTACCAACTAATTTGGAAACACCATCTAGAAAGAATGATTTTGTTTATTTTTTGTTTCACTCACCTCATACTTCATAACTCCTAGCAAATCCAGGGTTTCCTCACATCATTTGTGACATTCTCAATGCTGTTTCACGTTCACAACTGACGTCCAACGGCCTTGGTAGAATTTCAGGTGAATATTCCATAATTTTATATTTTAATTTTGTATATTTTATTATAATATCATGGTCTGGGCGCTGGTGTTCAGTCCTAATATGATTGAGATACCCCTTTTCCCTAAACAAAGCACACATCATCATCATCCATGCAAGTATTAGGCCATGTGGCATCCTGTTACAGTCTCAAAGAGGAATTTTCCATGCAGTGCTTTTTTGGACGTCCCAGCGATCTTTTGCCTTGGGGGCAGTAACGAAGCACGGCTTTTGGAATTCTATGAGATGGCATTCGTTGAAGATGGGCTTTCCAGTTGTTCAGGGATAGTGACATGCATTTCATCACCTCTCCTATCAAAATCTCATCCTCAACCTGCTCGTGGTGCAACCTGCTATTACAAATGAGGTTCTGAGGACCGTGTACTGGTGGTATAACCACATCACCTTAATGTAGAGGAAATGCTACATTAGTAGGAACCCCACAATAATACTCCTCAGGGTCAGTAACCCATTGGACGGCAAAAAATTTACATTTGCATTCAAGTCTCAAACCAAATAAAACGCACTTTTTAATTAAAGTAATCTAATTTAATATTTACAAATTAAATTGAGAAGATATTACATTAATTGTAAGAGTAAATCAATAATATAACTTTAGAGGGGTTGTGGTGAGTTGATTTCATTTCTTAAATGATCAAATTGTTCTTATTAATAAATTAATATTTCATTTGAAGAGAAAAATATGCACCTGAATCGGGATTTGAACCTGACACACAGGAATTCATATAATAAAGTAGAGAAATAATATGCATTTGCATTGGAATGCCTGGTAGCTTAGTGGATAGAGCACTGGTGTACAGAGTAATAAGATAAAATCAAATGTTTCATACCTCTCCTCATATTAATCTTCTAAGTAGATCGCAATTTTGGGTTCATGGCAAACCCATTCTCAGTACAATTTTGCCGATTGATGTTATGTTGATCGGAAAAACCACTTCTGAGGATGGGTTTGCCATGAACCAGAAATCACGATATACTTAGAAGATTAATATGAGGAGAGGTAGGAAACATTTGATTTTATCTTAAATTAAACCTCATAGTGATTTATTCCTATAAAAGTTCAATATTATTAGAAATTTAATTGCTTTTTTATTTTTCGTAAGTTAATATCTGGAAAAATAAATATATACTGTTGTATGGTTTTTAGGTCTGCAGTGAAAGAACAAATACTGCAGAGCAAACAATTAGGAAGGAGAGAAAATAAACAGATAAACTGTGAAGGAAGAGTTGCTTTTGATCTCCTGTTGGTGAGTATTATAGTTTAACATGGTGAGAAGAATTAGTCACTTTTTAATGCTAAATTGTCCCAAGAAATTTTTAATCTAAATTGTATTATCAAATTAATAATTGAGTTAAAATTTAACTCACCTGATAATTGTAGATTTCTCGAAGATATGTTTCAATTTGTATTTGAAGAGAAGAATTATATTTTCAGACCAGGGTTTGAACCCAGAACCTTTGGCTTTCTAGACCAATGCTCTGAACTATCTGAGCACTCCAATCTAAATGCAAATTTTTCTCTTATATATTGTTAATTCCCGAGCAAATGCTTCAAGCTTCTTATTTAAGAAGACATTTATTGGGAATTTAAACATTTTTGTCAAAATAAAAAATGTGAAGACATAGCAAAATATGCTGAAACAATAAAACACCTCACTAGAAGAACAGCAGTAGCTCTCTCTGTTCAGATTGGAAACGGGCCATGATTGTCTGGATGACCACCTTCATAGAATGGGGATTGTCCGTAGAACTATGGGATGCTCCTTGTGTGGAGAAAATGTTCTCCTAAGCAAGGAACATTTGCTAAATTGCAGGCAACTTGACCCTGAGAAGAAGGACAGGAAAGACATTGCAGGGCTTTATTAAGAAGCAAGAGGACTAATGGTGTAAACCAATCTCCAGCCATTTGAAAAACCATTTATGCATCTAAAAGTGACGTTTTTTTAGTTCACTGATGGACTTTTTTTTAGCTCTGGCCCTATAGTATGTATGGTAATATGTTATATATGATAATTATCCCAGAAAAATTCTCTAAATGTGGTAAAAATCACATTCAAATCAGTAAGTATTTTTTGAGTCCATAAAGGATAGACTCGCAGACTCATAGGCTTTCATTTTTATTGTTCATATTATTCGTTTTTAAACATCTTAATGATCGACAAATTATATTTGAAAAGAAAAATATATGCCTAGATTGACGTAGAGAGTCAAAGATCCTGGGTTCAAACCCCAGTCTAGGTGTATATTTTTCTTTTCAAATATAATTTGTCCATCATTATGGTGTTTAAAAACTAATAATATGAACATAAGTAATGTTTAAATTCCCAATAAAAAGTCTTCTTAATAAAGGAGTCGCCATTTGCAAAAATCATATCAACGGCTCGTAGCATTTGGGGTTAGGGAATTAACTATGTAGAAGAGAAAAATACGCATTTAGATTGGAGGCCTAGGTAGCTCACTTGGATAGAGCATTGACATAGAGAGTCAAAGGTCCTAGGTTCAAACCCCAGTCTAGGCGTACATTTTTCTTTTCAAATATAATTTCATTTTTATGTATAAAGATGAAATATATTTCAGGTTCTGGTACGAGATTATAAATTACGTTCTTACACACTGAACGCTGTAAGTTACCACTTCTTAGGAGAACAGAAGGAAGACGTACATCACAGCATCATAACTGACCTGCAGAACGGGAATCCACAAACTAGACGAAGGTAAACTCAAAACACAGTTTTCAATTTTATTTCTTGAAAAAAAAAATTAGACGTTAAAGAATTGTATAAGTGGAAAGAAATGTTAGCATTTGTACCATGTTTCGAATGGTGTAGTGGGCTGCACACTGATGTACAGAATCAGGGGTCTGCGGTTCGATTCGCAGTTCAAATGTTAATTTTTCTTTTCAAAAAATAAATTTGTCCAGAACTGGAACATGTTAAAATAAAAAAAATATAACAGCAAAATAGTTTACAATTGAAGGGCTTAGGGCAATAACATGATAAGCCACTTTCTGTTAAGAAATGTCATTTATTACAATGATAGCAAATAAATGTATTGAAATATCCATATTATAATTTGTAAGTGCGCCAGGATGAGTTAAAACATATAGACACACAATGTATTAACAACAATACTGCACAATTAGTATTTATAATTTTTTAAAACATTAAAATCCTTATGTCCACCGCTGTGGTCTTGAGGTAGCGTGCTGCCTTGTCACGCAGCAGGCCTGGGTTCGATCCCCAGTCAGGGCAGTTTTTCTGGGTGAGGTTTTTATCGGGGGTTTTTCCTCACCTGTAAGACAAATGTCAGGAAAACTTTACGGCCCAAACGGTCACCAAAATCATGTGGCCATCATCATCCTTATCATTATCATCATCATCATCTCCCTTATCGGTGTGGAAAGCTACGGGAAGCTACCACACCTACAATTCCCTATTAAAGCTGCAAGCATAGCATGAAAATGCTATGATTGCAGTGAAGGACCTGCCTTCAGGCAGAATTACTATGGATGGAAAATTCTTATATATCAGAAAGAACAATAATTGGCTTAACAACTTATTGACCTAAGCCCTTCAATTTTTATTTTAGAAAGAGAAATTAATGGTCAAACAACCCCAGATCTGTGGCTATATGTACCAACATGATAACCGTTACATCATTCAAGCTATAATACGAACATCAACAAGGCTGATAGCCGGCACTACCAACATTATCCTCTGACGACTTCTTTTCAGAAGATGTTTTATTGAGAATTTATACATTACTTACCAGGACTGGCAAATTTAAAATTAAATGTAACATAAAAAATATGAAGTTATACTGCTTAAAAGTAATGTATAAATTCTCAATAAAAATACTTCTGAAAAGAAGTTGTTGGTATAGTGTTGGTTATTGGCCTTCGGACGATAGAGAGAATTATATATGAGGAAAAAAAGTTAATGTTTGCATCGGAAACCTGAAATATTGTAATAGTTAACATACTAGCATACAGAGCTAGGGGCATTAATTTTTCTTTTCAAAATAATAATTGTTAATATTATTCGTTTTTAAACATCTTAATGATGGACAAATTATATTTGAAAAGAAAAATATATGCCTAGACTGGGGTTTGAACCCAGGACCTTTGACTCTCTATGTCAATGCTCTTCCAAATGAGCTACCTAGGCTTCCAATCTAAATGCATATTTTTCTCTTATACATAGTTAATTCCTTAGGGAAAAATATGCGTTTAGATTGGAGGCCTAGGTAGCTCACTTGGAAGAGCATTGACATAGGGAGTCAAAGGTCCTGGGTTCAAACCCCAGTCTAGACATATATTTTTCTTATTTGAAGAGAAAAATTATATGCTCAGACCGGGACTTGAACCCGGGACCCTTGGTTTTCTAGTCCAAGTGCTCTACCATCTGAGCTACCTGAACAAATACCGATCTAAACGCAAATCTTTCTCTATATACGTTGTAATTCCCACCCACCAAATGCTTTGAAGCCTTTGCTTCTATCTTTGCAAATGGCGGCTCCTATATTAAGAAGACATATTTGGGAATTATACATTACATTATAAATGCCAGTACGGCTTTTTTCGATGTTTTTATTATTAATTTTTCTTCTCAAATATAATTTGTCCATCATTAAGATACTTAAAAACGAATAATATTAACATTGAAAGAAGCACTACTGGCTTTGTAAGTAATGTTTAAATTTATATATTAAATTTCGGAATTTTTACATTATGAGGTTCAATTAATTCTTAAAAATCGTAGCAACGGCTCGTAGCATTTGGGGTTAGGGAATTAACTATGTATAAAATAATAATTGTCCATCATTGCAAATATTAAAATTAAAATTAATACATTAAAATTGAAATGTTTTCTTAGCATTTAATGGAAGTGACATTATGAGGTTTATTTTAATTAATAGAGAGTTAGAATTTTCACAACTCTCCTCATATTTGTAGATACCAGTTTCAATATGTTACATACCATTATCAATTCTCAGTGAACTTCAACTTTTTTTTAAACACAATAGGAAGTAACATTAAGAAGTTTATTTAATAATAATAAAGATATTTGGTCTGTGTATTCTTACCTCTTATACAGCAAACTCCCAATTATCCGTGTGCATATTATCCATGCATGACTCTTTTTACTGTATTTTGTATTGTTATTAAAAAAAAATTATTTTTAAACGTGCTAATGTTAACTGCGCTTAGAAACTAGCACAATAGAGTAACTTTCACTCTCAACCCCCCTCCCCTGGCGCGTTTAACGGTACGAAACCAACATTCTGAGAATACAATACAATTTCAGAGATTTCCCTTGTGTGAGTCACTGAAAGTTTGTTAATGCAGTTTTAAACCACAGATATGCTGTGGCAGTGAGTTTATCGCTGGTTAGTACTGTGGTCATCGGTGGTTACTAGCTAGTGTGGGAATCGCTGATTATTTGTCATCGCTGGTTATAAGTGTGGACATCGGTGGTTACTAGTGTAGTTGTCGCTGGTTACGAAGGCCATTTTGAATAACTGTTGTAACCAGAGTCGTAATGACGGGAAATAGTCCCACCTTTTTTTTTCATATTTACAAGTAAAATAAAATAATGATAATTACGACTCACATCTAAATACATTCAGTATAACATTTTATGAATGTTTGTTGCATTTAAGTAGTGTTAAAATGGGTAAATAATACATTTCTGATCAACTTCCACGGCGCCGAATAACTTAATTGGATTATCTGTGTTTTTCGATTTTCCATGCATATCTCGGTCCCAATTAACACGGATAATCGGGAGTTTGCTGTATTTGTTTTCGTTGAACATATGTTTCAAGCATTTGGTGCACGGGAATTAACAACGTATATAAGAGAAAAATTTGCATTTTGATTTGAACTCGCTCAGGTAGCTCAGTCGGTAGAGAA
The DNA here is from genome assembly GCA_030220185.1 of Diploptera punctata. NCBI lineage: Eukaryota > Metazoa > Arthropoda > Insecta > Blattodea > Blaberidae > Diploptera > Diploptera punctata. The sequence goes on from JASPKZ010006043.1 coordinate 408,507, forward strand.
TTGGCCCAGAAAGCCAAAGGTCCTGGGTTCGAGCCCTGGTCTGAGCATATAATTTTTCTCTTCAAATATAATTTATCCATCATTGAGATGTATGAAATGGATAACTGAAACATCGAAAGAAGCTGTACTGGCTTTATAATGTACTACAAAAATTCCCAAATAAATATCTTCTTAATAAAGAAGCCGCCATTTGCAAAGATAGAAACAAAGGTTTCATAGCATTTGGTGTGCGGGAATTAACAACATATGTAAGAAAAAAAATTGCATTTAGATTGGAACTTGCTCAGGTAGCTCAGTCGTAGAGTATTGGCCCAAAAAAAGCCGAAGGTCCTGGGTTCTAGCCCTAGACTCTTCAAATATGATATGTTTCAAGGCTTGTGAGCCCCATCTTCAGCGATTACAGACTGATTTTTCTCAAGTTGTCGGCCCTGATGTTGAACATAAGGCTCACAAGCCTTGAAACATAATGTTCAACAAAAACAACCATAAGATGTAAGAATACACAGGCCAAATATCTTAATTATTCATTGAAGTTCATCGTTCAGCCAACACAGGGAGCAGAAATCAACCTATAGAATCACCAACTGCCAATTTAACAATTAGAAGGAATTGAGAATGATATGCAACATATCGAAACCGGCCTTCAAGAAATCTACAAATATGAGGTGATTCGTTAAAGTTCTAACTCTATTAATTGAAGTATTTCAAAGTTAAAATTGGGAAACACATTATGAGGTTCTTAATTAATAAATAAATGAGTCATTTTAACATCTTACCTCATATTTCATGTTTTTCAAACACGGTAACTATAGTTTTCAAATGATCTTGTCATTCATTTTCAACCGCCATTATGACTACCGGATATTCGTTGGAATCTCCCTCTATAACGTTGCCATCTGGTGTTGATTTGACGAACTTTGAGATATCGTTGTCGTTGCCATCTGGTGTTGATTCGATGAACTTCGAGATGAGGTCACGTTCATCCAGGATATTCGTTGTAATCTCCCTCTATAACGTTGCCATCTGGTGTTGATTTGACGAACTTCGAGATATCGTTGCCATCTGGTGTTGATTCGATGAACTTTGAGATGAGGTCACGTTCATCCAGGATATTTGTTGTAATCTCCCTCTATAACGTTGCCATCTGGTGTTGATTTGACGAACTTCGAGATATCGTTGCCATCTGGTGTTGATTCGATGAACTTTGAGATGAGGTCACGTTCATCCAGGATGGCAACGATATCTCGAAGTTCGTCAAATCAACACCAGATGGCAACGTTATAGAGGGAGATTCCAACGAATATCCGGTAGTCATAATGGCGGTTGAAAATGAATGATAAGATCATTTGAAAACTATAGTTACCGTGTTTGAAAAACATGAAATATGAGGTAAGATGTTAAAATGACTCATTAATTTATTAATTGAAGTATTTGTTTATTGTAAGTTGTTGAAATTGTTTTTAGGTTAGCAGTTTATTGTCTGAAGGATGCCTATCTGCCACTACGACTGTTGGATAAGCTGATGTGTATAATCAACTACATGGAGATGGCACGTGTTACTGGAGTCACATTGTCAAGTCTACAAACCAGAGGGCAGCAGATTAAAGTTGTATCACAGTTACTGCGAAAGGTAATCCTTCTCATTGAAGTAAACTGTATAGCAACACAGGGGGGCTCTTAAGTCAAATGTTACTTCGTGATACTTGTGTTGAAGTACAGGTAACACTTTGATAAATGACACACTCGATAACAATTCAGAATTGTACTTTTATAGGAAAAATCACTATGAGGTTTAATTTAAGATTTAAATTAAAATTTGGCTCAACTGTAGATTAGATCTCACTATGGAATATTCATCATCATCATCATCTTCGTTCATGGATTAGGTCTGTTGACCCGTTCCGACTTCAGCCCATCTCTTTCTAGGTCTGCCCACATCTCGGGTGCCTTTAGGTTTGTATTTTGTTATATTTGAAGAGAAAAATTTTTGCCTAGACCGGGACTCGAACCCGGGACCCTTGGCTTTCCGGGCCAAGTGTTCTACCAACTGAGCTACCGAGGCGAGTTACGATCCAGACGCAAATTTTTCTCTTATGTACGTTGTAACTCGCCTCGGTAGCTCAGTTGGTAGAGCACTTGGCCCAGAAAGCCAAGGGTCCCGGGTTCGAGTCCCGGTCTAGGCGAAAATTTTTCTCTTCAAATATAATTTATCCTTCAATGAGAAGTGTTAAATTAATAATAAAATCGTCAATAGAAGCCCTACTGGCTATAAAGTAGTGTTAAATTCCCAATAAATGTCTTCTTAACTAAGAAGCCACCATTTGCAAGATAGAAGCTATGGTTTCAAGCATTTGGCGTTAGGGAATTACAACGTACATAAGAGAAAAATTTGCGTCTGGATCGTAACTCGCCTCGGTAGCTCAGTTGGTAGAGCACTTGGCCCGGAAAGCCAAGGGTCCCGGGTTCGAGTCCCGGTCTAGGCGAAAATTTTTCTCTTCAAATATAATTTATCCTTCAATGAGAAGTGTTAAATTAATAATAAAATCGTCAATAGAAGCCCTACTGGCTATAAAGTAGTGTTAAATTCCCAATAAATGTCTTCTTAACTAAGAAGCCACCATTTGCAAGATAGAAGCTATGGTTTCAAGCATTTGGCGTTAGGGAATTACAACGTACATAAGAGAAAAATTTGCGTCTGGATCGTAACTCGCCTCGGTAGCTCAGTTGGTAGAGCACTTGGCCCGGAAAGCCAAGGGTCCTGGGTTCGAGTCCCGGTCTAGGCGAAAATTTTTCTCTTCAAATATAATTTATCCTTCAATGAGAAGTGTTAAATTAATAATAAAATCGTTGTATTTTGTTATTTGTTTTGGATATCTATCTTCATTCATTCTGTCTATGTGTTGCTTCCATTTTTGTCTATATGTATCCATTTTATCAGTTATTGCAAATATTTCAAGTTCCTGTCTTATTTCTGTGTTCTTGATTCTGTCTTCCTTAGTGCACCCTTTAACAGATCTCAAAAATTTCATTTCTGCCGCCGTTATCCTACTTAGGTCTTGTTTTTTTATGTATCCAGGCTTCTGAACCATAGAGCAGTACCGGTACTGCCAACATTTTATAAAATTTCAGTTGGGTCTCTCTTGTTGTTTTGTTATTTAGTGTTCGTTTTATCGTACCACATATTCCCTGGAATTTTGCTATTTTATTATTTATATCATTATCATAATTAAATTAAATGTCACATCCTAGATAATTGAGATGGTTCACCTGTTCTATGATTTTGTTTCCTATTACTATTTTGGATCTGATTTGATTTTTCCCTTGGAATGCCATTACCTTAGTTTTTTCTATAGATATTTTGAGATTATATTGTTCACATATATTATGTAGTTTAAAAATATTCCTCTGAAGTTCGTCTTCTGTATTTGCTATTATTACCTGGTCATCAGCGTATAATAATGTTTTCAAGTAGTGTCTTTTATCTAATTTTATTCCTTTATTTGTTTCTTCGTTCCATTTTTTTATTATATCATTGATGTATAGGTTAAATAAAACTGGAGAGATACTGCATCCTTGTTTAACTCCTTGATTAGTATGAATTTTATTTTTACTTACTTCATTTCTAGTTTTTATAACAAAATTTGTGTTCCAGTACAAACTCTTTATAGCTGCTATTAAGTGCTTCGGAATTCCTTTTTCTTTTAAAATTGTCCAGAGTTTTCCTCTGTCTACTTTATCAAATGCCTTGACAAAATCAATAAATGGAATATTCATACGACATTAATTATAAAGAATTAGGATATTTTGACTCACATCATATTTGCAGTTTTATTGCAGACTGCAGTTTCCACGCTCATGTATCATTGTTAATGCTTTCTAACTCATAATAATTAAAATAAATTATATTTGAAGAGAAAAATTTTTGCCTAGACCGAGACTCGAACCCAGGACCCAAGCATTTGGCACGAGGGAATTACAATGTATATAAGAGAAAAATTTGCGTCTAGATCGCAACTCACCTCGGTAGCTCAGTTGGTAGAGCACTTGGCCCGGAAAGCCAAGGGTCCTGGGTTCGAGTCTCGGTCTAGGCGAAGATTTTTCTCTCCTATTCCGATTGAGGGTCTTTCCACTTTTCAGCGGTTGCCCTTTTACCAGCCGGCTGCTGGCCCTTCACATCCACATGTGTCAATCACAGAGGTAGATGATCAACAGCCAGTGTATGGGTGACATGTGGTTAGCATGTCGAGTCCCCCAGCCGTTATAGCTGGTTCCTCGACCTGGAGCCGCTACTTATTGTAGCTACCCAATTGCCTCATGATGCTGGGTGGGCACTGGTCCCATACTGGCCGAAATACCATGAGAAAATTTCTTCCCCCATGGAGACTCGAACCAGCGCAAATCCCGTAGCTCTGCGCCAAGGCTTCCTACCTTAACCGCTCGGCTACGGCGCGGGACAAATTTTTCTCTTCAAATATAATTTATACTTCAGTGAGAAGTGTTAAATTAATAATAAAATCGTCAATTAAAATAAAGTTCATAGAGTTATTTCCTTTAAATATTAAATTTCATCTGACACTGTTCCACTATCTACTTTTTCCATTTCTATTAACATTTAAACATTTTCTAACGATTCTTAAAATATTTTTTACAATTGTGTGTATATACAGTATATATATATATATATATATATATATATAGTTTAATGTATTTGACGTCGTCCAATTCCTAATAGCCAATTTTGTCGGTCCAACCAATCTCATGGTTGTAGATGTTTCTTCTTCGTGTATAAATATATTCCCTGACTCCAGGAAGTTTTAGGTCTTCCTCTGCCTTGTCTTCCCTCATGTTTCTATTCCAAAACACATTTTGGTAGCTGATCCTTTTCCATTCGCTAGACATATCGGTACCATCTTAATTGCTGAGTTTTAATATAATCTAAAATAGTGTCTTCAACCTTCATTTTCTCCCTTATAACTGAGTTTTAAATTTTTTCTCTTCTTGAAATTCTTGCTTCCCTTCGTATAAAATCCATTTCAGTTTTTTTACAGTTGTTAAGTATTTATTTATGTACACGAAATTTCTCAGTAATTTCTTCAAAATTCTACAAAACTGTAGTGTGCGTCCCTGTCAACAGATGGCACTCCGGTATGACCAACCTTCAAATAAATTGCACTATTATTTTCTTATTTTGTTAAGTTAAGAAGGCATAAGTTACTGTAAATCAAATCTTTTATAGTTTATTGAAATAATATGTAAATGATTTACTTTGTTAGGTTTCAAATTATGTAACTAGTTTTAATAATCATTTCTTTCCTTTTCATTATAAAGTATTAAGATATAAAAGTATATATGCACCAAGGATATTATTAATTATTATACCCTCATGCGACTTACCAAACCTCAGGTCGAAGTCCTTCGGTCTGATAACCTGTCACCCTCATGACATAATAACCTTTGTACATGAATAACTGTAATGACACTCTTTTGACTGTTTGCAGGCTCGTGAAAAGGGATATCTTATGCCAGCGTATGGAGGAGGTGTTCAAGAAGAGCAGTTTGAAGGAGCAACTGTTATTGAACCAAAGAAAGGTTATTATGCTGATCCTATTGCTACACTTGACTTCAGTTCTCTGTATCCCAGTATTATGATGGCTCACAATCTGTGTTACACTACTCTTGTGCAGCCAAGCTCGCGAGACAGTTTAGGGTAAGTGTACCACTCATAATTTGAATGTTGTTTTTAATAGAGACAGCTCTTTGCAATCTATTATTTTTCCAACTTCCCAATATGTTGATGATGATGATTGATCTCCGTTCGTCCTGCGTAGGACATGCGTATTCCCCTAGTGGGAAGTTTGTTGACCAGACTAATTTAGTTACATTTAAAATTTAAAATAAAATTCTTTTTACTTCGTCTCATATCCTATCTTCTAATTAGACCGGTTTCATAACCTCAGTAATTACATAACTGATTTTCTGTTGTCCAGGAGCACTGCTTCTAATTCCATCTGTTTGGTTGACCAATAAACCTTCCAATCAATTTTTTTTTTTTTTTCAAACTGTGAGCTCCTTAGGTTTTTCCATTTCAACTTTTATAAGATTCATGATGTATTCCGTTGAGGTATTATTCAAAATTAAAATATAAAATTATGGAATATTCACCTGAAAAATCCGTCTCCTCAACTTAATTAGTTATTTAACTGTAGCGCTTTTGGGACTTGTTCCATCATTGGCAGGATTCAAAATTACTCTTACTTATATTTAATTAATGTTGGGAAGTAAACATTATGAGGTATAATCATTAAAATTCTTCGGAGAACATATTGTTTAAACAACTCACCTCATAGGATTCATGCTTCCATGATATCGCGATTTCAAACATAGTCATGTTCGAGATATGGCTGACGATGAACATGACTATGTTTGAAATCGCTATATCATGGAAGCATGAATCCTATGAGGTGAGTTGTTTAAACAATATGTTCTCCGATGAATTTTACTCTTACTTACTTACTCACTGGCACTATCGAACCCGAAGCTTCATGGCTGCGCGGACATAAGCTCTCCATACATCCCTATCCTGAGCCAATGCTTTCCAATCATTCCCTGTATAATCTGCTTCCCTCAAATCATAGTTAATGTTGTTCTCCCACCTCATTCTTGGCCTACCAACTGGGCGTTTTCCCTCTGGCTTTCCTACAAGAAGCTTCCATGCACGTCTTTCATTCCCCATACGCGCAACATGTCCTGCCCATCGCAGTCTACGAGACTTAACTATTCTTATTATATCTGGCTTCCTATAAAGACCATGTAGTTCATTGTTATGTAGTCTTCTCCATTCACCTGTCTGTTCATCTCTCTTTGGTCCAAAATTTTTCCTAAGAACTTTATTCTCAAATACTCGTAATCTCCTTTCCTCCCTTAAAGTAAGAGTCCATGTTTCGCACCCATATAATATAACTGGTAGAATAATAGTTTTATATATTTTCAGCTTAACGTTTTTTGAAAGGAGTTGGGACATCAAAAGTCTCTGCAATGCATAATAGCATGCATTTCCAGAATTGAGCCTATGTTTAATTTCTTTGTGCATCTCATTCCTATTTGTGATTATTGTTCCTAGGTATTTGAATTCAGCCACTTCCTCAAAATTTCCCTCATTTGTCATTAGCTGTCCATTTCCATTATATACTGAATTTCTACGTGTGACCATATATTTAGTTTTACTGATATTTACCTCCAGTCCTAATTTCTTAGTGTTACTCAATAGTGTGTGCGTGTTGGCCTTTAGTATCTCCTCGCTATCGGCCAGTAGTACTACATCATCAGCATAAACTAACAGCTTATTAATACCATTGAGTTGGATTCAAAATTAAACAACATAATAAACAATAACATTGAAGAAAATAACATTTTCAACAGCAAAGTAGAATATAAATTGACATGTAAGAACTGCATCAAATTTTATATAGGAAGAACAAACAGAAGTTTTAACATCAGATTAAAGAACATTTTCGAGACTTTATTCACGCAGAAGGAAAATCAAGCTATGCAAAACATGTTATCCATGAAGGACATGCATGTTAAATATTGAAAACACCCTAACAGTAATGCACAAAGAAAATAATCCAGCGAAGATAAACGTACTCGAAGAGACGGAAATCATGAAAGCAGCTCACAACGACCATCTGATAAACAAAAACGAACCCAATACATGTAACCCCCTCTACCAGATCTTCAGTGAAACACCAGTTTTTAATCCTGCTGATGATGGGACAAGTCCCGAAAGCGCTACAGTTAAATAACTAATTAAGTTGAGGAGACGGACCTTTCAGGTGAATATTCCATCGTTTTATATTTTAGTTTTTCCATTTGTTTTATTAAACTAGCCTTTCTTTCAATTTGATGTTTTTCTAACAAAATATGTGCAGCTACTGCTGTTTTTTCTACTTTCTTCATTTTTAACATTCCTAAAATGTTGGTTCACTCTAGTTTTCAAATTTCTTTTTGTTTTCCGTGTGTAAATTTTATCACAATCTCCACATTTAATCTGGTTAAATTCCTGATTTGTTTTCTTCTTCAATTTGGTCATTTTTATTGGTTTTAATTATCCTTACTTTTATATATTAAATTTGGGAATTTTTAACATTATGAGGTTCAATTAATAGAATTAAATGAATCATGATTTCTTCTTACCTCATACTTCTATGTTTTTTAAACACAGCACTGCAGTATCGGTGACCCATTGTCACCATCGTCAGCTGTTTTCACGACTTTCGTGAAAACAGCTGACGATGCTGACAATGGGTCGCCGATACTGCAGTGCTGTGTTTAAAAAAACATAGAAGTATGAGGTAAGAAGAAATCACGATTCATTTAATTCTTTTCATTATCCTGTTGAGGCTATATTAATTTTTCAGTGCCAATCTTATGTTAAACTTTTTAAACAAAAAATTGAAATTTATGGGTGCTTCAATGGAAGGTAAGTGAATTTCTTGAATTGAACTTTTATAGGAAAAAAGTCACTATGAGCTTTAATTTAAGATTAAAATAAATTGTTTCATACCTCACCTCATATCCAGTCTTCTAACTAGACCGGTTTCAAAACATGGGCAGCTTATCCTCAGTAATTGCTCATCGACTGATGTTATATCAATCAGAAGATCTGCTTCTTCTTCCCTTTGTTGGTGGACCAATAAACTTCCAGATCATCTCAGAATCCGTGGGGAATTTCAAAGTTCAAAAGTTTTTCTTTCTTGCTTCTTTTAATGTGGATTTTTTCCCAAACCATGAGCTTTTTTTTGTTTTTCTATTTGTTTAATTAGACTGGCTTTTGTATCAATTAGATGTTTTAGTTTGGGAAAATAATCCACATTCAAAAAAACAAAAAAGGAAAACTTGTGAACTTCGAAATTCATGCAGATTCTGACTTGATATGGAGGTTTATCAGTTCACCAACAGAGGGAGGAAGAAGCAGTTCTTCTGATCGACATAACATCAGTCAATGAGAAATTACTGAAGTTGAAGTTGCTCAGGCTTTGAGACAGTATAGTTAGAAGACTGAATATAAGGTGAGGTATGAAACATTTTAATTTAATCTTGTATTTCTTGAATTTTATGTTCTGTTCTTTTTTCTTTCATAAGTGTACTTTAATTATTCAAAGTTAAAATTGGGAAACACATTATGAGGTTCTTAATTAATAAATTAATGAGTCATTTTAACATCTTACCTCATATTTCATGTTTTTCAAACACGGTAACTACAGTTTTCAAATGATCTTGTCATTCATTTTCAACCGCCACCATGACCACCGGATATTCGCTGGAATCTCCCTCCACAACGCCGCCACCCGGTGTTGATTTGACGTTCATATGAACGTGACCTCATCTCGAAGTTCATCGAATCAACACCAGATGGCAACGATATCTCAAAGTTCGTCAAATCAACACCGGGTGGCGGCGTTGTGGAGGGAGATTCCAGCGAATATCCGGTGGTCATGATGGCGGTTGAAAATGAATGACAAGATCATTTGAAAACTGTAGTTACCGTGTTTGAAAAACATGAAATATGAGGTAAGATGTTAAAATGACTCATTAAAGTACTTTAATTAATTAATTTTTTAATTTACTTTCCTGTGTGCCATTCTTTCTTCAAACCTGTTTTCTATTACTACATTAATTATGTTTTCTTTTTCATAGTTTTCTCTATTCATAGGTATATTTCTAAATTTATGTGTCAAACTATTGAACACTGCCTCTTTGTGAGCAAATTGATTGAATCCCGAGACCTTAATATAGTTATCTATGTGTGTCTTCTCTCTGTATATTCCAAATTCTATCTTGTTTTCTTCATTTCTTGTCAAATTCTTTCTAATAATTGTAATATTTTATTTTTACTTTGTTACAGTCTTACACCAGATAAAATCGTAAAAACTCCTGCACAGAATTTCTTTGTCACAAAAGCTGTGCGCAAAGGTCTTCTACCAGAAATATTAGAGAATTTGTTAACTGCTCGAAAGAAGGCGAAAGCAGATTTAAAACAAGAGAAAGATCCTTTTAAACAGAAAGTACTCGACGGCAGACAACTTGCATTGAAAATCAGTGCTAATTCTGTGTATGGTTTCACTGGAGCACAAGTGGGCAAACTTCCATGTCTTGAGATATCAGGCGTAAGTAATGATAAATGTATTTAATTAATGTTGAGTCGGAGTTATGGCTGACGATGAACATGATTATGTTTGAAATTGCGATATCATGGAAGCATGAATCCTATGAGGTGAGTTGTTTAAACAGTATGTTCTCCGATGAATTTTAATGATAAATGTTCTTCTCAACTGTAAAGTTCTAGTTTTGTGAAATTGTTATTAATATTATGGACAGATATACAAGATATATGGTAATTTTATTTTAAAAGAACAATATTATAAACAATTATATTTGGCTCAAGTTTAGATTAATTTGACCTATGATTACTTATTTTAGGAATTCACAATATGAGGTATATTCATTTAGATCCGATTCCGATTGAGGGTCTTTCCACTTTTCAGCGGTTGCCCTTTTACCAGCCGGCTGCTGGCCCTTCACATCCACATGTGTCAATCACAGAGGTAGATGATCAACAGCCAGTGTAGGGGTGACATGTGGTTAGCATGTCGAGTCCCCCAGCCGTTATAGCTGGTTCCTCAACCTGGAGCCGCTACTTATTGTAGCTACCCAATTGCCTCACGATGCTGGGTGGGCACCGGTCCCATACTGGCCGAAATACCATGAGAAAATTTCTTCCCCCATGGAGACTCGAACCAGCGCAAGTCCCGTAGCTCTGCGCCAAGGCTTCCTACCTTAACCGCTCGGCTACGGCGCGGGACTAAATTCTTTTTTATCACTCACCACATATTATACTCGTCGACAAGGTTTTCTTCACAAGAAATCTGATTAGTGAATTTAGTGCATTTTTTCATACTGAATTCAGATATGTAGTCAGAATGTTTCCATCAGGCACAGTTTTTTTTTAGTGACAGCTACTTTTTTAAAATTGATTTTAGCATTTTCTTTGACCTATCATAGGAACCCTTACCTTATATGAAGAGTTCCCTGTACCAGTATATGCAGATATGACCTTAACTCATAACTCTGGTTCTTACCTAGCTCAAACTCTAAATGATTCAGATGGAAATAAAAATGATCTTACATAAAATATGCCCAAAAATCGCTATCTACCACTTTCTAGGTAAGTCAGAATGAGTTAGAGTTAGATGGATTTTATTAAAAATTGTAAATATCACAGAAAACTCTTGCCTGATAGGAAAAACTGAAATGATATTTAAATTCAGGATGAAAAATACTTCTAAAATCTCATATTTTTATTCTTGTGAAAGAAAAAAAGTTCATTTTTGTCGACCTGTGTTATATGAGGTGAGTGATAAAAAATTTTATCTAAATGACCTATGATTTTCCGTACTACATTCTTGTAATAATGTTGCTTTGTGTATTTTTTATGTCTTTATTAACATTTCATACTATTTGAACATTTTTGCAATGATACTTATAACATTTTGTTCATAATTATTGAATATTTATCTAACAAGGGGAACTGTCAACCATTGCATGCCAAAATCTACCTTGATATTTTTCCCAGAGAAGCATTGTAATGTACAAAGACCATGTCAGAAAAAATTATCTGCCATTTTTAACTGCAAGGCACAGAAATCGAAGCCAGAAAGCAATGGTAACCTCTTGTGAGAAGCAGGTGGACTCCCTGCATGAGTAAAGCAGTGTGTAGTTTGGCTGGATGCGGTGTGTAGGCAAGAGGTCTGTGTTAGTGTGGGCAGAACACGACATACGGCAGATTGTCAGGGTTATCCATTTCACCAACTCACTAGTTGTATTACTTCCTTGTAGTTTAAATGAAAGTTTTAGGGCTGGATTTTAGAGTCTTGCAGTTAAAAAGGGCACAATTTTTTTTGGACGCAACCTTGGTACATCACGTCGTTTCTCTGGGAGAAATTTTAAGGTAGGTTTTGAATGCAATTATTGACAGTTCCCTTGTAAGTGGGCTTCTGAAGTTCATTTGCAGAATTCAGTTTTTGCCTGAAAATGAAGGAAATCTTATCCAAAACATGTTGCAGGTGAGATACCAAAATATGAGGTGAAGTGTATATAGCCAATACATTCTTATGAAATAACTTTCTCATAGTATTACATCCTATCAATTTTGAATAATAATATATTACGATGCGAGATTGGGAGGTGGTTTTTACAAAAGTGAAGAAATGTTTAAAAACCGAGCAATAGCAAAGTTTTTAATTTCTGAGATTCTATAAAACACTTCACAAACATGTGTTGTACATTATTTTTTGCATGATGGTGTTTTCAAAATAATAAATAATAGTAAAATAATAACATCTTTGTTGAAAATATTTGCGTTCATTATAAACAATTGGCTAACATTAGCAGTGTGGGCAATGTGTATTGGTTGAGACTACAGCAGGCCATGACACCAATATAATATATTGGCGTCAAGTACGTATTTATTGTTTTGCATTGTTTCAAATAAAGTTCATTTCATTTAAAATGCAGTGATTTGTTTCTTATAATGTATATTAACACTACCTTTTGAATATATTTTTGTATATATATTGTATGTAGTATACATAAAGGGCAGTGGTTTTACTTCCCGTATGCGGTTTGTAATATGTAATATTACAGTATAATTATTTAGGTTGGCAACCCTAAATTGTATGAAGTTGAACTTTCAATCATGGTCGCCATTGCTGTAAGTGCAACAAAATGCACTGTCACACAAAAAATACTTAATCTTATTTACTTACTTACTTAATACTTAATACAGGCTTTCCACTTTACAGCAGTTTGCCCTTGATTCCTGCTTTCCATAGATTCCTATCTTCCCGTTGTCCTTCTTCCATTCCCCTCTTCATCATGGCATCATATATTCCCTCATACCATGTTCTTCTACTTAAAATCATTGTCCTTTTTCTTAGCCAAAGTATTGATCTGTCCGGCTTTATCTCTCTTTGCAGGAAATGTAACAATTATTTTTTATGGAACGGGTTGTCAGTCCTTCGCCAATCCCCGTATTTGGGAGACCTAACCAGAGCCTCATTTGCCAGTTTTTGGGATTCCTATTGGGCCTCCTCGGCTACCGTAGTGGTCACAGGGAAACTAGTCCCCACTATACATCACCCCAATAGGCTATTCCGTACTTATATTATTTTTAGTCTGGACATCTTACCTCAACATTAATATTGAGGTAAGATGTCCAGACTAAAAATAATATAATTAAAATAACCTCAAAATATAACTTCCTAAAATTAAATATTCCGTACTTCCCATTGCCCACCCCTCGCGACGTGGACCATGAGGTTGGATTTTAAGGGGCTAATCTTATTTATGTGTTATAAATTTCAGAGTGTTACTGCTTATGGACGGACAATGATAGAACAAACAAAACAAGAAGTGGAGCAGCATTACAATATAGCGAATGGATATGATCATGATGCTCAGGTAAGAATAATCTTTATATATATATATGGTTGGTTGGTATCTAATGTCGAGCACTTGATAATGAAATCATTCGCTCTCTTGCACTCCAATATTTAGCAGAAAGGCTGGTCTCTTCTACAAAAGCTGGACAACGGAGGAGATTCTTTTTCCAAGGCTTCATGTTTGTATTGGAGTACAATAAACTAGTTGTAACCGTTTAGTAGTAGGCACCACATGTGGTGGTTACGTCACCCATTGAGAGAAAGTAGGTATAGGAAGGAAGGAGAAATGAACCCCTAGGCCTTGAGTACTCTAATACCATCAGGGTCTCGAGTACTCTAATACCATCAGGGTCGAAAGAAACAAGAGGTCAGTCAAGGGAGACTGGATAGAAAAGTTGAAAGAGGGAATTGGTATGGGGAGGAGAAGTAATACCAATTCGGTCAACAAAGAAAAACTCACCAAGCTGACCAGTGCTTGTTGGTGAGTAGCCCTTCCCTTTCGTTCATCATGCATAAGCATGATTACTAACAGCTGCACCACGAGAAGGTGAGGGATTGGACACTAGGTTACTGTCCAGGTCGGTTCCTTTAAGCCTTCGATGGAAGGAATTAAAGGGTCTCCTCTCTGTTAAAAACAGTAGCCTTTCCGCATATATATATATATATATATATTTGAAGAGAAAAATATATGCTCAGTTGGGTTTGAACCCAGGACTTATGGCTTTCTATGCCAATGCTCTACCATCTGAGCTACCTGAACACTCCAATTTAAATTCAAATTTTTCTCTTATACATTGTTAATTCCCAGGTCTTCTTAAAAAAGAACCATCACTTGTGTGATCGAACAACTGTTTATCGCATTTTGTGCTCAGGAATTAACAATATATAAGAGAAAAATTTGCATACACATTGGAGTGCTCAGGTAGCTAGTTGATAGAGCATTTGCATAGAAAGCCAAAGGTCATGGGTTCAAACCCTAGTCTGAGTATATTTTTCTCTTCAAATATAATTTGTCCTTCAGCGAGAAGTATTAAATTAATAATAAAAACATTGAAAGAATATTCTTCTTTTTTATTTCTTAAATTTTTAATAAATAAGATTAATCTGTTTAATCTTATCTCATAAATTGTGTTCTTTTGGAGATATTTCAATACGCTTGTATAGGAAAAATCACTATGAGGTTTAATTTAAGATTTAAATTAAATTTCTTTATATCTCATCTCATATCCAGTCGTCTAATCATACTGGTTTCAAATACTAGGTGGTTTCATCTTCATTAATAACTCAACCGATGTTGTGTTGTTCAGGAGAACTGCTTCTTACTCCATATGTTGGTGGATTGATTAACCTTCAAATCAAATTAAATACCCTGGGAATTTGAAAATTCACAAATTAAAATCCACATTTAAAAAAAATAAAAAAAGCTTACGAATTTTTTTAATTCCTGGGGAATTTGATTTGATTTGTAGGTTCATCGGTCCACCAACAAATGGAGTAATAAGCAGTCCTCCTGGATGACATAACATTGGTTGAGATATTACTGGAAATGAAACGTTCTAGGTTCTGAAACCGGTTTAATTAGAAGACTCGATGTGAGGTATAAAGAATTATAATTTAAATTTTGAATACAAAATAACTCACTGTTTGAGAGAATATCCACATCCAGAAGCACAAAAACAAGATTATGAATTTTGAAATTCCCAGACAAACAGATTTGATTTAAAAGTTCTTCGGTTAGCCAAAAGATGGAGTGGGAGTCGTCAACATAAATTTCAACAGTCTGAAAAACCTAATGATGGTATGCATGGCATATCAAAACATATTCAAATAGAACACAACATATATAAGAGAAAAATTTGTTTTTAGATTGGAACTTGCTCAGATAGCTCAGTCGGTAGAGTATTGGTATAGAAAGCCAAAGGTCATGGGTTTAAGCCCCAGTCTGAGCGTATAATTTTTCTCTTCAAATATGATTTATCCATCATTGAGATGTATGAAATGAATAATAAAAACATTGAAGGAAGCTGTACTGGCTTTATAATGTAATGTAAAATTACCACATAATTGTCTTCTGGACTAGTCGTTATGCTCCTTGCCTCTGGTTCCGAGGGTTGCTGGTTCAAACCTGGCCAGGGTCCATGGATTTTTTTTTTGGATGGAAAAATCCAAGGAGCAAGTCCTCCGAGAGGGACTTTAAGCCGTGGGTCCTAAGTCTGAAGATTTTCAGGCTCGTAAAAGATCCTTAAGCCTGAATGAAAGGCCTCTAAGCAAAATTTACTGAATTTTCCCATCCTAGTATTAACTTGGTTTCCTAGGTGTCAGTTGCAACGAGCCCTCTTATTTCAGAGAAATAAGTACTTTTATTAAGGGTGAATAATTAATTAACTTGTAATTATTATCAGAAGTAGGGCATATTTTAATTCAAATGAAATGGAATTAAAATAGGGATTCATTGTTAACAAAATCAAAATGATATAACCTACCATAAAACAATTTCATATGCAATAAATAGAACACTAGTACCAAGTGATTAACTCTCGGTCATAGACCTGGACCTTTGCTATTGTGAGGAACCACACTAGTAAACAACATACAATGGAACGGTAAGCCCTTATACAATGGAGAAAAAGTTTGCAGTTTCCTTTGTAGAAGGGAATTACAGGACTGCGCTATTATTCACTTGCAAATACAATAGCCAAATCCCAAACTACTTACAATAGGCTAACAAGCGACCGGGTTTTCCTAGGTAAGCTACGGAAAAAAGCCACAACAAGCTAATTTAACTAGAATATGTGCACACTCCACAGGTGTCTTCTTTGGTGGCAGACGAGAAATGCCAACAAACGAAATCCGCCCTAGTAAAAATAACTCTCATTTGGACAACCCTGCAAATTTGATATTAGCATGCAATTGAGTTTAACACCCCCGACAATGCCTTCATGATATGATTTACAAATCAAAATTGTTATAACATATGAACTTTTTGTGAGATGCTAAGACTTTTGGTGGAAGGGATGGATGCCGGCCCACTCAGAGAAAATAAATATTCATTCTTAGCAAAAATCAAAGTCACTAGCGTATGCGCCAGCCGCGAGCGTGCTTTGTTTAAGTCAAAGCTAGTAATGAATGTGCCAGCCAAGCAGGCACATCACTTTGTCTAAGTTTCAGCACTCTCAGTCAGAGCGCACCTTTTTTTTAGTGTTATAAATATTACCAGTTTCGACCTGTTAAAGTCAAGTAGCTATAAATAAGTGATAGCGCATTTATTTGACCCAAACGGTGTCAGAATAATTATTTAAACACGTGCAGTAAATAATGAAGATATGCTTCTGGCCACCAACAGCCTTCGCGTCAAGTCGTCGTCCAATATGATAAGTGTAAATCTAGTTTAAATCAGCACAGGGAGTCTACTGTTTTCCCCAGTGAATATCCTTCATGGATTCCTGAGACCAATCCTTGTTCTCTGAAAACCTGAACCCAACTAGTCCGGTGCAACAATTGTCCATGTACCTTATCCTGGACTACTATCCTGCTTCACAGTATGAGGCGGAACGCTGACCATGGACCACTTAAAAGGCATCTATACGAAAACAAGTGTAACTAAATTAATATGGTTCAAATTCTTCCCTGTAGGGGGAGAGCGCCTAAATCTCTGTTAAGGGAAACATGGGATTTAGAAAAAAAAGAAGCTGCCATTTGCAAGATAGAAGCAAAGGTTTCATAGCATTTGGTGCACGGGAATTAACAGTGTATATAAGAGAAATATTTGCATTTAGATTGGAACTCGCCCAGATAGCTCTGTCAGTAGAGTATTGGCCTAGAAAGCCAAATATACTGGCTTTATAATGTAAAGTAAAATTCCCAAATAATTATCTTCAAAAATTTTTTTTATTATTATATATATAACTTTCCTCATTAGAGGATTGCCTCAAGGACAAAGTGATGCAGACAATAATGAAATAGATTTTGTAAATACTTTAAAAAATTTCAAATTGTAATTGAAGTATACATGCTATAAAGTAGAAATGTTGTAAATATGGTTTCTTAAAATTGAAGTTGATCCTCTAATGGCAGCGATGGCAATTTTAGAAAGATACACCCTGTCCAAATCTAAGGAATTCCAAAATTTGGCTAAGAATCCTGGTATATTACCTCTTGCCCCGATCATCAATCCTGTGACAGTCATACTATCTAGTTGGTATAGATATAAAAAAGCTGTCATTTGCAAGAAAGATGCAATGGTTTCATAGCATTTGGTGCGCACGAATTAACAGCGTATATAAGAGAAATATTTGCATTTAGATTGGAGCTTGCTCAGGTAGCTCTGTCAGTAGAATATTGGCCTAGAAAGCCAAAGGTCCTGAGTCAAGCCCCACTCTGAGCATATAATTTTTCTCTTCAAATATGAGAACACAACAAGTTTATGAGGTAAGATGGCTCTGGATTCACCTTATCTATTAAGAACCTCATAATGTTACTTACTTACTTACTTACTCACTGGCACTATCGAACCCTTAGGTTCATGGCCACGCGGACATAAGCTCTCCATCTCATAATGTTACTTTCTGTTGTAATTTATTAATTGAGAAGATTATTTTTGACAGGTGATTTATGGTGACACAGACTCAGTTATGGTGAAATTTGGCGTGAAAACATTAGAAGAAGCCATGGAACTGGGTCGCAGTGCTGCCAACTTTGTAAGTGATAAGTTTCCTCCTCCTATCAAACTGGAATTTGAGAAGGTTTACTTCCCTTACCTGCTGATCAACAAGAAGCGATACGCTGGTCTGTACTTCACTCGTGCTGACAAATACGACAAGATGGATTGTAAAGGGATAGAAACAGTGCGTCGTGATAATTCGCCACTTGTTGCCAACATGATGAATATGTGCCTGCAGAAATTACTCATTGACAGGTATAATTTTACTTTTATTCTTATTTAGAAGTTTTAAATTAATTCCAAAAGAATTTAACTATTGATGTTGTTCTCATGAAAATATTTATCTTTAGATGTTTTTATATCGGCCACAGTGGACTAGTGGTTATGCTCCTTGCCTCTGGTCCCGAGGGTCGTGGGTTCAAACCCGGCTGGGATCGATGGATTTTTTTAGGGTGGAAAAATCCAAGGAGCAAGTCCTTTGGGAGGGACTTTAAGCCGTGGGTCCCGAGTCTAAAGATTTTCAGGCTCGTAAAAAATCCTTAAGCCTGAGTGAAAGGTCTCTAAGCAAAATTTACCGAATTTTCCCATCCTAGTACTACCTTGGTTTCCTAGATGTTAGTATGAGGTGGAACGCTGACCACGGACTACTCAAAATGACATCTATATGAAAACAAGTGTAACTAAATTAGTATGGTTCAAATTCTTCCATATAGGGGGAGAGCGCCTAAATCTCTGTAAAGGGAAAACATGGGCATTCAAGAAGATGTTTTTATTATTAATTTAACACTTCTCTCTGAAAGATAAATTATATTTGAAGAGAAAGATCATACACTCAGACTGGGGTTTGAACCCAGGACATTTGGCTTTCTAGACCAATGCTCTACCACTAAGCTACCTGAGAAACTCCAATCTAAAGCAAAAGTTTCTCTTATACACTGTTAATTCTTGATTGCCGAATACTACAAGCATTTGCTCGATCACGCAAATGGTGGCTTCTTGTTTAAGAAGACATTTATTGGGAATTTAAACACTACTTTATTAAGCCAGTTTGATGTTTTTATTATTAATTTAACTCTTCAAATATATTTATCTTTAATTGAACAATTTTAGGAAATATCACTATGAGGTAAATAAGTTTTCTGTGTTTTTCTTACCTTATATAGTTGTTTCTTTAAGACATATGTTTCAAAGCATGCTTGCTGCATCTTCAGTTGGTACAGATTGATTTTTCCCAAGTTGTCAGCCCTGATTCTTGACTCCTGCTCCCTCTTTCTGAGGTCTAAAGAACTTGCTAATTAGGTTCCTCTCCCCAGGAGCAGGAGTCAAGATCCAGGGATGACAACTTGGGAAAAATTAATCTGTACCAACTGAAGATGGAGCAAACATGCTTTGAAACATATGTCTTAAAGAAACAACTATTTGGGGTAAGAAGAATACAAACCAAGCTTATTTATTAAGTAAAACCTCATAATGTTTTTATTATTGATTTAACATTTCTCACTGAAAGATAAATTATATTTGAAGAGAAAAATTTTTGCCTAGACCGAGACTCGAACCCGGGACCTTTGGCTTGCCGGGCCAAATGCTCTACCAACTGAGCTACCGAGGCGAGTTGCAATCTAGATGCAAATTTTTCTCTTATATACGTTGTAATTCCCTCTCGCCAAATGCTTTTGAAACCATTGCTTCTATCTTTGCAAATGGCGGCTTCTTAGTTAAGACATTTATTGGGAATTTAACATTACTTTATAAAGCTAGTAAGGCTTCTAAAGATGTTTTTATTATTGATTTAACATTTCTCACTGAAAGATAAATTATATTTGAAGAGAAAAATTTTCGCCTAGACCGAGACTCGAACCCAGGACCTTTGGCTTGCTGGACCAAATGCTCTACCAACTGAGCTACCGAGGCAAGTTGCGATCTAGACGCAAATTTTTCTCTTATATATGTTGTAATTCCGTCTCACCAAATGCTTTTGAAACCATTGCTTCTATCTTTGCAAATGGCGGCTTCTTAGTTAAGACATTTATTGGGAATTTAACATTACTTTATAAAGCTAGTAAGGCTTCTAAAGATGTTTTTATTATTAATTTAACATTTCTCACTGAAAGATAAATTATATTTGAAGAGAAAAATTTTCGCCTAGACCGAGACTCGAACCCGGGACCTTTGGCTTGCTGGGCCAAATGCTCTACCAACTGAGCTACCGAGGCGAGTTGCAATCTAGACGTAAATTTTTCTCTTATATACGTTGTAATTCCCTCTCGCCAAATGCTTTTGAAACCATTGCTTCTATCTTTGCAAATGGCGGCTTCTTAGTTAAGAAGACAGTGAGAAATGTTAAATCAATAATAAAAACATCTTTAGAAGCCTTACTAGCTTTTTAAAGTAATGTTAAATTCCCAATAAATGTCTTCTTAACTAAGAAGCCGCCATTTGCAAAGATAGAAGTAATGGTTTCAAAAGCATTTGGCGAGAGGGAATTACAACGTATATAAGAGAAAAATTTGCGTCTAGATCGCAACTCGCCTTGGTAGCTCAGTTGGTAGAGCATTTGGCCCGGCAAGCCAAAGGTCCCGGGTTCGAGTCTCGGTCTAGGCGAAAATTTTTCTCTTCAAATATAAAACCTCATAATGTTACTTACTATTGTATTTTCAAAAAAAATCACTATGAGGTTTGATTTAAAATAAAATTCATTCCACCTCACCTCATATCCTGTCTTCTAATTAGACCAGTTTTGTAACCTTAGAGGTTACATCTTCAGTAGTTACACTACCAGTGTTCTGTAGTCCAGGAGCACTGCTTCTTACTCCAGCTGTTGGTGGACCAATGAACCTCCCAATCAAATCAACTTCCTCAGGAATTTTAAAATTCATTCGTTTTTTCTTTCTTAGTTTTTTGAATCTGGATTTTTTCTCAAATAGTGAAGGAAAGGCTAGTTTAATATAACAAATAGAAAAACCTTGCTGTTCAAACCCAGACTAGGCATATATTTTTATAAATGTAAATACCTCATAGTGTTACCTCCCACTTTGTCTTCTTCTTCTTCCTCCTTCCAAGTATTAGGCCAAGGCCTGTTACGATCCTATAGAAAATTTTCCCTTATGGAAAATTCTCGTATAAGACTTGAAAGCATAATAATAGTCCCTTCGATTGGTTGCTGGCCAAAGGAAGGCAAGACCAGTGATGGGGCTGCCATCTTATAGCCTCTGGTCAGGCTTTTCTGGAGAAGAAAAGAAAATAAAGGAAAGACAAAATGGAAAAAAGGAAGGACTCCCTAGCCCTCGGATGCGCTAATAACATTGGGATCGAAAAACAAGAGTTAACCAAGAGAGGTTAGATAGTAAAGTTGTGATTTTGATTAAATATATTTTTCTCTTCAAATATAATTTGTCCTTCAGTGAGAAATGTTAAATTCATATTAAAAGTCTTCTTAAATAAGAAGCTGCCATTTGTAAGCCTTTGGTGCTCTCGGGAATTAAAATGTGTAAAGGAAAAATTAGGAACATTTTTGGGCCAAAAAGAGATGAACAGACAGGTGAATGGAGAAGACTTACATAACAGTGAATTACATGGTCATATAGGAAGCCAGATATAATGAGAACAGTTAAGTCTCATAGGCTGCGGTGGGCAGGACATGTGGCACGAACGGGAATTAAAGATGTGCATGGAAGCTTCTTCTAGGAAATCCAGAGATAAAACACCCAGTTAGTAGACCAAGAATGAGGTGGGAGAATAACATTAACTATGATTTAAGGGAAGTAGATTATACAGGGAATGATTGGAAAGCATTAGCTCAGGATAGGGATGTATGGAGAGCTTATGTCTGTATGGCCATGAACCTATGGGTTCGGTAGTGCCAGTGAGTTAGTTAGTTAGGGGAAAAAATGTTGCTTTTAGATTGGAGACCTAGAATAGCTCAGTAGAGCAATAGTGTATAAAGCTAAAGCTCCTGGGTTCAAACCCCAGTCTATGTGTATATTTCTCTCTTCAAATATTATTTGTCCTTCAGTGAAAAATATTAAATTTATATATTTAACTTTCACAGGGAAAGAACACTATGAGGTTTTATTTTAATAATTAAATTAATGTTTTTATTACCTCACCTCATATCCTTTTTCTTCTATACTGCAGTTTCGGAGCTTATCTCCATCGTCAGTAGCCTCTGGTCGACCGGTGTTATGTCGTTTCTTGGCGGTTTCCTTCTTACTTCTGTCGGTGGACCGATGAACCTCAGAGGTTCATCGGTCCACCGACAGAAGTAAGAAGGAAACCGCCAAGAAACGACATAACACCGGTCGACCAGAGGCTACTGACGATGGAGATAAGCTCCGAAACTGCAGTATAGAAGAAAAAGGATATGAGGTGAGGTAATAAAAACATTAATTTAATTATTAAATTTATAATAAAAACATTGAAAAATTGCTCAGAAATTAACAGTGTATATAAGTGAAAAATTTGCATTTAGATTGGAGTGCTCAGGGAGTTAAGTCAGTACAGCATTTGCATAGAAAGCAAAAGATCCTGGGTTCAGATATAATTTATAAAGAATATCCATCCATCCATAGTAATTCTGCCCGAGGGCAGGTCCTTCACTGCAATCATAGCATTTTCATGCTATGCTTGCAGCTTTACTAGGGAATTGTAGGTGTGGTGGCTTCCCATTGCTTTCTACACCAGTGAAGGATGATGATGATAAGGATGATGGTGACGATGGCCATATGATTTCGGGGACCATTTGGGCCTTAAAGTTTTCCTGTCATTTGTCTTACAGGTGAGGAAAAATCCCGATAAAAACCTCACCCAGAAAAACTGCCCTGGCCGGGGATCGAACCTGGGCCTGCTGCGTGACAAGGCAGCATGCTACCTCGAGACCACAGCAGTGGACATAATAAATATAATGTTCAAAATAACAGAGATTAGAGTTGAATAATTTTTTTTTGGAGTCACTAATGTGATAATAAAAAGAAGATTGGGCTAAATAAATATCCAGGCAATCAGCTGGTTATATTATAAAACATGTTTTCTTTTCCTTTTAATAGAAATCCAGATGGAGCCGTGGAATATGCAAAACAAGTGATTTCTGACTTATTGTGCAATCGTATTGACATATCACAGTTGGTGATCACTAAGGAATTGGCTAAGTCAGACTATGCTGCAAAACAGGCACATGTAGAGCTTGCTGCCAAAATGAAAAAGAGAGATGCAGGGAATGCACCCAAGTTGGGAGATCGTGTACCATATGTTATTGTTGCTGCAGCCAAGAATACTCCTGCATATCAGAAGGCTGAGGTATGGAACTTTCTTATCTATGAAGTATAATCATTAAAATTCATCGGAGAACATTTTGTTTAAACAACTCACCTCATGAGATTCATGCTTCCGTGATACCGCGGTATCAAATATAGTCGTGTTCATCCTCAGCCATAACTCCGACTGATGAAATTCTTCGGCCGTCAACGGTTCTATTGTCGCCATATTCAGTGCTGCCATCTATGGTTGAATTTATGAACTTTGAAATCAAAGTAATTTCATTAGGGATATCAAAATTCATTGATCTATTTTTATTTTTCTGAATGTATTTGGGAGAAAATATACATTCAGAAAAATAAAAATAGATTAATGAATTTTGATATCCCTAACAAAATTACTTTGATTTCAAAGTTCATAAATTCAACCATAGATGGCAGCACTGAAGATGGCAACAATAGAACAGTTGACGGCCAAAGAATTTCGTCAGTCGGAGTTATGGCTGAGGATGAACACGACTATGTTTGAAACTGCGGTATGTGGCAAGTCATTCGCCCAGCCTCTTATTTTAAATAAATAAGTACTTTCATCAAGGGTGAATAATTTATGAACCCGTAATTATTGTCAGAAGTAGGGCATATTTATATTCAAATGAATTGTAATGAAAATAGGAATCCAATAGTAACAAAATTAAAAATGATATAACCTACCACAAAATAATTTAATAAGCAATAAATAAAACAGTAGTACCAAGCAATTAGCACCAGTCATAGACCTGGACCCTTGCTATTGTAGCGAACGAAATTAGTAAACATCATACAATGGATCCGTAAGCCCTTATACAATGGGGAAAAAGTCTGCAGTTTCTTTTGTTAAGAGGATTTACAAGACTGCACTATTATCAACTTGCTATAACAATGCTAAGCTCAAAAACTTCTGACAAAAGGCTGGGAAGTCACAAACTAGCAATTGGATTTTCCTAGGTAACTTGTGGAAAGAGTTAATCCCAAACTAATTTCAACTAGTACATGTAGCTGACAGCGGGTGACTCCTTTGCAGCGTAAGGTAGATGCCGACAGTAGATAGCCGCGCCCTTAAAGAAAACTCCATTTGGTCAACCCTGGAAATTTTATATTATGAGGCAACTAATTTAAAGGGAGGGGACGAGGCCACAAACTTCTAAGTTTAACACCCACGATAACGCCCTTAAGGTAAAATTTACCAATCAAAATTAGTATAACATAAAATGTTTGTGAGACGATAAGACTTTTGGTGGAAGGGACTAATGCCGGCCCACTCGGAATTAATAAATATTTTTATTTAGCGAAAACTAGTCAGTTCAGCAGTTAGTTAGTTAGAGTTCAGTTCTGTTAGTACAGTTCGTCAGCTGGGTGGTCAGTAGCGACTAGCGGGTGTGCCAGTGCAGGACACATCGCTGTCGATAAACGAAATAAATTAAGGCACACCGCTTTTGTATAAGTTTCAGCGTGTCGTCGAGTGTTATAACCATTATTATTTCTGATTCACCAAGAGCCTTCTCGTCAAATTCGTCGTCCAATACGACGAATGTAATTCAAGTGACAATAAAAGTGCATTGTCAATTTCAAGACATCACACTGGGCCTACTGTTTTTCCCCAAGTGAACATCCTTTCTTCACGGATTCCCGAGATTTAAGTCCATTGTTCTACCGAAACCTGAACCCATCTAGTCCGACTTTAGGTATCATGCAAGCATGAATCCTATGAGGTGAGTTGTTTAAACAAAATGTTCTCCGATGAATTTTTAATTATCTTGTTTTGTTTATATTTTCTTTCTGCCATTTATTCCTGTTTGTAATTATTGCATTTGAATTCAGTCACTTTTTCAAAATTTCACTCATTTGTCATTAAATGTCCATTTCCTTTTAATAATTATTTTTATATGTGACCACAGTACTTTGGTGGTTCGAATCCCCATAGTGGAAGAAATTTTGCCATGGAATTCGGTCAGTACGGGACCAGTGTCCACCCAACATCATGAGGAATTTGGGTAGCTACAATGAGTAGTGGCTCCAGGTTGAGAAAACTAGCTATAACAGCTGGGAGACCAACATGCTGACCACATGTCATCCCTACACTGGCAATGGTGGTCTACCTCTGTGATTAGTACATGTGGATGTGAGGCCAACAGCCTTCTATGCCTTACATGCTATGGAGTTTTCTATGTGACCCTATATTTATAGAATTTTTTTTTTCAATGACCCAGATTAACATTTCAAACATTTATGCTGGCATGCCATGGCGTAGAAATGGTCCACAAATGGTGCTTGTGAGAATGGTCGGTGGATCCAAAATATATATATATATCCTCCTGGCAAGGTCTGATGGACCCATTAACCAACGGCATGTGTGGCCCTCCAGTCATACTGGGGGTTTATGTGAGTGGGTGATGTAACCACCATTACAAATAAAAAATTGGTGCCCGCTTAAAAAACGGTTACATTTATGCTGAACTAATGGCAAATCCTTCAGACAAAAAGATGCAGAAACGAATGAAGAACATCTACAAACCTGTGAAGTATTGCCTGTTGGATCCACCATAGAGAAATATTGGAGAGCAAGAACGCTAATGGCTTCGTTGCCAAGGCCCAGCATTTGAAAACAACAATATATATTTCTGATGTTTTCTCATGGCGTTGGTGTAATTGTAACCCACTTCTGAGGTTGGGACACTGGAAAGGAATTACACTGCCCCAATAATGTGACGGAAGGTGATGATGATAGTGGTGCTCCAGGAGAGTCCTTAATTTTAAACTTAATCTAAAGTGAATGTGAATGATGATGATAATGATGGCCAGATGTTGTTTGGGGACCATTTGGGCCTTATACTTTACTGACATTTGTCTTACAGGTGAGGAAAACTCTGAAAAAACCTCACCCAAGAAACTTGTCCTGACCGAGTCTCGAACTTGAGCCCACTGCATGACAGGGCAGCACACTACCTCAAGACCACAATGGTGGACTAGAAAATAATATACATACGTACAGAGTGATCAGTCAAAGAGCGGGGGTCTTTCACTGTAAACTCAGAATTCTCCACTCTTTCCTTAACTCAGCTTTCCTTTTATATCCACATACAAACCATTTATTTTAATATTGTCTATCATCTGATGTCTTTTTTTGCCTCTAACTTTCTTTCCGTTGACCATTCCTTCTAGGGCATCTGTCTTTTTGTATCCACATACAAACCATTTATTTTAATATTGTCTATCATCTGATGTCTTTTTCTGCATATAACTTTCTTTCTGTTGACCATTCCTTCTAGGGCATTTGCCTTTTTGTATCTGCATACAAACCATTTATTTTAATATTGTCTATCATCTGATGTCTTTTTCTGCCTCTGACTTTCTTTCCTTCTAGGGCATTTGTCAGCAGGCAGTTTCTTCTTAGCCAGTGGCCAATCTAATTTCTTTTCCTCTTCTTTATGAGTTCCCAACATTGTTCTTCCTTCACCTACTCTGTCTAGCACATCTTTTTATAAAATAAACCTATTAGCAGTCATCCTCAACTGTGTTAAAATATCATATTAAAAATTATATTTTATGATTATTCACCTCAACCGAATTTGATATGAAATTTCTTAGTATTGATTAGCACATCTTTATTTTTTATTTTATCTGTCCATTTTATATGTTCCATCCTTCTCCATATCCACATCTTAAAAGCTTCTAGTTGCTTTTCCTCGTTCCGTCATAATATCCAAGTCTCTGCACCATACAATGCTACACTCCACACAACGCACTTCACTAGCCTCTTCCGTAATTATTTTATAAATATGAATAATTTTTTTTTTTTTTTCAGGATCCAATATATGTACTTGAAAACAGTGTACCAATAGACTCCAGTTATTACTTGGAAAATCAGTTGTCGAAGCCATTGTTAAGAATCTTCACTCCCATCCTAGGAGACAAAGCGGAATCCATTTTATTAAGTAAGTAAATGCAATATAATAAATTTGGGAATTTTTAACACTATGAGGTTTTATTGATAAGAATCAAATGAATCGTGAATTCTTCTTACCTCATACTTCTATGTTTTTTAAACATAGAAGTATGAAGTAAGAAGAATTCACGATTCATTTGATCTTATAAGTAAATACAAATACATGGCTATTATGAAATAAATATACAACTTTAACATTATATTTGAAGAGAATTATACTATTTAAAAAAAATTGCATTAAATCACCTCATATCCTTCTTCTTATTAAACCAGTTTCAGGACCTAATTAGGTTATAATGTAATTTTTTTTGTTAAAATTTATATAGGTGGACATCTTGCATAGAATCCATGTTACTCAACATGTACTCTGTTAATCTAATGAATGGAACCACTATAAATATTTTTTCTTGTAATATAGGAGGTGATCATACTCGTACAAAAGCAGTAGTAACTTCGCGTGTTGGAGCACTATCAGCATTTACCCGCAAGAAGGAAACGTGTATCGGTTGCAAAGCTGTGCTCTCAGATTCAGGAACTCCACTTTGCCAGCACTGCTTACCAAAAGAATCTTTCCTGTATCAACAAGAACTCGCCCGTTTCAATTCCCTGGAAGACAGGTTCTGTAGGTTATGGACCGAGTGTCAACGTTGTCAAGGATCTCTCCACGAGGAAGTGCTCTGCACTAGGTAATTATTTATTTTAAATTGGTTTGTAGAATGTGTTGAGTCAATAAGTTGATTTTTTAATTTATAAATGAGTTGAATAAAATGTTTTTACATCTCACTAATATCTTCAACATCTATAAAGATAATGAAATCTCTGTTAAACAAGATGGCAAACTGTCTTCTTGGAAAAAGATCAACACTGGAGTAAGACAGGGATGTGGACTTTCACTGGTGCTTTTCATTATATATATGAATAGATTAATAAACGAATTGAGGAAAACACAACGAGGATATATACCCATCAATAGAAACCTCAAACTCGATGCTATTCTTTTTGCAGATGATTTAGCTCTTCTGGCACTTTCCGAAAATGATTTGCAACGATCAATTTATAATTTACAAAAAATAGGTGCCAAATTTAATATGGAAATATCAATTAACAAAACTAAAATTATGGCATTTCATGGGAAGGACCCCATACAAAGTAAAATCTGATTCCAGAATAAAATTTTAGAGAGATCTAATCAATTTAAATATCTTGGATATTATCTCTCTATCTGGGATGAAAAGAATATCCCTGAAAAAATTACTAGTTATAATAAAAGTTTGGGAATTATTAATCAAGTTATGAAACCATCCCTTGTACAAAAAAAACACCAGATTACGTTAATATAACACTTTGGCTAGACCAGTGTTGACCTATGGTAATGAAGCATGGACACTAAAAAGAAAACATGAAAGCAGAATAACGCCTTGTGAAATGAGATTCATGCACAGAACAGCGGGTTACACCAGATGGGATCGGAAAAGGAACACCGATATCTTAAAAGAATTAAAGACTACAACAATTTTGGAATATATTAAACAGTACCAACTAAATTGGAAACACCATCTTGAAAGAATGAGTTCAAATCAGATCCCCAAAGCTGTTTATAATTATATACCAAGAGGACAGAGATCTCTGGGCCGTCTTATGAAACGCTGGAAGGAAAATTTTCTATAGGATCGTAACAGGCCTTGGCCTAATACTTTGTAGGAAGAAGAAGAAGAAGAAAGATATCTGACCTCATAAAGTTCCATGTTTTCACGATACCGGTTTCAAAGACCATTTGACTTCATCTTCAGTCATAGTCCAGCTATGATTGAATCAATGTCATGGCTGACAATGAGAGGGAATCCTCTTCAGTTCCTGTGTTTGAAAACATGAAATATGAGGTAAGATAAAATAAGAATAGGCTCATTCGTAATTGAAGAACCTCATAATGTTATTTCCCATAATAAATTTATGAACGAAGTCCAACTGATGAAATTTTGCTGTTACCGCCATCTCCTGAACTGCTATGAACTTGGAGATTAAATTTTGCTCACTTGGAACTTCAAAATTCATCCATCTATTGAACCTTTATCATCATCATCATCAAGGTATGGGCCTGTTGGCCCGTTCCGCTCCCCGGCGCACTACATGCCGCAGGTGCAGGTCGTCCTTCCAACGACGTTTTGGTCTTCCTACATTTCTTCGGCCTAGAGGCCTATAATGAAGCAGCTGTTTTGATAAATGATTATTTGGCATTCTTTGTATATATTCAAACCAATTATGTTTATTTGTGTGTACTTTTTTTTTTATATTATAGATTTGTAGTTCATCTCTGATATCTTGACTTCTCTTTTGATCTTTTAGAGATACACCTGCAACTGATCTGAGAAATCTCATTCCTCTTTATATGAAGTTAAATTAGAGTTGTTTTTTGACTCACCTCATATTTCGTGATTTTATAGAAAAATCAATATAAGGTTTAATTTAAAATTTATATTTGAAATTCTTTATACCTCACCTCATATCCAGTCTTCTAATTATTAGAATACTGGATGTGAGGTTAGATATAAAGAATTTTAATATAAATCTTTCATGGGTCTATATTTGTTCTTCTGAATGTATATTTTTTTCCCAAGCTATTAATTCCAAAGACGTCGCTAAATTTATTAAATTAATATTGATAAGACAAAGCTATTACTATGATAGAAATAAGTAAATTAATGAACACAACTAAATTATTATAATCAATGTTAAAGAGAAAAATTTTAAAATCATTAGGAAGTTACATTATGAGGTTTAATTTAATATTTGAGTTTGTATTTTTTGGCATTCTTACCTCATATGTTTATTTTGTTGGATGATCGTTTCAACAAGCTGAAGATGGAGCAATAACTTTGATACGATCATCGAACAAAATAAACATATGAGGTAAGAATGTTAAAGAATACAAACTCAAATATTAAAGAGAAAAATGTTTGCCTGAACTGGGAATCAAATCCCGAACCTTCAGCTTTACATGCTGATGTCTGACCACTGAGCTAATTCAGGCTACATTCCCATCCAAGCATAAATCCTTCCTTTACCTTATCTCTTGGTCCCACATTCAATGCAATGAATCTTCATTTACAAATATACAATGATTGCATCTACGTTAAGAAAACATTTTCTTCTATCAAATTTGCTTCTTGTATACAGAATACATCTATAATTTCACCACATCTATATCTTCTTTATTCGTTATAACCTGAAGTTCTGCTTTTTTTTATTGGGACATTCCACCCGCATTCCATTGTAAGACTTTGATGTTATTTGTCTTTTCTCCCAAAACAGTCCCTTCCCGGAGATCCAAATGGGGGACTTTTACTCCGGAATCTTATGCTTTGGGAAGCATATTGAACATCTTTTGTAGTTCATTTTGCATGACCCAGAGTGCACCTGCTAGTATTGCCAGCAGAGGCGAACTACAGTACACTCACTTATTTTAGGAATTCACACTATGAGGTATAATTATTTAGGTAGAATCTTTTATCACTCACCTCATATTGTGAGGTGAGTGATAAAAAATTCTACCTAAATACATTACACTTATATTTAATTAATGTTGGGAAGTAAACATTATGAGGTATAATCATTAAAAATCATCGGAAAACATATTGTTTAAATAACTCACCTCATAGGATTCATGCTTCCATGATATCGCGATTTCAAACATAATCATGTTCATCGTCAGCCATAACTCCGACTGTTGAAATTCTTCGGCCGTCAACTATTCTATTGTCGCCATCTTCAGTGCTGCTATCTATGGTTGAATTTATGAACTTCGAAATCAATGTAATTTCGTTAGGGATATCAAAATTCATTGATCTATTTTTGTTTTTCTGAATGTATATTTTTTCCCAAACTGTCAATTCCAAAGGTTTCTCTACTTGTTTTAAAGTTTAGCTTCTCTTCCAATTTTATGATGTTCTAATAAACTATGTGCAGCAATTGCAGATTTTTCAATTTCACAATTTTTAATATTTCTGAAATGTTCTTTTGTCCGAATTTCCAAATTCCTTTTTGTTTTTCCTATATAAACTTTATTGCAATCTTCACAATTTATTTGATAAATTCCAGATTTCTTACTGTCTGGAACTTTGACTTTTTTATTGGTACTTAGAAGATTACCCAGACTAAATTTATTTATTGGTGCCAAAAAAATGTTGTATTTGTCAAAAATTTTTTGAAATTTCCTATGCATTTCAGGATGGTAAGTAATTTTCTTGTATTTTTTCTTTTCTTTGCAATTTTGTAAAGTAGTATATTCATTAAGTCTTTTATTGTGTTTGAATTTCTTCAACTTATTTATAATTAATTC
The DNA here is from genome assembly GCA_030220185.1 of Diploptera punctata. Classification (NCBI taxonomy): domain Eukaryota; kingdom Metazoa; phylum Arthropoda; class Insecta; order Blattodea; family Blaberidae; genus Diploptera; species Diploptera punctata. The sequence continues at coordinate 440,233 of JASPKZ010006043.1, forward strand.
TTTATCAAAACCATTTAATCTAGCAGTGTTTAAGATATGTTTAAACTCTTTATTGAAATTTTCTTCGTTTAATGGTACATTTGTCAATCTGTAAATTAAGCTATTGAATATTGCATGCTTATGAGCAATGTGATTGAAGCCTGATGATTTAATGTAATTATCTGTATGAGTTCCTTTTCTAAATATATCAAATTCAATTTTCAGTGTTTGATCATTCCTAATTATACATAAATCCAAAAAAGGAATTTTGTATTCTTTTTCTAATTCGACGGTAAACTTTACTGATTCATCCTGAAGGTTTAATAATTTAAGAGCATCTTCAATATCTTTAGAATTTATTATTGCAAAAATATCATCCACATATCTGTACCAAGTCTTAAACATCCATGGGTATGCTTTAGTGATTTGACACTCCAAGTAACTCATGAACAAATCAGCTAAAAATGGTGAAAGCGGATTACCCATTGACAAACCCGAAACCTGTTGGTAAAATTTTTCATTATAGGTAAAATAAGAATTACTGACACATAGCTTAGTAAGAGTTATATATTCCTCTAATATTTCATTTTTAATATTTAAAGAACTTAACCATTTCCTCAAAAAATTTAACATTTTTTCAACTGGTATACTAGGAAACAATGAAATTACATCAAATGAAACCAATCTGTCATCTCCGATGATTTTTAATGATTATACCTCATAATGTTTACTTCCCAACATTAATTAAATATAATTAAAGACTACTCAAGTCTAGGGAAGAAAAAAGTTTACGACTTTGAAATTCAAGATGGCGTCAAATACAATGAATAACCTTGAATCGGCTAATACATTTAACGAACTTTTTCATGGACAAAAACGAGATATTAAGAAATTTCTCAAACTTAAATTAAAAAAGAAGAAAATTTTGGCAGATATTAAATTCATAGATAGATGCATTCGTAACAATATAGCTCCTAAATTTATCAGAAAAATAGTGAAATTTAATAACAACAGTAAACAACAAAAGATGGCAGAAAATAAAGTTTTACAAGCAGAAAAAAACAAATTTTATTCAAATCTTCAGAATTTGGATTTGGAAATGTATCATCTTCATATGAAATTAGTTAAAAAACTAGGTTATGTTTGTTTTGAAAACTTAATTAAAAATCATTTTGAATATTTGAATTTGGAAATAAAGAAAAAAGTAAACATACAAAAGAAGAAATTCAGGAATTTAGTTCAAAAATATAATGCAGATATCAAGGACAAAATTAATACTGAAGATAAAGAAAAAAGAAAAGTTGAGGCAACATCAAATAGTTTTCAACAAATAATAGATCACAATGAAGAAAATGTAGTGAATCTGTCAGAAGTGGTTTTAGATAATGAAGAAATTAAATTACTTAATAATGGCCTAAAAACCTGCATCAGTTTTTCAGACAAAGTTGAAGATTACATTGCTGATATTGAAATTGGAATAAATGATATGACAATTGAAGATAAGGTAATTATTAGGAAAGAAATTGGAAAAGTTTTAGAAGAAATTAAAGACTCTCAAAAACATTTAAAAGCAAAGAAAAATTTGGCAATTTTGAATAAAATTAACAACAAAAATTTAATACTTTCGAAAGCAGACAAAGGAAATAAAATAGTTATTCTTGACAAATTGGATTATACTGCGAGGATGGACAATCTCTTAGAATCAAAAGAATTTTTGGAATTGAAAAAAGATCCTTTACCTAAAGCTATTAAATCATTTGATAATACTTTGAAACAAATAAAATATACTTTAACAAAACAAGAAAAATTTAAATTAAAAGTGTCCAATCCATCGAATCCTAGAATGTACGGTCTACCAAAGATTCATAAAATTGGTAATAAGATGAGACCTATAGTCAACAACATTGGTTCACCATGCTATTATTTATCTAAATGGCTAGTACAAAAATTTAATGAGTTTCCCAAATTTGACACTAAAAGTATTCAGAACTCTTTGGAATTGGTTGACAAATTGAAAAATATGAGTCTAGGACATGATGACAGATTGGTTTCATTTGATGTAATTTCATTGTTTCCTAGTATACCAGTTGAAAAAATGCTAAATTTTTTGAGGAAATGGTTAAGTTCTTTAAATATTAAAAATGAAATATTAGAGGAATATATAACTCTTACTAAGCTATGTGTCAGTAATTCTTATTTTACCTATAATGAAAAATTTTACCAACAGGTTTCGGGTTTGTCAATGGGTAATCCGCTTTCACCATTTTTAGCTGATTTGTTCATGAGTTACTTGGAGTGTCAAATCACTAAAGCATACCCATGGATGTTTAAGACTTGGTACAGATATGTGGATGATATTTTTGCAATAATAAATTCTAAAGATATTGAAGATGCTCTTAAATTATTAAACCTTCAGGATGAATCAGTAAAGTTTACCGTCGAATTAGAAAAAGAATACAAAATTCCTTTTTTGGATTTATGTATAATTAGGAATGATCAAACACTGAAAATTGAATTTGATATATTTAGAAAAGGAACTCATACAGATAATTACATTAAATCATCAGGCTTCAATCACATTGCTCATAAGCATGCAATATTCAATAGCTTAATTTACAGATTGACAAATGTACCATTAAACGAAGAAAATTTCAATAAAGAGTTTAAACATATCTTAAACACTGCTAGATTAAATGGTTTTGATAAAGAATTAATTATAAATAAGTTGAAGAAATTCAAACACAATAAAAGACTTAATGAATATACTACTTTACAAAATTGCAAAGAAAAGAAAAAATACAAGAAAATTACTTACCATCCTGAAATGCATAGGAAATTTCAAAAAATTTTTGACAAATACAACATTTTTTTGGCACCAATAAATAAATTTAGTCTGGGTAATCTTCTAAGTACCAATAAAAAAGTCAAAGTTCCAGACAGTAAGAAATCTGGAATTTATCAAATAAATTGTGAAGATTGCAATAAAGTTTATATAGGAAAAACAAAAAAGGAATTTGGAAATTCGGACAAAAGAACATTTCAGAAATATTAAAAATTGTGAAATTGAAAAATCTGCAATTGCTGCACATAGTTTATTAGAACATCATAAAATTGGAAGAGAAGCTAAACTTTTAAAACAAGTAGAGAAACCTTTGGAATTGACAGTTTGGGAAAAAATATACATTCAGAAAAACAAAAATAGATCAATGAATTTTGATATCCCTAACGAAATTACATTGATTTCGAAGTTCATAAATTCAACCATAGATAGCAGCACTGAAGATGGCGACAATAGAATAGTTGACGGCCGAAGAATTTCAACAGTCGGAGTTATGGCTGACGATGAACATGATTATGTTTGAAATCGCGATATCATGGAAGCATGAATCCTATGAGGTGAGTTATTTAAACAATATGTTCTCCGATGATTTTTTTACATTACACTTGTTTTTTTAGAAATATTTAGGAGGAAAGAAATGAAGAGATCCTCTATGTCTTGAATACTCTAATACCATTGGGTTCAAAGAAAACAAGAGTTCAGTCAAGGTAGACTGGATACGGAAGTTGAAAGAGGGAATTGGTACATGGAAAGGAATAAATACCAATTTAGATATAAGAAACGATAGAAGGAGCAAAACACAAGTAAGTGGAAGTAATGATTTTGCTCAGCTTGTGCACCTTGTGGTCGCCATTCACATATCCCCTAGATGGGGACCCCTGAGGGGATCACTTGATGTTCTGCGCTGATCTTCAGAAAATAGTTGGAACACCATTCCAAATTGCTGAATATTATTGGGAAGCCCACAAGTGAATGATGACAAATCAAGAGCTTCAGAACATTTGAATACTACTATTACTACTTAAGAAAACATTTATCATTGATTACAATAATTTAGTTGTGTTCATTAATTTACTTATTTCTGATGTTTTTATTATTAATTTAACATTTCTCAATGAAAGATAAATTAAATTTAAAGAGAAAAATTTTTGCCTAGACCGGGACTCGAACCCGGGACCCTTGGCTTTCCGGGCCAAGTGCTCTACCAACTGAGCTACCGAGGCGAGTTACGATCTAGACGCAAATTTTTCTCTTATATACGTTGTAATTCCCTATCGCCAAATGCTTTTGAAACCATTGTTTCTATCTTTGCAAATGGCGGCTTCTTAGTTAAGAAGACATTTATTGGAAATTTAACATTACTTTAAAAGCCAGTAAGGCCTCTAATGATGTTTTTATTATTAATTTAACATTTCTCAATGAAAGATAAATTAAATTTGAAGAGAAAAATTTTCGCCTAGACCGGGACTCGAACCCGGGACCCTTGGCTTTCCGGGCCAAGTGCTCTACCAACTGAGCTACCGAGGCGAGTTACGATCTAGACGCAAATTTTTCTCTTATATACGTTGTAATTCCCTATCGCCAAATGCTTTTGAAACCATTGTTTCTATCTTTGCAAATGGCGGCTTCTTAGTTAAGAAGACATTTATTGGAAATTTAACATTACTTTAAAAGCCAGTAAGGCCTCTAATGATGTTTTTATTATTAATTTAACATTTCTCAATGAAAGATAAATTAAATTTGAAGAGAAAAATTTTCGCCTAGACCGGGACTCGAACCCGGGACCCTTGGCTTTCCGGGCCAAGTGCTCTACCAACTGAGCTACCGAGGCGAGTTACGATCTAGACGCAAATTTTTCTCTTATATACGTTGTAATTCCCTATCGCCAAATGCTTTTGAAACCATTGTTTCTATCTTTGCAAATGGCGGCTTCTTAGTTAAGAAGACATTTATAATGTTGAGTGATTCCGGGTTCTGTGGCCGTGGTCCATAGTTGGTGTTGATACCAGACGTTTTGCCCTCAACTGCGGAGGGCATCTTCAGTGGCGAGTGCTTCTAGGCGTGTTTCCTGGTCGGAAGCTCTACTTAGAGTGAACGCTGCGGGTGTTGTATTGATACTAGTGGTGGGAGCAGGGTGAGCGGGCGTGGCTCTTGCTGATTGGCTAATGGTCGTCTCCTTGTTGTCCCTAGTGTTGATGCATTTATTTTCTAGTGTACGGTACCAGGCCTTAGACAGTTTAATACCTTCCTCTTTTCTGTTAATATTTTCCTTATGCTTGTGTATTTCTATAGCCTCTCGATATAATCTAGGGAAATAATAGGAAGTTGTGGCTAAAACTTGTGTATCATCGAATAGAATCTGGTGTCCATTCATAATGGCATGTTCTGCTACAGCCGATTTATCCATTTCTCCTTGTCTGCAGTTTCTTTTGTGTTCTGATAAACGGGTGGCTATACTTCTTTTTGTGGTCCCTATGTATGGTTTACCACACGAACAAGGAAGTCGATATACGCCGCAAGTGGAGAGAGGTGGCCGAGGATCCTTAGCTGAGCGAAGGCAGTCTTCTATTTTTCTTGTAGGTCTGTAAACTGTTTTTATGTTGTATTTTCGTAGGAGTTTTCCGATACGATCTGTGACTCTTTGTACATATGGTAAGTAGGCTATGCTGGTTGAGGGTGTGTTATCCATTCTGACGTGCTGTCTTCGTGGATGTATGGTTTGTCTTATTTCCTTGGATGTGTAGCCATTTTTCTGGAAACAATTGAACAGATGGTGTTGTTCTTGTTTAAGGTGTTGTGGTTGGCATAACTTAGTCGCTCTGTCGAACAGTGTCTTAATGACACCTCGCTTTTGTCTTGGATGGTGGTTAGAGTCTTTGTGCAGATATCGGTCTGTGTGTGTAGGTTTTCTGTAAACTGTATGTTGAATTTCCCCATTGCCAGTCCTTATTATTTGAACATCCAGGAAAGGAAGTCTTCCATTATCTTCTTTTTCCATAGTGAACTGTATTTTGTTGAACCCGGAATCACTCAACATTATGATTACCGGCCGTGAAAGCCTGCATTCAACTAAGAAGACATTTATTGGAAATTTAACATTACTTTAAAAGCCAGTAAGGCCTCTAATGAGTCCCGGTCTAGGCGAAAATTTTTCTCTTCAAATTTAATTTATCTTTCATTGAGAAATGTTAAATTAATAATAAAAACATCATTAGAGGCCTTACTGGCTTTTAAAGTAATGTTAAATTTCCAATAAATGTCTTCTTAACTAAGAAGCCGCCATTTGCAAAGATAGAAACAATGGTTTCAAAAGCATTTGGCGATAGGGAATTACAACGTATATAAGAGAAAAATTTGCGTCTAGATCGTAACTCGCCTCGGTAGCTCAGTTGGTAGAGCACTTGGCCCGGAAAGCCAAGGGTCCCGGGTTCGAGTCCCGGTCTAGGCGAAAATTTTTCTCTTCAAATTTACTTATTTCTATCATAGTAATAGCTTTAGCTTCTCAATATTAATTTAATAAATAATGCTATAGCTGTGTGGAGTCCCTTCATGTCGTCTTCATGTAGAAGCCATTCATTATGTATTTGTGACTGATGATTCATTGCATTTGAATGTGGGACCAAGAGAGTAAAGTAAAGGGAGGATTTATGCTTGGATGGGAATGTAGCCAGAATTAGCTCAGTGGTCAGAGCATCAGTAAGGAAAGTTGAAGGTTTGGGTTTCGATTCCCAGTTCAGGCAAACATTTTTCTCTTTACCATTGATTACTTCTCTAAATGTTTTAAAAGTTTAGTTTCTCTTCCAATTTTGTGATTCTCTAGCAAACCCAGTTTTTCAATTTCATCATTTTTAATATTTCTAAAGTGTTCTTTTGTATGAGTCTAAATTCCTTTTAGTTTTCCTTATATATACTTTCTTGCAGTCATTGCAACTAATTTGATAAATTCCAGGTTTCTTACTATCTGGAACATAAATCTTTTTATTAGTTATTAGAAGATTGCCCAGACTACATTTGTTATTCTGCAGGAGTCCTAAAAATCTTCTTCTTCTTCCTCTTCTTCCTTCCAAGTATTAGGCCAAGGCCTGTTACAATCCTATAAAAAATTTTCCCTCCAGCGTTTCATAGGACGTCCCAGAGATCTTTGTCCTCTTGGTATATAATTTTATACAGCTTTGGGGATGCGATTTGAACTCATTCTTTCAAGATGGTGTTTCCAATTTAGTTGGTACTGTTTAATATATTCCAAAATTGGCGTAGTCTTCAATTCTTTTAAGATATCAGTGTTCCTTTTCCGATCCCATCTGGTGTAACCCACTGTTCTGTGCATGAATCTCATTTCACAAAGCGTTATTCTGCTTTCATGTTGTCTTTTTAGTGTCCATGCTTCACTACCATAGGTCAACATTGGTCTAGCTAAAGTGTTACATAAACGTAATCTGGTGTATTTTTTTTGTACAAGGGATGGTTTCATAACTTAATTAATAATTCCCAAACTTTTATTATAACTAGTAATTTTTTCAGGGATCTCCTTTTCCAAAAATCTAACTATTTATTAATATTGATTACAATAGCTTAGTAGTATGTTATTTATTTATTTTGATGATAGAATAACTTTAGCTTCTTAATATTAATTTACTTAATTCATCTTTCTTTTTCCTTTTATTGCAGCCGTGACTGTCCCATATTCTACATGCGCAAGAAAGTTCAGTTGGATTTGTCAAATCAGGACAAAATTCTTCAGAGATTTGGTGATCCAACATGGTAATCTTCAAGATATGTTTTGAGCTTTTTTGTCCTGTTTGAACTTTAAAAGAAGATATTCTTTGTTATTAATTAATATTGTAATTAGATAATATTAATAATAAAATTTTACTTGTACTATTTTCATGTTGGTATTACCTAATAACCATATCCAAACTAAATATATGTAGGTAGGAAATAACACTATGATGTTTATATTATTTTTGGTCTGGACATCTTACCTCAATATTAATGTTGATTTGTTCTTGGACATGTTTCAAAACAATTCTGTTTTATCTTCAGCTTTCCCAGAATATTACTATGATGTTTATTTTAATTAAATTTGAGTTGTTTTCTGACTCACCTCATATTTCTTGATTTTTATGCAGACTTGAGTTTCATCACTGAATTCGTGACATTGTTGATGCATCACAACTGCCGCCTTGTGATTGTCCCTCCTACAAATAGATTTCTGCAATCTCTGGCTGACCAATGAACTTCCAAATCAATCCCAACTCATTTTCACCGGGTATTTCAAAATTCATAGTTTTCTTTTTATTCTTGCATATGTAAAGTTTTCTCCAAATTGTGAGTTCCTTTGATTTTTCTAACTGTTTAAGTATTTTCAATGTTTTTATTTAAATTAACACATTCCAATTCTGGATAGAATCTAAATGAATAAAGAAAAATTAATGCTTGAACTGAGATTTGAATCCTGGACCCCTAAGTTCTACATACTAGTGTGCTGTCCAATTTTGCCTTAGTTTCAATTCTGTGCTTTTCTGACCAATCATGTGCAACTATTTCAGATTTTTCTATTTCTCCATTTTTAACATCTTTAAGGTGTTCTTTCAATCTTGTATTTAAATTCCTGATTTGTTGCCGTCTTCAATCTTTTCATTTCTGTTGGTTTTGATTAATTTATTCAAACTGTAATCATTTTTTGGTGCTAATTTAATGTTAAATTTGTTGAAAATTTTTTGAAACTTGTTAAATACTAAAGGCTGGTATGTAAATTTCTTGTGAAAATAAATAAATTCAAGAAACAAAAAATGATAAATGAAAGTACTCTTCAGACAGATAAAGAAATTGGTAAAAAAATTCAAGAAAACTGCTACTGCAGTTTTACGTGGAATTTCTGGAATAATATTTGGTTTCTTTACTTTTTTTTATTACATAGGTCTTGGTTTTGTTTGATTTTATATTTGTTTTTAATTAGTCTTTTTATGGATATGAAAGGTAAGTTTTTAGTTGTATTCTGAATTAAATTGGAGCCTTTTTGGCAAGAAAATCAGCAATGTCATTTCCAGCAATTCCACAATGTGCAGGTATCCATTGCAATTGAATTCTTTTCTGTAATTTTTGAAGTTGTTGAATCATTTTGTGGCACTGTTTAATTTGGATTGACTTCATACATAAGAAATGTAAATAAAAAAATCTGTAGTAGCTGTTCACGTTTGGTCAGAAAAACATAAAATTGATGTAGACACCAGATTATTAAAACAGAAAACACAAATGAACTCACCATTGAAAAAATCTATACCCATTATAAATGGAGAGAATCATGAATTTTGAAATTCCTGGAGAGAGAGATTTGATATGCAAATTCTTTGGACCACAAAAAGAGGAAGTAGGAGTTGACATCCAGTGCTGACAATTGTCAGTCTGGACAAGCTGAAGATAAAACAGAGATGTTTTGAAACACATCCTAAAGAAATCAACTAATATGACTCTAGATTAAATTAAACCTGATACTGATTTCTTCATATAAAAATTCAATAATGTGACTCAACTTATTCATTAAGAAGAATCTCATAATGTTACTTCCTATTGGAAAATTCAAACTGAATTTTTTTTTCTCCTTCATTTACTCATATTTCATATTAACAGGTATGTGTGTATATTTTAATATAATAAATTTGGGAATTTTTTCACATCCATCCATAGCAATTCTGCCCAAAGGCAGGTCCTTCACTGCAATCATAGCATTTTCATGCTATGCTTGCAGCTTTACTAGGGAATTATAGGTGTGATAGCTTCCCATTGCTTTCCACACCGATGAAGGATGATGATGAAGGCCATATGATTTCTGGGACTTGTTTGGGCCTTAAAGTTTTCCTGACATTTGTCTTTCAGGTGAGGAAAAACCCCGATAAAAACATCACCCAGAAAAACTGCCCCGACCGGGGATCGCACCTGGGCCTGCTGCGTGACAAGGCAGCAGGCTACCTTGAGACCACAGTGGTGGACTTTTTTTATGCAATTTTCAATAGTCTATTACACAGATTAATAAATATTCCTCTTAATGTAGAAGATTTTGATAATGAATATATTAAAATTGTATATATTGCTAAAATAAATGGTTTTGATGAAGACATGATAAAGAATAAATTAAAGAAATTTAAACAACGTAAAAGGTTACAGGAATATATCACCTTACAACATGATTCCAAGAAAGATGAAAAATTCAAGAAATTTCAGAAAATTTAATATAACATTGGCTCCAATTAACAAATTCAGCCTGAGTAATCTTCTGTTAACTAATAATAAAGTTAACACCCTAGACAACAAAAAATCTGGAATTTATCAAATTGATTGCAATAGGATATATATATATAGGAAAAACAACAAAGAACTTGGAAACTCATAAAAAACAGCACTTCAGAAACATAAAGAATTGAGAAATTGAAAAATCTGGAATTTATCAAATTGATTGCAATAGGATATATATAGGAAAAACAAAAAAGAACTTGGAAACTCGTAAAAAAACAGCACTTCAGAAACATAAAGAATGGAGAAATTGAAAAATCAACTATAGCAGCACATAGTTTATTAGAGAATCATAGAATTGAAAAAGAAGCAAAACTTTTGAAACATCTATCTAAACCTTTGGATTTAACAGTTTGGGAAAAGATATATATTAAAAAAACCATACTAGAACCATTAACTTCGAGATTTCCGGATGAACCAAGCTTGATTACAAAGTTCTTCAAAAATACACCAGATGGCAGTTTAGAAAATGATTCCTGCAAAAGAACACTAGATGGCAGTTTGGATAATTACCGGCAAAAGAACAAATTGACAGTCATGAAAACAGGTGACAATGGTCACCGATACTGTGGTGCTATGTTTAAAAAAAAACATAGAAATATGAGGTAAGAAGAAGTCACGATTCATTTGATTCTTGTGTATGTATATTTTCATTAATATTTAAAGGAAGTGACACTATGAGGTTTATTTTAATGTATTAATAACCGAGTTAAAATTGTATGTATATACAATTGTACAGGATTCTAATTTTAAGATCAACCCTAGCGCATAGCAACCGCTCGTTGCTCGGATCTCGCATAATAATCTCACCAAATAAATCTAAGTAACTGTGAAACTAATTAGAGATTATAATGGAATATAATTCATTTTTGTGCTGTTCATTCGTTACTTTATGACCAAAGATGTTCAAAATTACCTCCTTCAGCTTTAATACAATGTTTACACCGGCGAAGATTTTGAAACACACTATCCAATTCCTGCGTTGAAATCTTAATATTTTCTTTAAGTTCCTCTGATGTTCGAGGATTTGAAATCGTGGCTTTATTTGGGACAGTTGCGTTAGGGAATTGATGGCAAAATTTACAGCAACAACTTTTGTAAGATTTCTTCTTTGCGTTTGTCAAAAGTAAACATACTCTCTGTTCAGTTATATACACCATGTTAAACTGAAATCACCACAGTCACAACTGAACACAGATTCGTAAATTTATAAAAAAAAACTCAGGAAACACGTCTGGATCTTACAGTTACAGTAATAATAAATAGGAGTAGAAAGAATGAGAATGGAACTTGCTTTGCTGCACACCTGCCAGTTGAAACAAGGGTGCTTTGACCATTTGGCCTGTCAGCAGGTTGTTAGGTACTAGGGTTGCATCTTTATTGGAAGATCCTGTGTATATATATATATATAACCAATACATCCCTGATGGGGACACATGTGCTCCCTGGTGGGAGTTTCTTAACCAAACTAATTAAGCTTTCATATTTAAAGAGAAAAATTATATGCTCAGACCGGGACTTGAACCCGGGACCCTTGGTTTTCTAGTCCAAGTGCTCTACCATTTGAGCTACCTGAGCAAGTACCGATCTAAACGCAAATCCTTCTCTATATACGTTGAAATTCCCGCCCCAAATGCTTTGAAGCCTTTGCTTCTATCTTTGCAAATGGCGGCTCCTATATTAAGAAGACATATTTGGGAATTATACATTACATTATAAATGCCAGTATGGCTATTTTCGATGTTTTTATTATTAATTTCATACATCTCAATGATGGATAAATCATATTTAAAGAGAAAAATTATACGCTCAGACCGGGACTTGAACCCAAGGGTCCCGGGTTCAAGTCCCGGTCTGAGCGTATAATTTTTCTCTTTAAATATGATTTATCCATCATTAATTAAGCTTATTTACCTACATATGTCAACTAGTGACATGTGGTTAGCACATCGCCTCAATGAGCATCTAGTAGGCATCTAAAGGTATTACTGTATTTTATGGACTTTTTACTTCGAAAAATTACCTCCAAAATTCAGGTGCGTCTTATGCTCGAAATTAATATAAGAATGTCCAGTGTTTGATTTAGAATTCCCACCAGTTTTAAAAATGGCCATATGTTTGATGCCGTGAGAAACCTATTTCTATCTTAAAATATATATGTAGTCAATATGCCCATTTCACCAATTAATGTTTTAAAATGGTCAACAAGTTTCTACAGCCAAGCTGTCATTCTCAAGACCAGATATTGACTGAAGACAGAATTGATAATATTATCAATTCTGTCTTCAGTCAATATCTGGTCTTGAGAATGACAGCTTGGCTGTAGAAACTTGTTGACCATTTTAAAACATTAATTGGTGAAATGGGCATATTGACTACATATATATTTTAATATTATATCACCAAGAAGATCACTTGTGTATTAAATATTTCTATCTGACAACATTGGATTCAACTGGCAGCATCAGTGCACCGATGTGACGAACATGAGTTGCAGGGATTTACAAGCTGGCTAGCATTGTCTCCCTCCCATCACAAACCCAGAACACCATCTAGCCTATGATGTGTCATGATGCCAGTGAACTTGAACAAATGGATTATGAATAAAACCCAACATGAATTCACGCCAAAGGGAGCTTTAAAACAACATACAATCAAACAAGTGTGTCAGTGGATAAAACAGTTGTGGTCTAGAGTGAGAGAAGACATTATTGATAAATCTTTCAAGAAGTGCGGCATAAGTAACACACTCGATGGAAGTGAAGACCATCTTATATATGAAGAGGACAACTATGATGACAAAGAGGAAGAAGAAGAAAATTCAGATGACGATTTCAGGGATTTTAAAGATCAGAACGGTTTTATAAACTAAGATTTTTTTTAGTATGGCTTTGCAATCAAATGATAAAAATGTTTTTTTTTTTAAATTAAGATGCACCTTAGTCCGTAAAATACAGTACTTGGATGGATGAAGGTAGGTTGAATGTTTTTAAAAATGAAACCATAAAATTTAACAGGAATTGTGTGATGTATTTTAAATATTGTATCACATGTTGGATATTTGAGTCAAATGATTGATGTCATAATAAATAAAATAGGAAATATACAATAAATAAAATAGTATGGTAATAGGTGATCATCCTTGTGGATGAAGAAATAGAACACTTTTAGTATAAAACAGATTTTAGAAAACAAATGGGTATAATGGCACTGTACATCAACTATATATATATATACTTCAATAAGGCATACAATTCAGTTAAGAGAATAGAGTTATACAGTAGCCTATAGTATTCTGCTGGAGTTCGGAGTTCCTAAATGATAGTTTAAACTTATTTGAATGTCTCTAAATGGCACAAAGAGTAGGGTATGTGTAGGCAAACAGCTTTTGGATACTTTTGAATTTCACAGTGGGTTAAAGCAAGGAAAATCAGTATCTCCTCTATTAATAAAAATTCTACTAGAATATGCCATCAAATCTTTAGAGGATGAAGAATGCCTGCAACTCAATGGTATTAATAAGCTATAAGTTTATGCTGATGATGTAGTATTATTAGGTGATAGTGAGGAGATACTAAGGGCCAACATACACACACTATTGAGCAACAACAAGGAATTGGGACTGGAAATAAACATCGATAAAACTAAGTATATGCTCAAACTTATAAATACATTATATAATGGAAATGGACTGTTAATGCCAATTAAGGCAAATTTTAAAGAAGTGGCTGAATTCAAATACCAAGGAACAATAATTACAAATGGGAATGAGACAGAAAGAGATTAAACATAGGCTTAATTCAGAAAATGCATTAAGGGACTCTTTGTCGTCCCAACTTCTATGAAAAATTGTTAAACTGAAAATGTATAAAACTGTTGTTCCCCAAGTTATATTATACGGTTGTGACACATGAACTCTTACTTTAAGGGAGGAGAAAAGATTACTAGTATTTGAGAATAAAGTTCTTAGGAAAATTTTTGGACCTGAGCTACATATTTGTGGGAAACCAGATATGATAACACTTAAGTCTCATAGATTGTGATGGGCAGGGCATGTGGCACGAATGGGGAATGAAAGAGGAGGATGAAAACTTCTTAAGAAATCCGGAGGGGAACATTCATAAGGTAGGTCAAGAATGAAATGGGAGAATGATATTAATCTTGATTTTGAGGGAGGTTAATTATACAGAGAATGAATGGAAAATATTAGCCTAGTATAGGGATGAGGAAGAGTTCGGCCATAAATCTCTGGATTCGAAGTATCAGTGAGTTATTAGTTAATATCCCTTTTTGTTGACTAATTAATTTCGGTATCAACATCAACACCCAAATAATATAAGGCAATGAACAAATTGCATTTACCGCTTCCCCTCCGATCCGATCCGTTCACAAATTTCGTTATTTCGGCAAGGACAATAATGTAACCTCTGTGGTTTACGCTGGTAGCACTGATTTGTAGTTTCGGTGGCATATTTGAAAAATGCTACGGTTTATTATACAGCGTGTCGCGCCCGACGTGACGCGAATTCGCGTTTCGCTCGGCGTGATGCTGGTTCCACATGGAGCGCTTACGCTACAGCGCATATGTTTATGGAATTGTCGCCAGATGGCACCACATATATGGAAAATCAAAATGACCAACGTTCATAATAAATTTCCAAATGTGTTTACAAAAATTAATGTATACAAACCTGTCCCTTGCATACCTAATAAAATAAATTGCTTACATACTATTTAGTAAACTGTAAACTAATCTGATGTACACTAAACTGACCCATCGGAATCTAATAAAATGAAGTGATTGAATATTTATTTCTTAAAATATGGTTTGGAATTAAATGCAAATGTTGGTAATTCACACATATGTCCTGCCATCTGGTGGATTTAATTTTATGAGCGTTCACGTATGCCAACTTCAATTCTAATAAAGAACTTTGAAAATAAATTGAGAGGAAAAGTCATAATTTGTGTACATAGATAAACATATTAAAATTCTTCATTAAAAAAGTTTCAAGTGTCGTTGCAAAACGATTAAAATAGTTCGAAATATTAGTAAAGACAGAAAAAGTAACAGCTTTTATTTATCTCTTGACTAAGTCCAAGCTACAATAACTTTTTTCTGTACATCTCTGTACTCCTTCATGCTCATATTGTATAAAACATATATAGAACTCGATGATTTGCAACAAAACTATCTAACTTTCGTTGTTAAAATTGGAAAGTTATAAAACAAGTACTGTATTTCCGACATTTTGTTATAAAATATTAGTTTTGTTTTTAGCAATTACACCAATGAGTACGGGTAATATCTTCTATATTCTTTGTTTGCGCTGGCAAATTGCGTCCTGGATTCAAGAGATTCCAAAACACGACGCGACATGTCAGCGCAAATTTTTTTGCGCCAGCAATTTGCGTTGTAGATAAACCACCTCCATTTAAATACATGGGGAGCAATTTTTGCGCTGGCGCGTTGCGTCGTAGATAAACCACAGCATAAGGGCTTGAACCAGCGATAACCCACAGAGAACCGACCCGCTTGAACTGAACAGCACTTTGGTGAGCTGAATGCGCCCAAACGCGCGCAATTTTCGTTACTATTATTTTACTTTTGGATGGATTTTATCGTATTTACCTTAACGAGGTTAGATTTTCTTATGTAAGTAATCTGCTTAATTATTTACTAAGACTTTTATTTAATCAGGTTTGATGATTAGATTGAGACAAATTATATATATTTCAGTATACATTTGAAAATGTATCTGTAACCTAACCTAAAAGTATACCTCAATTTTTATAAATAAAACTAACCACTGAAATTTAATCCATTCTAACTAAGCCACAGTCCTTGTAAATTATTACTGTAATTTGTTTTTTAGAAGGAATGTGTATCTGTAATTAAAAAAAAAAAATAGTCGGAAAAAAATTCGCGATCCAGTAAAAATGCTGTCTCAAGTATCTAGCATGTAACGCGACTTTTAAAATACCTCTCACAACTTTTCCCAATTATTTCACAAAGAAAGATTTCCAAAACAAATAAACACTAATTCAGCGCTTAAAAGAGGGACACACTATGAACTAGCATTAAATGCCTTCCATAGCCATTTTTCGGATATTAGTGTCTTCCATCCAATGTACATACCCGACCCATTGTATTCTGCTACATTTGACAACTGTAGCACCTCTGGTTCTTTATATTTTTAATACAATTCTGAGTTATACCTAATTCTCCAATTGTCATAGTAATTTATGGGTCTAAAAGTCTTTCTTCCTTTCAAACGAATTTAACATATTTTCAGAAAACCCTATTTTCTTGGCCATAAACCCATACTTACATCCATAAATAAGAACTGGTCAAATTACGATTTTATATAGTCTTGTCTTTGTATATGGATGTAGGCCTACATTCTTAGATTTAAACATTGACACTAGCATAAAATAAGTTTATTAGTTTTGGTTATCATGTTTGTATCTCTTGTATTTCATTATGCATGTTAAAGGTTATAGAACCGAGGTATGTAAAATCCTGGACAATTTTTGGATATGCTACACTTCGGGTCGCACAAACATTTTTCTAAGTTCTATAGAATCGCAGTGCGCATGCGCTAGTGCTCCAATTATCTCAGGTAGATAAATGCAACCTCCAGCAGTTGGCGGTATATGTATGAGAAATCAGCATGACCAACATTGACACAAAATTCCCAGAACTTGTCTAAAAATGTATAATTAACACGAAATGAACTAGTGGAAATATGATTTTACATGGTAACCGTCCGATATTTTGAATTTTTCATAGAATAACAGATATGAAGAGGTAATTTATTTTACGTATCAAATCACATTTAAAAAGCAAGGAACCTAAAAGCTAACCAAACCTAAATAAATTACTGTAACACAAATCAATTACTCTAACGTAGGTGAAATCCAGGGGACGTGGAATCACATTTAAAAAGCAAGGAACCTAAAAGCTAACCAAACCTAAATCAATTACTGTAACACAAATCAATTACTCTAACGTAGGTGAAATCCAGGGAACGTGGAAATGGTTGGCAACATCTGGTGTATTTTGGGTTGTTGATAGTGGCAACGCTGGAACAACATAGGAAGAGGAGGGAAAATAGCAGTAAGCAATGTAGCACGACCATGTTTTATGTAAATATATAAATATAAAAAAAAGATTGTTGCAACATTGGAAGATGTTTAAAAGTGTTGCAAAATGTTTTAAACGTGTTTAAAAGTGTTTAGTGCATCAGTGGAATAAGATATTAAATTGAAAAATGTTTGCGACCTGAAGTGTACAACAGCCTAATTTTTTGCTGTTCAATAATTAAATATTGGCCTTATTGTCGAGCAGAGCATGATTGAGTCACCGTTTTAGTCTTGGTAACATTTACATTTAATCCAACGCATTAAAATTACCATATTGGAGGTAAATTCTAATTATTTTATATTTGTTTCTCTTACAGTTTTATATTTATTTTAGGCCCTAATCATGCCTGAATATATGATCAATGAAGTTCCTGTTAATTTTCCATATGAACCATACAGTGTTCAAACAACTTACATGGAAAAAGTTATTGAATGCTTGAAAACGGTAAGTATTTCAACATTTTATGTTTATATAATATAGAAAAAATCTCAGCTCAAGTTTCTCTTCTTCTGTATTTAGTAACATTTTTAAATATTTTAAAATATTTAAAACAATTTTTATAACTTTATTTTACAATTTTTAAATATTTATTCAAATACACATATTGTGATGGTGACTTGCTATTTTTTCCAGTGAGTATATTATATAGTTGGAACCAGTGGGTTATCGATGGTTGCAATTATTAAGGAGTGAAAAAAAGGACATTTTGTGGGATCCACCATAGGTTAGAGTAATTGAATTAGGTTAAGTGTGAGTTAGTTAGCTTTTAGGTTCGTTACATTTTAAATGTGTCTAAATACATAAAACAAAAACAAAAAAATGATAATAATCGAAACAACGATAACAATCGGTATGTGGTTCGATGGTGGGTTATCACTGGCTTTTTAAACTCTTGACGCATGCGCACTGTTGTTCTATAGGACTTTGAAAATATATCAGGTAAATTAAAGTGGAGAATCCCCAAAAACTCTACTAGCTTTATAAAGTAAGGCTAAAATTCGCATTTAAAGTTTTTTTTAAATAACGAGTTGCCATTTGGCATGTCAAACAATGGTTCACAGCCTTTGGGGCTCTTGAGAAATGTATAAGAGAAATATCTGCATTTAGATTGCAGATCTAGATAGCTGAGTGGCAAAGCAATAGTGTATAAAACTAGAGGTCTTGGGTTCAAACCCCAATCTAGGTGTAACATTTTTCTGATATTAAAAGATTTCGGGCTGTAAGGCCATGGTCCATAACCATAACTGGTGTTTGTCCCAGATGTTTCTCCCTTGGTTACGGAGGGCATCTTCAGTGGTGAGTTCTTCTAGGTGGCGTTCCCTGGTCAGAAGCTTGGATGTGTATGTTCGTAGCCTTTGGCACCCTTGGGAAATGTGTAAGAGAAAAATTTGTGTTTGGATTGTAATCCTAGATAGCTCAGTGGCAGAGTGCAGGTATAAAACTAGAAATTATGGGTTTGAATCTTTAGTCTAGGCAAACGTTTTTTTCTCTTCAGATAAATTTACTATTTATATTGCATTGTTTGAAATCTGAAAGAACATCAACTCAATATAGTAGTATTAGTATGTCCTGTTGCTCTTATCCAAAGCATAAGGCTTCTATGAAACATCTCCAGCATACCCTATTCTGCATTAAAATCTTCATCTCTATTCCTTTCCTTGCTTTCTGAAGTCCTCTTCCACACACCTTTTCCATGACAGTCGTGGTCTTTCTCTTTTCCTCTAACCTTGAGTGTTCCAAAACAGGGCTTCTCTCTCAATAGCTTCCTAAATTTCCTAAAAGATCTCCAATTTCTCAGTTTTTATTTGAATATCAGTGGATTCTTAATTCATTTGTTTTCATAGATTTTAATTGGGCAAAAAAAATATGAAGTATCTTCAATCTTGTAACTAACTCACTGGCACTATTGAACCCATACGTTCATGGCCACTCGGACATAAGCTCTCCATACTCCCCTATCCTGAGCTAATGTTTTCCAATGATTCCTTGTATAATCTACTTCCCTCAAATCATAGTTAATGTTATTCTCCCACCTCATTCTTGGTCTACCAACTGGGCGTTTTCCCTATGGTTTTCCTACAAGAAGCTTCCATGCACTTCTTTCATTCCCCATTTGTGCCACATATCCTGCCCATCGCAGTCTATGAACTTAATTGTTCTTATTATATCTGGCTTCCTATAAAGACAATGTAGTTCACTGTTACATAGTTTTCTCCATTCACCTGTCTGTTCATCTCTCTTAGGTCCAAAAATGTTCCTAAGAACTTTATTCTCAAATACTCGTTATCTCCTTTCCTCCCTTAAAGTAAGAGTCCATATTTCACATCCGTATAATATAATTGGTAGCATAATAGTTTTATATATTTTTAGTCCATTGTAATACCAATCTTCAAAAAAGGAAGTTGCCAAATCAAAGATAACTATCGTGGAATTAGCTTGCTGAACTCTGGATATAAAATTTATGCTAATATAGTTAAGAATAAATTGAAAAAAAATTATGAAAATATAATTGGAGAAGAGCAGAATGGATTCAGAAAGGGTAGATCTTGTACAGATGGATTCTTCACTGTAAAACTACTATTAGAAAAGCACAAGGAATTCAATATAGAAATTCATATCGCCTTCGTTGACTTCATAAAGGCTTTTGACAAAGTAGACAGAAATATATTACTACAAATTTTAGCTGATGATAACGTTCCACAACAATATATTACTAATATCTTCAACATCTATAAAGATAATAAAATCTCTGTTAAACAAGATGGCAAATTATCTTCTTGGGAAAAGATCAACACTGGAGTAAGACAGGGATGTGGACTTTCACCGGTGCTTTTCATTATATATATGAATAGAATAATAAACGAATGGAGGAAAACACAACGGGGATATATACCCATCAATAGGAACCTCAAACTCGATGCTATTCTTTTTGCAGACGATTTAGCTCTTCTGGCACTTTCCGAAAATGATTTGCAACGATCAATTATAATTTACAAAAAATAGGTGCCAAATTTAATATGGAAATATCAATTAACAAAACTAAAATTATGGCATTTCATGGGAAGGACCCCATACAAAGTCAAATCTGTCTCCAGAATAAAATTTTAGAGAGATCTAATCAATTTAAATATCTTGGATATTATCTCTCTATCTGGGATGAAAAGGATATCCCTGAAAAAATTACTAGTTATAATAAAAGTTTGGGAATTATTAATCAAGTTATGAAACCATCCCTCGTACAAAAAAACACCAGATTACGTTTATATAACACTTTGGCTAGACCAGTGTTGACCTATGGTAGTGAAGCATGGACACTAAAAAGACAACATGAAAGCAGAATAACGGCTTGTGAAATGAGATTCATGCGCAGAACAGCGGGTTACACCAGATGGGATTGGAAAAGGAACACCGATATCTTAAAAAGAATTGAAGACTACGCCAATTTTGGAATATATTAAACAGTACCAACTAAATTGGTAACACCATCTTGAAAGAATGAGTTCAAATCGGATCCCCAAAGCTGTTTATAATTATATACCAAGAGGACGAAGATCACTGGGCCGTCCTATGAAACGCTGGAGGGAAAATTTTCTATAGGATCGTAACAGGCCTTTGCCTAATACTTGGAAGGAAGAAGAAGAAGAAGATATATTTTTAGTTTAACGTTTTTTTAAAGGAGTTGGAAGTCAAGAGTCCCTGTAATGCATAATAGCACGCATTTCCAGAATTGAGCCTATGTTTAATTTCTGTATGCATCTCATTCCTATTTGTGATTATTGTTCCTAGGTATTTGAATTCAGCCACTTCTTCAAAATTTCCCTCATTTGTCATTAGCTGTCCATTTCCATTATATAATATATTTCTATGTGTGACTATATATTTAGTTTTATTGATAGAGAACGAAATTAGTTCGTAGCCATCTGCGCATAGAAATTCATATAATAAAGGAGAGAAATAATATGCATTTGAACTGGAATGACAGGTAGCTTAGTGGATAGAGTGCTGGTGTACAGAACTGGACACATAGGGTTAGGAAGTGGAACACCTGCACTCGGTATGGTTGAAATCCGTGAGCAGTGATAGAATTGTTTTAGCATGAAATTTGGAACAATGTGTTATTAGGCATAATAACTCAAGTCCATATGTTGTTTTAATCTAATCTAATTATTTTTTGCAGGGAGTGAATGGTATGTTGGAGTCACCTACTGGAACAGGAAAAACATTGTGTCTCCTTTGTGCTTCTCTTAGTTGGCTGACGTTAAAGAAACTACAAATACAAGTTTCAAGTCTTCCAAATGAAACTTGTAACGACCTTTTCAGAGGATTGCAGAATGCACCTGATGCTGCAAGTTCTTCAACTTGGAATTCCGGTAAGAAAATTATTTAATATATATGTATAGTTACTTTATGCTGACTATTTAACTCATGCCCCAAATGGGAGTCAATGACCAATCACGTTTCAATGATTTCTGTTTTACAACTAATCAGAGTCGTGTTTCACAAAATATTTATCAGTGTAATATTTACCATATTAAAGAAAGCTCCTCCTTTTTAATATTCAGAACAGGTCTGACCATTATTTTGCAGTGACTGAGGCTATAAGAAATACGGCTACCAGATTGTATATATAGTGCACAGATGTCAACACATAGTGCTTGCAGGAGTTAATATAAAAACATTTGTAGCAATTTATTATACCACCAAAAAAAGAAACCACTGTTTGCACTTTCTTAAATGTATTTTTTCCCAGGTAATAATCCAGAAAAATATAATTGTCATATTTACATCTTACGACATCAGAAATGAATTAATATACAGTTTGATGTGTTTCATTTTTTTCTCCACTAGTGAGCATTCTTACAATATTGCGTTCCTTTGGCAATAAATAGTATGATCTGGTTGCAGTGATAAACAAAAGAAGCAGATGAAGCGTACCAATCGTTTCTCATTTGTTTTCAAACATCGCCGTTTACATTAAATATATAAATATTTTAAAATAACTATAGTTAAATAATGATTTGTGAGTAAACAGCTTAATTTTATTCATTAAATAGTCCTAACAAATGCCACTCTTGATTTCCAAATTCTCTAGATAAATTGGAAATCACTCGTGGCGTTACTTATGATGATTGTACAGTAAAAATATCTAAATTTTTAAGAATTTTAGGGTTAATAAATTCTTTCTTCAAGCCACAGTTAGTTCAAAAACATTCAAGACTAAAAGTGTATAAAACACTTGCTCTTCCAACTCTTTTGTATGGTAGCGAAGTATGGACATTGAAACACAAGGATATCATCATCATCATCCATGCAAATATTAGGCCGTGTGGCCTGTTACGGTCTCAAAAAGGAATTTTCCATCCAGTGCTTTTTTGGACGTCCCAGCGATCTTTTGCCTTGGGGGCAGTAGTGAAGTATGGCTTTTGGAATTGTATGAGACGGCATTCGTTGAAGATGGGCTTTCCAGTTGTTCTGGTAGTTTTGTATATGGTGAAGAATGTGTTCTACATCCAACTCTTCCATAATTTCCTCATTTCTTTTATGGTCCCACTTTGTGTAGCCTGCTGTATGGTGCATCAATCACATCTCATTTACTGTTATTTGGCTTTCATCTCTTCTTCAT
Organism: Diploptera punctata; assembly: GCA_030220185.1. Taxonomy (NCBI): domain Eukaryota; kingdom Metazoa; phylum Arthropoda; class Insecta; order Blattodea; family Blaberidae; genus Diploptera; species Diploptera punctata. The sequence goes on from JASPKZ010006043.1 coordinate 463,111, forward strand.
ATTGTCCATGCTTCACTACCATATCTTGATACTGGTCTTCAGAAGGATGTACAGGATAGTGTGTATCCTGCAGTCCTCCGAAGGTATCTCATTTCAGCAGATCTAAGTGTCAGAAGGATATACAGACACTTAGATCTGTTGAAATGAGATACCTTCGGAGGACTGCAGGATACACACTACTAGATTACAAAAAAAATAGAAGAATTACACATGGACCTTTAGAAAACAAAGTTTCTAATTATAAGTCAAGATGGATGCAACATGTTCATCGAATGGAAGATCACAGGATACCCAAACAAGTGTTAAGATATCAACCTGCAGGAAGAAGAAGACCAGGACATCCACTCAAAAGACTTCTGGATGGTGTTTCTCTTGAGGCCGAAACAGGTCAACAATTGGCCTAAATTCGTGAATGTACTATTATGATGATGATGTGCAGTAAAAGCTCCTTATTTGCGGGGGATATGTTCTGCAAATATGCTGTGAATATGGAATGGTAATTTGTATGGGTATATAGGATATACGTTCCAAGATTACAGAATAAAATTAAAATTATCAAAATAAAATCATTTAATGAGAGATTTTGAACAATTTCTATTCATTATTACTGTCAGGTTTAGGCAAGGACTTAAAACAACTTAGTAATTTTTTCCTGTTTTGCCACTTTTAAAAGGTCTTTTAATTAAGATTGATATTCTGCGACAGAATTCCTTACTTTGTCTTTGGATTTCTTGATTCATTAATATTGAAACAGCGTGATATAGGTCAAACGACTTGCCAACGCATATGAACGGTAAAGCATTTTTATTTTTACTTTAAGCGTCAACACTAATTTCTTTTCTCTTTAGTACTATTTTTTCTTTCCTTTTACTCGATGTTATAAATTGGGAACAAAGCACAAGAGACATGTGTTATTCAATCAAAATTATTGCAACAAATGACAAGTTCAAACAATAATATACCGATTGAAGCATTTATCAAAGTACATATCAGCACGTGAAATATGACAACAGCTTTTATCAATGAACTTTAGGGTTAGTGACAATAAGGTTTGTTTTGTTTTGGTATTTATTTGTCCATTTGGTTTGAATCACTATTTGAAAAGCCGCCTTGGCACCTGCCTGCAGTAAAAAAAAAAAACTGCTGATGATTAATAATGGACACTAATCCTTCTTATATACTGACTGGATCCGCGAATGAAGATATTTTTAGCCGCGAATACAGGAACTGTGTCACAATTTTTTAACCCATGAATAAGGAGCTTTTGCTGTAGTATTTTTAGGAAATAGTGAGGTGATATACTAAGGGCCCACACACTCTAGTGAATAACTCTAAGAAATTGGGACTGGAAGTAAACATCAGTTAAACTAAATATATGTTCACACATAAAAATACATTCTTCTTCTACTGGCATGCAGCTCATATAGTTCAGCTAGTGCTTCCTTGATGATGACAGCCCATTCTTCTCTATTTTCTGTCTTCTTTCTCCATCTTCTAACTCCAATCCTTCACAGGTCTTCCTCCAGACAGTCCAACCTTCTCAACCTCGGTCTTCCTCTGTATCTTCTTCCTCTCGGATTTCCATCAAAATCTTTTTAATCATTGTACCACTATTTATTCTGTTCATATGTTCGCCCATTCTATTTTTTTATCTATGTTACTTATACAATTGGATCACAAATACAATGATGATATCTTGAAGGAACTACGTTTAGAACCGGTCATTGAATACCTACATAAATACCAGAACAACTGGATGAATCATTTGCGATGAATGAGTTCAGATAGAATTCCCAAGGCCATGCTTCTTTATTGTCCATCAGGGAAGAGATCTCTGGGCTGTCCAAGGAAATGCTGGACACAAAATTCATCAGTGAGATTGTAACAGGCCCATAAGCCTAAAGACTTGGTTGGATGAAGAAGAAGACTTATACAATTGATTTATCTCATTATTTATCCTTATTCTCCAACTGTATTTATCTTTCATTGGTCCATAAATTCTCCTCAGATAGAAATACATTATATAATGGAAATGGACAACTAATAACAAATGAGGGGAATTTTGAAAAAGTGGCTGAATTAAAATACCTAGGAACAATAATTACAAATAGGAATGAGATGCACAAAGAAATTAAATACAGCTTCAATTCTGGAAATGCATGCTATTATACATTACAGGGGCTGTTGTCGTCCTAACTTCTCTAAAAAAAAAATACATTAAACTGAATATATATAAAACTGTTATTCTACCAGTTATATTTTATGGATGCGAAGCATGGAATCATTTTAAGGGAGGAGAAAATGTTACAAATATTTGAGAATAAAATTCTTAACAAAATTTTTAGACCAAAGAGAGATGAACTGACAGGTGAATGGAAACTACATAACAGTTAGTTACATGGTCTTTGTGGGAAACCTATTATACTAAGGACAGTTAAATCTCGTAGATTGTGATGGGCACGACATGTAGCACAAATGAGGAATGAAAAAGGAGCACAGAAACTCATTGTAGGAAAACCAGAGGGAAAGCGCCCTGTAGGTAAGCCAAGAACGAGATGGGAGAATAACATTAACGATGAATTTAGGAAAGTAGATTATACAGGGAATTATTGGAAAACATTAGCTCAGTATAGGGATTAATGGAGAGCTTATGTCGATTCAGTCATGAATCAACAGGTTTGATAGTGCCAGTGGAGTTAGTTTATTATTTATTTATTTAGCAGGTTGCACAACATCTTCCTGCGCCCATTTAATCTACTGTCATTCCAATCTCCATCATCCAATCCTGTTGCCCTCATACTGCTCAAAACACCATCAGTTCACGTTATTTTTGGTTGACCTCTTCTTCTACCGAGTGGCACCCATTCTGTATTCTTCTTGGGAATCTGTCTTCTGTCATTCTTTTTTACATGGCCATAACATTTTAATTGTTTGTTTTTATGAAATTCACACTGAAGTTTGAACATTCATCTTTTTAAAGAGAAAAATTATATGCTCAGACCGGGACTTGAACCCGGGACCCTTGGTTTTCTAGTCCAAGTGCTCTACCATTTGAGCTGCCTGAGCAAGTACCGATCTAAACGCAAATCTTTCTCTATATACATTGTAATTCCTGCCCACCAAATGCTTTGAAGCCTTTGCTTCTATCTTTGCAAATGGCGGCTCCTATATTAAGAAGACATATTTGGGAATTATACATTACATTATAAATGCCAGTACGGCTTTTTTTCGATGTTTTTATTATTAATTTCATACATCTCAATGATGGATAAATCATATTTAAAGAGAAAAATTATACGCTCAGACTGGGACTTGAACCCGGGACCCTTGGTTTCCTAGTCCAAGTGCTCTACCATTTGAGCTACCTGAGCAAGTACCGATCTAAACGCAAATCTTTCTCTATATACGTTGTAATTCCCGCCCACCAAGGTCCCGGGTTCAAGTCCCGGTCTGAGCGTATAATTTTTCTCTTTAAATATGATTTATCCATCATTGAGATGTATGAAATTAATAATAAAAACATCGAAAAAAAAAAAAGGATTCATCTTTTGTTTAATTACACTGTTTCATATTTTATCTCTTCTAGAAATTCTAACTGAATGCCTACAAAAAAAAATGTATACCTGCACAATTTAACTTTTTAGGAATTAGCACTATGAGGTATTATTTATTTAGGTACAATTTCATCACACCTTATATTCTTCTTCTTCTTATACTAGTTTTGGAACCTTCTTCGGTTTCATTGTCAGTATTTTCATGACCGTTGTTTTGTTGGTTCTTCAGGACAACAAAACAACAGTCGTGAAAATATTGATGATGAAACCAAAGAATGTTCCGAAACTAGTATAAGAAGAAGATGAATACAAGGTGAGTTATAAATTTACACCTATATTTAATTTACTTATTGTTCTAGATTTTTAATCCCATGTTTCTGCATTGTATGTCATTGTACTCCTTATTACTGTATTAATGTTTATTTTTTGTTTATTATTATTATTATTATTGTTGTTGTTGTTGACTGTTGTAACAGGTGCTCCAAAGATAATTTATGCTTCAAGAACTCATTCACAATTGACTCAGGTGATTCAGGAACTGAAGAAGTCAGGATACAGTCATATAAAAGTGTCAGTACTTGGATCAAGAGAACAGTTATGTATCAATCCACTAGTTTCTCAAGTTCAAGAACATGTAGCAAAGGTAGGAAACATTTTAATGTGTTGGTTAATTATCATCTAATAATAGTGAGTTGACTCAAGCAGTAGTTAAGACAGCAAAATATGATGTGAGGTATCAAATTCTTCAATAAATGAAATGAGTCATTTCTTATCTTACCTCATAGTTTATGTTTTTTAAAACGCGGGAACTGCAGTTTTCAAGAGGATGTCCCTCTCATTTTCAACCGATATTATGACTACTTCTTTTTTTGTTAGAATCTCCATCTATAATGTTGCCATCTGGTTATATTTGAAAAGAAAAATATACACCTAGACTAGGGTTTGAACCCAGGCCCTTTGACTCTCTATGTCAATGCTCTATCCAAGTGAGCTACCTAGGCATCCAATCTAAACGCATATTTTTCTCTTATACACAGTTAATTCCCTAACCCCAAATGCTACGAGCCGTTGCCATTTGCAAATATCGTAGCAACTACTCGTAGCATTTGGAGTTAGGGAATTAAATATGTATAAGAGAAAAATACGCATTTAGATTGGAGGCCTAGGTAGCTCACTTGGATAGAGCATTGACATAGAGAGTCAAAGGTCCTGGGTTCAAACCCCAGTCTAGGCATATATTTTTCTTTTCAAATATAATTTGTCCATCATTAAGATGTTTAAAAACAAATAATATCAACATTGCCATCTGGTGTTGATTTGATGAACTTTGAGATCAGGTCCCGTTTATTGAGAATTTCAAAGTTCGTGGATCTAAATTTGTTCTTCTGAATATATATCTTTTTCCAAACTGTCAATTCTAAAGGTTTTTCCAAATGTTTTAGAAGTTTGGCCTCTTTTTCAATTTTACGATTCTCCAACAAACTATGTGCTGCAATAGCTGATTTTTCATTTTCACCATTTTTAATATTTCTAAAGTGTTCTTTTGTTGAAGTCCCAAGTCTGAAGATTTTCAGGCTCATAAAAGAGCCTTAAGCATGAACAATGAGGCCTCTAAGCAAAATTTACCAATCTCAAACATCCTAATAATTCCTATAAAAGTTCAATCCTAGTAATACCTTAGTTGCCTGCTAGATGTCTCATTGAGTTGGTATGTTGAATGCATGTCACTCATCACATCTTTGGCAAATAAGAGTAAACCATAATAATTAAATGAATCGTGATTTTTTTCTTACCTCATACATCTATGTTTCTTTAAACACAGCACTGCAGTATCGGCGACACTTTGTCGTCATCGTCAGCTGTTTTCACGACTGTCAATTTTTTCTCCTTTTTGCCAGTAATTATCTAGACTGCCATCTGGTGTTCTTTTGAAGGAATTCCTCTTCAAAAGAACACCAGATGGCAGTCTAGATAATTACTGGCAAAAAGGAGAAAAAATTGACAGTCGTGAAAACAGCTGACGATGACGACAAAGTGTCGCCGATACTGCAGTGCTGTGTTTAAAGAAACATAGATGTATGAGGTAAGAAAAAAATCACGATTCATTTAATTATTATTAATTGAACCTCATAATGTTAAAAATTCCCAAATTTAATATATAAAAGAGTAAACCAATTACTTATTTTAGGAATTCACACTATGAGATATATTCATTTAGGTAAAATTTTATCACTCACCACATATTTTTCTACTTTTTAAAATTTAAACTAGTTTTGGGACTTTACATATCAGTTCCATCATCAGTATCCCCGCGACCGTTGTTCTGAGGGAGCGAAAGACGGCTCTTCAAGACAACAGAACAATTTGTCGCAGGGATACTGATGATGGAACTGATATGTAAAGTTCCAAAACTAGTTTAAATTTTTTAAAAAAAGAAGAAAAATATGAGGTGACTGATAAAAATTTACCTAAAAGGTAACTAAAATTAACTTGGTCTATTAACTCCTGACAAAGGAGACTCAACAATGGAGTAGACCATTAATCATCATCATTGACTACAGCTCTCTCCCTCCATGATGCGACAGACCTGGAAGGCCCTTGGCCTACCAGTTGGCTGCCTGCCTCAAATCCACATGTTAATCACAGATGTAGATGGTGATTCAGCCAGTGTTGTCAGGTCCTTCAGCCGTTATAGCTGATTTTCTCAACCTGCAGCCACTACTTATTGTAGCTACGCAAATGCCTCATGATGCTGGGTGTGCACCGGTCCCATACTGGCCAAAATTCCATGAGAAAATTTCTTCCCCCATGGGGACTCGAACCAGCGCAAGTCCTGTAGCTCTGCACCATGGCTTCTTGCCTTAACCGCTCAACTATGGCGCAGGACCATTGACTAGAGCATACACTCCAAAACTGCTGGGAAAACTGTGTGTGTAAACGAATAGTCCGTTCTCTGGTTTGTAGACTTGCATTCGAATTTCCTAGGTTGCTGGGAGTATTATTTATTATATTAATCACAATTGACTATTTTAAGAAAAAGGTGAATTTTATTTGATATGCAAACCACTAAATACATAATTTGCAGATTAAAAACTTAACACATATTTTAAGTTGGACCCTTCCATTCTTCACAATGGACACCTTGAGAGAGACCAAATGTGTGGACGAATCTAATATTTGTAATATTTGTGTATTTTTTTTTGCAGGTAAATAAGTGCAGGGCTCTTATAAAAGTAAAGAATTGTTATTTTTACAACAATGTGGAGAGGAAAATGGGAAACAATGCTGAATTTATGGATAATGCAGTGATGGACATAGAGGATTTAGTAAAAGCTGGGCAAAAGAAGAAACTTTGTCCTTACTATACAGCACGAGAACTCAAAAATAATGCTGATATTATTTTCATCCCTTACAACTATATATTGGATCAGAAGCGCATGCGAACACAGGATATATCACTTGCAGTATGTAAAATATCTGTTTCTAAACATAATTTAATAATTCAATGAATGAATGAGTCATTTCTTATCTTACCTCATAGTTTATATTTTCTTAAACACGGGAACTGCATTTTTCAAGAGGAAACATCCCTCCCATTTTCAGCCGATGTTCCATCCATCCATAGTATTTCTGCCCGAGGGCAGGTCTTTCACTGCAATCATAGCATTTTCAAGCTATACTTTGCAGCTTTACTAGGGAATTAAAGGTGTGGTAGTTTCCTGTTGCTTTCCACACCGGTGAAGGATGGTAAGGATGAAAGTGATGGCCGGATGTTTTTCGGGGACCGTTGGGCTCTAAGCTTCCTGACATTTGTCTTACAGGTGAGGAAAAACCCCCAAAAAAAAAACCTCACCCAAGAGCCTGTCCCGACCGGGAATCGAATCTGTGCCCGCTGTGTGACAAGGCAGCATGCTACCTCAAGACCACAGCGGCGGACCAATGTTGTGACTCATAATATTGAGTCATAATGTTGGTTGAAAATGAGGGGTATGTCCTCTTAAAAACTGCAGTTCTCATGTTTAAGAAAACATAACTATGAGGTAAGATAAGAAATGACTCTTCCATTCATTGAATTAAGAACCTGATAAAGTTATTTTCCATATTTAACTATAATTTAATAATATTTGAAGAGAAAAATTTACTTTTTAAGAAAGAAAAATTAACATTTGAACCCTGGACCTCTTGTTCTCCGTATGAGTGTCCTGTCCATTAGACCATTCAAATGACAATACAAACGTTAACATTTCTTTCAAGTTATACAATTCTCATTTGTCTGAAGGCTAGTAGCTGTCGCTACCATCACACCAACTGATGTCTTGTATTGAGAAGTATTTTTATTGAGAATTTATACATTACTTTTTAGCAGTAAAGCTTCGTATTTTCAATGTTTTTATTTATATTAACATTTTCCAAACCTGGATAGAATGTTAACGTTTGTATTGTCATTTGAATGGTGTAATGGACAACACACTCTTATGGAAAACGAGAGGTCCAGGGTTCAAATTCCAGTTCAAATGTTAATTTTTTTTTCTTAAATTAGATTCTATCCAGGATTAGAAAATGTTAACATAAATAAAAACATTGAAAAAGAAAAATTTACGCCTAAACTGGGATTTAAACCCAATGTCTCTGGTTTTGTACACCAGTGCTCTACCACTGAACTTTTACGATATCAGTTTAAAAGCAAATTATTTCTCTCTGTTATATAATTCCTGCAAGCTGAAGATAATTATATTCAACTTATAGGAAAAAATCACTATGAGGTTTATTTAAATTTAAATGTTTTATACCTCACCTCATATCCAGTCTTCTAATTATACTGGTTTCAAAGTTTAGGCAGCTTCATCTTCAGTCATTTCTTGTCAACTGATGTTATATGTCGATCAGAAGAACTGCTTCTTCCTCTCTCTGTTGGTGGACCTCCGGATCAAATCAGAATCCCCAGGAATTTCAAAGTTCATAAACAAAAAAGAAAAACTATCAGAGTTTCTGTTTTGCAACAAATGGCTATGAAATCAGTTCTTCATAAATGCTAATCTAAATTTTGCATCATACAGCTAAGCGTCAAATGTTCTTGTTCTTAGATTGTTGATGCATAACTGTCAAACAAGGAAAATAATTTGCAATATTCAGTATTATTAGTTTAGAGCTACAATAGTGAAGATTGACTAAAACTTTAAATGCATTTTTCTCGAAACTCGGATAATGGCACATAGCCAGTTGATGTATAACACCATCCAATTAAGAATACTTTTATTCAAAGTCTAAATTTTAAATAAATTATTAATATTTGTGTCAATTTCAGGGGAATATAGTTATCCTGGATGAAGCACATAACATAGAAAAAATATGTGAAGAATCTGTTTCTATGAGCATTTCTAGTACCGATGTGGCGTTGTGCATAACTGAAATTACACAGGTGAGGTAACTTAATTTGTTCATCATTATCTGATTTTGAGAAATAGTTCCTTATAAGCAGGGCTAGGATTTCTATGTAAGTACATATTTGTTTTATATATTAGTTTTAGTATGGAGTAAGTATATATTTTTACATATTTCAGGAAACATTACATGTTTTTACATAACTAAATGTTTTTATGTGTCGGCCACGGTGAATTAGTGGTTATGTTCCTTGCCTCTGAATGGATGGACCTCATCAATAGAATGGATAACAATAGAATTCCAAAACATTCTTCATTACAAACCACTAGGACGAAGAAATGTTGGAAGACCCAGTAAAAGATGGATAGACCAATTCTAACATGAGATCGGAACAGACCAGCAGGTCTAATTCTTGATGATGATGTTCCTTGACTCTAGTCCCCGAGAGTCGCATGTTGAAATCCAGCCAGGGTTGATGGATTTTTTAGGATGGAAAAATCCAAGGAGTAAGTTTTTATTGGATGTCCCTTGCCGTAGCCGAGTGGTTATGGCAAGATGCCTTGGTGCAGAGCTACGGGACTTGCACTGGTTCAGGTCTCCATGGCAGAATCAGTTTTCTCGTGGAATTGGTGTCCACACAGCATCGTGAGGCATTTGGGTAGCTACAATAAGTAGTGACTCCAGGTTGAGAAAATCAACTATAATGGCTGGGAGACCTGACATGCTGACCATATGTCACCCCTACACTGGCTGGATGATAGTCTACCTTTTTGATTAACACATGTGGATATGAGACCAGCAGCCAGCTGGTAGGCCAAGGGCCTTCTAGGCTTGTCGCGCCAGGAGTTTAAAGAGTCCTCCTGAAGGGACTTTAAGCCGTGGGTCCAAGTCAGAAAATTTTCAGGCTTGTAAAAGATCCTTAACCTTCTGCATGCCACTGGTAAAATCTCTTGTGTCAGAGATTTAAATTGCATCTGCCGATGTGATCGGCTTTGCAAGTAGTTTAAGTATATTGTCTGGCAGGCAATGGACAGGAGTATCAGAGCCGATCTAATCAGCTCACAGCACCTAAAGGGTTAAGCCTTAATAAAGAGGGCTCTGAGCAAAGTTTATTGACCTTATTCATCGTAGTAATACCTTAGTTGCCTACCAGATGTCTCATTGTGTTGGTATGTTGACCACATACTGTCCATGACATCTTTAGGGAAATTAACTTGGTCTTCTTCTTAAGTGGCACTACAGCCCAATAAGGACCTTCGTCTCCTCAATGAGCCTCCTCCAGACATCCTCTCCATAGAAAGCCTTTCCCAATGGTTTATTTAAATTTTTTTAAGATCCTGGTGTACACAATCCCACCATCTATTCCTAGGTCTTCCTCTCAATCTGGTTCCTTGAGGTTGTGAACAGAAGATTTGTTTTACCTTTCTATTATTTGGCATTTTATTAATATATCCAATCCATGTCAAACGACCAAGCCTTATGTGTGGGACAATATCAAGATCTCCTAATAATTGTATTAATTCTTTATTATATCTTCTTCTCCAGATGTTATTTACACAGACTGCTCCCAATATTGATCTAGTAACTCCTAATAAAGCAGAAGCTAAAGCCCGACAATGGGCTGTTATGGCATTGTAGATTGTACAATGCTTTATTTTAAATATGTTCAATCTTTTGTGGTTTCAAAGTTATTCTTGTCAGATAATAATTATTTTATTTAATTTACTAGCATCTATATTTCTAAATAAACATCAATGAAACTAAATATATGGTCACACATAGAAATAGTCCACTGCTGTGGTCTCGAGGTAGCGTGCCGCCTTGTCATGCAGCAGGCCCAGGTTCGATCCCCGGTCGGGGCAGTTTTTTTGGATGAGGTTTTTTATTGGGGTTTTTCTTCACCTGTAAGACAAATGTCAGGAAAACTTTAAGGCCCAAATGGTCCCCGAAATCATATGGCCATCATCATCATCTTCATCATTATCATCATCATCATCCTTCACCGGTGTGGAAAGCAACAGGAAGCTACCACACCTACAATTTCCCTAGTAAAGCTGCAAGAATAGCATGAAAATGCTATGATTGCAGTGAAGGACCTGCCCTTGGGCAGAATTACTATGGATGTGGATGGGCATAGAAATACATTATATAATGGAAATGGGCAGTTAATGACAAATGAGGGAAATTTTAAAAAAGTGACTGAATTCAAATCTAGGAACAATATTCACAAACAAGAATGAGGTGTAGAAAAAAATTAAACATTAGGCTCAATTCTGGAAATGCTTCAAATGAGGAATTTTTTTTTTTAAACTACCAGTCTAATGGGCTAGTGGTCAGCATTTCTGACTACTGTTCATGAGGTCACGGGTCGATTTCCAGTCAGATCATAGGAATTTCTCCTTAAAAAAAGGGAATTATTCATGTGGTTGCCCATGGTCTGAAATTAGGTTAAGAACTCTCCTGGTGCTTCATTATCATTTATCACCCATCATATCATCGGGGTAATGTAACTCCATCTTCTAGGCATCCCAACTTCAGAAGTGGGTTATAATTACGCCAATGCCAGGAGAAAACATCAGAAATGTCGAAATGACAACCTGGGGCATTGAATAAAAGAAATAAAATAAATTTTTAAAAAAGTTCTTGAAAGGACACAAAATCTGAGGGGAGATATAAAATCTGTTTAATTTAATGAATGCCAACCAATCCTTACATATGGCTTGTTTTGAAAACATTAATTTCCATATATATAATTAATTTTGTTTGTTTCAGATTATGGAGGATTTTGTTAAGAATAATGATGTGGGCTTCAATGAAACGGACGATTCGCCATCTGATTTTAATTTGGAAGACCTTTGCATGCTTAAAGCCATGTTCTTAGAACTAGAAAGAGCTATTGATGGAATTGAACTAAAATCAGAAGATGCAACTTTCCCTGGTCCCTATATTGTTGAGCTGTTGGCTCAAGCACAGGTAGAATTCATTCAAGATTAAATTAAAATACTTCATATTAATATTTAATTTTAGGAAGTTATATTTTGAGGTTATTTTAATTATATTATTTTTGGTCTGGACATCTTACCTCAATATTAATGTTGATTTGTTCTTGGACATGTTTCAAAACAATTCTCTGTTTTATCTTCAGCTTTCCCAAAAGCTGAAGATAAAACAGAGAATTGTTTTGAAACATGTCCAAGAACAAATCAACATTAATATTGAGGTAAGATGTCCAGACCAAAAATAAAATACTTCATACCTCACCTCATTTCCAGTATTCTAATTATACTGCAGTTTCGAAGCCTTGGCAGCTTCATCTTCAGTGATATCTTGTTGACTGATGTTATTCAATTCATTCAATCTAGTAATGTACTCTAAAAACATTAATTTTTCAAAATTTGTAGAAAGTAAAACTTTGAATTTTGGCCATGGAGAACTAGAGGTTATGTTCATTGCCTCTGGTTTTGGAGGGTCGGGGTTCATACCTGGCCGGGGTCAATGGATTTTTTTAGTAAGGAGAAATCGAAGGAACAAGTCCTCCAGAAGGGACTCTAAGCCATGGGTCCTGAGTCTCAAAATTTTCAGGCTCGTAAAAGATCCTCAAGTGTTAATAAAGAGGCCACTAAGCAAAATTTTTCGTCCTTCACCCTGGTATTACCTTAGTTCCTACTAGATGTCTCATTGGGTTGGTATGTTGACCGCATACCATTCATTACTTTTTAGGGAAATAAGCGTAACTAAGTTTTATTTTAGAAAGAAAAATTATTTTCCGATGAAAGGAGAGTTGTATAAGTGGAAAGAAATTTGACGTTCCTATCGGAAGTTTGAATGGCGTAATGGTTATTGCACTGACATACAGAGTCATAGATCCAGAGTTCGACTCCCAGTTTGAACGTAATTTTTCTTTCTAAATTAAAACTATATCCAATTCTAGAAAGTGTTAATTTGAAAAAATAACATCAAAAAAGTGTCATATTTGAAGAGAAAAATTATATAATCAGACTGGGGCTTGGACTCAGAACCTTTGGCTTTCTAGGCCAATACTCTACCGACTGAGCTTCCTGAGCAAGTTCCAATCTAAATGCAAATTTTTCTCTTATGTACACTGTTAATTCCCATGTACCAATTGCTGTGAAACCTTTAATTCTATCTTGCAAATGGGGCTTCTTTATTAAGAAGACATTTATTTGGGAATTTTACATTACATTATAAAGCCAGTACGGGATTTATCCATCATTAAGATGTATGAAATGAATAATAAAAAAAAATATCAAAAAGCATAAGTAAATTATATTTGAAACGAAAAATATAATTTGTCCATCATTAAGGTGTTTAAAAACAAATAATATTAAGCATAAGTAAATTAACATGATCTAGTAACTCCTAACAAAGGAGAGGCTATGGCCTAACATTGGGCTGTTACATCAATTCATTATAGATGTAGGTAGGGGCCTGCAATAGCATACATGGTTAAGGCAATATGTTACAAACCGGAAGGTCGAGGGTTCGACTCCCAGTGGGGTCAGGATTTTTAAACTGACCTAAACTTTCTGGTGGCACCATGGCCCTGGGGTTGACTCAGCTTATAATGGAAATGAGTATCAGATGCTTATTTTAAAATGCAATAGGAAGTAACATTAAGAGGTTTGTTTAATAATTAAAACATTTTGTCTGTCCATTCTTACCTCTTAGAGTTGTTTTTGTCAAACATATGTTTCAGAGCTTCTTAGCCCCATCATCAGCGATTACAGACTGAATTTTCTCATGTTGTCGGCCCTGATTCTTGATTCCTGCTCTCTTTGCCTCTGGTCCAATGAATTTACTAATTAGGTTCCTTTCTGCAGGAATTTCAAAGTTCTTCTACAGAAAAACAAGGAAAGAATTATGAACTTTGAAATTCCCGCAGAAAGGAACCTCATTAGTAAATTCATTACATAACATCAGTCGCCAACGAAGTACTGAAGAAGAGTCCGTTATGGTCTCGAAATCGCGATCTACTTAGAAGATTTATATGAGGAGAGGTAAGAAACATTTAATTTCATCAGAAACATATGTTCGACAAAAACAACTCTTAGAGGTAAGAATGAACAGACAAAATGTTTTAATTATCAGATGCTTATTTTGGGTATAAAGGATGCTGTCATGCAGAGCTGACATCAAGTGCCAATTGTTTAGAAACCTTAACAATAGGGTCTCCTATGGCCTGTAGTGGGATCACTTTGTCTTTATCATCTTCCAAACTGCAAGAATTGAAGTTTTGACTGATGATGAAGGCAAAAGCCTTTGAAACCGGTATCATGCAAACATGGAACTATGTGAGGTGAGATGTAAAAACATTTTATCCAACTCAATTATAAATTAAAACAATTTTATTATTTTATGATCATGTAGAAGATTTCTGTGCTGTTGCTAACTCTGTTGTTCCTGTTTCGAAAACATCAAGACAACATTATATTAGACCACCAGTTATTAGAGGCTTGCTGGACATAGTCTCTGACGAAATGTTGGGGAACTTCAAACCTCAAGACCCCAGCCAATAGCCCAGAAATCTTCTACAAGATCATAATACGAATTCCGATTGTGAAAGCCGAAGTCAATATAATTTTATGATTTATTTTTTTTAGGTCACACAACAGAATTACAATTTGCTGTTGGAAGTGCTGCAGAATGTAATTCAGTTTCGCTCCGTTACTAATCAATTTTCTCTCCAATTCAAAGCAGCTGCTCTTCAGAAAGTTGTTGAATTGCTAGATTTGGTTTTCAAATCATCTACCAGTGATTTTGTATATCATTTTGAACGACTGAAGAAAAACTTCAAGGTACGGTTAAACTTTTATAAAAATGTTATGAAAATACAACAGTAATGTTCTTTCCCTGTAACATTACGTACTACTTAATAAATAAGTTTGATCTGTCTTCATCTTACCTCATATTTCATTGTTTCTTGTAAGACATGTTTGAAGGCATCTTTGTTCCAACTTCAGTTGGTACAGACTGACGATCTTCAAGTTGTCAACTCTGGATCTCAACTCCTGCTCCTTTTTTTTTGTGTCCAAAAAACTTGCTTATTAAATTTCTCTCCTAAGAGATTTCAAAATTCATTGTTATCTCCTTGTTCTTCTTATATGGTGAGTTCATGTGTTTTCCGTTTTACTAATTTTGTGTTTACATCTATTTTATGTTTTTCTGATCAATCATGAGCAGCTACTGCAGATTTTTCTACTTTTCATTTTTTTTTTAATTTCTTAATTGTTCTTCAGTTCTAATGGTTAAAATTCCTCTTTGTTTTCCCTATGAAGTACAGATTGTGAAAAGTCTGCAGAGTTCTACCTTTATTTAAGTTTCACAGGGAAAGAACACTGTGAGGTTTAATTTAAGAATTAAATTAATGTTTTTTATTACCTCATATCCTTTTTCTTCTAGACTGCAGTTTCGGAGCTTATCTTCATCATCAGTAGCCTCTGGTCGACCGGTGTTATGTCGTTTCTGGGCGGTTTTCTTCTTACTTCTATCGGTGGACTGATGAACCTCTGATCAGGTAAAAATTTGCAGGAGTTTCGAAATTCATGAGTTTATTTTTCTTGTTTTTTTGGATGTGGATTTTTTCCCAGACTGTGAGTTCTTTTTGTTTATCTGAGTGTTTGATTAGGCTAGCTTCTGTATCGATTAAATGCTTTTCAGACCAAGCATGGGCTGCTACAGCTGACACTTCACCCTTTCTTACATTTTAAGGTGTTCTTTCAATCTGGTTTTTAAATTTCTTTTTGTTTTTCCTATATAGATTTTGTTGCAATCCTTACATTTGATCTGATATATTAAATTAAAAAAGAAAAAAAAAACAAAAAAAATAGAATTTGGAATATACAGAAAGAACACACATAAAGATAACTACATTAAGGCATTAGGATTCAACCATTTCGCTCACAAAGAAGCTGTATTCAATAGTCTAACACAGGGTGAATGTACCCCTGAACCGAGAAAAACACAAAGAAGAAAAAGAATACATAATTAAAGTAGCAATAGAAAATGGTTATGAAGAAAACATGTTATACAAGAAAATAAATAAGTTTAAAAGGCAAAAACTAATCAATGAAAGCACACTTAAAAAACAAACAGAAGAGAACATAAGATTAAAAAAAATTCACTTACCATCCTTTAAAACACCACAAGTTCCAGAAAATTTTTCAATAAGTTGGTTGGTATCTAATGTCGAGCACTTGATAATGAAATCATTCGCTCTCTTGCACTCCAATATTTAGCAGAAAGGAGTACAATAAACTAGTTGTAACCGTTTAGTAGTAGGCACCACATGTGGTGGTTACGTCACCCATTGAGAGAAAGTAGGTATAGGAAGGAAGGAGAAATGAACCCCTAGGCCTCGAGTACTCTAATACCATCAGAGTCGAAAGAAACAAGAGGTCAGTCAAGGGAGACTGGATAGAAAAGTTGAAAGAGGGAATTGGTATGGGGAGGAGAAGTAATACCAATTCGGTCAAAAAAGAAAAACTCATCAAGCTGACCAGTGCTTGTTGGTGAGTAGCCCTTCCCTTTCGTTCATCATGCATAAGCATGATTACTAACAGCTGCACCACGAGAAGGTGAGGGATTGGACACTAGGTTACTGTCCAGGTCGGTTCCTTTAAGCCTTCGATGGAAGGAATTAAAGGGTCTCCTCTCTGTTAAAAACAGTAGCCTTTCCGCAGCCATTTTCAATAAGTCTAACATTCATTTGGCCCCAAAGAATGAATACAGCCTTAACAAGATAATTAAAACCAACAAAAATGAAAAAATTGGAGAAGAATACTAATCAGGAATATATCAGATCAAATGTAAGGATTGCGACAAAATCTATATAGGAAAAACAAAAAAGAAATTTAAAAACCAGATTGAAAGAACACCTTAGAAATGTAAAAAAGGGTAAAGTGTCAGCTGTAGCAGCCCATGCTTGGTCTGAAAAGCATTTAATCGATACAGGAGCTAGCCTAATCAAACACACAGATAAACAAAAAGAACTCACAGTCTGGGAAAAAATCGACATCCAAAAAAACAAGAAAGATAAACTCATGAATTTCGAAACTCCTGCAAATTTTGACCTGATTCAGAGGTTCATCGGTCCACTGATAGAAGTAAGAAGAAAACCACCAAGAAACAACATAACACCGGTCGACCAGAGGTTACTGATGATGGAGATAAGCTCCAAAACTGCAGTATAGAAGAAAAAGGATATGAGGTGAGGTAATAAAAACATTAATTTAATTCTTAGTACTATCTTTGGTTATACTGTTCCCTTATTCGCATTTTCATTATTTGCGGGTTGAAAAATTGCGACACAGATCCTGTATTCACAGCTAAAAATTTCTTTATTCGCGGATCCAGTCGGTATCCACTATGGTCTCGGGATAACGTACTGCCTTGTCACGCAGTGGGCCTGGGTTCAATTCCCGGTCTGGACAGGCTCCTTGGTGAGGTTTTTCGGAGTTTTTCCTCACCTATAAGACAAATGTCAGGAAGCTTAGGGCCCAATGATCCGCAAAATCATCCAATCATCATCATCATCATCCTTCACTGGTGTGGAAAGAAACGGGTAGCTATCACACCTATAATTCCCTAGTAAAGCTTATTGTCACTAAAGTTCGTTGTTAAAAGCCACCGCTGCTGTATTTCACGTGTCGCTATGTCCGTTGATAAATGTCATCCTCGCCACAATCGGTGTTTTATTGTTTTAATTGCAATAAATTTGATTGAATAACACTTGTCTCTTCTGCTTTGTTGCCAATTTATAATGTTTAGTAAAAGGAAAATTATTATTATATTATTTTTGGTCTGGACATCTTACCTCAATATTAATGTTGATTTGTTCTTGGACATGTTTCAAAACAATTCTGTTTTATCGTCAGCTTTCCCAGACTTTCCCAGTCTGGGAAAGCTGACGATAAAACAGAATTGTTTTGAAAAATGCCAAGAACAAATCAACATTAATATTGAGGTAAGATGTCCAGACCAAAAATAATATAATTAAAATAACCTCAAAATATAACTTCCTAAAATTAAATATTAAAGGAGAATTATATTTAAATTAATATCGGGAAGTAAACATTATGAGGTTATATCATTAATAATGAATGGAGAACATATTTTAATGTATGAGGTGAGTCGATTAAAATATGTTCTCCATTCATTATTAAAAGGAAAATTGTTCAAAATCTCTCATTATTTGATTTTATTTTGATAATTTTTATTTTATTTTGGAAAGTATCCCCTATATTACCCATACAAATTACCCATCCATATTCGCGGCATATTTGCAGAACATATCCCCTGCAAATAGGGTGCTTTTACTGTAATTGTAATTCAAGAGTATTTTGAAATGTATTTTTCTTTCAATATGTTTGTAGGTCCACGTGACTGCTGAAGAAAGTAAAAGTTCAAAGCAGACATCTGACTTTTGGAACAACACAAATTCAACAAATAAAACAAATGGAAAAGTTATAAGTTTCATGTGTTTTTCTCCAAGTTATGGGTAAGTTAAAACATAAATATGTTTATAAATGAGTTGGTTAAATTTTTTTTACATCTCACCTCGTAAGTTCCGTGTTTTCACGATACCGTTTTCAAAGGGCATTTTGCCTTCATCTTCAGTCATACTCCAACTGTTGAAATTTTGTAGTTACCACCATCTTCTGAATTGCCATCTGGTGCTGATTTCATGAACTTGGAGATTAAATTTTGCTCGTTGGGAATTAAAAAATTCATGGATATATATTTGAGTTTGTATTTTTTAACATTCTTACCTCATATGTTTGTTTTGTTGGATGATCGTTTCAAAGCTTATTGCTCCATCTTTAGCTTGTCACAAACTGTTTGAGAAGACCAGCTATAACGGCTGGGGGACCTGACATGCTGACCACATGTAACCCCTGCTCTGGCTTATGATCATCTATCTCTGTGATTAACACATGTGGATGTGAGACCAGCAGTTGGCTGGTAGCCCTAGGGCCTTCTAGGCCTGTCGCACTTGGAGTAATATTTAAATGAAAAGAAAATGAATTTCTATTCCAATGCATTTTTAAAAATTGCATAATTTATGAATGATCTTTATTTTAAATTAACACTTTCCAGAACTGGACATAGTTTTATTCTAGAAAGATTTAACTTTTTTTTTTCTCCAAAATAATTTAATGTAGCTATGTTTAAAATGTGATTATATCCTTTCTTAAAATTTTCTTGATATAATGAATTAACAAATTTTCCATGAAGTGAAGAAAGTTAAGAAATCTGTAATTTATCAAATTAGTTACAGTGACAGAAAAGAAACAAAAATAAAATTTTATAAAGTAATGGCTGTTCCTGTATTGATGTATAGATCAGAATGTTGGACAATCACTAAAAGACAAGAACAAAAGATTGAAAGCAGCTGAGATAGACTTTTAAGAAATATAGTAGGATATACTCTGCTGGATAAAAAAAAAGAAATGAAGATATAAGAAAGGAACTAAATATTTTCAAACTTACAGACCGAATAATTAAATATAGGAATGACTGGAAAGAACATATTGATAGAATGCCAGAAGAAAGATTTCCAAAATGATTGCTAAATTATAAACCGCGCGGGAGGAGAAATGTTGGACGCCCACACAGAAGATGGTCTGAACAATTTTAACAATTCTAGCTTTCATGAAACCAGAACGACCCAACAGGCTTAATCCCTGGGTGATGATGATGAAGAGTTACAATGACTCCTTTATTAATATCACTTCCTAAATAATTAAACTATTTGACATGTTCAAGATAGTATCCTATGAATTTTATTTTGTTTCTGTTGATTTTTCTCTTGTTACCTTCATTACTATTTTCTAACATTAATTTTTTTAAAGGATGAAAGAGTTGATGAAACAAGGTGTGCGATGTGTTATTTTTACAAGTGGAACATTGTCACCTTTACCAGCACTTATGTCTGAGTTAGACATCTCCATACCTATAACGTTAGAAAATCCACATGTCATTGGTCAAAATCAAGTGAATGTCTGTATAGTTAAAAAAGGTGCAGATGGATTTGAATTGAACTCATCCTACAGAACAAGGTATGTTAACATCTATTCTTATTAATAACTAGCTAATACTCAGCGTACACTGCTATGCCTAAATAAATTAAATGTGTTTCTATGTTTATTGAATAAATAAAAAGGAAAGTAATTACAAAATTATATCGTAATTATTTTTAGATACCCCATGCTGATTACTCTGCATTGCCCAGGAATCTACTTATCCTGATCTTCTTGGCATAAATGAGCTGAAAGACAAAAATGATCATTGAGAGTTAGCCGTAAAAGAATACCCGCTGTGCACTGCTAAGCTTGTCCGGGAATCTAGTCATCCCGATCTTCTTAGCATCAATGAGCAGAAAACTAAAAATGGTTATTGTGAGTTATCCATAAAAGATAGACATATGTTGTCATGGACTTTTTTGAAGATTTTTTTAGATATTCAATTATGTGTACATTAATTTGGTGTAATGTTATGGTTTAGGCAGCGTGTCATTTAAGCATCCAAAAAGTTCCGAAAAATATGATTTTCACTACAAAGGGTGATTTTTAAGTTTATAGCATAAAACCTTTCTGGGAAACTCCTGAATATTTTACAAAAAAGCCCCATCACAATCAGATGAACAGTATGGCAGTGCATAAAAAACATTCATTTTTATATATTAGATTGATTTAGGTTTGTCATCTTACCTCATAAATTGTGGTCCTTGAGAACATGTTTCAATATGTCTTCATTATTATTGTTAGCTCGTTCAGATTATTAATATATTCTTATATTTTACAAGGGAACTCTCAACCATTGCATGTCGAAACCTACATTGAAATATTTCTCAGAGA
Source organism: Diploptera punctata (assembly GCA_030220185.1). Taxonomy (NCBI): domain Eukaryota; kingdom Metazoa; phylum Arthropoda; class Insecta; order Blattodea; family Blaberidae; genus Diploptera; species Diploptera punctata. The sequence goes on from JASPKZ010006043.1 coordinate 483,923, forward strand.
AGCATTGTGTTGTGCCAATGCCATGTCCAAAATATTATCTGCCACTTTTAACTGCAAAGGCTTTAAATTTAATCTTAGGTTTAATGTTTTTTTTTATTTCTGTTTACTTTGTTTTGTGTAATATTTCAGGAATGATCCAAAATACATAAACTCTTTGGGTGGTACCATATTAAACATGAGCAGGATAGTGCCACATGGATTGCTAGTTTTCTTTCCTTCCTATCCTGTTATGTACATGTGTAAAGAAGCTTGGCAGGAGAGTGGTGTTTGGTCACAGATTACCAAAATGAAGGTATGAATCTTATTTATTTATTATTTTACGTATTGTTACAAATGGTATTGTTTTCAATTGCTGAGACTTGGTCATATACAAAGAATAACTTGAGCACAATCCAAACTACAGAAATGAAATTCTTATGTTGAATGGTACATAAAACAAGGAGAGATAGAATAAGGAATGACAAAATCAGGGAGATATTAAGTGTAGAAAAATTAATAACATACATAGGGAACTTTTCTATCTAACCTCTCTTGGTTAACTCTTGTTTTTTCGACCCCGACGCTATTAGGGCATCCGAGGGCTAGGGAGTCCTTCCTTTCTTCCATTTCTCCTTTCCTTTATTTTCTTTTCTTCTCCAGAAAAGCCTGACCAGAGGCTATAAGATGGCAGCCCCATCACTGGTCTTGCCTTCCTTTGGCCAGCAACCAATCGAAGGGACTATTATTATGCTTTCAAGTCTTATACGAGAATTTCCCATAAGGAAAATTTTCTATAGGATCGTAACAGGCCTTGGCCTAATACTTGGAAGGAAGAAGAAGAAGAAGAAGAAGAAAAAAGTAGACTAAAATGGTTTGGACTTTGAAAAAGAATGGAAAAGGAAAGATTACCACAAAGACTGTTAAATGTCAAGATACAATAGTACGTGATCCGGCTGCAAGATTACTATGTTCATCGAGTGTATGAACAAAATCTATTTTTTTCATAAAATTATGAATGACTGAATACACTTTTGCCGAGTTGCCTATTAAAATTTGGCCGCCAGTATGTTTAATTAAAATATTATTTATTTATTTATTCAAATTAATTTGATTCACTTGTTATTAAAATAAATTATAATCCAGTTAGCAGAAATCGATGTATAGAGCTGGAAAAGTTTTGGTTGCAATTGCACACTTGGCCGTAAACTCCTCGCAGCCAGGTGTAAACAGATATTACTTTATTAGTGAGTGGATTACATATTTTTAACGACTCACCTCATATAATTTCAATTTTCTTTGATACCGGCGGTTTCAGACAATATCTTGTCCCCTTCAGTCGGAAGCCATGACTGAAGAGGGACAAGATATTGTCTGAAACTGCCGGTATCAAAGAAATTTGAAATTATATGAGGTGAGTCGTTAAAAATATGTTCTCCACTCACTATTAATGATATAACCTCATAATGTTTACTTCCCAATATTAATTTAAATATAAGATATTACTTTGTTACATTTATATGTTCATGACTTACATACTCATATACATATATATTAAATTAAAGCTAATTTTTTTTGTGCATGATAGAATGCCTCTGCCTCTCTAAAAGTGGCCACAAATAAGGGTTGCTAGCTGTTAAAGATAAGTTAGAGTGAAAGAGAGTTATCGCTTTACATCACTCATTAGACAAAGACGGTGATAGCTGTGTGAGTTCATAGTTATACTAGTTACCGACACATGTGTAATAGCGCTAACAACTCACACAGCTGACTGGCTATCACCGTCTTTGTCTGACGAGTGATGTAAAGTGCTAACTCCATTTCACTCTAACCTATCTTTAACAGCTAGCAACCCTTATTTGTGGCCACTTTTAGAGAGGCAGAGGCATTCTAACATGCACAAAAAAAATTAGCTTTAATTTAATATGTAAGTCAAGTATGTACATCATGAACATATAAATGTAACAAAGTAATATCTGTTTACACCTGGCTGTGAGGAGTTTACGACCAACTGTGCAACAGCAACCAAAACTTTTCCAGCTCTATACATCAATTTCTGCTAACTGGATTATAATTTATTTTAATAACAAGTTAATCAAATTATTTTGAATAAATAAATTAATTATATTTTAATTAAACATACTGGTGGCCAAATTTTAATAGGCAACTCAGCAAAAGTGTATTCAGTCATTCACAATTTTATGAAAAAAATAGATTTTGTTAATACACTCGATGAACGTAGTAATCTTGCAGCCGGATCTTAGATACAAGGAAACTGACCACGAGGTAGACCATGAGAAAGATGGATTAGCCAAGTGAAGAAAAGTCTAAAAGAGAGAAGATACGACTGGGAAGAACTAAAAAGAAGCAAAGCATGGGAAGATAGAGATGGTTGGAGGCATATTTGGAATCAACCTTCCGAAAGGAGGACACGATAAGAGGATGATAATATTGATTGTTTTCAATTAGTGCTAAAGAGAAAATGTCAGTCGCGGTGCACTAGTGGTTATGTTTCTTGCCTCTGGTTCCGAGGGTCATGGGTTCAAATCTGGCCTGCGTTGAAGGATTTTTTAGGATGAAAAATCCAAGGAGCAAGTCCTCCAGGTAGACTTTAAGCTATGGATCCCGAGTCTGAAGATATTCAGGCTCATAAAAGATCCTTAAGCCTGAATAAAGAGGCCTCTAAGCAAAATTTACCAACCTCTTCATCCTAGTAATACGAGGGTGAATCAAATATAAACCGGAATAAATACAAAACCACCACCTCATTTTTCTACATAGTCTCCTGCATTTCCAACACACTTTTGCCATCGAGTTGGCAACTTTTGGATGCCGTCCTTGAAGAATGAGGGATGACGTATAGTCAATCAGTTGCGCACAAACTCTTCTACCGCTGCATTGTCACCAAATCGCCTTTCTCCCAGGTCTTCTTTCAGTGGCCCAAACAAATGGTAGTCACAGGGTGACAAATCTGGACTGTAAGGAGGATGTTCCAGAGGTGTCCAATGCATTTTCGTCAATTTTTCTTGTGTCAACCGAGCAGAGTGTGGCCTTGCATTGTCATGCAGCACAATCACATTTCGGATCGGTTTCCGGTGGCGCTTGTTGCGATATGCTGCTTTCCAAAGCTTATTCCAATGTGTGAAGCAATTTCAGAAATTGTTACGCGCCGATCCTCCTCAATAAGGTCGAATGTTGTCAGCAGTGATGCTTGTTCGTTGCCGTCTTTGATGGGGCTCATTTTCCACTGAATTCCGGTCCGCTAAAATTTTTTGCTGCATCTTCGAAAGGGTTGCTTCCCCGAACTGCGCATGGAGCCTTCTTAAAATTTCAGGAAATTTAGTGTCTTCTTTCGCCAAAAACTTAATAATAAAGCGTTGCGCAACAGACGTGTGTGGGACAATCCATATCAAATCGGACAGCAAAAAATCTTGCAATTTATTTTTTTAATTTTATGTATCCCTAAATATAGTGAATACATTTATAAACGTATTAATACAGAAATTTAATTTTTATCATTTATAGGTTCGTAGTTATGATGATCTAAAATTATCGTAAATATGATAAACTAAAACCTTTACTAACTGATATTTCTGAAACAGTAAACAGCAAAAATTTGTTTCAAACATATTTATATAGGTGATATCATGTAGTTTAAGGGTGTTATTTTTATAATTAGGATATTTTTATTTTCGGTGTCAATTTTCTGTTTTATGGCGGTTTACTGCAGTACATATCAAAAAATGAAAACGGAAAAAATACAGGATACTACTCACGTAATAAGGATTAATTTCCAGCAATTACCTTTTTGGAGAGTTGAATAGTTCAGACAATATAAATGTTTTTTATTCTATTTTCGTAAAAAAACTCGCTGGTCCACGGCGCAGCAGATTCATTTCACGACCAAGGTCGCGCGCGTACTTTATTGAAAGAGCTTCATCAGTGACTTTTTCAACTGCCATTAAATCGAATGGATTATTATATGTTCTGCTTAATGTAACAGTACCATTGATTTATACAAGTGGCGATATTTTAATTCTTACGCAGTAGATATTTATTTATCAAATTTTATTGCTGAAGTGAGAAGTAAAGAGCTCTGTTACTTACGTTTACTGTGAATTATTAAACAAATTATTTATAACTAACTCACTCACTGGCTCTGTGGAACCTGTAGGTTCATTGCAGCGCGGGCATAAGCTCTCCATACATCCCATCTCGAGCTAACGTTTTCCAATTATCCCCTGTATAATCTACTTCCCTCAAATCATGTATAATGTTATTCTCCCACCTCATTCTTAGTCTTCCAACTAGGCGTTTTCCCTCCGGTTTTCCTACCAGAAATTTCCAAGCACCTCTTTCATCCCCCATACGTGCCACATTTCCTGCCCACCGCAGCCTACGAGACTTAACTGTTTTTATTATATCTGGCTTCCTATACAGATCATGTAGCTCACTATTATGTAGTTTTCTCCATTCACCTGTCTGTTCATCTCTTTTTGATCCAAAAATTTTCCTAAGAACTTTATTCTCAAACTCGTAATCTTCTGTCCTTTTTTAAAACAAATTATTTATTTTGTTACAAATTTTTCATTACAGTTTAAATGTAATATTATATAATGAAAACTATTTCGTCATTAATTGAATAAACTGGTATAAATTTTTATTATGTTATAATTACTAATTTCAGTCTTAAAATAACTTTTTATTCAGTGTATTGTATTGCACCCTGATAACGTTGACGAAATAGTATTGTTATAAGATATCACTTCCAAATAAAACCGAATGTTTTAATACTCGTACCACTTCCTACCAAACGATAATAATGCAATGTCAGCAAGTCTTCCTTAAACATCTGTTTTACATCAACAATTCTCAAGTTCAGATTACATACTAGACAGTTGATTTACATCAGTGTGTTGTTTAATGCATCTCGTCATTTTAAGTGTCACAGTCAAATTAAAAATAATATCTTATTGTTTTTAACTAACAAGTTTGCAGATCTACAAAGACTGAATGGTGAGTTAGAAGTTAAATATAATTTTAATTATGCATATATTAGTATACAATAGTTATTAACAGTATTATGTGTTAATATATAATTTTACAATTTCTTAAATGTTTCTGGAATGAGAGAATAATCTTAGAGATATACATTTTGTGTTATAAAAGGAGAATAATGGGAAGTTTAGACATTAAATTAAATACAATAAATAATTTAGCTTATAATAAAAGCTAATATTATCGTGCATTTTAATATCATCTTAGATATGTCATGAGTAGGGGATGCAAGATCAAGTGATACCAAGCCAATAAAATGCTGTATATTTCATCATCATCATGAACAAATTCGTTTTAGGCCATGTGGCCTGTACGGTAAACCTAGCGAAGATGGTCTTGAATCTTTCCACCGGCCTGTATATTTATACCTCTTAAATATTACTTGTAACAGCATGGAAATTGTTATAAATTATTATCGATAGCTTAACATTACTTGCAATATTCAACATCAGACATTGGTGTAGGGTACAAGTACAAAATATTACAACACATTACAAAACTACTCTCTAGAAAATATTTTTAATAGGCCTACCAGCTTGAATGCGTAGGTGCTTAGTAATTTAAATTAAACTATACATTAGCCAAACTCAGCACAAAATTAACCGCCTACTGAATATATCAATAAAGATTGTTAAATTTAATGACGTTTATTATGTAGCAATTTATTTCAAGCGCGAGGTTCTCCTACGTACCATAAATTTACGACACGGGACTCACGGATTTCCTTCCTTGTGGAGAAAGCTACATTCAGAATTGTTACGCCTTTAAAATGCCATTGATTCCTATCGAGTTTGAACCCGCGAACCTCGGAATCGGAGGCGTGCAGTGTAACCACTAGTCCACGATGATGATGATAATGTAATAATTGTAATAATGATAATAAAAATAATGTAATGATGATAATAACAATAAAAATATTTGTAAGTGCGCAAAGGACTATTACCAAGTAGCTCCGTCATTGTTTGTACGAGCGAGCGATCTCCACTCACGCGAAAGGTATTGCGGGCAGTCTACACATAGGGGATTTTAGGAAAAATAATTATTTTTGGTAGTTTCCTTTCAAGACTCCACTTTAATACTAATTACAAAAAATTAACTGGTGTTCAGGTAATAATGTGGTATTTTTTGATTTTATAAAATTTTGGTGAGGAAGGTCAATTGCATATTAATTGCATTTACGCCCTTCAGAAAAACGTAATATTAAGGTACTAATTTTCAAGCGATAGAGCATAAAATCATCTATAATGTGACTATCTTTTCAAGTTGAGGGAATAGCCATACTTCGAGAAATGTATTTTATAAAAGAGACTATTTAAAACAATACGATAAATTTACAGCTCTATTACTCTTTAATTACACCAAGCGAAGACTTGAAATTCGGTTCAGATATTCAGTATATCATAAAGTTTCACTGTAAAAAAAATGGTAAACTTTTAAAGATGTGAGTTCAATTTTCACAATTTTTTTGCCGATTTCGTATGGAATGTCCCGTGTACCTCTTGCTCGCTCATGGCATACTGAAGCAAGCGGCCGCTCTTCGGAGTGTGACACATCAAGATCCCTACTCCAGACACTCCCACCAACTTCCCCTCCAAACTGCAACCTTTGCAGTTTGCTACCAGAGCCTCCAGATACAAGTTCCGGTTTATATTTGATCCACCCTCGTACATTAGTTTTATATAATAAATTTGGGAATTTTTAACATTATTTAATTCATAAGGAATTAAATGAATTGTGATTACTTCTTACCTCATACTTCTATGTTTTTTAAACACAGCACTGCAGTATCAGCGACCATCGTCACCATCCTCAGCTGTTTTCATGACTCAGTTGTGAAAACAGTTGATAATGGTGACGATGGTCGCCGATACTGCAGTGCTGTGTTTAAAAAAAAACAGAAGTATGAGGTAAGAAGTAATCACGATTCATTTAATTTCTTAATACATTAGTTGTCTACTAGATGTCTCATTGGGTCGGTATGTTGACTGCGTGCCATTCATGGCATATGTAGGGGAATAAGCGTAAATAAATTAACTTGGTCTAGTAACTCCTAACAAAAGGAGAGGCTATGGCTCAACATTGGGCTGTTTTGCCATTGCAGATAGAGACTTATACTAAAATTTAAAATAGTCTATAGTCCTGTAGTCCAGGAGCACTGCTTCTTACTCCATCTGTAGGTGGACCGATGCCAATCAAATCAATTTCCCCAGGAATTTCAAAATTAATTAATTCTTCTTTCTTAGTTTTTTTAATGTGTTTTTTCCCAAACAGTGAGCTCCTTGGGTTTTTCTACTTGTTTTATTGAACTACCCTATTTTTGAATTTAGGAAAAAATCCACTTTCAAAAAAAAACTAAAAAAGAAAGATTAATGAATTTTGAAATTTCTGGGGAAGTTGATTTGATTCAGATGTTAGTCCACCAACAGATGGAGTAGGAAGCAGTGCTCTGGACGACAGAACATTGGTAGTGTAACTATTGTAGATGTAATTGTATGGGTTATAAAACTGGTCTAAAAAGAAGACAGGATATGAGATGAGGTATAAAGAATTTTATTTTATATTTTAAATTAAATCTTCTTCTATTCTATATGTGTAAGCCTTTTTATTTACACACACTATGTCAATGATGATTACATCTCGCTCCATCTCTTGAGGGGTCTGCCCACTTCTCTTTTTCCTCTAGGATGCAGGTTTCCAGCTGCTTTAATAAGCTTTGTATCATCAGCTCTGTCCACGTGTGCATTCCATTCCCTTTTCCTTGTTGTAATAAATGTACCATCATTATCATATAAGAATCAAATTAATCGTGAATTCTTCTTACCTCATACATCTATGTTTTTTAACAAAGAACTGCAGTATCAGGAAACATCATCAGCTGTTCTTATGACTGTCAATGTTCATTATGCTGGTAATTTTCTAAACTGCCATCTGGTGTTGATTTGAAGAACTTTGTAATCAAATTAGGTTTGTCCAGAAACTCAAAACTCATGGTTCTAGTATGGTTTCTTTGAATGTATATCTTTTCCCAAACTGTTAATTCCAAAGGTTTAGATACATGTTTCAAAAGTTTTGCTTAATTTTCAATTCTATGATTCTCCATTAAGAAAACCTCATAATGTAAAAATTCCCAACTATTATATGAAATCATATATGGCATGACAGCCAGGTAAAATAAAATAAAATAAAGCCCATTCTAGACCCTAGCCTTCCTCAGAATGTCCTTCCAGACTTCTTTATTTGCTGCTAAATTCTTACAATTTTACTAATTCTAAATCCTGCAAGACATCATCCTCCCATCTTAATTTTGGTCTTCCAACTTTTCTGGTTTGTAATGGTTGTGCCAAATATATCTTTTTAACAGTTTTATTTTGTCCATAGGTATCAAATGTCCAGCCCAGGCCAATCTATTAATTTTTATATACTTCACTAAATCGGGTTCCTTATATAATTCATACAATTCACAATTTCTCCTTCTCCATATATCACCTTCTTTCACAGCCCCAAAAATAGCTTTTAATATCTTTCTTTCAAAAGCAGCCAGAGATTTCTCATCTGACTTTAAGAGTCCAAGTTTCTGATGCATATGTAATTACAGGTCTTATAAGAGTTTTATAAACCTTTTTATTGGAAGACCTCAGACTTAAAATGTTACTGCTGTACACGGAATGCCTTCAAGCGGTTCTAAGGGAACTAGAGGAGAAAAGAGAAGAAATCCCAACAGAGTTCTATAACGTGGATGCAATGACATCTACCAACTGGCAACATGTAGGCTATGATCTGAGACACATTATAACAAGATTTGCTGTACATGGGTTCCATCACAGAATATGTAAAAGAAAGGGATACCATCAACCTGCACCTGATTGTGTATGCGGGGAATCATGTGATACCTATCATGCTATGAACTGTTCGCACAGAGGCAAATCACTTACACAGTTCTGTTCTTTAATATGATATTATATGCACATTAGTGCGCAATTGTCATTATAAGAGTTTTATATAATTCAGTAACTTAGTTTTCTTTGTTATTAAGTGCGATCTCAGATATTTTCTAAGTCCAAAGAAACATAATAAATGTCTCAACATCTATGATATTGCATTCCTCCCTCACATCCTGGTTCCTGACTCTGTCAAGTCTTATTTTGTTTACCGTGGCTCTTAAAGTATACATACTGATATTAATACCGTATTTTTTTGGGCTATAAGATGCTACGGACTATAAAATGCATCTTAATTTTTTAACAATTTTTTTTTAAAATTACATTTTTACCATTTTTATTATTAAATTGCAAGGCCAGACTAACAAAAAAAATCTTAGTTTATAAAACTGAACTGGCCTTTAAAATCCCTGAAAATCGTCCCTCTTTGTCGCCATCATTGTCCTCTTTATATATAAGATGGCTTTCACTGCCATTGAGAGCATTACTTATACTGCACTTGAATCTTGAAAGATTCTCTCACTCTAGACCACGACTGTTTTATCCATTGACACACTTGTTTGATTTATGTTGTTTTAAAGCTCCCTTCGGCATGAATTCACGTTGGGTTTCACCCATCATCCATTTGTTTCATTCCTCTCTCATATACACTTTAAATGGTTTATTTATCAATACATCAAGAGGTTGCAATTGTGAAGTGAGTCCTTCCCGGAATAACATCAAGCTCTGTATTTCCCTGTCTCAATTTCTCTTTCACAGAATTTTTCAAATGACTACTAAACTGATCTAGCACGAGAAGAGAATTCTTTTTTCAATAAAGCACCTTTCCTTCTCTCCCACACTATGTTAATCCATAATTTGCCAGATAGAGATAGGTTTCTCAGGGCATCGAATATATGGTCATTTTTAAGACTGGCAGGAATTTTAAATCAAACACTGGACATTTTATATTAATTTTGAGTATAAGACGCACCTGAATTATGGAGGCAATTTTTCGAAGAAAAAAGTGCATCTTATCATCATCATCATCAATGGCTCGACAGCCCCATGCAGGCCTTGGCCGCCTTCAGAAGCTTATGCCAGAATTCCCTCTTTTGTTTTTCATTCTTTCAGTTTTTTATTTTTTAAATCTTAATGTCTTGAAATATACTATCCTCCCATCTTAATTTAGGTCTTCCAACTTTACTGGCCAATAGAGGTTGCTCATTGTAAATTCTTTTTGAAATTTTTTCGTTGTCCATACGAATAATGTGTCCAGCCCAGGCCAATCTAATAATTTAACAAAATTCAGAATATCTGGCTGATTGTACAATTCATTATTGTATCTCTTTCTCCATACATTATTTTCTTTCACGGCACCAAAAATGGATCTCAGTATCTTCCTTTCAAAATGTCCTAATAATTCCTCATCAGATTTCAACATGGTCCAAGTTTCTGATGCATATGTTAACACTGGTCTAAGGAGAACTTTATACATGAGTATTTTTGTCTTTCTAGATGTAAACTGAGATCTAAACATTTTCCTGAGTCCTAAAAAAGCATTTGTTTGCAGCCATGATCTGCAGATGAATTTCAGCCGAATTGTCATTTCTACAATTTACTTCAGATCCTAGATAAATAAAACTATGAACCAGTTCAAATTTATATGCGCAAAGTTCCAAACTAGATGGGCAAGCTTAACATTTACCTTTAATCATCGGCATATATTTTGTCTTGGCCTGGTTAATTTTAAGAGTGCATCTTATAGTCCATAAAATATGGTAGTGCAAAGAGTGTTATAGTTTTTAATTTGTGAATTTGCGTTTTATTGCAGCCGATATTTGTAGAACCGAGGAGTAAGGACAGCTTCTCACAAGTAATGAGAGAATATTATGAAGCTGTACAGGATCCAACGTATAGAGGAGCTTGTTTCATGGCCGTCACTCGAGGCAAAGTGTCGGAAGGTCTTGACTTTGTCGATGTAAATGGTCGAGCTGTCATTGTAACAGGACTGCCTTACCCTCCAATGAAGGATGCATATGTCAAACTCAAGAAGGAATATCTATCAGAGAATTGTAAGAAAGAGAAGGATTCCAATGTAAGTATAATTTACACAGGATCTATAGTCTGCCGCGGTGGATTAGTGGTTATTCTCCTTGCTTCTCGTCCCGAGGACGCGGGTTAAAACCCAGTCGGGGTCGATGGATTTTTTAAGACAGAAAAATCCAAGGAGCAAGTCCTCCGGGAGGGACTTTAAGCCTGAATAAAAAGTCTCTTAACAAAATTTACCAACCTCAATGTCCTATGATAAAATTAAAATATCTACCTTCTTTGGTCAATGCCATTGTCCTCAACTTGTAAAAAGATATGTGTTCTTTTCTTTTCCTGAAGGCCTTTCAGAATATCTATTCCATCATCAGCAAGTATAATTATTTGCTACATTTGTTGAGATGTTCTCGATGTTCACTACATCAAGACCAACATCAATGAAGAATTATACCTGCTGATGATGGAATAGATATTCTGAAAGGCCTTCAGGAAAAGAAAAGCACACACATCTTTTTACAAGTTGAGGATGATGGCACTGACCAAAGAAGATATATATTTTAATTTGATCATAGGACCATCCACCTCAACGGTATTAAACAATGAATTTCATTAGTATTGACTCAATGTCCTAGTAATATCTTAGTTTAATATAATAAATTTGGGAATTTTAACATTATGAGGTTTTATTGGTAAGAATTAAATGAATCGTGAATTCTTCTTACCTCATACTTCTATGTTTTTTTTTTGTTTTTTTAAACACCACCGCAGTATCGGAGAACAATATTCCCCATCATCAGTTGTTTTCATGACTGTCAATTTTTTTCTTTTGCCAGTAATTATCCAAACTGCCATCTGGTGTACTTTTGAAGGAGAAGTTGGGATAATTACCGGCAAAAGAAAAAATTGACAGTCATGAAAACAGCTGACGATGGGGAAGATTGTTCTCCGATACTGCGGTGCTGTGTTTAAAAAAAAAGTAGAAGTATGAGGTAACAAGAATTCATGATTAATTTAATTCTCCTTAATACCTTAGTTGCCTGCTAGATGTCTCATTGAGTCAGTGTGTTGACCGCATGCTATCCATGACATCTATGAGCAAGTAAGATAACTAAATTAACTTGGTCTAGTGGCTACTGACAAGGGAGAGGCTATGGCTCAACAATGGGCTAAGCTATTATAGATAGATACACGGTCTACACTACACATTATATCTGCACAAGAGATTTTTTTCACTATCCACTGTGAAGCGTACATTAGTTGCACTCAACGCGCTCAGCTTCCCTGCTTTAACTGTATAAAAAGTTTTTTTTTACCTCACATTATCATATCCTAATTAGACAGGTTTCGTAATCTTAATGGTTACATCTTCAGTAGTTACATGACCGATGTTCTGTCATCCAGGAGCACTGCTTCTTACTCCATCTGTTGGTGGACCGATGAACCTTCCAATCAAATCATCTTCCTTGGGAATTTCAAAATGTTTTTTTCTTAGTTTTTTGAATGTGTATTTTTTTCCCAAACAATGAGCTCCTTAGGTTCAATTCCTGGTTCAGGCAAAAATGTTTCTCATCAAAAAATAATTTACAGTAACGTACGATTAAAAAATATAAAATAGTTACCTTGTAGGTCCGTCTCCTCAACTTAAGTTCTTTTAAAACTCTGTAGGCCTTTCGGGACTAGTCCCATCATCAACAGAATGCATTAGGTCCGTACTTCTTGACCCTTGTTGAAGCACTGACTTGGTGGTGAGTATTTTGTACAGAGGATTGTGTGGACTGGCTGTGTTCTCATAAGAATCAGGTTGTTGTCGATTTCTCTTAGGATTGCAATTTCCTTCAATATTAAGTTATGTAGATAGGAAAAAAATAAATAAACAATATTCCTCCAATATATTTATCCTCTTTTTTTTAAAAATAAATAAATGAATAAAATAATAAAAACGTTAATAGAAGCCCTACTGGCATTTATAAAGTAGTGTTAAATTCCCAATAAATGTCTTCTTAACTATAGAAGCCGCCATTTGCAAAGATAGAAGCAAAGGTTTCATAGCATTTGGCGCGAGGGAATTACAACATATATAAGAGAAAAATTTGCATCTAGATCGCAACTTGCCTCAGGTAGCTCAGTTGGTAGAGCACTTGGCCCGGAAAGCCAAGGGTCCCGGGTTCGAGTCTCGGTCTAGGCGTAAAATTTTTCTCTTCAAATATAATTTATCCTTCAGTGAGAAGTGTTAAATTAATAATAAAATGTCATTGATAGAAGCCCTACTGACATTTATAAAGTAGTGTTAAATTCCCAATAAATGTCTTCTTAACCCGTCAGTGACGCACCCTTTTACTTGCTTTCCTACTGCATGGACGGAGGCCATTTTAACATTTTAGTATTCCTAGAACACTGATTTGTATAAACAATGATAACTTTTTTAAATATCGATGGATTTGAACGAAATTTTTACTTGTTAGCTCAGAAATAAATGAGAAATTTAATACATGCCGTATGGAGTTCAGTAGCCTTTATAAACTATTAAAAAAAATTTTGAAATCTGAGTTTCTCTCTCATGATACACATTTTTACTAAATAATTTGATTTGCTCACATTGGACACCCCTGTTTCTTTCTGTGAGACACTAAATATATTGTGTGGCATAGTGCTGATTCATCTGTAACTTGTATATACAAAAGCAGCTGACATAACCAAAATCAGAATGAATATTTAGAAGAGTGAACTCAAGCTCAATCTTCTGTCAAAGCGCTAGCAATGTTTATACTTGGAATCTGAATTATTGCTTGGATTCGTATAAAAATTCTACAGCAGTTATTTACAACTGCACAGACCATAAAAATAATTTTCTCTTATTTTAGTGCTACTAATTTTAGAAATAAAAAATCACATCACCTTAGTAGTTGAGCTTGGTGCGATACAGCTCGAAACACTCTTCAATACACAGACCTACATCACATTCCTGGCAGCAATAAACAGATGTCTTTCTTCTCCCATGTTTAGTACAAACAACACACCTCCTTTGAGGTTTCAATTTATCACTTTTAGGGGTAATTTTTCTGATGAAGTGTCTTTTAGGTTACGACTGGCCATAATTACGTATATAATGCACGACACCGCGCCTCAGACTGATTCCTTGTAAGTAACATCTATTTGAAAGAGGCAAAATAAATCAGATATTTCCCTAAACAGGTCGATTTATATATCAATTGATAGCTTGTATATCATTTTATCGACCTGAAAAATTAGATTGTGAAAAGTTTATTAGAAGCCCTGCAGAAAGCAGCACAAAGCTAGGTCTGTGTGCCATCGAGTGTTGAAGTAAGAAACTACTTCAACCTCAATACCACATGCACAAAATGTGATCACAGCTGATTCATACACTTAGAAAGAAAGCTAAGATCTTAGGCTTCAAAACTATATTGTTCATACGCAAATATAAGAATATACAGCAGTAAAAAAACAAATGAAAAGGTCGCGTGCATTTAGAGAAAATTACGATTACTTCAATCTCATCTGATTTTTAAAAAAAATAATATGAAATTAAATTTTAAACAAATATTATTTTTATTCATATGTCCTGAAAGCTCATAATTTCTACGTTAAACACAAATAAATTACATATTTGTAGCTTCAAAAATGTACGATCCAGAACAAAAAGAAAACATGCCTGCATAGGTCTATACCACGTATAGATGTCGGCAATAAGTGAAGAAGAGAGGGTCTATACCACGTATGGATGTCGGCGCTGACGGGTTAATTAAGGAGCTGCCATTTGCAAAGATAGAAGCAAAGGTTTCATAGCATTTGGCGCGAGGGAATTACAACGTATATAAGAGAAAAATTTGCGTCTAGATCATAACTCGCCTCAGGTAGCTCAGTTGGTAGAGCACTTGGCCCGGAAAGCCCAGGGTCCCGGATTCGAGTCTCGGTCTGGGCGTGTAATTTTTCTCTTCAAATATGATTTATCCATCATTGAGATATATGAAATTAATAATGAAATATATATATATATATATATATATATATTTATCCTCGGAATGCTTTCTCTATGTAATGAGAACACACCCAGTCCACACAATTGTCTATACAAAATACTCACCACCAAGTCAGTGCTTCAACAAGGGTCAACAAATACGGACCTAATGCATTCTGCTGATGATGGGACTAGTCCCGAAAGGCCTACAAAGTTTTAAAAGAACGTAAGTTGAGCCGGACCTGCAAGGTAACTATTTTATAGTTTTTAATCATACATTATATTACTGTGAATTAACACCTCAACGGAAACTTACCATTAATTTTACTAGTATCAAAAAAATAATTTATCGACCAGTCTGATGAACTGTTGACCATTGCATGCCAAAACCTAAGAAGCTCAAAATCCACATTCAAAAAAACAAGAAAGAAAAATTAATGAATTTCGAAATTCCTGGGGATGTTGATATGATTGGGAGGTTCATCGGACCACCAGCAGATGGAGTAAGAAGCAGTGCTCCTGGAACATTGGTCATGTAACCACTAAGGTTACAAAACTGGTGTAATTAGAAGACAGAACATGAGGTGAGGTGGAAAGAATTTTATTTTAAATTTTAGAATATAAATGTATCGGCCCTAATTGTAATTTGTGTTTCAGTGTTTGACTGCAGACCAGTGGTACTTGTATGAAGCAACACGTGCTGTAAATCAGGCAATTGGTCGAGTTATTCGTCACAAGGATGATTATGGTGCAATTATTTTGTGTGATTCTAGATTTGAACAAAAAAATATCATGACTGCATTGTCTACGTGGATTCAACCACAAATAAAGAAATATGATACTTTTGGACCTGTAATACGTGATTTGAAGAAGTTTTTTGTTAATGCAGAGAAAACTGTAAGTATTTGTCCTCCAGTGATAAGTATTAAATTAATAATAAAAAACATCGAAAGAAACTCTACTGGCTTTATAAAGTAATGTTTAAATTCCTAATAAATGTATAAAATGCCGCCATGTGCATAATCGAGCAAAGGCTCGTAGCATTTGGCGATTGGGAATTAACAATGTATAAGAGAAAAATTTGCATTTAGATTGTAGTATTCAGATAGCTCAGTGGTAGAGCATTGGCCTAGAAAGCGAAAAGTCTTAGGTTGAAACCTTGGTCTGAGCGTATAATTTTTCTCTTCAAATATAATTTGTCCTTCAGAGAGAAGTATTGAATTAATAATAAAAATCATTAAAAGACCATATTTGAAGAAAAAATATAATACAGTATTACCCCTCTTTTACACTTTTCAAGGGACCACGGGAAAAATGGTGTAAAATAGGGGAAAGTGTAAATGGAGGGAAATGGAGATGAGCTCAAAAATGTTGACCCCCCCCCCCATACTCTGCATCCATTTCAGAACATGAAAAAGACAGATGGGGATAATATACTACAGTATTATCCCTCTTTTAAAGGACCAGAGAGAAAGTAGTATAAATTGGGGAAAAGTGTAAATTATGGAAAACGAGGAGGAGCTAAAAAAATGTTTACCCTCATATTGAACAATTGTTCTAGAACATGCAAAAAAGCAGTGACTGGGATAATATACAATATTGGCTAAATAATGTAATGTTTCTTTTAATTTAAAATAAAATTCTTTACACCTCACCTCATATCCTGTCTTTTATTTATTTAGAACACAGGATATCAGATGAGGTGTAAAGAATTTTATTTTAAATTAAACCTCATAGTGATTTTCCTATAATAGTTCAATGTAATGTGTGTTTTGAACTGCTGTAAACAAAAATTACTTTATTTCTTTTACTTTCACCATTTATAAAATAAATAACAAAGAGAGGTTCAGCAAGCAGCACTATGAATCTTTATTGAGAAATTAAAAAAAATTGTTTTGCCATAGAAGTACATATGGGTTGAATTTCAGGAATATTTGAAAGTTCTGAGAGCCAACTCGATGAACATGCTTTGCTCTTTATCGATTGTACAAAAGCCAGCTTTGTTGGCTCATTAAACTTGCTTGACTCCTTATCGATTGTATAGCAGCCGGCTTCATTGGCTCAATGAACTTGCTTTGCTATATATCGATGTACAAAAGCGAGATAATCGATCAAATAAATCAAATATCTTCGACCTTTAACACTTAAGATCGACGTGATGTGACGTAAATAGCAGGAAAACAAAATTTCAGAAACGTAAAAGCGGGGTTTTTAATACATTGTGAATATAGGGAAACTGAAGAGACCTTTAAAAAAATGCTGTAAAAGACGGGAAAACGTAAAATGCAGGAATGTAAAAGCAGGGTAATATTGTATTATAATAATGAAAGAGAATAAGCGGAACAAATTGTTTATGTTCGTATCAAAGTTCAGATGGTGTAATGGAATTAACCATTTTTTTAGGGAAGTAGATTATTCAGGGGATGATTGAAAAACATTAGCTCAGGACAGGGGTGTATGGAGAGCTTATATCCACATTGCTATGTACCTACATGTTTGATAATGTCAGTCAGTTAGTTACATCTTGTGTGATTACATAATAATTTGTTATTAGTGTAATATATTTTATGTTACAGTTACCACCTCCTAAGATAAAAGGTCCCGCAGTAGAATTGAAATTGCCCTCAGCAGGAGCTTCATTTGATATGGTTGCTGGTCGCTCTACAAAATCAACAAGAACTGAGTAAGTTGTCAAAATTAAAGTAGAAGTAACACTATGAGGTATTTTCAATTTATAAATGAGTTTGAGAAAAAGTTTTTATATCTCACCTGATAAAGTTGCATTTTTTCACAATACCGGTTTCAAAGGTTATTCACCTTCATCTTCAGCCAAACTCCAAAATTTATGGTTCTATATTTATTCTTCAGAATGTATATCTTTTATCTTCTTGTATCTTGTAAGCCCATGTTTCCCTTAACAGAGATTTAGGCGCTCCCTCTCCCCTACAGGGAAGAATTTGAACCATACTAATTCAGTTTCACTTGTTTTCGTATAGATGTCATTTGAGTGGTCCGTGGTCAGCATTCCACCTCATACTGACATCTAGGAAACTAAGGTAGTACTAGGACGGGAAAATTCGGTAAATTTTGCTTAGAGGCCTTTTCATTCAGTCTTAAAGATCTTTTACGAGCCTGAAAATTTTCAGACTCAGGACCCATGACTTAAAGTCCCTCCCGGAGGACCTACTCCTTGGATTTTTCCATCCTAAAAAAATCCATAGACCCTGGCTGGGTTTGAACCTGCGACCCTCGGGACCAGAGGTCAGGAGCATAACCACTAGTCCACTGTGGCCAATGTATATCTTTTAACAAATTGTTAATTCAAAATGCCTCTCTAAATTATTTGAGTCAGGTATTTTGACTCACCTCAAATACAGGGCTATTCAGAAAGAAGAAACAGACTTCAAACATTTATTTCTTTCAAACTACAAAAAATAGAAACACAATTCCAACGTTCCTGGAAAGAGAAAAGTTCAAATTTCACTATTTTATGCATTCAATATGAGCATCATGTATTATACAACAAATATCAAAACAGTGGCTGATTTCTTGCCATACACGAATTAGCTGATCTCTAGTCATCAAATTCACAGCTTCAACAATTCGATGTCACATATTTTCAAGAGTGTCAAGCATAGGGGGGATAAAAACACGGTCTTTTATGTAATCCCAGAGATAAAAAATCACACAGGATTAGGTCGGGTGACCTCGGAGGCCAGTAATGAAATTGATTTTCTGCTCCTCCTTTTCCAATCCAATGTCCTGTTGTGTCGTCATTTTAATACAAACAATCAACATGATAAGCAACAGCGCCAATGCAGCCGTGATCAGAACTCCGAACTTTTCTCTTTCCAGGAGCGTTGTGTTTCTATTTCTTATAATTGGAAGAAATAAATGTTTGAAGTCTGTTCTTTCTTTCTGAATAGCCCTGTATTTTGATTTTCTTGCAGACTATAGTTTCGTCACCTTTATGCGACATTGTTGATGCATTCTAACAGTTGTATTTGTGGTTGTTAGTCCTCTAGGTTGATTTCTGCTCCCTCTGTTGGCTGACTGATGAATTTCCAATTTTTTTTTTTTTTTTTTTTTTTTTCCTTTCCCTGGGGATTTCAAAATTAAAAGCTGTCTCCTTATTCTTGTGGATGTAAATCATCAGCATCACTCCAGGGATTAGGCAATTGCCCATTCCGACTTCATAATGCATCAGCCCAACGTCTTCTAGGTCTTCCTCTTGCTTGATAATTTCTTGATAACAATGGATATCTCTCCTGGATGTAAATTTTTCCCAAATTATGAGTGCCTTAAATATATCTAACTGTTTTAGTAATTTGGCCTTAGTTTCAATTCTGTTTTTTTCTGATCATGCATGTGCAGCTATTGCAGACTTTTCCATTTCTCCATTTTTAACATTTTCTAAGGTGTTCTTTCAATCTTCCTTTTTTTGTTTTTCCTATGTATATTTTTTTTACAATCTTTAGAATCAATTTGATAAATCCCTGATTTGTTGCCTTCATCAATCTTTTCATTTTTGTTGGTTTTAATTAATTTATTCAAACTGTAATAATTTGTTGGTGCTAATTTAATGTTAAATTTGCTGAAAATTGTTTGGAACTTATTAAATACTAAAGGATGGTATGTAAATTTCCTGAATTTTTACCAATTTCTTCTTTATCTGTGTGAAGATTACTTTCATTCATAACTTTTTGTTTCTTAAATTTATTTATTTCCTTATGAATTGTCTTTTCATCAAAACCATTCTCTTTTGCTATTTTTAATATGTTTTTCCTCTATATTAAAATTTTCTCTGCTCATGGAACATTCATAAGTCTGTACATTAAATTATTGAAGACTGCCTCTTTATCATCAACAACAACAACAAGGATTAAGCCCAATGGCCTGTTCCGATCTCATTATAGGTCGAATTGGTCCTTCCATCTCTTCAATGGTCTTCCCAACAATATTTCTTGCTGTGGTCATATCCTGAAATCCAATCCGCCCTTTGCTTTGAGATGAATCAGTAGTAATAAATGTCCCCTGACCACGTTACGAGCGCTGTGCAGGGTAAGGATAATGACAGGGCTGCTGTCTCAGAGCATCTATCCATGCTCTTCTAAGTATTAACCCCTTTAGAGAGGGTTGCTGCTTTTGCCCCTTGAGCCGTTGTGATGATCGTCTAATATGTTGCCTCGTAGACCATTGCAGACTTCTTGGTCGATGTCAACCTTCTGGCCGACGTCTCCCACATTGCGTAGTTTCCTCTCACCTCTAACCAATTGCAAGTTAGTAAAGCTAAACTTCCCCAATGTGGTCGTCTGGTTCATTGAGTACTCGGCGCCCCCACCACGTCGAGGTGATAGTCCATGAGGGGACTGCCTCTTTATGTGCAATATAAAAAAAGGGTAAAGTGATCTCATTACACCTTTACACCCAGAACAATCATCCGGTACTCATTTTCGTTAGAGGCTGAGTCGACCCCAGGGCCATGGTCCCGCCAGAAGGTTTGATCGGTTTAAAAATCCTGACCCCACCGGGACTCGAACCCTCAACCTTCTGGTTTGTAGCTCACTGCCTTAACCACTATGCTACAGTTTGCCCCCTTATGTGCAATATGGTCGAACCTTAATAAGTTTATGAAAAAAACAATTTTGATTATAGTTGCCTTGTAAGAATATGTATAACTGCAGGAATTTGCCGCTACGTTAAAAGTTTTTTTTTTTTCAGAGTTGTCAAATCTAATATTCCATTGGCTTCGGACGTGATTTTGGGAGAGTATGTTTCCACTGTTAATGAGAGCAGCAGAAGTGAAGCAGGCCCAGAATCTGGGAAGAAGAAAGACTTATTCAGTGCCTTAGACAAGCCGACTACAGTAATAGATTTCAATGCTGTTAACGTACCTAGTTCAAGTAACACACACTTCAAATGGAGTAGTAATTACGGAGAATTGCCGAAGGCAAAGAAATTAAAAGTTGCACCTCCAAAGATTATGCCATTATCACAGGTAATGGATATTATGTTACAAGAATTCAAAATGCGATTTTACAGATGAATTTAGATGTTTATGTTTGGCCTTAGTGGTCTTGTGCAGCAGTTCCCAACCTTTTTTCGACTCACGAACCCCTTCCACAACGATCTGAGTTGGGTGAAACACTGACTTTTAAATATGCATACAGTAGACATTCATAAAATTTAATTACAAGCAAAAGGTTTCCACACCATCCACAGTAATTCTGCCCGAGGGCAGGTCTTTCACTGCAATCATAGTATTTTCATGCTATGCTTTGCAGCTTTACTAGGGAATTATAGGTGTTGTAGCTTCATGTTGCTTTCAGGTTTAATAACCTTAAATTATTTTAATATTAATAAATGAAATTTAAATTTGAAGAGAAAAATTTTCGCCTAGACCGGGACTCGAACCCGGGACCCTTGGCTTTCCGGGCCAAGTGCTCTACCAACTGAGCTGCCGAGGCGAGTTACGATCTAGACGCAAATTTTTCTCTTATATACGTTGTAAAAAAAAATTTTTTTCTCTTCAAATTTAATTTATCTTTCATTGAGAAATGTTAAATTAATAATAAAAACATCATTAGAGGCCTTACTGGCTTTTAAAGTAATGTTAAATTTCCAATAAATGTCTTCTTAACTAAGAAGCCGCCATTTGCAAAGATAGAAACAATGGTTTCAAAAGCATTTGGCGATAGGGAATTACAACGTATATAAGAGAAAAATTTGCGTCTAGATCGTAACTCGCCTCGGTAGCTCAGTTGGTAGAGCACTTGGCCCGGAAAGCCAAGGGTCCCGGGTTCGAGTCCCGGTCTAGGCGAAAATTTTTCTCTTCAAATTTAATTTATCTTTCATTGAGAAATGTTAAATTAATAATAAAAACATCATTAATAAATGAGTTGGAGAAAATGTTTTAACATCTCACCTCACAAAGTTGCGTGTCTTCACAATACCGGTTTCAAATGTATAGTATTACTTCCATCTTCGGTCAAATTCCAACCTTAAATTAACTTAACCCTTAACGGTTAAAACTTAAAGTTACTCTAGTTACAGCTTAAAAGTTACACAACTTGTAGGCCTAGTTGTAGCGAAATCAAATGCATTCCTAATGTGTTACATAACTGTAAAATCAGGCATTTGCGGTAAATATTAATTTATTGTGGAAATAATGTGATAAATTCCCAATGTTACACATATGCAACAAGGGGCATTATAGGGTTAATTTAATTTTAAAATAATAATAATAATAATAATTATTATTATTATTATTATTATTATTATTATTATTATTATTATTATTATTACAATGCTGCAGAAATGATGTAAACAATAATAGACCTAACCTCAAAACCTGCCATTAAGAAAAAAGTTTTGGCGAACCCCTTGAAATGTTTTGTGAACCCCCTGGGAGTTCACAAACCACAGGTTGGGAAACCGTGGTCTAGTGTTTTGTTGAGTTGTTTATTGACTCACCTCATACTTCTTAACTCCCTCCGGATTTCGTCACAAGTATTTGTGACATTCTCAATGCTGTTTACGTTCACAACTGACGTCCAATAGTCTCCTCTCCTGCATACTGACCTCCGCTCCATCTGATGGCTGACCGACGAACTTCCAAATCAATCCCCTCTCCTTATCACCGGGTATTTCAAAATTCATAGTTATGTTTTTATTCTTTGAAGGTTATTAGTTTAATTTAACTTAAAAATCTTTCCAGGGAAAGTTAGATTAAGCCTTTAATAAATGCTAATAACCAGTGTTTTCAAAATTAATCCTAGAGTTGAGAAGGCGGAAATTAAGATAACAATGGAGTCTAATTCCTTTTTGTTATGTACATTTTTTCCCAAATTGTGAGTTCCTTTGTTTTTTCCAATTGTTTAAGTAATTTTGTTTTGGTTTCTATTCCATGTTTTTCTGACAGGCATGTGCAGCTATTGCAGATTTTTCTGTTTCTCCTTTTTGTTTTTCCTATGTATATCCTTTCACAATCTTTACAATTAATTTGATGAATTCCCACTTAATAAGGTTATGTTTTTTGCCTCTGGTCCCGAGGAATGCGAATTCAAACCCAGCTGGGGTCTTGGATTAGTGCTGTGATAAAAGTAATTGATAATTGTTCCAGGAATCGGTGGACATATTTTCTGGAGAATGTAAGCCTACTTCTTCTGGTATTACGAAGACTTCAGGATGTAATTCATCTTGTTCCAGTATTGCAAAGTCTTCAGCATCAACTTCAAAATCAGAACAAAATAAAGAAACTAATGAAAAATCAAATAATACTGAACCTCGACCTTCGGATAAACAAACAATAAATTCTACAGTTGTATACTTTGAAAAGGTACGTTTTTCTTCTCTTCTTTTAATAAATTTCAAAGGAATGGAGCTATTGAAGTTATTATAGTAAAAAGATTTTTGAAAATTTTTACTAATCTTCATTTTATCCCACCTAGTAGACACCGAATTTGACCATGACAAAATTTTGTGCATCTGTGTGTGTGTACAAGGTGGGAGAATAACCATGATTTAAGGGAATGATTATAAAATATTAGCTCAGGATAGGGATGTATGGAGAATTTGAAAATACAATAGGAAGTAACATTATTAGGTTTTACTTAATGATAAGTTTTGTCTGTTTAATTCTTACCTCATATCGTTGTTTCTATTAGACATATGTTACAAGACATGTTAGCCTCATCTTCAGTAGTTACAGACTGGTTTTCCCCAAGTTGTCGGCCATGGATCTCAACTTCTGCTCCCTCTTTCTGTGGTCCAAAGAACTTCTTAATTAGATTCCTCTCCCCAGGAATTTCAAAATTCATAATTCTCTCCTTGTTCTTCTGTATGTAGGTTTTTTTTCCCCACATGGTGAGTTTGTCTTTTCTGTTTTAATAATTTTGTGTTTACACCTATTTTGTGTTTTAAACACAAAATTATTAAAACAGTTAGAAAACACAAACTCACCATGTAGGAAAAATCTATGTACCGAACAATAAGGAGAGAATTAATAATAATAGATATTATTGCAGCCAATGGCCATGTAGAAAGATTGCGTTTATGCGTTCAATTGTTTTCATGTCTTACAGAAGTCTGTTATCGAGGTTCATATGTTTTACGCTGTAATAGATGATATCGGTCGTAGTGCGACCCACATAGTTTGCACTTGCATTTTTCTTCTGGGTTATGGCGCTTCATCGTTGTGCATATCCATGGACCATGTCATCGTGTGTCTGAGGTCATATCTGGCTGCTGTCCATTCCCTGTAGATCATCACATCCGTTGCCTACAACTCAGGCCATACCTGTTCTCTCTTCTTATTGAGATACCTCAGTAGTTGCCGGTATGAGAAGGTCTTCTATGAAGAAGGGTTCCTTTGTCAAGGAGAGAATTATGAATTTTGAAATTCCCAGGGAGAGGAACCTAATTAGCAAGTTCTTTGGACCACAGAAAGAGGGAGCAGGAGTTGAGATCCAGGGCCGACAACTTGAGAAAAACCAGTCTGTAACTACTGAAGATGAGGCTAACAAGCCTTAAAACATATGTCTAACAGAAACAACGATATGAGGTAAGCATTATGTAGACATAACTTATTATTATCTATGGAAAAGTCATGTCTGTGCAGGCATATAGGTTCAATAGTGCCAGTGAGTTATAACTCTAAATGCTTCAGTTGTGCTTTATGAATTGTTTTTTATTTCAGGTGAAGAAATCATTGGATACCAGTAACTACTACAAATTTAAATCAATATGTTTTGAATATGATAAAACCAAAGATATTAACAAACTGTTGACTTATCTTCAGGATATATTTCTAGGAGAAAGTAGAAACTTTACATCTCTTTTTAGAGGTATGTTTACATTTTTAATAATTAGAGTCAGGATTTTTATGTACTAATCTAGTTCATAAATGAATGAGTCACTTTTACATCTTACCTCCATATTTCATGTTTTCTTTAAACACGGGAACTAGTTTTCAAGAGAAACATCTCTCTCATTTACAACTGACATTATGACCCTTGGATTTTTGTTGGAATCTCCATCAATAATGTTGCCATCTGGTGTTGATTTGATGAACTTTGAGATGAGGTCACGTTCATCAGGAATCTCGAAATTCATGGATCTAAATTTGTTCTTCTGAATATATATCTTCTCCCAATTTGTCAGTTCTAAAGGTTTTTCCAAATGTTTTAAAAGTTGGGCCTCTTTTTCAATTTTATGATTTTCCAACAAACTTTGTGCTGCAATAGCTGCTTTTCAATTTCACCATTTTTAATATTTCACTCGCACTAAGGAACACTTTAGAAATATTAAAACTGATGAAATTGAATAATCAGCTATTGCAGCACATAGTTTGTTGGAGAATCATAAAATTGAAAAAGAGGCCCAAGTTTTAAAACATTTGGAAAAACGTTTAGAATTGACAGTTTGGGAGAAGATATATATTCAGAAGAACAAATTTAAATCCATGAATTTCGAGATTCTTGATGAACGTGACCTCATCTCGAAGTTTAAATCAACACGAGGTGGCAACGTTATTGATGGAGATCCAACGAAAAGCCGGTAGTCATAATGTCGGTTGAAAATGAGAGAGATGTTTCTCTTGAAAACTAGTTCCCATGTTTAAAGAAAACATGAAATATGAGGTAAGATGTAAAAAAAATGACTCATTAATTTACGAATTAAGAACCTCATAATGTTATTTCCCATATTTAACTATGAACTAATCTGGTTTCTATGAAGATCATGTAGCTCACTGTTATGAAGTCTCCTCCATTCACTTGTCTGTACATCTCTCCAAAAATGTTCCTACGAACTTTATTCTCAAATACTTGTAATCTTTTCTCCTCCCGTAAAGTAAGAGCCCATGTTTCACATCCATATAATATAACTGGGAGAATAACAGTTTTATATATTTTCAGTTTAACGTTTTTTGAGAGAAGTTGAGACGACAATAGTCCCTATTTGTAATAGCATGTAATTCCAGAATTGAGTCTATGCTTAATTTCTTTCTGCATTTCAAAGAGGATTGTATAAGAGGGAAACAAATTTTTAATTTGGTTAAATTAATATTAAGAAGCTAAAGCTGTTACTATGATTGAAATAAGTATATTAAAGTACACTACTAAATTATTGTAATCAAATGGTAAAGAGAAAAATTTATGCCTGAACCGGGAATCGAACCCCGAACCTTCAGCTTTCCATGCTGATGCTCTAACCATTGAGCTAATCCAGGCTTCCTTCCCATCCAAGCATAAATCCTTCCTTTACCTTACTGTCTTGGTCCCACATTCAAATGCTATGAATCATCATTCACAAATACACAATGAATGGCTTATACCTGAAGAAGACATGAAGGGACTCCACATAGCTATAGCATTATTTATTAAATTAATGTTAAGAAGCTAAAGCTGTTACTATGATTGAAATAAGTATATTAAAGTACACTACTAAATTATTGTAATCAAATGGTAAAGAGAAAAATTTTTTATGCCTGAACGGGGAATCGAACCCCGAACCTTCAGCTTTCCGTGCTGATGCTCTAACTATTGAGCTAATCCAGGCTTCCTTCCCATCCAAGCATAAATCCTTCCTTTACCTTACTGTCTTGGTCCCACATTCAAATGCTATGAATCATCATTCACAAATACACAATGAATGGCTTATACCTGAAGAAGACATGAAGGGACTCCACATAGCTATAGCATTATTTATTAAATTAATGTTAAGAAGCTAAAGCTGTTACTATGATTGAAATAAGTATATTAAAGTACACTACTAAATTATTGTAATCAAATGGTGAAGAGAAAAATTTTTTATGCCTGAACGGGGAATCGAACCCCGAACCTTCAGCTTTCCGTGCTGATGCTCTAACTATTGAGCTAATCCAGGCTTCCTTCCCATCCAAGCATAAATCCTTCCTTTACCTTACTGTCTTGGTCTTTACCATTTGATTACAATAATTTAGTAGTGTACTTTAATATACTTATTTCAATCATAGTAACAGCTTTAGCTTCTTAATATTAATTTAATAAATAATGCTATAGCTATGTGGAGTCCCTTCATGTCTTCTTCAGGTAGAAGCCATTCATTGTGTATTTGTGAATGATGATTCATAGCATTTGAATGTGGGACTAATAGAGTAAGGAAAGCTGAAGGTTCAGGGTTCGATTCCCGGTTCAGGCATAAATTTTTCTCTTTACTATTTGATTATTTTAATTTGGTATCGGATCTTGAATGGTATAATGGACTGCACACTCACATGTAGAGTCAGAGGTCTGAAGTTCAAATCCTGGTTCAAGCATTAATTTTTCTTTTAAAAAATATCATAACTAATATTTTATGGAAACAGATTACAAATGAAAGTGAAATAGCCAACAAATTCAACAAACACTACGCTAACACCTATACTTTGTCCTCAGAGAGCAAAAAAAGAACAAAAAACAATAAAAGAGAACCTAAAAAATTACATAAAATCAACAAGCAGTACAAAAGATAATATCTTTAATAAGAATTTCAACATTAAAGAGTTAAACATAGCCATTAATAGTTTAAAATCAAACAAATCTCCAGGAGCAGATAATATACATGCAGAATTTCTCAAACACCTTGGCAATAAAGCCAAAACTCAATTGCTCTCCTTTATAATCTTTCTTGGAACACAAAAGTTCCTGATGATTGGAAAAAAGTTATTATAATACCTATTTCGAAAACAAAAAAATCAACAAATACTTTTTCAAATTATCGCCCAATAGCACTAACTAGTGTAATTGTTAAAACTATGGAAAAAATGATTTCAAATCGATTAAATTGGTATTTAGAAACCAATAATTTACTTTCACCCAATCAAGCTGGATTTAGAGAATTACAATCAACAAATCAACAAATTGTACACCTAAGTCAAGCTATTAAAGACAGTTTCAACAGAAAAGAAGACACTCTGGCAATGTTTCGTTGATTTCCAAGGAGCATATGACTCTATTTGGAGATATAAATTATTAGAAAAAATGCAGACTTTAGGCATTCAAGGGAATATGCTACTCTGGATCAGCAATTTTCTCATCCAACGGTTCATCGCTACAAAGTATAATAATCACCTCTCTAAATACCAACAAACACATCGAGGTTTACCAAGGGTTCTGTACTCAGTACCATTCTCTTCAATATCTACATTAATGATCTACCTAAGCATATAGAAAAGCTCGAAACGAAAACCCTACTTTTTGCTAATGATGTTGTAATATGGGTTTCCAAACCGAAAAACCAAAGTCAACAATTAATAACCATAGCCCAACAATCACTAATACAGTTAGAGAATTGGACATCCCAGAACTTAATGAAGATAAATATACAGAAAACAAATTATCAACTATTTACATTAAGAAAGAAACCACTACCCATCACTCTGAAATTGGAGGGTGAATTATTAACTCAAACACATGAAGCAAAATATTTAGGAATAACTCTGGACACAAAATTAACATGGAAGAAACACATGGAGAATATATGTACAAAGATAGAAACAAGGTTACCATTATTAAAACGATTAGCAGGGAAAAAGTGGGGTTGCAACACACAAACCCTAAACACCTTCTACCAAATGTACATAAAACCTGTACTTCAATATTGTGAAGAAATCCTAGTAACTACTAAAGTGGAAAAACTTAATAAATTGCAGAACCAAATCCTCCGTCTGATAACAGGAGCCGTTAAAACAACACCAATCACTGCCATGCAAATCTTAACAAATAACCCAAACATAGCATCTGAAATTGAGAAAAACAGCAGTCACACAGTATGAAAAATTTTTAAGGCTACCCCATAATAACTGGACCCAAAGAAAACCACAAGTATGTTTAAAATCTCAGCAAAGCTTCCTAAGCATTGTACAAGAAATCAAACAGAAATTGCAACTTCCACATTCAAAAGAAAATATGCAGATGAGAAACAACCCTCTAGAATTTTTGGAAATCGAATATAACCTTCATTTAACAGAAGACATCAAGAAATCTGAAACTCCTCCATATATTTTAAAACAAATGTCACTGGAAATGATAAATCTAAGATACCCAGCTCCTGAATGGATACATATTTTTACAGATGGCTCCAGCCTACCAAATGATGGTGGCACTGGTGCTGGTGCAGTATGTCCACTTTTTCCTTTTATCGTAAACTAAACACAAATTCAACAAACTTTGATGGCGAAATTCTAGCAATTTTCTTAAGTTTACAAAATCTTTTATATCACATCCAAAAATTTACACAAGTTGTAATTCTATGTGACTCCAAAGCAGCCATTCTTGCTATAAACACGAGACACAACACCCAAAAGCATCAAAATTATCGAATGTCACAAAATGATAAAACATTTATCCCGTCTACATAAAAAAGTTGTACTTCAATGGATTCCGGCCCATTGTGGAGTGACAGGCAATGAAATAGCCGATTTTCTAGCCAAGAAGGGTAGCAAAATTGTTTCAAACCCAACTTCTGCTCCAGTTTCCTTTCACTCTATCAAAAGAATTATCTCAAATAAATATATCAATAAACTTAGAGAAGAATACACCACCAAAACATCTGGAAAGGAATGGGAAAATCTACAAGCTTATGACATTACTACATTACAAAGAAAATCTGCAGTAGCAACATTCAGACTGCTAACGGGACATGACTGCTTGAATAAACACCTACACAGAATTGGCATAACAAATTCACCTAAATGCCCTTTTTGCAATTTAAATGAAGATATGGAAAGAAACCATCTCCTCCGTTGTCCAGCTTTCGTAGAAGAGACCAGCCTTTCTGCTAAATATTGGAGTGCAAGAGAGCGAATGATTTCATTATCAAGTGCTCGACATTAGATACCAACCATATTTTATGAAAATACATTATGAGGTTCTATTTAATAAATAAGTTTTGTCTGTCTTCATTTTATCTCATAAACAGTTGTCTCTTATAAGACATGTTTCAAAACTTCTCAATTCCATCTTCAGTTGGTAAAGTTTGTATTAAGAAGTTTTGAAACACGTCTTACAAGAGACAACAATTTATGAGGTAAGATGAAGACAGACAAAACTTATTTATTTTAAGCATAACTAAATTCATCTGTAAATGATTTGGAGAAAATGTTTTTAATATCTCACCTCATAAAGTTGTGTGTTTTCACGATACCGGTTTCAAAAGTAAAATTTTACTTCCATCTTTAGTCAAACTCCAACTATCAAAATTTCGCCGTTAACACCATCTTCTAAACTCCATCTGGTGTTGATTTTATGAACTTGGAGATCAAGTTATTCTCATTGAAATTTCAAAATTCATGGCTCTATGTTTGTTCTTCTGAATGTACATCTTTTCCCAAACTGTTAATTCCAAAGGCTTCTCTAAATGTTTTAAATGTTTAGTTTCTATTCCAATTTTGTGATTCTCTAAAAATATTTTCTCTTATTCGATCATAAATGTAAATACCTTATAGTGTTCGATGTTCTTATTATTAATTTCATACATCTCAATGATGGATAAATCATAGAGAAAAATTTGCGTTTAGATTGGTACTTGCTCAGGTAGCTCAAATGGTAGAACACTTGGACTAGAAAACCAAGGGTCCCGTTCAAGTCCCGGTCTGAGCGTATAATTTTTCTCTTCAAATATGATTTATCCATCATTGAGATGTATGAAATTAATAATAAGAACATCGAAAAAAGCCGTACTGGCATGTATAATGTAATGTATAATTCCCAAATATGTCTTCTTAATATAGGAGCCGCCATTTGCAAAGATAGAAGCAAAGGCTTCAAAGCATTTGGTGCACGGGAGAATTACAACGTATATAGAGAAAAATTTGCGTTTAGATCGGTACTTGCTCAGGTAGCTCAAATGGTAGAGCACTTGGACTAGAAAACCAAGGGTCCCGGGTTCAAGTCCCGGTCTGAGCGTATAATTTTTCTCTTCAAATATGATTTATCCATCATTGAGATGTATGAAATTAATAATAAAAACATCGAAAAAAGCCGTACTGGCATTTATAATGTAATGTATAATTCCCAAATATGTCTTCTTAATATAGGAGCTGCCATTTGCAAAGATAAAAGCAAAGGCTTCAAAGCATTTGGTGCGCGCGAATTACAACGTATATAGAGAAAAATTTGCGTTTAGATTGGTACTTGCTCAGGTAGCTCAAATGGTAGAACACTTGGACTAGAAAACCAAGGGTCCCGGGTTCAAGTCCCGGTCTGAGCGTATAATTTTTCTCTTCAAATATGATTTATCCATCATTGAGATGTATGAAATTAATAATAAAAACATCGAAAAAAGCCGTACTGGCATTTATAATGTAATGTATAATTCCCAAATATGTCTTCTTAATATAGGAGCTGCCATTTGCAAAGATAGAAGCAAAGGCTTCAAAGCATTATGTGCGCGGGAATTACAACGTATATAGAGAAAAATTTGCGTTTAGATCGGTACTTGCTCAGGTAGCTCAAATGGTAGAACACTTGGACTAGAAAACCAAGGGTCCCGGGTTCAAGTCCCGGTCTGAGCGTATAATTTTTCTCTTCAAATATGATTTATCCATCATTGAGATGTATGAAATTATTAATAAGAACATCGAAAAAAGCCGTACTGGCATTTATAATGTAATGTATAATTCCCAAATATGTCTTCTTAATATAGGAGCCGCCATTTGCAAAGATAGAAGCAAAGGCCTCAAAGCATTTGGTGCGCGCGAATTACAACGTATATAGAGAAAAATTTGCGTTTAGATTGGTACTTGCTCAGGTAGCTCAAATGGTAGAACACTTGGACTAGAAAACCAAGGGTCCCGTTCAAGTCCCGGTCTGAGCGTATAATTTTTCTCTTCAAATATGATTTATCCATCATTGAGATGTATGAAATTAATAATAAGAACATCGAAAAAAGCCGTACTGGCATGTATAATGTAATGTATAATTCCCAAATATGTCTTCTTAATATAGGAGCCGCCATTTGCAAAGATAGAAGCAAAGGCTTCAAAGCATTTGGTGCACGGGAATTACAACGTATATAGAGAAAAATTTGCGTTTAGATCGGTACTTGCTCAGGTAGCTCAAATGGTAGAGCACTTGGACTAGAAAACCAAGGGTCCCGGGTTCAAGTCCCGGTCTGAGCGTATAATTTTTCTCTTCAAATATGATTTATCCATCATTGAGATGTATGAAATTAATAATAAAAACATCGAAAAAAGCCGTACTGGCATTTATAATGTAATGTATAATTCCCAAATATGTCTTCTTAATATAGGAGCTGCCATTTGCAAAGATAAAAGCAAAGGCTTCAAAGCATTTGGTGCGCGCGAATTACAACGTATATAGAGAAAAATTTGCGTTTAGATTGGTACTTGCTCAGGTAGCTCAAATGGTAGAACACTTGGACTAGAAAACCAAGGGTCCCGGGTTCAAGTCCCGGTCTGAGCGTATAATTTTTCTCTTCAAATATGATTTATCCATCATTGAGATGTATGAAATTAATAATAAAAACATCGAAAAAAGCCGTACTGGCATTTATAATGTAATGTATAATTCCCAAATATGTCTTCTTAATATAGGAGCTGCCATTTGCAAAGATAGAAGCAAAGGCTTCAAAGCATTATGTGCGCGGGAATTACAACGTATATAGAGAAAAATTTGCGTTTAGATCGGTACTTGCTCAGGTAGCTCAAATGGTAGAACACTTGGACTAGAAAACCAAGGGTCCCGGGTTCAAGTCCCGGTCTGAGCGTATAATTTTTCTCTTCAAATATGATTTATCCATCATTGAGATGTATGAAATTATTAATAAGAACATCGAAAAAAGCCGTACTGGCATTTATAATGTAATGTATAATTCCCAAATATGTCTTCTTAATATAGGAGCCGCCATTTGCAAAGATAGAAGCAAAGGCTTCAAAGCATTTGGTGCGCGCGAATTACAACGTATATAGAGAAAAATTTGCGTTTAGATTGGTACTTGCTCAGGTAGCTCAAATGGTAGAACACTTGGACTAGAAAACCAAGGGTCCCGTTCAAGTCCCGGTCTGAGCGTATAATTTTTCTCTTCAAATATGATTTATCCATCATTGAGATGTATGAAATTAATAATAAGAACATCGAAAAAAGCCGTACTGGCATGTATAATGTAATGTATAATTCCCAAATATGTCTTCTTAATATAGGAGCCGCCATTTGCAAAGATAGAAGCAAAGGCTTCAAAGCATTTGGTGCACGGGAATTACAACGTATATAGAGAAAAATTTGCGTTTAGATCGGTACTTGCTCAGGTAGCTCAAATGGTAGAGCACTTGGACTAGAAAACCAAGGGTCCCCGGGTTCAAGTCCCGGTCTGAGCGTATAATTTTTCTCTTCAAATATGATTTATCCATCATTGAGATGTATGAAATTAATAATAAAAACATCGAAAAAAGCCGTACTGGCATTTATAATGTAATGTATAATTCCCAAATATGTCTTCTTAATATAGGAGCCGCCATTTGCAAAGATAGAAGCAAAGGCTTCAAAGCATTTGGTGCGCGCGAATTACAACGTATATAATAGAGAAAAATTTGCGTTTAGATTGGTACTTGCTCAGGTAGCTCAAATGGTAGAACACTTGGACTAGAAAACCAAGGGTCCCGGGTTCAAGTCCCGGTCTGAGCGTATAATTTTTCTCTTCAAATATGATTTATCCATCATTGAGATGTATGAAATTAATAATAAAAACATCGAAAAAAGCCGTACTGGCATTTATAATGTAATGTATAATTCCCAAATATGTCTTCTTAATATAGGAGCCGCCATTTGCAAAGATAGAAGCAAAGGCTTCAAAGCATTATGTGCGCGGGAATTACAACGTATATAGAGAAAAATTTGCGTTTAGATCGGTACTTGCTCAGGTAGCTCAAATGGTAGAACACTTGGACTAGAAAACCAAGGGTCCCGGGTTCAAGTCCCGGTCTGAGCGTATAATTTTTCTCTTCAAATATGATTTATCCATCATTGAGATGTATGAAATTATTAATAAGAACATCGAAAAAAGCCGTACTGGCATTTATAATGTAATGTATAATTCCCAAATATGTCTTCTTAATATAGGAGCCGCCATTTGCAAAGATAGAAGCAAAGGCTTCAAAGCATTTGGTGCGTGGGAATTACAACGTATATAGAGAAAAATTTGCGTTTAGATCGGTACTTGCTCAGGTAGCTCAAATGGTAGAGCACTTGGACTAGAAAACCAAGGGTCCCGGGTTCAAATCCCGGTCTGAGCGTATAATTTTTCTCTTCAAATATGACCTTATAGTGTTACCTTCCACTTTGATTTTGTTTAAATGAATCTAATTAAGAAATTTCCAACTAGGGAAACACCTATGTCGCACAATAGGACGAACATGGATCAATCATCTCTTTACTCTCCCACCAGAGGTATAGCAGCAGTATAAGGTTAAAAGTTAATAATTTACATGTCTTTTGTTTTAGATTTCAGGTGTTTTGTGAAATCAAGACATAGAAATGAATTTGATGACTTCTGTGAGAAGAATGTTCCTATCTAATGTTGGAAGTTTGTTAGTACAAGAATAATTTAATTAATATAATTGGTTGAAAGTATTAAAATACAATTACAAGATTGTTCAATAAGGAATAATCAGAATAAAATGAATTGTGAATTCTACTTACCTCAAACTTCTATGTTTTTTTTAAACACAGCACCGCACCGCAGTATCAGAGAACAATCTTCCCCATTATCAGCATTTTCACGACTGTCAATTTATTTCCTTTTGCCGGTAATTATCCAAACTGCCATCTGGTGTACTTTTGAAAGAGTAATTTTCTAAACTGCCATCTGGTGTATTTTTTAAGAACTTTGTAATTAAGCTTGGTTTGTCCGGAATCTCAAAGTTCATGGTTCTAGTATGTTTTTTTTAATATATATCTTTTCCCAAACTGTTAAATCCATAGGTTTAGATACAGTGTAGGAAATTGGTATAAAGCCACTAACTTTTAGTAGTAAAACAACCTGAAATATTTATGCAAATACCGTATGTATGCCATAGATTACATATAATTATCTTGGACATAATTTCATACAGGTCTCCTCATTTTGTATTTATTATATATGCAAATAATACGTAAAATCTAAGAAAACGCTGTCCTAGGTGTGGAAATCGGTATAAAGGCAGGTCAACTTCTGGCTCTTACAGAGACATAAATGTAAACAAAACACTGCAATTACATGGAGACGACGTGTCTGTGAGCATCATTCATCAGTTACAAGTCAGCAGTACGTACAATGCCATGTGGAAAGCCTCTATCAAATGAAGAGAAATCAAGAGTTAGTGCCTTCAAGGAGATGGACCTTTCCAATAGACAAATACTTACGAAATTGGGGCTTCAAGATGTGTCATTGATAATTTTGTCAAACTGGGCTCACAACATGGAAAAAACGAATATGGACGGACAAGAAAATTGTCTGAGCACACTAAACGTCTCATTTTACGTAAAACAAAAGGTAAGAGTGTGTTTTCTTCTCAAATCCAGGCTGATTTGAAGTTGCCAGTAACAGCCAGACAAGTAAAACAAATTCTGTCAGAAGACAAGAACCTAAAATTAAAAAAAAACACCTCTGAACGATGCACATAAGAAAGTTAGAATGACTTTTGCTGAAGAACACATGTCCTGGACCTCAGAATGGAATAAAGTAACGTTCAGTGATGAGAAGAAGTTTAATCTGGATGGGCCTGATGGCCTTCAGTATTACCTCCGTATTGAAGAGCAAGTTAGTATAAGTAGAAACTTCGGTGGTGGAGGCGTTATGATTTGGGCAGCATTCTGCTTTAAAGGATGATCAAAAATAGCATGGATTCGCATCAAGATGAATTCTGAGTCCTACACTGAGGAGCTTCTGGAGTCCTAATTGATACGAATATATGAGGAATTTGGCGAAAATCTAATTTTTCAGCAAGATAATGCTTCCATTCACGTGTCTGCCAAATCAAAGGAGTGGTTCAGGAAGAAAGAAATGCCACTTTTGACGTGGCCAGTCAGAAGTCCTGATTTAACCCGATTGAGAACTTATGGGGGATCCTGGCAAGGCGTGTGTATCGCAGTGGACGGCAGTTTGGGACAGTGACTGAGCAGAAAAATGTTATTCAGGAAGAGTTGGCTTCAATCTCAGTGGAAGAAATAAACACCCTCATCAAGTCAATGCCAAAGAGAATCTTCCAAGTAATTAACAACAATGGAGGTTCAACTAAATGTTAGAACTTTGTTGTAAACTTTGCGCTCAGTCCTTTTGGTTTAATCTGTAAAATACACAAAGTGCCTTTATACTAATTCTTCTTCTTCTTCCTTCCAAGTATTAGGCCAAGGCCTGTTACGATCCTATAGAAAATTTTCCCGTATGGGAAATTCTCGTATAAGACTTGAAAGCATAATAATAGTCCCTTCGATTGGTTGCTGGCCAAAGGAAGGCAAGACCAGTGATGGGCTACCATCTTATAGCCTCTGGTCAGGCTTTTCTGGAGAAGGAAAGAAAATAAAGGAAAGAAGAAATGGAAGAAAGGAAAGACTCCCTAGCCCTCGGATGCCCTAATAGCGTCGGGGTCGAAAAAACAAGAGTTAACCAAGGGAGGTTAGATAGTAAAGTTAAAAGAGTGCAAAACACAAGTAAGTGGAAGAAATGTTTTGCACAGCTTGGGCACCTTGTGGTCACCATCCACATATCCCCTAGATGAGGACCCCTGAGGGCCTTTATACTAATTTCCACCCATATGTGAGAGTGGTTTCAATTTTCATGTACTTTTTTGGACGGAAATGGATAATTAATTTTGACATTATTTGTGTGTGTTTTATACTCGATCACCTCCTAAGTTAATATAGAAAAATGCCAAAAAAAAGAGTAAATAAACTTGTGTTAACACTTTTAACAAGTGCCTTTATACCAATTTCCTCCACTGTAGATGTTTCAAAAGTTTTGTTTCTTTTTCAATTCTATGATTTTTTAATAAACTATGTGCTGCTATAGCTGATTTTTCAATTTCTCCAATCTGGAATTTATCAAATTCATTGCAAAGATTGCGATAGGATATATATACAGGAAAAACAAAAAGAAACTTGGAAACCTATAAAAAAAAACACTTTAGAAACATAAAAAATGGAGAGATTGAAAAATCAGCTATAGCAGCACATAGTTTATTAGAGAATCATAGAATTGAAAAAGAAGCAAAACTTTTGAAACATCTATCTAAACCTTTGGATTTAACAGTTTGGGAAAAGCTATATATTAAAAAGAAACCATACTAGAACCATGAACTTTGAGATTCCGGACGAACCAAGTTTGATTACAAAGTTCTTCAAAATTATACTAGATGGCAGTTTAGAAAATTACTCTTTCAAAAGTACACCAAATGACAGTTTGGATAATTACCGGCAAAAGGAAAAATTGACAGTCATGAAAACAGCTGACGATGGGGAAGATTGTTCTCAGATACTGCGGTGCTGTGTTTAATAAAACATAGAAGTATAAGGTAACAAGAATTCACGATTCATTTTATTCTTATTAATAAAATATCAGAGTTCATAAATTAATTAGTCATTTTTTAACATCTTACCTCATATTTTATGTTTCTTCAAACACGGGAACTAGTTTTCGAGAGAAGGATCTCTCTCATTTTCAACCGGTAGTCATAATGTCGGTTGAAAATGAGAGAGATCCTTCTCTCGAAAACTAGTTCCTGTGTTTGAAGAAACATAAAATATGAGGTAAGATGTTAAAAAATGACTCATTCGTTTACGAGTTAAGAACCTCATAATGTTATTTCCCATATTTAACTATGAATAAAACCTCAGAATGTTAAAATTCCCAAATTTATTATATTAAAAGAATAATCATGTTTGAAGAGAAAAATATATGCTTAGACCAGGGTTTGAACCTAGGACCTTTGACTTTCTATGTCAGTGCTCTACCAACTGAGCTACCTAGGCCTCCAATCTAATTACAAATGTTTCTCCTGTACATTGTTAATTCCCGAATGCCAAATGCTATGAATTATTGATCACGCAAATCTTGAAATGTAATTTATCCTTCAGTGAGAAGTATTAAATTATGAAGAATGAGTCATTTTTTACATCTTAACTCATAGTTTATGTTTTCTTAAACACGGGAACTGCAGTTTTCAAAAGGGAACATCCCTTTCATTTTCAACTGAAATTATGACATTTTGAGTCGTAATGTTGGTTGAAAATGGAAGGGATGTTTCCTATTGAAAACTGCATTTCCCATGTTTAGGAAAACAAACTATGAGTTAAGATGTAAAAAATTAAATTAATATTGAGAAGCTAGAGCTATTACTATCATAGAAATAAGTAAATTAATGAACACAATTAAATTATTGTAAATCAATGGTAAAGAGAAAAATTATTGCCTGAACCGGGAATCGAACCCCGAACCTTTAGCTTTCCGTGCTAATGCTCTGCCACTGAATGTAAAAAATTACTCATTTTTCATGAATAAGAACCTCATAATGTTATTTCCCATATTTAACTATGAGTATTAAATTAATGGGTCCCGTGCCGTAGCCGAGTGGTTAAGGCAAGAAGCCTTGGCGCAGAGCTAAGGGACTTGCGCTGGTTCGAGTCTCCATGGGGGAAAAATTTTTCTCCTGGAATTTCGGCCAGTATGGGACCGGTGCCCACCCAGCATCGTGAGGCATTTGGATAGCTACAATAAGTAGCGACTCCAGGTTGAGAATACCTGCTTTTTGGCTGGGGATCCGACTGCTGGCCACATGATCGTCTACCTTTGTGATTAACACATGTGGATGTGAGTCAGCAGCAGCATGGTTAGCCAAGGGCCTTCTAGGCCTGTTGTGCTTAGAGTTTTTATTAAATTAATAATAGAAACATTAAAAGAATCCCTACTGGCTTTATAAAGTAATGTTTAAATTCCCAATAAAATGTCTTCTTAAATAGAAGCCCCCATTTGCGTGATTGAGCAACAGTTCGTAGCATTTGGCGCTTGGGAATTAACTATGTAATGGAGAAAAATTTGCATTTAGTTTGGAAGCCTAGGTAGCTCAGTTGGTAGAGCATTGGCATAGAAAACCAAAGGTCCTGGGTTCAAACCCTGGTCTAGGCATATATTTTTCTCTTCAAATATAATTTGTCCTTCAGTGAGAAGTGTGAAATTAATAATAAGAACATTGAAAGAATAATCATTTGATAAAACTTACAATGGAATTAACATTATGTGGCTTTTAAATTAATAAAATTAAAATGAGACATTCATCATCTCACCTCATACACTCCATGTTCTTCACAACACAGGACCACAGTTTCAAGAAGTCATTCTTCCAATTTGATGATTTTCTGACCAAGCATGAGCAGCTACTGCTGAGTTTTCCAATTCCCCATTTTTGACATTCCTAAGATGTCCTTCATTCTGGTTTTCAAATTTCTTTTCATTTTCCCTATGTAAATTTTGTCCATCGCTGTGGTCTCAAGGTAGCGTGCTGTCTTATCAAGCAGCGGGCCCGAGTTCAATTCCCAGTCGGGATAGGCTCCTGGATGAGGTTTTTTAGAGTTTTTCCTCACCTGTAAGACAAATATCAGAAAACTTAGACCCCAACGGTCCCCGAAAATCATCTGGCCATCATCATCATCCTTCACCGGTGTGGAAAGCAACGGGAAGCTACCACACCTACAATTCCCTAGTAAAGCTGCAAAGCATAGCATGAAAATGCTATGATGCAGTGAAAGACCTGCCCTCGGGCAGAATTACTATGGATGGATGGATGTAAATTTTATTACAATCTCCATATTTGATCTGCTAAATTTCTGATTTGTTTATATATTAGTTTGTCCTGAGCCATAGTCGAGTGGTTAAGGCAAGATGCCTTGGTGCAGAACTAAAGGACTTGCGCTGGTCCGAGTTGCAATGGGAGAAGAAATTTTCTCATGGAATTTCTGCCAGTATGAGACCGGTGCTCACCCAGCATCATGAGGAATTTGGATAGTTACAATAAGTAGCGACTCAAGGTTGAGAAGACCAGCTATAATGGCTGGGGATCCAACATGCTGACCACATGTTACCCCTAAACTGGCTGGTTAATCCATCCACCTCTGTGAATAACACATGCGGATGTGAGGCCAGCAGCCGGATGATAGGCCAAAAGCCTTCTAGGCCTGCGGCATGAAGTTTTTTTTATACTAATTTGATAAAACAAAAACCTAAGGAGTTCATTTTTTGGGGGAAAATCCACATTCAAAAAACTAAGTATGAAAAATTAATGAAATTTGAAATTCCTGGGAAGTTGATTTGATTGGGAGGTTCATCGGTCCACCAACAGATGGAGTAAGAAGCAGTCCTGAACAAAAGAATATTGATCGTGTAACTACTGAAGATGTAACCAATAAGATTACAAAACTGGTCTAATTAGAAGATAAGATATGAGGTGAGGTGGAAAGAATTTTATTTTAAATTGAACCTCATAATGATATTTCCTATAATAGTTCAGATTCATATTTGAATTATATTGAAATTTGTCTCATAATGATACTTGTCATGGATTTTTGATAAATTTAAAGGCTGTGCTTATTTTTTGCTCTTTCAGAGATAGTTTTTTTTTTAAATTTATATACAATTTTGTTATGTTGTGAACAACTGTATCACAGCATATGCTGAACTTAAATATTTGATTCAATAAATAATATTTTGTACACAGAATGAAAAATTTTATATTATTTACTTTTAGCAAATTCCAAAGGAATGAAGAACCAATAAAAATATTTTTGAAAAATGATTAAAAACCTTTGTGCATTCTAACTACCGCAGTAGATTTTTTTAGATGTTATATTTTAAATTAACCCTTTCCAGAATTGGACATAGTTTAATTTTAGAAAGAAAAGTTAATGCTCAGACTGGGATTTGAACAAGGAGAATTGTATAAGTGGAAAGAATTGTTGA
This sequence comes from Diploptera punctata, assembly GCA_030220185.1. Lineage (NCBI taxonomy): Eukaryota > Metazoa > Arthropoda > Insecta > Blattodea > Blaberidae > Diploptera > Diploptera punctata. The sequence goes on from JASPKZ010006043.1 coordinate 524,861, forward strand.
CGTTCGTATTGGAGTTTGTATGATGTAATCGGTATCATACTGATGCGCAGAGTTAGAGATCCGGGGTTCGAATCCTGGTCCGAGCATTAATTTTTCTTTTTAAAATTATACTACAGTAGAGTCGGTGTAAAAACGGGCAGTAAATCACACAACGGCTTTTGATCAGCTGACTAGTTGCTTCACTAACATTGGTTGTCTTCAAGATTACAGGCCATAGACACATGTCACATTTACAGAGGATGTTACAAGTCTACCTGTGACTACTACCTTTGTTCTAATGCTCTTTTTCGAAATAATCTCTAACATTAAGAATTGTTTCTCTGGTTTGTGAATTGATAGTTTTCTGACTCTTCTGTGGCATATGAGGCTTAAATTCACACTGTAATAATACTCAACTGATTTGTCCACCACACAAGACCGTACGGACTTGACAATGCCTCTGTTTTTTAAACCACGTGCAGCGGTCCCACCATAAATCAGGTAGTGTGACCACAGTGGATATTATAATGGCTCGACTGTAACTAACTAACTCACTGGCACTATTGAATCCATTGGTTCATGGCCACATGAATGTAAACTCTCCACACATCCCTATCCTGAGTTAATGTTTTCAAATCATCTACTTCCCTCTCCTGCCTTAAAGTAACAGCCCATGTTTCACGTCTATATATGCAGTAGTGAGTCCTGGGTAACAAATAAGAGGAGTTCAAGTAGAATACAGAGTGTGGAAATTACTTTTCTAAGAAGACATGGCATTTTAGAGGCCAGTATTTACATGCACAGATTTAGACCGTGGGTCTAGAGCATACACTCCAAAACACAAAAAAAAATCCGTAACCAATGAAAAGCCAGCAGGTCACATGGTTTTGTTTTGATAAGGATCACTTTAAGAGCGGACAGACTTTAGGATGCCAGAATATCATTTACCAAAAAAATTATTAAATTATCACCCTGCAGGGTCGACCTCATCGCCATTGAACAGATCAGTTCCAGTTGCAGTTCACAGATGGGAATAAATCCAAACCTGTGTTTTTTGCAGATGAAGGTATTTAAATTCAGCTGCTTCTTAAAAAATTCCCTCATTTGTCATTAACTACGCTGGTCAACAGTGGTTTTGTTGCCCTTGATATAAGATTAATTTTGGATATATTTATGCTCACAATTCATGAAACTATCAATGATTTTGGAAGATTTGCTCTGGTTTTTTTAAATCTTTATTTTCATTTTACACTACAAAAATCGGAAAATATGAAAAAATATAACAGATATATTTATAATGTCAATTGTTTTTTGAAAAATTAGTATACACCGACGTAAATATAAAGAAAAATATCGAAAACCCATGTTTTACATGAGTGAAACACCATTTATAAGATTTTCTTCTATAATTTTTTAGGGGACAATCTCTTTTTAAAGACCAGTAGTAATCTGCCATCATGTGACGGTCCCATCTACCCTGATACCTTTCCTCCATTACTTTTAGATCCTGGTGAAAGTGCACTCCCTGTTCGTCGCTATAATTTCCTAAATTATCCGGAAAACTACCCAGATGACTGTGGAGAAAGTGTACCTTTATACTTATATTTGCTCCCAGAATCTTGAAGTTTATCAACATGTTTTGCACAATTTCTTTATAATTTGGTGCTTTATAGTTAGCTAGGAAATTTTCTACTACTAATACAAAACCCTTCCAAGCTTCACTTTCCGGAACAGTCATAACTTTGATAAAATTTGCATCTTTCATCAATTGCCGAATTTGGGGACCATCAAATATTCCGCCTTTTAACTTTTACATACTGAGCTTAGGAAATTTTCTACAAATGTATATGAAACATTTTCCTTCCTTGTCCAACGCTTTGACGAATGGTTTTATCATAACCAGATGGACGTCGTGAGTACTTTAATTTTGTCAAATAACTGAGATCACGGCCGATGTGCGGAGCGAGGGGCTTGAGAGTGGGGATCATGTGATGTTTGTATATGCGAAATAAATGCGCAGAAATCAAATCATGACTGAAAACATAAATTTTATTAGTAACAAGCCATTTACTGTTTAAGACATAAGATATGCAAAAATCATAAAAACTAGAGCACATTCAGCACTTTCATGAATATGTTCGTAAACTGTGCACTTGAAAACATAAAAATTCGCTGAGATATCCAGAGCAACAATTTTTTTTTTTGTAGGGCTGTGCTATCCATTATTCTGTAGTAAGGCTAGCAGAATATGCAGTGTATGTGGGAAATAAAAATATTTAGTTAAGTTAGATTTGCTATTCATCTTCCAATCACGTGCTGTTGTCATGTTTCATAATGACTTATAAAAATACAGGTAAACATTTAAATTACTGAAAATAAAAATAAAATTCAACATGAAGTTTGAATTTATTTGTTTTAAATTTTAGTGTTAAGCTATATTTTTTTTAGAAATAATTAATGTATGTTAACATATCTGCATTTAGCATAAACAATATATATAGAATGTGATCACACCACAGAACAAACAAGTTCTTTGTAGTAAATGGCACTGACAAACACTGTGTGTTCACTTGTTTATGACAATCCCAAGGACAAGCTTTCTTCCATTTGAATGCAAGTTAACATTGTAATGGGGCAGATCTTTTCTTCTTTCTTAGCTCTACAGTCCAGGGTTGGCTTTGACTTTCTTCACAATCTTCCTCCCTTATCTTTCTTCTTCAAGACTTTCTTTTTTCCAACCCTTAACGTTCATTTTATCAGGAGAACAGCCGTGGCTAAGAAACTACACTTCCATATGCAAAAGAAAATATACAGATAAGAAACAGCCCTTTAGAATTTTTGGAAATTAAATATAATCTTCATTTAACAAAAGATATCAAGAAATCTGAAACTTCCCCATTTTTCCTAAAACAAATGTCACTGGAAATAATATATTTAAGATATTTTTTTTTATATTTGAGGAGAAAAATATATGCTCAGACTGGGGTTTGAACCCAGGACCTTTGGCTTTCTATGCCAATGCTCTACTAACTGAGCTATCTGAGCACTCCAATTTAAATGCAAATGTTTCTCTTATACATTGTTAATTACCGAGTGTCAAATGCTACGAACCATTGTTCAGTCATGCAAATGGTGGCTTCTTATTTAAGAAGATATTTATTAGGAATTTAAACATTACTTTATAAAGCCAGTAGGGTTTCTTTCGATGCTTTTTTAATTTCTTTAATCTTTAATTTATCTCCTTTTTATTGTAAATTAAAATGGCAAAATTCTAGCAATTTTCTTAAGTTTACAAAATGTTTTATATCACATCCAAAAGTTCATGAAGGTTGTAATTCTATGTGACTCCAAACCAGCCATCTTTGCTATAACCTGAGATACAACATGCAAAAGCATCAACATTATCAAATGTCATACATTAATAAAACAGTTATCCCGCTTATGTAAAAAAGTTGTACTTCAATGGATTCTGGCCCATTGTGAAATGGCAGGCAAAGAAGCAGCTGATTTTCTAGCCAAGAAGAGTAGAAAAATTGTCTCCAACCCAACTTCTATTTCAATTTCCTTGCACTCTATCGAAAGAATCATCTAATATATAAAAATGAATGTTTGTTTGTTTGTACTTTATGCATGGCCATACCGTTGATCTGATTGTGATGGGGCTTTTTTCAAAATGTTCAGGAGATTCCCGGGATGAACATAGGCTCTAAGAGAGTTGTGATACTCAACTCCTACACCCTTAAAAATCGCCCTTTGTAGAGGAAAATGTGAAAAAAGTATCTCTTTGGGACACTTAAATGGCTTACGCTGCCTAAACCATAACAAATATACAAAATTAATGTACACAGAATTGAATATCTCAAAAATCTCTACAAAAAAGTCCGTGATAGCATATGTTTATCTTTTATGGATAACTCACAATAACCATTTTTGTAATTCATTGATGCCAAGAAGATCGAGACAAGTACGTAGATTCCTGTGGAACTCACAATAACGAATTTTGACTTTTAGCTCATTTATGCCAAGAAGATCGAGATAAGTAGATTCCCAGGCAACACCAGGGAATCTTAAAAAATAATTATGATATACATTTATAATTATTTTTCATTTTACTTATTCAACTAATCATAAGAAGTACATTAATTTTTGTCTTTCAGCTCATTTATGTCAAGAAGATCGGATATAGATTGCCGGGTAATCAGCACAGGATATCTAAAAAGTATAAATTTATAATTATTTTTCTTTTCACTTATTCAACTAAAAATAAAAGCACATTAATTTTCATTTATTTAGGCATAGCGGCACATGCCGGGTATTAGCTAGTATCAAATAAATGTATCAATAAACTTAGAGAAGAATACACCATCAAAACATCTGGAAAGGAATGGGAAAATTTACAAACTTTCTACATTACAAAGAAAATCTACAGTGGCAACATTCAGACTAACAGGATACAACTGTCTATATAAACAGCTACACCAGATTTGGCATAGCAAGTTCATTAAATGTTCTTTTTTGCAAATTGAATGAAGATATGGAACGAAACCATCTCCTTCATTGTTCAGCTTTTGAAGAAGAGACCAGCCTACCTGCTAAATATTGGAGTTTAAGAGATGGAATGATTTCATTGTCAAGTGCTCGACATTAGGTACCAACCAACCAACCAATTATGTTTATAATTAATAAAAACTGAGTCGTATATCATCTCATATTTCATGTTCAAGCACGGAACCGCAATTTCTGGAGGCATCCCTCCCATCTTCAGCCATATACACGACTGTTGGACCCTAGTTTACATCTTCATCTTCAAAGCTGTCATCTAGTGTTGATTTCATGAACTTAGAGATCAAATCTTATTCACCGGGAATTTCAAAACTCATGGATCTATATTTGTTCTTCTGAATGTATATATTTTCCCAGACTGTTAAATCCAAGGGTTTTTCCAAATGTTTTTAAAAGTTTAGCTTCTTTTTTTCAATTTTATGACTTTCCAGCAAACTATGAGCTGCAATTGCTGATTTTTCAATTTCACCATTTTTAATATTTCTAAAGTGTTGTTTTGTGCAAATGCCTAAATTATTTTTTGTTTTACCTATTATATACTTTATTGCAGTCTTTACAACTAATTTGACAAATTCCAGATATTTTACTATTTTAGGTATTAACTTCTTATTAAGTATTAATAGATTACCCAGGCTAAATTTATTTATCATAAGTAATGCCACAAGTGATTTCCAAATTATCAATAAATTCACGACACGAAGCGAGGAGTAAATTTATTTAGATAATTTGGAAATCAAGAATGGCATTTGTTAGGACTATTTAATGAATAAAATTAAGCTGTTTACTCACAAATCATTATTTTAAATATAGTTATTTTAAAATATTTATATATTTAATGTAAATGGCGATGTTTGAAAACAAATGAGAAACGATTAGTAGGCTTCATTTGCTTCTTTTGTACATCACTGCAACCAGATCATATTATTTATTGCCAAAGGAATGCAATATTGTAAGAATGCACTCTAATGGAGAAAAAATGAAACACATCAAACTGTATATTAATTCATTTCTGGTCCTATGATTTAAATATGACAATTATATTTTTCTGGAATGTTATTAAGAAAGTGCAAACAGTGGTTTCTTTTTTTGGTGGTATAATCAATTGCTACAAATGTTTTTATGTTAACTCCCGCATGCGCTATGTGTTGACATTCATGCACTATATATACAATCTGGTAGCTGTATTTCTTAGAGAGTCAGTCACTGCAAAATAATGCTATGACCTATTCAGAATGTTAAAAAGGAGGTGCTTTCTTTATTATGATAAACTCTAGTTGGTAAATTCTAGGCAAAACACGACTGTGATTGGTTGTAAATAAAAAATCATTGAAATGTGATTGGTCATTGACTCCTATTTGGGGCATGAGTTAAATATTCAGTGCTAAGGTGATATTGAATTTGTTTATAAATTTGTTGTGTATTTCAGGATGATGAATAATTTTCTTGAATTGTTTTTCTTTCTTGGAATCAGATTGTAGGTTGGTGTATTCATTTAATCCGTTTCATTGTCTAAATTTCTTTAATTAATTTATTATTATTTCCTTTCCATAAAACACGAAAGAAAAATTAATGAATTTTGAAATTCCTGGGGAATTTTATTTGATTGGGAGGTTCATCAATCCAACAACAGATGGAGTAAGAAGCAGTTCTCATGGACGACAGAACATTGGTCGTGAAATTACTGAAGATGAAACCGGTTTAATAAGAAAACAGGATATGAGGTGTAAAGAATTTTATTTTAAATCTTAAATTAAACCTCATACTGATATTTCCTATAAAACTTCAACAATTTACTTATGAAGTTACGTATGTAGGAAATAACACTACGAGGTTTATTTTAATTTATGTTGAGTTGTTTTTGACTCACCTCATACTTCTTAACTCCATCGCAGACTCGAGTTTCATCACAGCATTTGTGACATTCTCAATGCTGTATCATGAGCACATATCCAAGAATAAAAACATAACTATGAATTTTGAAATACCCAGTGAAAAGGAGAGGGGATTGATTTGGAAGTTTGTCGGACAGCCATCAGAGGGCATGGAGGTCAGTCTACAGGAGAGGAGACCGTTGGACGTCAGTTGTGATCGTGATACAACATTGAGAATGTCACAAATGCAGTGATGAAACTTGAGTCTGCAAGGGAGTTAAGAAATATGAGGTGAGTCAAAAACAACTCAACATAAATTTACTTATGCTTAAAAATTAAGACATTTTGTCCGTATATTCTTACCTCTTATGGTTGTTTTTGTCGAACATATGTTTCAAGACTTCTGAGCCCCATCATCAGCGATTACAGACTGAATTTTCTCAAGTTGTCAGCCCTGATTCTTAATTCCTGATCTCTCTGCCTCCGGTTCAATGAATTTGCCAATTAAAAATTTTAAAATTTAAAAAAATTAAAATTACTTATGCTTATTTTCCTAAATATGTCAGCAAAAGACATGTGTTGGTACATCCTCTCAAGAAGACAACTAGAGGGAAACTAAGGTTTTACTTGGATGGGTGAAGGTCGCTTAAAATTTGCTCAGAGGTATTTTTATTCACACTTGAGATTCTTTTTTGAGTGTGAAAATCTTGAGCTCATGACCCACGGTTTAAATTCCCTCCCGGAGGGCTTGTCCCTTTGATTTTTACATCCTAAAAATCCATCAGCCAGGCCGGATTTGAGCCACAATCTTCGGAACCAGAGGCAAAAACATAACCACTAGATATACAAAGAGTATTTACTTTTTCTATATCATGGAGGTTTATTTTGAATTTCACCAGCGAATTTAATGGACAAACATTGATTAACACCGCATCTGTTTGCTTTCTTATTAGCATTGTCCAGAAAAAAAAAAATTCTAGATGTTCATAAACATTTCAAGGATATAGATGTTGAATTGTAAATATAAGTAAATGCATTTTGAAATTATTCTAAATTGAATAGCAAAATATGTATTATTCATTTTTACTAAAATATATCCTATCACTCTGCCAAACTACAAATAGAAAACAAAGTAAAAACAGTACAATGGGAAGAATTTAAAACTGTTTGCTCAAACAAACAAAAAATACATTACTGATTATTATCCAAGAATAATTACGATGGTAATTTTCTGTTTAACATCAGACATGACTACTTGTCCGCATCACATCCATAGACTAAACATGGACAAAATAAAGTAATAAAATAAATTTTGATGTTATATTTTAAATTAACGACTGGAAAGAACATGTTGATAGAATGCCAGACGAAAGGTTTCCAAAATTATTGCTAAATTATAAACCACACTGAAGGAGAAATGTTGGACGCCCACATAGAAGATGGTCTGAACAATTTTAAGAATTCTAGCTTTCATGAAACTGGAACGAGCCAACAGGCTTAATCCCTGGATGATGATGATGATTTTAAATTAACACTTTCCAGAATTGCATAGTTTTATTTTAGAAAGAAAAATTACATTTGAACCGGGAGTCGAATCCTTGATCTCTGACTCTGTACGTCAGTGTGATAATTGTTATGCCATTCGAACTTCCAATAGGAACATCAAATTTCTTTCCACTCATGCAATTATTATTTTTCTTTCTAAAATTAAAATAGAAATACATTATATAATGGAAATGGACAGCTAATGACAAATGAGGGAAATTTTGAGGAAGTGGCTGAATTAAAATACGTAGGAACAATAATCACAAATAGGAATGAGATGCACAAAGAAATTAAACATGGCTCAATTCTGGAAATGCGTACTATTATGCATTGCAGAGACTCTTGATGTCCCAACTCCTTTCAAAAAACATTAAACTGAAAATATATAATACTTATTCTACCAGTTATATTATATGGGTGTGAAACATGGACTCTTACTTTAAGGGAGGAAAGGAGATTACAAGTATTTGAGAATAAAGTTCTTAGGAAAATTTTTGGACCAAAGAGAGATGAACAAACAGGTGAATGGAGAAGACTACATAACAATTAACTACATGGTCTTTATAGGAAGCCAGATATAATAAGAACAGTTAAGTCTTGTAGACTGCGATGGGCAGGACATGTTGCACATATGGGGAATGAAAGACTTGTAGGAAAGCCAGAGGGAAAACGCCCAGTTGGCAGACCGAGAATGAGGTGGGAAAATAACATTAACTATGATTTGAGGGAAGTAGATTATACAGGGAATGATTGGAAAGCATTAGCTCAGGATAGGGATGTATGGAGAGCTTATGTCCGCGCGGCCATGAACCTACGGGTTCGATAGTGCCAGTGAGTAAGTAAGTAAGTAAAATTAAAATAGATACATACGTCATCCTCAACTAGGTTAAAATGTTTGTTTATGAACTGTAGGCTTTCGGAAAGGGCTTCCATCATCAGTGAAGGATATGCACTATTAATTGGAATAAGTTATGCATCATCCAGCTAAGCACCATTTTTTCAAAAATTGATATTTTCATATAATGCTGCACTGGCTCATGAAGTAAGTATACGCGCACTTTTAGCACCTTTTTCTTCTTCCTTCCAAGTATTAGGCCAAGGCCTGTTACGATTCTATAGAAAATTTTCCAATCCTTCCGGAAAATTCTCATATAAGACTGGAAAGTATAATAAAATATTTAAATATAGCCTTATTATTAAAGTAAAATGTAAATACCATCAGTCGTATCAGAGATGTTATGTTTTGCAACAAACGACTATAAAATTATTTCTTCTTAAATGCTAATCTAAATTTTTCATCATGCAGCTGAGCACCAGCTGTTCCCACTCTTAGATTGTTGATGCATAACCGTCAAATATGGAAAATAATTTGCAGTATCCAGTATTGTTAGTTTGGTGCTACAATAAATAGTGAAGATTGACTTAAACTTTAAACATATTTTTCTCAAAACTTACATAATGGAACATAGCTGGGAAGATAACAGTTTTAAATATTTTCAGTTTAAACTCTTTTGAGTTGGAAACGACAAGGTTTTATTGATGCATCTACAAAAAGTGGAAACATTTACATATTTAGGAACAGTGATAAATACAAATGAGAAAATACAGACTGAAACCAGTAAAATAATAGAGAAAATTTTAAAAGCCTATAATTTAACTAAACAATTAATCTGGAATAAAGGTATACCCACCAAGAGTAAAATGGCAATGTATAAAACTTATTTCAAACCAGTTCTAACACATGCAGCCGAGACTTGGACATATACAAAGAAGGATGTGAGCAGAATCCAAGCTACAGAAATGAAATTCTTACGTGGAATGGTACATAAAACAAGGAGAGATAGAATAAGGAATGACAATATCAGGGAGATATAAAGTATAGAAAAATTAACAACAGACATAGAAAAAATAGACTAAATGGTTTGGACATTTAAAAAGAATGGAAAAGGAAAGGCTACCACCATCCATCCATGGTAATTCTGCCTGAGGGCAGGTCTTTCACTGCAGTTATACCATTTTCATGCTATGCTTCCAGCTTTATTAGGAAATTGTAGATGTGGTAGCTTCCCATTGCTTTCCACACAGGTGAAGGATGATGATGATGGCCATATGGTTTCGGGGACTGTTTGGGCCTTAAAGTTTTCCTGACATTTGTCTTACAGGTGAGGAAAAAACCCCGATAAAAACCTCACCCAGAAAAACTGCCCCGACTGGGGATTGAACCTGGGCCTACTGCATGACAAAGTAGACCACAATGGTGGACAGACTACCACAAAGACTTAAATCTCAAGATACAAGGAAAACAACCACGAGAAACATGGATTAACTAGATGAAGAAAAGTTAACAAGAAAGAGGATACGACTAGGAAGAACTAAAAAGAAGCAAAGCATGGGAAGAATGAGATGGTTTGAGGCGTATTTGGAGTCAACCTTCCGAAAGGAGAACACGATAAGAGGATGATGATGACTTTCAGTTAAATAAACGTAACTAAATTAAGATAAATTAAAATCATAATTACAAAGAAATAAACGTTATCTCAGTCAAAATATAAAATTAAGTCGACGTTTCAATCTCCTTATGTGAGATCATTTTCAAGACATGGTTGTTTATAAATTTATAAATAACCATGTCTCGAAAATGATCTCACATGAGGAGATTGAAACATCGACTTAATAAATTTATAAATAACCATGTCTCGAAAATGATCTCACATAAGGAGATTGAAACATCGACGTAATAAATTTATGTTTTGGCTGAGATAACGTTTATTTCTTTGTAATTATGATTATTAATTACTTTTGGTGACTATTTAACTCGTGCCCCAAATGGGAGTCAATGACCAATCACATTTCAATGATTTTTTATTTACAACCAATCACAGTTGTGTTTTGCCTAAAATTTACCAACTAAAGTTTATCATAATAAAGAAAGCACCTCCTTTTTAACATTCTTGAATAGGTCATAGCATTATTTTGCAGTGACTGACTCTCCTAGAAATACAGCTACCAGATTGTATATATAGTGCATGAATGTCAACACATGCCGCATGCGGGAGTTAATATAAAAACATTTGTAGCAATTGATTATATCACAAAAAAAAAATACTGTTTGCACTTTCTTAAATGTATTTTTTCCCAGGTAATAACATTCCAGAAAAATATAATTGTCATATTTACATCATAGGACATCAGAGATGAATTAATATACAGTTTGATGTGTTTCATTTTTTCTCCACTAGAGTGCATTATTACAATATTGTGTTCCTTTGGCATTAAATAATATGATCTGGTTGCAGTGATGAACAAAAGAAGCAAATGAAGCATACCAGTCGTTTCTCATTTGTTTTCAAACATCGCCGTTTACATTAAATATATAAATATTTTAAAATAACTATGTTTAAATTATGATTTGTGAGTAAACAGCTTAATTTTATTTGTTAAATAGTCCTAACAAATGCCACTCTTGATTTCCAAATTCTCTAGATAAATTGGAAATCACTCGTGGCATTACTTATGAAAAATATTTAAAAAAACATATTATATAAATTAAAATGTTTCATACCTCTCCTCATAATCAATCTTCTAAGCAGATTGTGATTTCAAGGTCTTAGCAACCCCACCTCAGTATCATCTTGATGACTGATGTTATGTCGATCGGAAGAACCACTTCTTCTTCCCTCTAAATCGCGATCAACTTAGAAGATTGATTATGCAGAGAGGTATGAAACATTTTAATTTATCTTAAATTAAACCTCATAGTGATTAATTCCTATAAAAGTTCAATTAAGTAACTAAATTAGTCTGGTTAATAAACTCCCACTAGGGAGCACCTGTGTGCCCATGCATATACATACTGCAGTGAAACTTTGGTAAGATTGTCTATAATATTAATACTTACTACTGTATGAGTAACATATCAAGATTTTTCTGTGTTGTGCATGTGAAGTTAATTTTCATGTGATCATGTATGGCGTGACTGTTATGTCACTACATTATCACAATTATCAAGTATATTAACTTGGTAACTGTAAATAATGAATTATTATTGCAAGTGTAAGCACAAAATATTCTCAACTAGTGGTTCACAACCCCCATGTATCTCCTTTATATTAATGGTGAGCTATGATTTAAAAAAGGAGAAAACTGCAAATATATGGGAATTCAAATAGAATTATATTGGCAGGACAAGCAGAAATTTCAATACAAGATATAAAGAACACCTAAAAGATTTCATACACGCGGGTGATAAATCAAGTTATGATAAACATCTCATTAATGCAGGTCATCGAATGAACACAATTGAAAACACTCTCACGATAATCCACCAAGAAAACATTCCAGCTAGGATAAATATATTTGAAGACCTCAAAATTATAAAGGAAACAAACAACACCTCACTTCTTAATGAGAACGCACCCCAGTCAAACCCATTATACGAGGTCGTCAAAAACAAGTCAGTTGCTGCTACAAACAATTGGAGTATACATCACCGTACACAACAACAACAAGTAGCAGAAGCTCAATCTGCAGAAGATGGAAGATAACTTCCGAAAGCACTCCAGTTAATTTTATATACAATATTTTAACAAAGTTGAGGACGATGGCACCTACAACAGGTACAATTTAATTTTTAACTTTCATCATATTCAAATAGAAGATAATTATTACCTCCACCATTTACTATTCGCAGATGATCAGGTGGTGATTGCTCAGGTTCCAGATGATGCATCTTTCATGTTAAGGAAATTAGAGATAGAATACAAAAAAGTGGATTACAGATAAATTATAATAAAACAATATCTTTCATTGGATACAACAGATGAGCTAAAATGTAATTCAGGAAGAATACGTAATGTTAAAAATTTTAAATATTTAGGGTCTATTTTAGATGAAAATGAGAATTCAACTACAGAAATTGAAAGAAGAATAACTGATGGAAGAAGAATCATTGTTATGTTGAACTCAGTGCTTTGGAATAGAAATATAATATACAGAACAAAGAAAACTATATCTCAAGTTCTGTTACAACGCACTTTATTATATGGGTCTGAAACCTGGACAGCAAGTAGAAAACAAGCCAACACGCTGTTAGCAGTAGAAATGGATTTTTGGTGGCGATCGACAAGAATTTCAAGAAGGGATAAGGTCAGAAACAGCACAATATGGGAAATTTTGCAAGTTGAAAAAAACATATTAGGAAAAATAGAAGAAAAACATTTGAAATGGTATGGACACCTCATAAGAATGGAAGAAGAGAAAATACCATCATCATCCATGCAAGTATAGGCCGTGTGACCTGTTACGGTCTCAAAGAGGAGTTTTCGATCCAGCGCTTTTTTTGACATCCCAGCGATCTTTAGACTTGGGGGCAGTAAAAAAGCATGACTTTTGGAATTCTATGTCATGGCATTCGTTGAAGATGGGCTTTCCAGTTGTTCTGGTAGTTTTGTATATGGTAGAGAATGGGTTCTACATCCAACTCTTCCATAATTTCCTCATTTCTTTTATGGTCCCACTTTGTATAGCCTGCTGTACGGCGCATAAATTGCATCTCATTTGCTGTTATTCGGCTTTCATCTCTTCTTTGTATTGTCCATGCTTCACTACCAAAAGAGAATACCAAAGATCCTTAATTGGAAAGCTAATGGAAGAAGTGGAAGAGGCAGGCCTAGAGAACGATGAATGGATGGAGTGAAGAGAAGTATGGAAGTTAGAGATTTGAGGGAAGAAGATGCTTTAGACAGGAACTTCTGCCGACAAATCACTCTGAGTTGAAGGAGAAACACTGTATTGTGGAATATTCCTGAATAAAAAAGAAATCTAACTACAGGTCATCAACAATTGTACATACCTTATTAGTAGAGTACAAATGTCAGGAAAACTTTAAGGCCCAAACAGTCCCTGAAATCATATGGCCATCATTATCATCATCATTCTTCACCGGTGTGTGGAAAGCAACGGGAAGCTACCACACCTACAATTCCGTAGTAAAGCTGCAAGCATAGCATGAAAATGCTACGATTGCAGTGAAGGACCTGCCTTCGGGCAGAATTACTATGGATGGATTAGTAGAGTCTGGATTCTTATGTAAGTACATATTTTTTTCCTTGATATGTTGTTTCACAATAACCGAAAATGTTGACGATTCACACAAATCTAAACCTTATACTCAAGTTTGATATTACATATTTTTACATATTTTAGCCATTACTACATATTTATTGGAATATTATATATATTTACATAAAATGGTCTTCAAATATAAATTCACAAAATTTTGTGTTCAGTGCTATGAAACTGTAAAAATGTCTGAATGATTTGTTCTGAACTGAGTTTGGAGGCTCAGATGATTAACAGGTCATAGTCGTATCATTAGTCAATCCTGCCCTACAAAATTTACCTCTCAATGTAACCTTTTTTCATCATCATCATTATCAACAATCACAGATTAAGCTCATGTGGCTTGTTCTGGTCTCATAGATTCTCATTCAAAAAGTTGAATCCAACTCTTTTTCAGTCTACCAATGTTCCTGTCTCCTCTTGGTTTGTAATTAAGTATAATTTTTGGAATTCAGTCATCTTTCATTCTATGAACATGTTCTTTCCAGTTTTTTTTCTACTTCCTTTTATTTTCTCTAAAGTTTAAAAATATTTAGCTCATTTCTAATATCTTCAACTGCTTCCTTTATCTCAACGTTTGCAGTCCCGCCAACACTTCCTCAGAAATATCATTTCAGCTTCTTCTATGATCTTCTCTTTTCTCCTTTTATTTAAAAACCATTCCAAAATTCACTACCATATATATAGTATTAAATGACTGGCCACCCCCCGCTTTAAATAAATTTTTAGTTTTTGTTTCCATTCTTGTGTTTTTAAATATTATTTTAATTGTGCCACAAATATAATTAAATTTATTACGTTTTGTTAAACAGATCTTTATTTTTAAAATAGGAGATTTCATAACCCAGATATTTAAAATGGTTCACTTGTTCAATGGGTTTCCCCTCCAGAATTATTTTAGCTCTCACGGTATCTCATCCCTTAAAAGCCAAGGTTTTCGATCTGCTTATTGATATTTTCAAATCATAATTCTGTATAATGTTATTTAATTGAAAGAGTGATTTCTGTAGACCATCTTCTGAGCTAGATATTAGAACTTGGTCGTCTGCAAAAAGTAAGGTATCTAAGATCTTATTTCTTATTTTGAAATGTGAGTCCAAATTTATCTGCCAATTATATATAATATTATCAATATAAATATTAAAAAGGGAGGATGAAAGCAGACATCCCTGTCTTACACCTCTATTTATTGTTGCTGTTGTATTCTTTTTATTTTTTACTCCAGTTTCTATTGTTATTTTATTTTCTACATGTAGACTTTTTATTGCAGTTATTAGGTGCTGAGGTACACCTTTCTGTAACTTTTTTTAAACCCTTTATTGTTTTCTAGGAACAAATGACATGGATTATCCCACAATTAAACACAATGCAAACCTTCATTAAAAGTATGTAGTTTTCTTGGAAAACTTCAGCTTCAATTTTTTTTGTATCTTACAAAAATCGAACCAAATATTAAAAGAAGTTCACCTCCTCCTCCATGAGGAGTGAGTGTGAGGGTAATTGAGAGGTTGAATAGTTTCTACTATTTCTAACTGTACATATTCTAGGTGCTTTCCCTGTGGTTTTCCTACAAGGAGCTTCAATGTCCCTGTTTCGTTCCCCATTCGTGCTACATGTCATGCCCGTTTATGACAGTTGACTCTTCATATTATATCTAGTTTCCCATAAAGATCACGTAACTCAATGCAGTCTTCTCCATTTGCCAGAATAAGAAGAAATGGTATGGAGAGGGATTGTTAGCAGACTGGTATCTTGTGCCCTCGTTCAATTTTATGGTAACAAGCGAGATGAGATATAAAAAGTTTTCTCTAATCCAGTATATACAAAAAAAACTTAAATTCCAGAATCTTCACGGCTAAATGTCGTTGCTCTCTTTTGATTACAGTAAGAGTTCCTTATTCGCGGGTGATATGTTCCGCGAATATGGAATGGTAATTTGTGTGGGTATAGAGGGGATACGTTCTAAGGTTAAAAATTATCAAAATAAAATCAATTAATGAGAGATTTTGTATGTCCGCGCGGCCATGAACCTATGGGTTCGACAGTGCCAGTGAATGAGTAAGTAAGTAATGAGAGATTTTGAACAATTTCTATTAATTATTACTGCCAGGTTTAGACAAGTACTTAAAAACTTAGTAATTTTTTCCTGTTTTGCTGCTTTTAAAACGTATTTCAATTAAGATTGATATTCAGCTCTGAATTCTGCGATAGAATTCCTTATTTTGTCTTCGGATTTCTTGATTCATTAACATTGAAACAGCGTGATATAGACGCAAACGACTCGCTAACGGTATAAACGGTCAAGCATTTCTATTTTCACTTTAAGCGGCAACACTTTTTTTTTTTTTTTCTCTCTTCGGTACTATTTTTTCTTCCCCTTTTATTCGACATTATAAACTGGGAACAAAGCACAAGAGACACGTGTTATTCAATCAAAATTATTGCAACGAATGACAAGTTGAAACAATAATATACCGATCGTGGCGATGGAGGCTTTTATCAAAGTACATATCGGCACGTTAAATTTGACAACACCTCTTAACAATGAACTTTAGAGTTAATAACAATAAGGTTTGTTTTGTTTTGGTATTTATTTGTCTATTTGGTTTGAAGCCCTCCATGGTATCTTTACCTTGTCGTGGTGGAGTGGCTTGTGTGCTTAAATGATCCTGAGAGCTATGCCGGCGGTAGCATTGCTGCCGATAGGGTTACCCATGCCGGACTGGTCGAAGGTGATAAGCCAGACGAAAAAAGTACCTTGGTCGAAAGAGTGACGATCTTTCACCGTAAAAATACAACCGTCAAGAAATGCGGACATGGGTTCTACTGGGGTAAAATTTTCCGGAGGTCAAATAGTCCCCCATTCGGTTCTCCGGGCGGGGACTACTTCAGGGAACCCATGCCAAAGGCTCAAACACAGGGACATGTTCCTAGGAACATGGAATGTTAGGACTTTATACAATAGCGGGGCACTAGAGATATTAACGCGGGAATTGGATAAATCGCCCTTGGATATAGTCGCTTTACAGGAAGTTAGGTGGCCAGGAGAAGGTAGTCAGGAATCAGGAAGCTTTGCATTATACTATGGGGGTGCAGAAAGACCTGCATTTGGAACAGGTTTTTTAGTCAGAAGGAGGATCCTATCCGCTATCCGAGATATTAAGTTTGTTAGTGATAGGATATCATACATAATTCTAAAGGGTAAACGACATGATTTTATAATTGTAAATGTACATGCCCCCACAGAAGATAAAGATGACAAGATCAAGGATGAGTTCTATGAAGAATTAGAATGCTTATTTGATAGCCTTTCACGATATCATATGAAAATTGTCTTAGGAGATTTTAATGCAAAAGTGGGGCGGGAAGATATATTCAAACCAACAATAGGCAAATTCAGTCTTCATGAAGATAGTAACGACAACGGGGTTAGATTAGTCACATTTGCCACATCAAAGAATCTCATTGTTAAGAGCACAACATTTCAGCATAAGGATATTCATAAATACACCTGGGCGTCCCCAGATGGAGAAACTCGGAACCAGATAGATCATGTATTAGTGGATAAACGCTGGCACAGTAGCATCATTGATGTTAGATCAGTTAGAGGGACAGACTGCAATTCAGATCATCATCTGGTCAAGGTGAAAATCAGACAACGGCTATCGCTTATGAGAGGAACAAACGCTAAAGATGATTCTGTAAAATATGAATTAAAAAACTTGAAAAATGATGAAATGCGGCAAGAATACCAAATCAAAATTGCTAATAGATTTGAAGTACTGGAATCTTCAGATGACAATGTGGCAAACGAAGAAGAAACTGATATAAATAAAGAATGGGAGGCTATAAGAGATACTATTAAATTGTCAGCATCAGAAAGCATTGGTTGTTTAAAAAAGAGGCAAAACAAGAAATGGTTTGATGAGGAATGTGCCGACATTGTAAAGAAAAGAAAGCTAGCAAAAATGAAATGGTTACACGAGCCAAATGAGGTAAATTTAGAGCAATTGGGTAGTGTTAGACGGGAAACCACCAAGTTACTAAAGAGTAAAAAGAGGGAATATTTGAGAGAGAAGATTAATGATCTTGAAATGAATGCAAAAAATAGGAACATTAGAGAATTATATCAGGGAATTAGTATAGAGAAGAAAGGGTTTCAGGCTAGAACAAACATAATTCGGAATGAAAATGGGGATATGATTGCAGATTCCAAGAGTATATTAAATAGATGGAAAAGTTATTTTAATCAGCTATTAAATGTACATACAGAACAGGACATTGAGGAGGATAATTTACAGACAGCAGAAATGCTAGTCGCAGAGCCAAGTGCATTAGAGGTTGAAATGGCAATTGAAAAATTGAAGATGTATAAAGCATCAGGTTCAGATGAGATCCCAGCAGAACTGATAAAATCAGGGGGAGAAAAATTGATGGACAAGATACGCTGGTTGCTTAGTATGATTTGGGAAAAAGAAGCTCTTCCAGATGAATGGAAGGAATCAATTATCGTACCAATTTATAAGAAAGGAGATAAAACTGATTGCAACAACTATAGGGGCATCTCATTACTTTCAACTTCGTACAAAATTCTAACAAATATATTAGTAAGCAGACTTACTCCCTATATTGATGACATTCTAGGAGATCATCAATGTGCATTTAGAAGAAACAGGTCTACAACAGATCAGATTTTTAGTATAAGACAGATTTTAGAAAAGAAATGGGAATATAATGGTACTGTACATCAACTATATGTAGACTTCAAAAAAGCATATGATTCAATTAAGAGGGAGAAGTTATATAGTATCCTGCTGGAGTTCGGAATTCCTAAAAAGTTAGTTAGACTTATACGAATGTGTCTAAATGGCTCAACGAGTAGGGTGCGTGTAGGCAAACAGTTTTCAGACACTTTTGAAATCCAGAATGGGTTGAAGCAAGGAGATGCACTATCTCCTCTACTATTTAATTTTGTACTAGAGCATGCCATTAAATCTTTAGAGAATGAGGAAGGCTTACAACTGAATGGTATTAATAAGCTGTTAGTTTATGCTGATGATGTAGTACTACTGGCCGATAGCGAGGAGATACTAAAGGCCAACACGCACACACTATTGAGTAACACTAAGAAATTAGGACTGGAAGTAAATATCAGTAAAACTAAATATATGGTCACACGTAGAAATACATTATATAATGGAAATGGACAGCTAATGACAAATGAGGGAAATTTTGAGGAATTGGCTGAATTCAAATACCTAGGAACAATAATCACAAATAGGAATGAGATGCACAAAGAAATTAAACATAGGCTCAATTCTGGAAATGCATGCTATTATGCATTGCAGAGACTTTTGATGTCCCAACTCCTTTCAAAAAACGTTAAGCTGAAAATATATAAAACTATTATTCTACCAGTTATATTATATGGGTGCGAAACATGGACTCTTACTTTAAGGGAGGAAAGGAGATTACGAGTATTTGAGAATAAAGTTCTTAGGAAAATTTTTGGACCAAAGAGAGATGAACAGACAGGTGAATGGAGAAGACTACATAACAATGAACTACATGGTCTTTATAGGAAGCCAGATATAATAAGAACAGTTAAGTCTCGTAGACTGCGATGGGCAGGACATGTTGCGCGTATGGGGAATGAAAGACGTGCATGGAAACTTCTTGTAGGAAAGCCAGAAGGAAAACGCCCAGTTGGTAGACCAAGAATGAGGTGGGAGAACAACATTAACTATGATTTGAGGGAAGTAGATTATACAGGGAATGATTGGAAAGCATTAGCTCAGGATAGGGATGTATGGAGAGCTTATGTCCGTGCGGCCATGAACCTACGGGTTCGATAGTGCCAGTGAGTAAGTAAGTAAGTAAGTATTTGGTTTGAATCCCTATTTGTAAAAGCCGCCTTGGCACCTGCCTGCAGAAAAAAAAGTGCTGGTGGTTAATAAAGGACACTAATCCTTCTAATATACTGACTGGATCCGCGAATAAAGAAATTTTTAACCGCGAATACAGGAACTATGTCGCAATTTTTTAACCCGCGAATAAGGAGTTTTTACTGTATATAAAAGATAAGTTGTTAGCATTGAGTTTATTGTGGAAATATCCCAAGAACCAGTAGCCAGCGACAGAAGAATGAGTTTGCAATTTTTTGCAGTACTTTCTAAACAGTAAACAAATATAGTCTGTAGTCACTAATGGCAACCTTGAAAGATATTATATCTATGCAACATGCACAATATTGTTTGATTTTATTAGAGTACATATTGAGTTACCTCATATCTCTTCTTATTAAAAAATAAATGCACCAGAGACCTAGTGGCCTTACATCCACAGCAGTGACCAGGTCTCGCAAACTCAGTGAGCAATGTTTCAATAAACAACTACATGTATCATATTAGAAGAGAAAAATTATATGCTCAGACTGGAGCTTGAACCCAGGACCTATGGCTTTCTAGGCCAATACTCTACCGACTGAGCTACCTGATCAAGTTCCAATCTAAACGCAAATCTCTCTCTTATATTACTTAACTTACTTAATACAGGCTTTCCACTTTACAGCAGTTTGCCTTTGATTCCTGCTTTCCAGAGATTCCTATCTTCCCATTGTCCATCTTCCATACCCCTCTTCATCATGGCATCATATATTCCCTCATACCATGCTCTTCTACTTCTCCCCCTCTTCCTTCTGCCTGGTACCATCCAATCTAACACCTGTATAGGCCACTGGTCTTCCGACATCCGTTGTACATGTCCATACCACTGTAGAGCTCTCTTTGTTATCCTATCGATAACAGTTTCTTGTGCATCCATTTCTTGTCTGATATATGTATTTCGAATATGTTGCGCGCCTGCATATTCTCTTACTTCTTCGTAATCCATCCATTTCTGTCGCCAAGATTCTTTTCTGCACCCTTTCATTTATTGCCCAGCTTTCTGATCCATATGTAAATATACTTTCTATTAGTGTCTGTATAATCTCTTCTTTTTTTTCTGGTCAAATTTCTTTTTCATAAAAGACCATTCAGGGATCTAATCGCCTTCCTTGCACAATTTACTCTGTTAATAATATATTTTTCACAAGTACCAGATTTATCTATTATAGATCCAAGATATTTAAATTCTTCAACACGTTTAATTATATTATTTATTTGTATGTCTTCTGAATTTGCTCTGATTACCATATATACTGTTTTAATATAATTTATCTTCAGCCCACCTACCTCAAATGCATCGACCAACTTTCTAATCATATATTCTATATCTTCTTTATCTTGTCCTATTATAATCTGGTCATCAGCGAATAATAAATTGTGCAGTAAATGGCCATTAATGTTGATTCCCATTCCCCTATATGACTTATTCCATTTCATTAATACATCTTCTAAATATATATTGAACAATGTTGGTGACATCCCGAATCCTTGTCTTAATCCTTTTGTTATATCAAATTCTGAGGACACTCTATTTCCAACCTTAATACTTGCTTTACAATCATACATTCTTTTTATAAAATGTATAAGAGATTTAGGTATTCCAAACTTCTCCATTGACACCCAAAGCTTGTTGATGGATACAGAGTCATATGCCTTTTCCAGGTCTATAAATGCCATATGAACTTATTTTCCTTTAGCCAACATGTTTTGTGTAATCTCTCTCTCTCTCTTATATACGCTGTTAATTCCCGCGCACCAAATGCTATGAAAACTGTGCTTCTATCTTACAAATGGCGGCTTCTTTATTAAGAAGACATTTATTTGGGAATTTTACATTACATTATAAAGCAGTACGGCTACATGTATGTTTGTCCTTTATAGAGTTCTAAACCGATCATCTGGTCTTCCTGAAAATTTCTACATACTGGTTTTCAGATACGGCGAGTGTTTAGCTGCAATATATAATGTTCTAAAACCATTAGGTGTAGGAGTTGACCTGAAACGAAAATTAAAAAATCGCTCTAGCGGTTGCAATTTTCGATGTTTCGTAATGAAACTAAATATTATCATTACAGCTAGGATTTTTATGTAATATTAACATGCAAAATATCTACATATTTATGTAATAATATTTGATGAAATATGTAATATTACATAAAAAATCTTAAAATATGTAATTTTAAATACATTAAAATTTAAGTTTTATGTAAATTTATACCAAATATTAACTTACTTGATTCCTGATTTTATTAATAAAAAGTAAAGTGTGGGACAATTATTAATTAAGCATGTTGATTTAATAAATCAAAAGTATTATATTTATTTATTTTTTGAAAATGCAACAATTAATAAAATGGCTAAATAAAAAAAATCATGTTACAAAATGTATTTTTAGTTATATTATAATTATACAACGTTTTCATAGTCACTCTTTAACCAATCTTTAGCCCCTACAGCGAATACAGAAACTATCTACTCACTTCACTTTAATTTGCAATGAACTATAAGACACATATCCAAGTTTTCCATTGTCATAGAGTGTCATCGGTCAGAGAGATTGTTTTTATAAACAGAAAATGTTCTTTCCACATTACAGGAAGTTGCTGGTGCAAATTTAAGCAGATTGAATTTTTCAGGAGAGATGTCATCTGGAGGATTCTCTTCTTCCCCGTTGAGGATCTTACACACTGTAGTCAATGTCGAGAAGCCAGGATTTCTTTCCATAACAGATTTAAATTTCTTCATTATGTGTATTCCAACATTTCCTTGAACAAACCTTAACTTAGATTTAACGTCCTCGACAATGTCCAGTGATTCCTTCAAAGTCATGCCACAAGTTTCTAATTTTACAATACTGTCAGAAATGAATCCAAAATTGCTTTTAACTTATGCCAATTGGCACTGAAGGCACTTTGAGCCTCTCTGATAGAAACTGCTGATTTACTTGTAAACGAATCTATTACAGACTTCACTTCTTTAAAATAGTCACTATGAAAGCAGGCAGCCTCAATCCACGTCCCCATCTAGTGAGGACAGGTTCAGGGGGTAATTTCACATTTGGTAATTGTTCTCTATAGTGTAACACACATTGGGGGACCTTAACAAACACTTTCTTAGTGTTTGAAATAATGCTATTGATTTGTGGATAGTTACTTCGCACTTCTTCGGCAACACGTTGCAGTCCATATGCGAGACAAATGAAATGGATCATATTTTGGTAAAACACACGTAGAGCAGTTCCCGCCTTTAGCATGTACGCCGCAGCATCACAATAAAGGACAAAGACTTTATCTTCTTGAACACTTTAAGTCCACTGCTCACAAAACGAGCCACTGTTGCGTGATTTTCATGTTCCAACGTTTTCGAAGAATTCAGGAAAGGTGTGGGGAATTCTTTTCCATCCAGCTTACCAATCACAAGATTGGTAACATAGCGACATTTTCCAGCCGTTGTTTCATCGACAGTAATCCATATATAGTTGTTGCCTATATCACTTTGCACACATGCCATTGCTTCATCGTAACATAAATGCATGTAGTTTTTTCGGAACGTAGAATCGTTAGAAATCTGCCTCCCGCAATACTTCTCTAAAAATGCACGATATTTAGGTACCTGGAGTTTGTACCAAGGAATATTTGCATCAACCATAGCATTACACATGTCATGGAAGAATTCACTCCTTACATTTGAAGACTGTTGCATTTGAAATAGAAGCACTTGCTTTTTAGATGTTTGTAATCCTTTGTTTTTAGCATGCAGAGCACTGCGAACATGTTGTTCAAGTTGAGATATCATTGAACAACCTATCTGGTTATTACAAGTCTGGCATAGAGCCACATCTCCATCAGTATGAACGAATCATCTATTTTAACCCACGATTTTAACTTAGACGATAATTTTGATGCTACAGGAACCATCACACGAAATTCAATGAAACACTGAGACAGTCAAAATAATACTGATGAAGACACAAACTAAAGTCTTGTGGAAGAAAAATAGAAAGCATCGTAATGTTACTTTTTATTATCAGAGGGGAAAAGAGGTAGAAACAGAAAAGCACGGAAATGTTTGAATGGATGTATAAGAAGTTTAAGAAGTTTCAAAACTTGCAGTACTTGTTAGAGATCAAACAGCTATGGTGTAAAATCTAATTAATTAAATAAATAAAATATATGTTAAGCCTGATATGATAATATTTAGAATATCTCATTGTATCTTAACAACAAATTATAGTGCATAATTTCAATTTTAAGAAATGTTGATTACGTCTTGTTTTTATTTTATGATAATTTGTTATGGGGATATCAGTAAACGACAAGAATGTGTTTAGATGAGTGGGATAGCAAATGCAAGTGGCCTAAATTACCTGATATTTATATTAGAATTGGGAGGGACGCAGATAAAACCCTATCCAGAAAATTAACTTGAATCGATCCTGGATTCGATGGACGAGAGACAATGACAGTTACTCCTGTGCTATTTTTTTTAAGTTTTTTCTACATGGACTCAATCTCTATTGCAGCAACAAACAATTTTATAAATACAGTACAAAAATATAATTTTTTATACTCATATTACAACGAAACAAACATTTTTAAAACAGGTTGTATTCTATTCCAAGGGACAGAAGAGCAGAGATGAGGGAAGGATACACAATTGTTAACACATGCTGAGTGAGAAACTATTGTGTTTGTACTATTTCATTCATAAAAACAGATGGGTCTGTGGTAGTTTTAAAAGAGATCTTCAATGTGGTATCCTACCCAAGTCACAGTGTCTTTGTATAGCTACATTTGTGGTGTCAATAGTTGAATGGAATTCTTCTTGACCTCTTTTTTGTAGCTTTTGGATAGCTTGCAAAATTCGTTTCAGTGTACATGTACCTGAGTTTCTAGTATGAATAAAATACTGCCATACAGATAGTTTAAAATTTTATTCCGCTTATGGAAAAAAAAAAAACATTATTTTAAATTAACGGACAGAATATGTAGTTTTACATAAAAAAATATTAAAATATGTAAAAATACGTAATTATGATGAAATATGTAAAATATGTAATGATAACTTTTGATATTTGATAAGAAAATTCCTAATTCGTGGACATTTATAATTTTTAGCTGCGTGTGAGCAAAGAGAAAGAATATGTAATTACATACAAATCCTAGCTTTAATTATCATCATCCATGCAAGTATTAGGCTATGTGACTTGTTACGGTCTCAAAGGAAATTCTCCAACCAGCGCTTCTTTGGACGTCCCAGCGATCTTTTGCCTTGGGGGCAGTAACGAAGCATGGCTTTTGGAATTCTATGAGATGGCATTCGTTGAAGATGGACTTTCCAATTGTTCTGGTAGTTTTTTATATGTAGAATGGATTCTACATCCAACTCTTCCATAATTTCCTCATTTCTTTTATGGTCCCACTTTGTATTGCCTGCTGTACAGCGCATAAGTCGCGTCTCATTTGCTGTTATTCGGCTTTCATCTCTTCTTCATATTGTCCATGCTTCACCATATTAATACCCCTCTGGGCGAAAAATTAACATTTGCTTTCAAGACTCAAACCAAGCGTCGGATGCGGCTTTATAAGGTTCTCGCAAGACCAGTATTAAGATATGAAACTAAATATATAACTAACTAATTAACTCACTGGCACTATCGAACCCGTAGGTTCATGGCCGCGCGGACATAAGCTCTCCTTATATCCCTATCCTGAGCCAATGTTTTCCAATCATCCTCTGTATAATCTACTTCCCTCAAAATCATAATGTTATTCTCCCACCTCATTCTAGGTCTACCAACTGGGCGTTTTCCCTCTGGTTTTCCTACAAGAAGCTTCCATGCACGTCTTTCATTCCCCATTCGTGCCACATGTCCTGCCCATCGCAGTCTACGAGACTTAACTGTTCTCATTATATCTCACTTCCTATAAAGACCATGTAATTCACTGTTATGTAGCCTTCTCCATTCACCTGTCTGTGAAACTAAATATATAGCTATTAAAATAAACCGAGGTAGCTATTATTAAAAATCACCGAAATCCGACCATTAGAAATGGGGGCTTACCTGAAATCGAAAATTAAAAAATGGCTAGCAACCGCCATGTTTGGTTCGTCATAATGTATACACTGCATAAAATTTAATTACACAAATTCCGAGCTAAGTTCCAGTTGTAATGTAAGCAAAGCAGATATATGACTGCATTTTCATTGGTCGAATAACGATTTTATTTATGAGCGCATAAGAAAATTTAGTTCTTTCTCTGAAACTCAAAATAGAGAAAATAAAAATATGTATTATCTAGCACACGTCTATATAAGTTGTATGCATAACTTGATTAATATATGCATATATAATTAATATATATCCCTTAAAAATTTACTAGTTATAGTAAAAGTTTAGGAATTATTAATCAAGTTATGAAACCATCCCTTGTACAAAAAAAAAAACACGAGGTTACCTTTATATAACACTTTGGCTAGACCAGTGTTGACCTATGGCAGTGAAGCATGGACACTAAAAAGACAACATGAAAGCAGAATAACGGCTTGTGAAATGAGATTCATGCGCAGAACAGCGGGTTACACCAGATGGGATCGGAAAAGGAACACCGATATCTTAAAAGAATTGAAGACTACGCCAATTTTGGAATATATTAAACAGTACCAACTAAATTGGAAACACCATCTTGAAAGAATGAGTTCAAATCGGATCCCCAAAGCTGTTTATAATTATATACCAAGAGGACGAAGATCTCTGGGCCGTCCTATGAGACGCTGGAGGGAAAATTTTCTATAGGATCGTAACAGGCCTTGGCCTAATACTTGGAAGGAAGAAGAATCAGCATAGCATATGGAAGAATCATAAAATACTTAATTGCAGTTTTCATCATTACCAACCAAGTTTTTAAACCATCAAAAGTGCAGAGACACACAAGAATGAAAATCTATAACATTCTCGCTAGACCCATAATCTGTTATGGCAGTGAAGCTTGGACCATCAGAACTCAGGATGATCGTCATATTACAGCGACGGAGATGAAATTTCTGCGACGAACTGCAGGTTATAGTCTTCTAGACCACCAAAGAATTTCAACAATAGCCAGAGAGTTAAACATCGTACCTATATCTGAATACCTCCAAGAATATAGAAACAATTGGCTAGCCCATATTCAGCGCATGGATCGTCACAGAATACCAAAACAAATTCTTCACTACATTCCTCGAGGCAGAAGATCTGTGGGTCGACCTTTTCGGAGATGGCGGGAGACCGTAACGGGCCACTGGGCCTAATACTTGAAAGGACGATGATGATAATCATCATCATCTTCACTTCAATGTTTAGGCGATTCGCCTGTTCCGAATTCACATTAATTTCTTTCATATCTTCCTAGGTCTTCCTACATTCCTTATTCTTTTTGGTTTATAACGATATGCTATCTTGGGCAATCTTGTTTCTTCCATTCTCTGAACATGCTGTTCCTAGCCGACGCTGTGTCGTTGAATTCTATCATTTATTGAATATATTTCTAATTCGCTTCTTATTTCTTCATTTCTTATGTGGTCAAATTTTATGCATCCTTTGGACCTTCTTAGAAAAGTAATTTCTGCACTTTGTATTCTACTCGAACTTCTCTTATTTTGTTACCCAGGACTCACTGCCGTATAAAAGTAACGGTTCCGCCATTGTTTTGTAGAACTTCAATCTTGTATATTTCCTTGTTTATGTTTTAGTGTTCTATGAATGGTGCTATGTATCATTTGAAATTTTGATAATTTATTGTCATATCGTTTTTTGTTCCATATCCAGAAGACAGTTCACAACCTATAATTACAGTTACATTAAATGATCATTGTTATATTCTTACGCATGTGCAATGCAGAATATGTTGGCATTTTTCTGTTGTTTTAAAATGACCGATTCTGTAGAATTATGAAACATTGGAAAGGAACGCAAATGAAAAGCAGAGAAAAACAAATTATTTTTTAAAGTTTTCATACAGTTTAGTGAAAAAAAATCCTACATTAGAGGGTCAGTTTCACCAAGAGAGGTAACTGTATTACACCAGTTTTCCTCGTGTATAATGCATAGCTTAAACTGGCATAATACAGTTACCTCTCTTGGTGAAACCGGCCCTAAGGATGTGTTGAAAATAACAACAGAATTTATAGGTGAGTCAGCATGGCACATATAGCTGTTCTGCTCGTAATCAAATTGTAAATAAAGGATATTAATCAAGGTCATGGAAAAATACAAACGTCTGATTAGGTAGGCCCATATATAATTTGTTGTCATAAATAATCCAGAAATGGAAGTTTCAAATTATTGTTACCATCTTTTCTTGTATTCAGTCTTATTTCCCGTAAAATACGATGTTGCCAAGAACAATGTTTCTATCGATGACAGTTCCGTACACAATTCAGTCATATTGCGGGTAAAAGTAGCACCACGGTTCTCCCAATAGACAGAGTCAGTGGAATAATACCTTATGCAAGTTTGTTTACGGTACAACTGCAACTTAGCTCTGAATGATATAACCCTTAATGTTTAATTTATTTAGGGGTAACAACGCACACCGCATATTAGCTACTTGTATATAAATGCTATCAAAGTGTAGCCAAGAAAATAACATAAAATACATAATTCAAAAAGACAGATCGGTAATAACAATGTTAAGCGGAGTTTTGTGGGATAAAAATACAAGAATAAATACAAAATTACAAATTTATAAATCCATAATTAGAAGCACGCTAACATGCGGTGCAGAAACTTGGCAGTTGAATAAAAATTTGAGTTTAAAACTTATGTCTACTGAAATGGATTGTTTTAGTTGCTCAACTAGACATTCTCAATTGGGGGGGGGGGAAATGAAAGTCCAAAATTCAATATTAGATTTTGTGATATATGAGATACAGGCATGGTATGGTCATGTACGTAGAATGCCAGGGACAAGATTACCCAGACAAGCTTTGGAATGGATTCCACCTGGGAAAGGAAAGAGAGGTCGACCTAGATTTAAATGGATGGATGATATCAGAACTGGTATGAGGGAGATAGGTCTGGAAGAAATGGAATGGAAAGATAGAGAAGAATGGAGAAAGAAGATAAAAATTTAAAATGCTTTGGACACAGGAGGATGTTTTTTTTTTACATTGTGAACCTGTTTATAAATAAATATATAAATCCTAGCTCTGTTGACATGTAAGATTTACGAAAGCCCTACATTGAAGCTATTATTAAGTTTGAAAGCTGTAATTATTGTACATGGTTTTCATGATTCAAATTTGCATAATTTAAAGAAATCTTTCTTACATACTATATTGATTATAGAGCTCATGAGAAAATCCTAAATTCAGGGACAACTTATGTAATGAGTATTACAAGAAAATTCCATGAAACAGGAGACTTCTCCAATTTGTGTATATCTATATATTAATACGTGAAGAAAAAACTTTGCACCCCTTTTTAAGGAGATTGCGCGCAGGAGTGTGATATTTTACATAATTAAAGTTCATATAGAGAAGGAGTGCAGAAAAATAAAATTTATGTATAATATGTGTTACAAATAAATTAAATTAAACAAAATAAAATATATATACAGTCAATATGCCCATTTCACCAATTAATGTTTTAAAATGGTCAACAAGTTTCTACAGCCAAGCTGTCATTCTCAAGACCAGATATATTTTAATATTTTATCACCAAGAAGATCACTTGTGTATTAAAATAAAATAAATTGTCTCTAAGGAATTTATGTGTATCACTATTCATTTGTTTACGTTCATACTGAAAGTGCATTGTTTACAAAAAGAAAATTGTGCAGCAGCAATGTGAATTGACTTACTCTCGCGTATTTATTATTAGTGATTTAAAAAAGTGAGTACATTTTATTATTTAAATCTAAATTAAGCCCTGTCTAATCTCGGTTTCAGTAATTTCATTACATATTTCTTGTTATATCTGGATATTCGCACCTACTTTCATTATGCCTCGACATAGAACATTGACGGATCGGAGTGAGAGACAAAGAAGAAGGGATATATATTCCAGTACACATAATAATAGACCGGATACTAATTTAAATAGTATGCAAATGTCAAATGACGCGTTATTGTTTTTTTTAATATGGCTTAGCCAAGCTATACCACATACGTATTTCCTATCGTTCAAATTTTTAAAATAAATAGAAAATTAATTAATAATGACGTATTTGTGACAAACTTAAAAAAATAATTAATTGTGGTCGAACTGGTAACATCGTATTTTAGGTACATAAGGTTAAATACAAGATAAGATGGTACCAATAATTAGGAACTTTCATTGTTTCTTGTTTATTTATTTATGAGAAAGAAAAAAATATGTGTGGGAATACCTATTTAGACGTTTACGTTTTTTTTTTCGTGGTGTCGATAGGTGTCCCTTATTTACAATTTCAGTACGAGCAGAACTTATGTTCCATGTTGACACACCTGTAAATTCTACTGTTATTTTCGCCACATCCTGATTGGCTAATGTTGGGATGTTTTTCACTATACTGTTTGAAAACATTCAAATTAGTTTGTTTCTCTCCGCTTTTCAAATGCTATCTTTTCCAATTTTTTAAAAATTCTACAAAAGCGGCCATTTTGAAACTACTGAAATTCCAACTTTTTCTGCATTGCGCATACGTAAGAATAAAACAAGGCTTATTTAGTCTATTAAATTAATATATATATTAAGACTCTCCCATATACTTATATAGATATGTGCTAGATATTTTTTTATTTATATACAGATTTTCAATGTTTACATATATTTCTGTGCCTAATTTCCTACTCCACACGTCCCTATCCATCTACACCATGTCCTCCAGTTCTCATTCCAGTTCTTATTTCCTATATCTAAGAGTTTCGAGGTGTTCCTTTCTCTTATTTTCCAGGTGGACACCATTCAAATGCTTATTTACACTGTTAAAATCGAGTAATTATATATTTTAAGATTCTCCCATTAACTTATAGGCCTATAAACATGTAATAGATAACATATTTTTATTGTTCTTTTGCACTATGTAACTAATATTGTACACCTGCTGTTACTGTTGATGTGCATCGTAATTTGACATTTCCGCATACAATATTGGTTTCTATGAAAACAAAATAAATCTCAATACTTTAAAAATTACCAAAAGCACTAGTGCAGTAAGTAAAAACATTTATTTTGAAATATTGATAGTGATACTGCAATTTGTATTAATTTCGGTATTAATTCATCACATCCAGCTTTCCACGCCTCTTCTATTTCAACATCACTGCACACATCGTCTAAAAAACTTCCTTCATAAACAAAAATAAATCCGAAATCAAATTGGTTTAACAGTTTTAACAAATATAAGATGGCTACACGATCAACAATACTTATTATTTCTCCATTGCAACACATATAGCCGATCCACCTTCTGAAATCTAACATAAATTATATCTTCAATTATATTTATTAATATTTAGCTAATATCTTAATTACTAAAATAAATACACATAATGCAAAAAAATAGTATGCAATACTCATGTGGTAAACACATAACGGAATATCGGAAATTAAAAAAATAAAATAAAACTCGGCGCAAGCGCCTCGTTTTTTTAAACTTTTCCTCGATCCATACCAAGTGTTTACCACACTCGTATCGCAATATAGTATTATTTCGTTTATTTTGAGTGTTAGAACCGAACTAAATTTTCTAACAGACTTAAAGGTAAAATTATTATTCGACCAATGGAAACGCAGTCATAATCTGATTTGTTTAGATTACAACTGGAACTTAACTTGGAAGAGGTAGGCCTATAGCAATAATAACCACGGTGAATGATATGCTGACCACATGCCATCCCTATGCTGACTGGATGATTGTCTACCTCTGTGATTGATAGATATAGATGTGAGGCCAGCAGACTTTAGACCTGTTGCGCCATGCAGATTATTTTTAATTACATACACGTTGTGTAGGATGTGCTGTAGGGTGTTTCACCTATTCGTCATGTTTGCTGATCACCTGATTACATTTTATTTATGAGCATCGGTATCACAGGATAAAAATACAATACCATCATCTTCTTCCAGTCACGTATTGGGCCACGTGACCTGTTAAAGTATCACACCCTCTTTTATTTCGACGTCCAATTGTCCTTTTCTCGTTCGTCTACTCTGTTTCGACGAATAGCTTTTGGAAGAAGAATATCTTGAATTGAGCAAATTGTGTTCTCCAGAAAAAAAAATCGATCCTACTTAATAGTCACTGAAAATTAATTTATTTTTATTTGTTTATTTATTTATTTATGATAATGAGATCATACATTCTATTCCTGGGTGAGGTTTTTTCGTAGTTTTACCTCATATGTAAGACAAATGTCAGGAAGCTTAGGGCCCAACGGTCCCCGAAAATCATCCGGCCATCATCATCATCCTTATCATTATCATCAACATCCATCACCGGTGTGAAATGGGAAGCTACCACACCTATAATTCCCTAGTAAAGCTGCAAAGCATAACATGAAAATGCCATGATTGCAGTGAAAGACCTGCCACAGTTAGCCCAAAATCATTCAAGACTAAAAGTGTATAAAACACTGGATCTTCCAACTCTTTTGTATGGTAACGAAGTATGGACATTGAAACAGAAGGATATACAGAGACTCAGATCTGCTGAAATGAGATTTCTTCGAATGACTGCTGGATACACACAATAGGTCAAGAAATGGCCTAAATTCGTGAATGGACTATGATTATTTATATCCAAGATAAAAATATATATATATATGGGCCTATACTAGTTAATATCCGGCATGCGCTGCTACGACTAAATAAATAAAATAATTGAATCAGTCATTTCGAAAAGGGATCATCTACAGCTGATCAAATTTTACAGGAGAGGGAAAAAAACTGATTCAACTTGTTCAGGATAAAGCATTGAATCTGAAATTGCTATTGAATAAAGTCAGAAAGTGGTAGAGGAATGGTGTGGTTGATCCATTCTCACACGGAAACGATGCAAGTAGGTATCTAATCATGAAATAATGAAAGAAGTGAATTTCAGAAAAATTGGAGATTATCCCTTTTCGAAATTACTGATTCAATTATAGTATGTGGTATACACTGCGACAAACTAAACATGGCTGTTCCCAGTCAATTTTTACTTTCGTATTTCAGGTAAACCCACACTTCTAATGGCTGTATTTCGACGATTTTTTTTATCAATACCTACCTCGGTTTATTTTAGTATCATATACTGAGTTAGAACAGTTAAGTCTCGTAGACTGCGATGGGCAGGACATGTGGCACGAATGGGGAATGAAAGACGTGCATGGAAGATTCTTGTAGGAAAACCAGAAGGAAAACGCCCAGTTGGTAGACCAAGAATGAGGTGGGAGAATAACATTAACTATGATTTGAGGGAAGTAGATTATACAGGGGATGATTGGAAAACATTGGCTCAGGATAGGGGTATATGGAGAGCTTATGTTCGCGCGGCCATGAACCAACGGGTTCGATAGTGCCAGTGAGTTAGTTATCATATACTGAGTTTCGTTGTTAAACACCGAAAATTGCTATGCTAGAGCGATTTTTAATTTTTGTTTCGGGTGAACTCTTACAATTAATGGTTTTACCGGGTCCAATTGTATATCTAAACCATCCATCGACCCACGCACACAAAAAAATCATCAAAATCGGTGCAGTCGTTTAGGAGGAAAATAATATGTACAAAGATATATGAAGGGGTACATGGTATAAAGTACACGGTTGTAAAGAAGAAACTACATGCTGTATTGTAGGTACATCAACAATTTAATACCAACACTTATGACATAAATATCTCCATGATTATTAATATTAAACTAAGTGAAAAATAAAAAACCGTTTTCCTCAAAATGAAGACCACCATGAAGCTCTTCATACATAATTATTATTTCTGGGTATTTTAATTACATATTACAAATAGAAATGAGATGCACAAAGAAATTAAACATAGGTTCAATTCAGGAAATGCGTGCTATTATGCATTACGTCCCAACTTTAAAAAAAAAAAAACGTTAAACTGAAAATATATAAAAATGTTGTTCCACCAGTTATATTATATGGTGCGAAACATGGACTCTTTACTTTAAGGGAGGAGAAAATATGAGTATCTGAGGATAAAGTTCTTAGAAATATTTGTGGACGAAAGCGAGATGAACAGACAGATGAATGGACAAGATTACCGGTACATAGCAGTGAGCTATATGATATTTAAGAACAGTTAAATCTTGTAGACTGCGATGAGCAGGACATGTGGCACAAATGGGGAATGAAAGAGAGACATGGAAGTTTCTTATTGGAAAACCAGAGGGACAATGCCCAGTTGGTAGAAAATAACATTAACCGTGATTAATTTGTGGGAACTAGATTATACAAGGGAATGATTGGAAAACATTAGCTCAGGATAGGGTTGTGTGGAGAGCTTATATCTGCGAGGCCATTAACCTATGGGTTCGATAGTGCCAGTGAGTTAGTTAGAGATTTTTGAAAAACCTTGCATTTTTTTTTTGCAGTTGTGTTTTGAAACACACTGTTCCCTCCCCCCCCAGAATGAGGCAATTAACAAGTATATTAATAACACTTTTGGCTGTAATCCTTACATGAATGTTAGATAAGTATTTGACCTCTTTCAAGGTTATGCAGTTATTGCTTTTTAAGAAATGTCGACCTATTGCATATGTTACTACATATTGCTGTATTTGCACGCTATTTCACTTCATGATGTATAATTTGCTATTCTGTTAGGAACATCATCCCCGACTGGTATCCCAAGTTTGAATCCCAGCAGTTCCAGAGTGGTATTGATGGTGGACAGTCGCCAAGAATAGATTTATTTATTTAGATTTATTTAGACTGGTGGCGTTAAGGCCATGTGGCCTTCTCTTCCACTCACCAGGACAAACATATATTGCATTTAAATACAAAAAATACAATAACACTATGTACTAGACAATTAATTATCTGGTAAAAATCGACAAAATAATATTACACATCGATAAAATAGACTTTCCTGGATTTTTAAGCATAAAAAAAAGCAATTTTTTAAACCCAAATAAGTACTGGGTGTCCTTAAAATTCAGTCTCTAGTAATTACTGTACATAGCAATCCGGACTCTATTTATTAGTATATTATACAGATCTAATGCTAAATTAATTAGATGTATCTTTAAAGATTTCCAGTAGGTAGACACCTAACCTGGCCCCAGATCACCCGAGGTGACTTGCACATATACTTTTTTTTTCTTTCTTTCAAAGGCTTCATGTGTAAAGAGTTATGCAACTATAGAGATTCAAACATCTCTGACAAGACTTGTTATATAATTATGTTATAGTAAAAGACAAGTCTTATATTTATTTATGTACCTCCAAAATGCATGTGCGTCTTTACTCGAAATTAGTATAAAATGTCCAGTGTTTGTTTTAAAATTCCCGTTAGTCTTAAAAATGGTCATATATTCGATGCCGCGGGAAACCTATCTCTATCTAGCAACATTGGATTCAACTGGCAGAGACAGTGCACCGATGCGACGAACATGAGTTGCGGGGATTCTCAAGCTTGCTAACACCGTGTCCTCCCCGCCTCGCCATCACAAATCCAGAACACTGTCTAGTCTATGATGTGTCATTGCAATCTACGATGACAGTAAACTTGAACAAATGTATGGTGGACGAAATCCAACATGAATTCACGCCGAAGGGAGCTTTAAAACGGCATACAATCAAACAAGTGTGTCAGTGGGTAAAACAGTCGTGGTCTAGAGTGAGACAATACATTAATGTTAAATATTTCAAGGAGTGCGGCGTAAGTAATGATCTCTATGGCAGTGAAGACCATCTTATATATGAAGAAGACAACGATGACGACGACGAAGAAGAAGAAGAAAGTTCAGATGACGATTTTCAGGTATTTAAAGATCAGAATGGTTCTTCATACTAAGATTTTTTTAGTCTGACTTTGCAATCTAATAACAAAAATGGTAAAAAAGCTATTTTAAAAAATGCTTAAAAATTAAGGTGCGTCTTATACTGAAGTACACAGAGTCTTATAGTCCGTAAAATGCAGTATGTCCTGAGGGTGACAGGTTACCAGGCCGAGGGACTTTGGCCTGAGGGTATAATGAAGTTGCATGAAGGTATAATAACTAATAATACCTTAGTGCCTAAGAAATTGGGACTGGAAGTAAACATCAATAAAACTAAATAAATGTTCACACATAGAAATAAATTATATAGGTAACGGAAATGGACAGCTGATGACAATGAGGGAAATTTTAAGGAAGGAACTAAATTTATACCTAGGAACAATAATTACAAACAGGAATGTTTAAAAATCCACCTGCTTGTCACGCAACGGGCCCAAGTTCGAGTCTCGGACAGGACAAGTTTCCTGGTTGAGGTTTCTTCCGAGGTTTTAACTTCACCTGTAAGACAAATGTCGGGAAACTTTAAAGCACAAACGGTCCCTGAACATCACATGGCCATCATCATCATCATCCATATTCGCCTTAGATTAAGTTTTGGATTAATGGCTCTATTTCAAGTTATGTTACAAAGCATTTTATTACATGGGTCCGAAACTTGGACAGTAAGTAGAAAACAAGCCAACAAGCTATTGGCAGTAGAAATAGATTTTTGGAGGCGATCGACAAGAATTTCAAGAAGTGATAAAGTCAAAAACAACACAATAATGGAATTATGCACGTTGAAAAAAAAATAGAAGAAAAACGTTTGAAATGATATGTACACCTCATAAGTATAGAGGAAGAGAATGCCAATGAAGATCCTTGATTGGAAAGTTAATGGAAGATGTGGAAGATGCAAATCTAGAGAACGTTGGATGGATAGAGTGAGGAGAAGTATGGAAGCTAGATATTTGATGGAAGATAATTATATAGACAGGAACCTCTGGCTACAAATCACTTTGGGTTGAAGGAAAAACACTGAATTGTGGAATATTCCTTAAAAAAATTAAGGACTCTACTGGAGCACCACCACCACCACCATCATCATCATCATAATTCGTTAATTTGCGAGGAGAGTGACATAAGTAAAAAAATTCCGATTTTGAATTATTAGCACCACATGATGAAAGACAAAATTATATAGGGATGACTGGAAAACATTAGCTCTGGATAGGGATGTGTGGAGAGCTTAAGTCCGCGCGGCCATAAGCCTACGGGTTCGATAGTGCCAGTGAGTTAGTTAGTTAACATGAAGGACAAATCTCAGTTCTGTATTCTGAAGAACGACATAAGCGATTGTATACAATGAGTTGGTATAGTAATTTGACATTTATGACGAATAGAGGATAAGTTCTATTGATTTCAAACCTTTAAATGCATCTCCTGAAAACTATGTTTTTTTAATTATGTCACTCTTCTCGCAAATGAGCGATATCATCGGGGCAGCGTAACCCCGCCTTCCAGGCGCCCCAAACTCAAAGGTGGGTTATAATTACGCCAATGCCAGGAGAGAATACCAGAAATGTCGAAATGACAATCAGGTACATTGAATAATAATAATAATAATAATAATAATAATAATAATAATAATAATAATAATAATAAATGTTTTTAAAATGGCCAGATCTAGCCACAAAGTGGCTAAATTGGCAACTCTAGATTGTGGGATTGTGTGTGTCAAGACTTGAAAAAAACGTAAAATTAAGAATTTGAAACATTGGAAAGGGATGTTTGGAGGAGGCTCATCAAGGGTGCGAAGGTCCTTATTGGGTTGTAGTATCATTTCAGAAGAAAAAAACAGGCTGCATTTAGTATTATATAAATTTCTGTGTTGTATTGTTGTTCGAAGATGTTAAATTTACTATAAAGTAAAAGTTCCTTATTCGCGGGAGATTTGTTCCGCAAATATGCCGCGAATATGGAATGGTAATTTGTATGGATATATAGGGGATACGTTCCAAGGTTATAAAATAAAATAAAAATTATCAAAGTAACATCAATTAATGACAGATTTTGAAACCTTTCTATTAATTATTGTCAGGCTTAGGCAAGGGCTTAAAAAAGTTAGTAAATTTTTCCTTTTTTGCCGCTTTCAAAAGATCTTCCAATCGCAAACGACTCGCCAACGCGTAAACGGTCAAGCATGTATGTTTTTACTTCAAGCGAAAACACTACTTTTTTCCGTTTCGAAACTTTCCTTTTACACGAAATTATAAATTGGCAACAAAGCAGAAGAGACACGTGTTATTCAATCAACATTATTGCAACGAAACAATAAAACACCGATTGTGGCGAGGGCGGCATTTATAACGGACATAGCGGCGCGTGAAATACGACGGCGGTGGCTTTTAACAACGAACTTTAGGCTTAGTAACAATATGGTTTGTTTTACTTTGATATTAATTTGTACATTTGGTTTGAATCACTCTTTGTGTAAAAGCCGCCGTGGCACGTGCCTATAGTAAAAAACGTTTCCGATGCGTTAATAAAGGATACTAATCCTTTTAATATACCGACTGAATCCGCGAATAAAGACATTTTTAATCGCGAATACAGGAACTCTGTAGCAATTTATTAACATTTTACGGTCTCATTTACCAAAGCATGGAATTCCCTTCCGCCCTATGTCAGAGACTGTCAAACTATAACATCCTTCGAAAACAAACTAAAAATGTATTTAATAACAAACTAACTTACATATCTACCTTGGTTTCCTAGATGTCAGTATGAGGCGGAACGCTGACCACGGACCACTCAAATGACATCTATACGAAAACAAGTGTAACTAAATTAGTATGGTTCAGATCCTTCCCTGTAGCGCCTAAATCTCTGTAAAGGGAAAGCATAGGCTTATAATACAAATACTTATACACCTCACTGATAGTATTCTTTTAACCATTAATAAATTCAATTATTTATGAAAATAATATTAAGATTAACAAATATTTTCTTTTGCTTTGTTTTAAATATTGTATAATCGTAAAATTAGTTTTCTATATCTCATTATTTTTCTTTGTTTTTATATACATTAGACAGGGACAATTTAATATGTCTTGCTTGTATACATTTTATTATTAGTTTTAATCTTAATTTTAACTAACATTAACTGGTTGCATTATAGATCGTAATATAATAGATATTATCATTTTGATCAAATTTTTATTTAGTATTTAATATTAGAGTTAATTGAGATTGCTATATTCTGATGTAATATATATTTGTCCTGGTGAGTGGAAGAGAAGGCCACATGGCCTTAACTCCACCAGGATAAATAAATCTAATCTAATCTAATCTAATGAAAATGCGAATAAGAGAACCGCTAATAAGGAGCTTTTACTATATTTATATTCTAGACTTGTAACACTGGTTAAAATGAAGTATTTTTATTATCCTGACACCATTCAATTCCCTTCACTCCTCATCCTGATTGAGTCCCCTGCTTCTTATTTTGACCTTCACTTTTCAAAATGAAAGACGTAAATCAATAAATAAACTCTCCAAATTTAGTTATGAGTCATCTCTATATATTAATACGTGAAGGAAAAGCTTTGTACCCCTTTTTTAAGCAGATTGCACGCACGGAGGAGTGTGATATTTGCTATAGTTCATATAGAGAAGTAGTGCAGAAAAATAAAATGTATGTATAACACGTGTTACAAATAAATTAAATTAAATAAATTGTCTCTAAGTAATTTATGTGTATTACTCATTCATTTGTTTACGTTCATACTGAAAGTGCATTGTTGTAAAAAGAAAATTGTACAGCAGCAATGTGAATTGACTTACTCTCGCGTATTTATTATTAGTGGTTTAAAAAATTGAGTACACTGTATTATTTAAATTTAAATTAAGCCCTATCTAATCTTGGTTTCAGTAATTTTATTACATATTTTTAGATATTCGCACCTACTTCCATTATGCCTCGAAATATAATATTCACGGGTCGGAGTGAGAGACAAAGAAGAAATGATATATAATATTCCCGTACACATAATAATAGGCCAAATGCAAATTTAAATAGTATACAAATGTCAAATGACGCGTTATTGTTTTTTTAATGTGGCTTAGCCAAGCTATACCACATATTTCCTATCGTTATTATTTTTAAAATAAATCCAAATTTAATGCATAATGATGTATTTGTGACATACTTAAAATTTTAATGAATTGTGGTCGAATTTCGACCGCAGGACGACCACTAGTTCTAATTGAATTAGTCATTTCATAAAGGGATCATCTACTGCTGATCAAATTTTAAGCAGAAGAAAAAAAAACTGATTCAACTTGTTCAGGATAAAGCATTGAATCTGAAATTGCTACTGAATGAAGTCAGAAAGTGGTAAAGGAATAGTGTAGTTGATCCACTTTCACACGGAAACGATGGAAGTAGGTATGTAAACATGGAATAATGAAATAAGTGAATTTCAGAAAAAATTGGAGATTATCCCTTTTCGAAATGACTAATTCAATTAATTCATGATTTTAAAGAAGAATTGTTCATTCTAGTAGCGTCGCTAAAATCTGAGAATTGGGGGTGCAAGGTTAACACTGAAAACCAACCAAGGACCCAACAAGATAAATTTGTTAGTAAAATCTGACGCAGAAAAACATTACAAAGCTTTACTGTCAGAAAGTAGAAAATAGTTTATGGAAACAATAGAAAATCCAATTATAGAAATGAACGCTCTGGAATTTGATACAATAGATATAGAATTAGAAATTCAAATCCTATAGAATAAAAAGACACCAGGGCCAGGAAACATATCCAATGAGTTAATTAAATATGGCCCAAAAAATTTAATAGGTAGATTGAGGGACTTGTTTAATAAGAGCATTGCAATACAGAAGATTCCTGATGAATGGAAAATAAGCTACATTGTACCAATATACAAGAAGGGTGATAGAAGAGACGCAAAAGACTACAGAGGACTAAGTATAAATAACACACTATATAGAATATTTACGAAGTTATTAAAAACAAAGTTACAAAAAGATATTAAAGAAAAATTAGGAGAAAATCAAAATGGATTCAGACCGGGAAGGTCATGTGTTGACAGTATATTTGTAATCCAACAGTTAATTGAAAAACGGACTGGAGTTGGAGAAGAAACCCATTTGACAATTATATATTTAGAGAAAGCTTATGACTCAATTCCGAGGAACAAATTATGGGAAGTATTATAGAAATACAATATGATAGAAACCTAATAGAAATTATTAAACAAATTTATAAAGATAACATGGCTTATGTTAAAATTGGAAATATAATATCTAAACCTATAAAAACCACAAAAGGATTGAAACAAGGGTGCAGTCTATCACCAATTTTATTTAATATTTATGTAGAATTTATATTAATGAAATGGAAACAAAACTGCAAAGGTATAGGTATCCCAA
This sequence comes from Diploptera punctata, assembly GCA_030220185.1. Taxonomy (NCBI): domain Eukaryota; kingdom Metazoa; phylum Arthropoda; class Insecta; order Blattodea; family Blaberidae; genus Diploptera; species Diploptera punctata. The sequence continues at coordinate 566,286 of JASPKZ010006043.1, forward strand.
TAGGCAACAGATTTTTGCTGACATTACAATTTGCTGATGATCAACTGGTTTTAGCGCAAGACAAATTTGATATGGAATTCATGATAAAAAGGTTGAAAAACACATATGAATCATGGGGTCTCACAGTAAATTTACGTAAAACAGAATATCTGGCAATAAATAGCAATGAAAGAGATAATTTAATATTGGAAGAAGAAACCCAAATAAAGCAAGTGAAACAAACTAAATATTTGGGAATAATTATGGATAACATTGAAGGTATAGGCAAAGAGAATATGAAACATAGAATTGAATTGAGTAGCAAAATAATATCATCGTTAAATTCCATATGGTGGGATAAGCATATTTGGAAAGACACAAAAAAAAATATTGGTAAAACATTGATGGAATCTGTTGCCATGTATGGAAGTGAGGTATGGACAATCAATAAGTACTACAAGAATAGACTAATAGCTCTAGAAATTGATTATTTACGCAGAAGTGCCAGAAAGTCAAAATTAGAACATGTCACAAATAAGAAAATTAGAAACATAATGGAAGCAGAAGAAAGCATAATTGAAAGAATTGAGGAGAAGGAATTAAAGTGGTTAGGACATGTTGTTTTTAAGAATGGAAGATGAGCGATTGCCAAAGCAACTATATCAATGGCATCCAATCAGAAAGAAGAAAAGAGGGAGACCAAAGTTAACATGGAAGGAAAACATGAAGACATAAATGCAAGCAAGAGGGCTAAGCATTGAAGATGCCCAAGATCGTAGGCTTTGGAGGTTTGGTACGGGAAGACGGCAGCAGCTGTAAAAACCCGAAGATAGATAGGTGGTTAAAATAATGGGTACCAGTAAAACAGGTGAAATATTGTCATAATTCATAATCATGAACTTACTTAGGTTTTGGTCGTTTGAGCCTGTTCCTATGAGATCTCAGGATGTGGCTGTTCAGTCCATCTTAATTTTAGTCTTCCTTTATCTCGACGTCCTTTAGGTGGATACTAACTAACTCACTGGCACTATCGAAGCCGTAAGTTCATGGCCGCGCGAACATAAGCTCTCCATACATCCATATCTTCAGGTAATGTTTTCCAATCATCCCCTGTATAATCTACTTCCCTCAATTCATAGTTAATGTTTTCTCCCATCTCATTCTTGGTCTACCGACTGTCGCTTTCCCTCTGGATTTCTTATAAAAATCTTCCATGCCCTTCTTTTATTCCCAATTCGTGCCACATGTCCTGTTCAACGCAGTCTATGAGACTTAATAGTTCTTATTATATCTGCTTTCTTATATAGATAATGAGGTCCTCTCCATTCGCCTGAGTGTTCGTCTCTCTTTGATTCAAACATTTTCCTAAGAACATTATTCTCAAATACTATAATATTTTCACCTCCCTTAAAGTGAGAGCCCATGTTTCGCTCCATATAATATAACTGGGAGAATAACGGTTTTATATGTTTTCAGTTTAACATTTTTTGAAAGGAGTTGGGAAGACAAAAGAGTCCCTGTAATGCATAATAGCACGCAATTCCAGAATTGAGGCTATGATTAATTTCTTTTGCGTCTCATTTATATCCATCCATAGTAATTCTGCCCGAGGGCAGGTCTTCCACTGAAATCATAGCATTTTCATGCTATGCTTGCAGCTTTACTAGGGAATTGTAGGTGTGGTAGCTTCCCGTTGTTTTCCACATCGGTGAAGGATGATGATGATGATAATGATGATGGCCATATGATTTCGGGGATCGTTTGGGCCTTAAAGTTTTCCTTGACATTTGTCTTACAGGTGAGGAAAAGCCCCGATAAAAACCTCACCCAGAAAAACTGCCCCGACCGGGGATCGAACCCGGGCCCGCTGCGTGACAAGGCAGAACGCTACCTCGAGACTACAGCGGTGGACTCGTTTATATTTGTAATTATTATTCCTAGATACTTGAAATCAGCCACTTCCTCAAAATTTCCTTCATTTGTCATTAGCTGTCCATTTCCATCATATAATGTATTTCTATGTGTGAACATATATTTAGTTTTATTGTTTATTTCCAGTCCCATTTTCTTAGTGTTACTCAGTAGTGTGTGCGTGTTGTGCCTTAGTATCTCCTCGCTATCGCTTAATAATACTACATCATCAATCACGAGTCCATCGCTGTGGTCTGGAGGTGGCGTGCTACCTTGACACGCAACGGACCCGGGTTCGATTCCCGGCCAGGACAGGCTCCTGGGTGAGGTTTTTATCGGGGTTTTTCCTCACCTGTAACACAATTGTCAGGAAGCTGAAGGCTCAACGGTCCCTGAAAATCATCCGGCCATCATCATCATCCTTCACCGGTGTGGAAAGCAACTGGAAGCTACCACACCTACAATTCCCTAGTAAAGCTGTAAAGTATGGCATGAAAATGCTATGATTGCAGTGAAAGACCTGACTTCGGGCAGAATTACTATGTATGGATGGTTCAATCATGAGTATGATATAAACTAACAACTTATTAATACCATCCTGTAAATATTTGATGGTATGCTCTAGTACAAAATTCAATAGTAGAGGAGATAGTGCTTTAACCCATCGTGAATTTCAAAAGTATCTGAAAACTGATTGCCTACACGCACTCTATTTTTGAGCCATTTAGACACATTCGAATATGTCTAACTTACTTTTTTTTTAGAAATTCCGAAACATGGCGGTTGCTAGTCAGTTTTTAATTTCGGATTTCAGGTAAACCTCCACTTCCAATTGTCGGATTTCGCTAATTTTTGGATAATACCTACCTAGATTTATTTTAATAGGATATAGGACCTACTGAGTTTCGTTGTGAAACATCGAAAATTGTGATCGCAAGAGCGATTTTTAATTTTCACTTCAGGTGAACTCCAACACCAAGTGGTTTTAGAGGGTTCAATTGTGAATCTAATCCATGCAGGGACCCACTCAAACACACAAAACATTTAATCAAAATCGGTCCAGTCGTTTAGGTAGTTTTCAATTTCGGGTTTCAAGTAAACCTCCACTTCTAATTGTCGAAATTCACTCATTTTTTGACAATAACTACCTCGGTTTATTTTAATAGAATATTCTGAGTTTCGTTGTAAACATAGAAAAATGTGACCGCTAGAGCAATTTTTAAACTTTCTCTTCAGGTGAACTCCTACACCTAAAGGTTTTAGAGGGTCCAATTGTGAATCTAAACCATCCAGGGACCCACTCAAACACAGACACACAATTTCATCAAAATCGATGCAGTCGTTTAGGCATTTTTAATTTCGGTTTTCAGGTAAACCTCCACTTTTAATTTTCTAATTTCGCTCAATTTTTTTTGACAATATCTACCTCGGTTTATTTTAATAGGATATACTGAGCTGCATTGTGAAACATCGAAAATTGAACCACTAGAGCGATTTTTCAATTTTGACTTCAGGTGAGCTCCTGTAGCAAAAAGACTTAAAGGGTCCAATTGTTAATATAAACCATCCAGGGACCCACTCAAACACAAACAAAAAATTCGTGAAAATCGGTCCAGTTATTTAAGCAGTTTTAATTCCGGTTTTCAGGTAAACCTACACTTCTAATTGTCACATTTCGCTCATTTTTTGACACTGTTTATTTTAATAGGTTATACTGAGTTTCATTGTGAAACATCGAAAACTGTGATCGCTAGAACGATTTTTAAATTTTAACTTCAGGTGAAATCCTACACCTAATCGTTTTAGAGGGTCCAATTGTGAATTTAAACCATCCAGTGACTCACACACAAGAAATTTCATCAAAATCGATCCAGTCGTTTAGAAGGAGTTCAGTGACATACAGAATTATTATTATATACCGGCATTCATTGTTACTTTCGGTATCTATCTAGTAGGAACGGTGAAGATTTGTATTTTTTTAAATTGGTTTTCATGAGAATAACCTCAATTGACTTTTTTTTTAATTCGCTAAAAGTCATATATAACAATAAAAGGAAAGAAAGAAAGAAAGAAAGAAAGAAAGAAAGAAAGAAAGAAAGAAAGAAAGAAAGAAAAAGAAAATATGAAGAGTGATGGCTAATGTTGAAATAAATCAGTGTTGACGACTAAAAAAAAAGGTGATTGTTTGGCGCCGGGATTGAACTAACGATCTCCAGAATACGACTCTAAAAAACTGATCTTGAAAATAGCACTGTTTCCAGGTAGGAAAATGGTGTGAGTTAGCAATTATGTGGGAGAATATGGCAGTTATTGACATAGCTAATCTGAAGAGATTTTCCCCTCCCCTCATCAGCAGACATATAAATACGCCGTAACTCATAACGAACGTTAAAATAAAAAATATATATTAGGTGTCAATATGGTTAAAAGTGTTAGTATGCAACATTGAAGACTAAGTGCTTCATTTTTTTTATTGTAGTTGTTTTCTAGTGATTCAAGGACTGTTACTTCTATATTTTGTGTTGCGTATCATTTTTTCTCCGCAGACGTTGTGCAGCTTCTGTGCTAGTAACTTGAAGTAATAGTTTTCCTCATTGGTGAAACGTTCACGACATCCACGTAAGTTTGAAGTATTTTGATATCTAGATACCGGATTTTTATCTAGTATATACTAGCTACTTTAACTTTAAGGTGCTGCTACGCATAAATAAATGGAATATGTTTTTATGTTTAGTTGAATAAGTAAAAAAGAAAAATGCTTATCAATTTACATGGTAATTATTTTTAGATAGCCCGTGATGATTACCCGGCTTTGCCCAGGAATCTACTTATCCAGGTCTTCTTGGCATTAGAATTGAATAGATTTATTTATCTTGGTGGAGATAAGTCCATGTGGCCTTCTCTTCCACTCACCAGGACAAACATATGTTATATTCAAATACAAAAAAAATACAATAGTAGGCTACATACTAAACAATTAATTATCCAGTCCATGAGCTGAAAGACAAAAATGGTTATTGTGAGTTATCCGTAAAAGATGAACATATACTGTCGCGGACATTTTTGTAGTTTTTATTTTTATTTTAGATATTCAATTCTGTGTACATTAATTTAGTGTATTTGTTGTGGTTTCGGCAGCGCAAGTTATTTAAACGCCCAATAATACAGCGATGCTATTTCTTTTTTAGCTCCGGCCATATAGTATGTACAGTAATCTATATGCATACACATATACATAAAAACGAATGTGTGTCTGTCTGCCCTTTGTAGACTTCTAAATCGTTCAACCTATCTTCGTGTAAATATGTTTATGCAGAGTTTCAGATGGGGCGAATGTTTATCCGCTATCTATTATATTCTTAAATCATTAGGTGTAGGAGTTCGCCTGAAACGAAAATTTAAAAATCGCTCTAGCGATCGCAATTTTCGATGTTTCACAACGAAGCTCGGAATATCCTATTAAAACAAACCGAGGTATGCATCCAAAAATCAGCGAAATCCGTGGGTTTTACCTGAAATTTGAAATTAGAAATTTACTCTAGCAACCACCTTGTTCGTTAGTCGTAATGTATACCATATAATTAATTAACCCTCAATATATAATTTATTTAGGCGTAGCAGCGCACGCCGGGTATTAGCTAGTTGTTTTATAACATTTTAAAAGTGTCTCCTTTGTAGTTCCTTTGAGACTTCGTTTTATGGTGTCACTAATATTAAATGTATTATTTTTTAATGAATGCCCAAGGTTGTCATTTCAACATTTCTGGTGTTCTCTCTTGGCATTGGCGTTATAATAATCCACTTTTGAGATTGCGGAAGGTGGGGTTACGCTACCCGATGATATGATGGGTGATGATTGTGATAATGGTGCTCCAGGAGAGTCCTTAATCCTAAACTTAATCTAAGGAAAATATGGATGACGATTATGATGGCCATATGATATTCTGGGACTGTTTGGGCCTTAAAGTTTCCTGAATTTGTCTTACAGGTTAGGAAAATCCCCGAAAAAACCTCACCCAGTAAACTTTTCCCGACCGGGGATTGAATCCGGGCCCGCTGCGTGAGAAGGCAGCACGCTACCTCGAGACCACAGCGGTGGATACATTTATTTTGTTTGCAATTTCTTCATTTTTCTCTATCTGACACATTGTATCCCAGATAATTAAAATTGGTCACTTGTTCTATTGTTTTATTCTCTGATTGGATTTTTACTCTTAGTGGCTCATACCCTGGAAAGCTAAAACTTTGGGTTTTTGGAGTAGATATTTTTGAAGTTGTGTGTTTCACATATTTTAAGAATATATATAATCACCATACACCATTCATGAATATAGGCCAATGTTGACCTGTTTCGGTCTGAACTAGACAGGGTCTAAAAGTCGTTTTTGTTGACATTCAGGTCGTCGTTCTCCTCGTGTGTGATACCGAAGAACTAATTAGGGATCCTAGTTGGTGACATTCGGGATACATGTTGTCTCTGTAGATGGATATATTTTCTTCTAAAGGTTGCATGTGGAGTTCCTTCATTCCTCTGATGGTGAAGTAGAGTATATCCAGCAGTTCGGCGCATGAATCTCATTTCTGCAGCTCTTAATCTGATGATGTCTTTCTTTTTTTAAACCCAGCTTTCGGGAGGGCGAAAGTGTTATATAATTTCAGTCTTGAATGTTTTTGTACAAGATGTGCTTTTAAAATACTATTCATTAAGCCTAACATTTGTAAAAGAATTGTGAGTTTTATATTAAGATCGTTCTCGCCTTGATAGGAGATGTTACATCCTAGGTAGGAGAAGTTATTAACTTGCTCTAAGATCGTATTTTGCTACGTATTGGATCGGTGCCTCACAATGCTCTTACTTTTGTTTTATCAGTTGAAATTAAGAAAAATAATTATACATTTTTATCATATTTATTTTTGGATGCCCCGTGCGTCTGAAAATGAAATATATTTATACGTAGATTTTATTTATTTTTAACTTAATTGGAGTGGATAAACAATATTTTTGGTTTTTCCGTTTGTACCATAAATGAACAATTGTTTCGTTGTATCCACTCTAGAGCAAGCAACATATAGTTAATCATGGGGGGGGGATATGAATTTGACAAATTTAATCCAGCAACATTTAACGTTCGTTTTCTCGCTCACTCACTAGGGGCTATCCAACGTATAGGTTTGCTAGAGTCGATTTTTAATTTCGAATTTCAGGTAAACTCCTACTTCTAAATGTCAGATTTCGTTCATTTTTTGACTATATCTGCCTCAGTTCATTTTAATAGCATACGAAGAGTTTCGTTTTGAAACATCGAAATTTGCGACCGGTACACAGTCGAAAAGGGCACGCCGTAGCGTAGTGGTTAAGGCACTGCGCTACAAGCCGGAAGGTCGAGGGTTCAAGTCCCGTTGGAGTCAGGATTTTTTAAACTGACCCAAACCTTCTGGTGGCACTATGGCCCGGGGTCGACTCAGCCTCTAACGGAAAAGAGTACCACACGCTTGTTCTGGGGGTAAAGGCGGCCGTCACGCAGGGCTAATAACCCGGCTGACATAAAGTGCCGATTGTCTAGAAAAAGTGGGAGCCTTAACCTCCTACTACCCCAAGGGCCTCTTGAGGCCTGTTGTGGGATCACTTTACTTTACTTTACACAGTCGAAATCTAGCTGGAAAAAAGTATTTTACTCGCCCACACCAATTCATCTTTATTCACTCTTATATGAATTCCAGATGACTGTTCTTCACTTATCTGCAAAGGAGGGTAAAATTATAAAATTTACGAATACAATATAAACATCGAATGTTGCCGACAGTTAAGAACTCATCTGGTCCGCATCCCAGTTGTGTTCCGAGCTAGCTATGGAAAGTAAATACGGTTTGTGTTAAAGTTCAGTGAGCTATTCTTCTTATTCTATATGGATACTTTACCTCAATGTTTGTACTTTACATTGATATATTTAACGTGTTTCTATACAACCAGATATTGTGTTAAATACACGTGGAATCTTACCTTGGAAACACTAAACATTTACAAATCATCTTATTTTAAATTGAGCTACAAAAAAAAATTCTGAACAGTTGTACAAATTTTAGTTATAATATAGAGTGATTTATTTACTTTAATTCCCGCACAATAACATGCGTGCAAATTATTGCGCTTTTTTTGTGTAATTAGCTTTCTTATTACAGGAGGCGGCCAGCAGATGAGGCCTACCGTCACGCGCAGAGAATTGTTTGATTTAATATGTGAAAAAAAGTGTTCGATGGAGGCTGTAAGTGACCATTTAGTAAATAAATTAGAGCTGGGGGATGTTCAGAGAATGTTTTAAAAATATTAAAAAACAATATTTTTAAAGCTATTTTCTAAAACGTAGGAAGTTGAGTGCGAGAAAAAAAAAAGATTTCTGCATAAATATTGTGATTGGCTAGAAGTGAATGTTAACTTTCCCGTTATTAAGAATTTACAACAATGACAGTCGTTAGAAAATCCTGTTCCATCTGCTTTTGGAACTGGAAGACCTAAAAAATCTTTCGAAGAGGCTGGAGTAAAAACTCACGTAAATAAATAAATAAATAAATAAATAAATAAATAAATAAATAAATAAATATATATATATATATATATATATATATATATATAGTCTTATTTCTGCTGAAGTATCCGTCATTTTAATATGGTCTTGGGAAGAGTCGCATAACAAATTTGCCTCCCTAGTAGCATTATAGGGTGGGTAAATATCATAACGTCTCTTTTGTGGCACCTATTCTCATGTTAATATATTGGCGTTTTGATATTTTATTGTAAAAAAAAGATAATGCTTCGTCCGACATATAAGATAGGGGAGTTGAACGGGGTGATTTGTAATGTTTCTTATTATTTTGAAGTTATTTTTGGTTCTTTTAGCAATTTATTTAAAACATCAGCATTATCCTGTTTACCATATGACCGAAGTGACATTTCTGTTGCAAGTTCAAGTTCATCGCAAGAGAATTTCTGTTTAAGTGAACATTTTTTTTTAGTTTTTATTCCAGTCCCTTCGAAGGACATTTTGGGCCTTCCAATTCCATAAGCAGATGGAACAGGATTTTCCAACGACTATCATTGTTCTAAATTCTTAATAACGGGATAATTAACAATCACTTCTAGCCAATCAGAATATTTCAGTAGACATCTATATTTTTTTCTCGCGCACAACTTCCTACGTTTGAGAAAATCGCTTTTCAAAAAATACATTTTTTAATATCGTTTAAAACATTCTTCTAACTCTAATTTATTTACTAAATGGTCACTTATTGCCTCTATCGAACACTTTTCTCCATATATTAAATCAAACAATTCTCTGCGCACGACGGTAGGCCTCAGCTGCTGGCCGCTTCCTGTAATAAGAAAGCTAATTACAAAAAAAACCGCAATAATATGCACACATGTTATTATGCGAGAATTAAAGTCCATAAAACACTCTATATTATAACTAAAATTTGTACTACTGTTCAGAACTGTTTTTTTTTCTTAGCTCTATTTAAAGTAAGATGATTTGTAAATGTTTTAGTGTTTCGAAGGTATGATTCCACGCGTATTTAATATAATATCTGGTTATATAGAAAACGTTATATATATATATATATATATATATATATATGAAAAGTACAAACCTTGAGGTCAAGTCTCCATACAGAATAGGAAGAAAAACCCACTGAACTTGAACACACAACGCTAACAACTCAACTTGGATGCGGACCAGATGAGTTCTTAACTATCGGCAACTTCTGATGTTTATATTGTCTTCATAAACTCTAGAATTCTACCCTCTTTTGCAGATAAATGAAGAACAGTCATCGAAAATTATATTAGAGTGAAAAAAAAATTAATTGATGAGGGAGATTTATTTTTTTCAGCTAGATTTCGTTTCTGGCTCACTGAGCGGTAGAGCGATTTTTAAATTTTCGTAACAGGTGAACTCCTACACCATATGATTTTAAAGCATAATAGATCGTGACTAAATACTCACCGTACCTAAAAACTTGTATGTGCAAATTTTCATGAAGATCGATTGAGTGATTTATAACTCTACAAAGGAAATACACAAATTCGTTTTTATGTAAGGCTTTGTAATTAAATCCTTACTATTAATCTTATTTTGAAAGACAAAAATGGTTATTGTAAGTTTTTGTCGCGGCATTTTTGTAGAATTTTTCAGAAATTTGATGTTTTAAAGTATTAGAGAACAATGAGACATTTTTCTTTTTTGTGACGTGCTGAATCGAATGAAACTAAAAAAAATATTTATATTCATAATAATTTTAGGATGGAAAAATCCAAGGACCTACTGCTCCGGGAGGGACTTTAGGCCGTGCGTCACGAGTCTGAAGATTTTCAGACTCGTAAAAGATCCTTAAGCCTGAATAAAAAATACCTCTAAGCAAAATTTATCGATATCAACATCCTTAGTAATACCTTAATTGCCTGCTAGATGTCACATGTGTTGACCACATGACATGCATGACATCTATGGGCAAACAAGTTAACTAAATTAACTTGGTCTGGTAACCCCTAACAAAGGAGAGACTATGGCTCAACATTGTGCTAAGCCATTATAGATAAATAGATAGATCTAATATTATTTGCTGTATTTTAATGTAACATATGTGTTCTGATGAGTGGCCTTAACTCCACCAGGCTAAATAGATAAATAAAACCAAATCAAGATCTAGTTGTAAAATACCAGGAACCAAGGAGGAAAATAGTTGTATTATTAAATCCTGACCTTTAGACACACATACTTAATTGCCTCAACGGCAATCAAAAAATTATTCTTAGAAACGTGGACTCTCAAGGGATATACAAAAGATTTCAGACATGCAGACATTTATCAGAAAACGTGCAAGTGAAAACTGGGCTATCAACAATGCTGATATGTCCACCGCTGTGGTCTCGAGGTAGCGTGCTGCCTTGTCACGCAGCATCGATCCCCGGTCGGGGCAGTTTTTCTGGGTGAGGTTTTTATCGGGGTTTTTCCTCACCTGTAAGACAAATGTCAGGAACACTTTAAGGCCCTAACGATCCCCAGAATCATATGGCCATCGCAATCATCATCATTCATATTCATCTTAGATTAAGCTTAGGATTAGGGACTCTCCTGGCGCACCACTATCACCATTATCACCCTCATATCATCGGGGCAACATAACCCCGCCTTCCAGGCGCCCCAACCTCAGAAGTGGGTTACAAGTACGCCAGTGCCAGGAGAGAATACCAGGAATGTCGAAAGACAACCTGGGGCATTTGCAAACAAAAAAAAAAGAAGAAAAAACAATGCAGATAAAAGAAAAGTCCCGCGCCATAAAGCAAGATGCTTTGGCGCAGATCTAACGGACTTGCGCGGGTTCTGGTCTCCATGGGGAAAAATCTTTTTCTCATGGAATTTTACCCAGTATGGGACCGGTGCCTACCCAGCATCATGAGGAATTTGGGTACCTACAATAAGTAGCGAAACTGGGGTAATGACCAAAAAATTACAAAGTAGAATACAAAGCGTAGAAATGAAATTTATTAGAAGAACAAAAGGCTGCATTAGATTGGATTGGAAAAAGAATAAAGATATAAGAACATAGTTAATATATATCCACTGAATGATAAAATCAAAGAATATAGAGATACGTAAATTGTTTAGAGATGTAGAAATATTGAATGTAACAAGACTACCAAAAGCAACATCTAACTACAAGCCAAGAGGATCAAAGGAACGTAGGAAGGCCAGTGAAAAGATGGACAGAACAACTGTGAGATGGAACACACAATTTGCCTAGCTCGTGAAGTGAAGAATAAGAAGAAGAAGAAGAATAAAAAAATAAGACAATAAGTAGCGACTCCAGGATGAGAAAATAAGTTAAAACATCTGGGGGATCCGATATACTGACCACATGTCACCCCTACACTGGCAGGATGATCGTCTACCTCTGTGATTTAACACATGTGGATGTGAGACCAGCAGCCGGATTTTAGGCCAAAGTCCTTCTAGGCCTGTCGCGTCATGGAAGGAGAGTAGTAGTAGTAGTAGTCCTGGTCACTAAACTGGGAAGCATAGGGCCTTGGTAAAAGCTCGCCAACGCACTCTGTTGTTTGCCAATCCCTTAATTTAATTCCAACTCACCCCTACATGTTTAGCTACATCCCTGATTGTATTACTCCATGTTGCCTTAGGTCTTCCTCTTCGTTTTCTCAATCCTTGGGGGTTCCAGTCATATGCCATTTTTGTGATGTTATCATTCTCTCTCCTTAACACATGACCAACCCATTTCCATTTTCTGAATTTAATTTCTTTACAAATTTCGTTTTGATTCGTTCTTCTTCAAAGTTCTTTATTTGTTATAATCTCTGGCCGCGGGAAGAGAGAGAGAGAGAGAGAGAGAGAGAGAGAGAGAGAGAGAGAGAGAGAGAGAGAGAGAGAGAGAGAGAGAGGAGGAGGAGGAGGAGGAGGAGGAGGAGGAGATAAAACATTTAAGTAGTTGAAATTAATTTCGTACGTTCTGTACCAGGTTTTGTTTTACTGGATAAAAAAATAAAAATCTAATATAAGAACAGAGAATACTTAATCTCGCGGACAAAACAAATAACCTTAAGAAAAAATTGGTGCGACCGTGTATATGGAATGGCTCCTGATATAACAACAAATATCCTAATGAACTATAAACCAATCTGTGCCAAGAGGATGTAGAAGAGTGGACCGCCCGCTTTCCAGATTGCAGCACTCGTTGGATCTCCTACTAGATACGATCGGCGGGGATCTATATATATTTTTTTTTTTTCAAAAATGTTTTCATGAGAAGAAGCTTCATTCGTTAAAATCAGTCTAGCAGCCGCCATGTTCTCTCTGCGCTAGTATGTATAGCATCAGCTTATTAAATACTGGATACAAAATTTACGCCAATATAATTAAGAACAAATTATATAAAAATCTTAACAGCCTCCTCAGCTAAGAGCAGAATGACTTTCGTAAAGATCGATCCTGCTGTGATGGTTATTTCTCCATGAAATTATTAATAGAAAAACACAGGCAGTTCAATGTAGAAACACATTTAACTTTTGTGGACTTCAGAAAAGCCTTCGACAGAATAAATAGGAATAAATTGTTGGAAATTTTAGCTGACAACAATCTACCACAACAGCATATTTTAAATATATACAATGTCTATAAAACAAATTTGATTTTAGTTCGAATCAATAACACATAAATAGAAATTAATAGCGGCGTAAGACAAGGATGTGACCTCTCGCCCATGCTCTTTATCATATACATGGATAGAATATTTCAAGATTGGCGACAGATGAGACACGGTTCTATCCAAATTGATAGAAATCTAAAAATAGACTCTTGCTTTTGCAGATGATTTGGTATTAATAGCTCCAACAGAAATGGATTTACAGTATTCTATACACTATATAATTGCAAAAAGGTACAACATGGAAATCAATACAAAGAAAACTGAAGTGGTGGCATTTTGTGGGAAATACCCTATACCTAGCAAAATTGTTATGGACGAAGACATTTTAGAACGAATTTAATTATTTGGGTTATAATTTAACATTTCAAGATGAAGCTGACATATGAAAGAAAACCAGAAATGTCATCAAAGGAACGAGGATAATTAACAATATGATGAAATCATCTTTAGTATAAAAGAACAGAAGATTACGGCTTTATAAGGTTCTCGCAAGACCAGCATTAAGAAATGGTAGTGAAGCATGGACAATACGAAGAAAGGATGAAAGCCGAATAACAGCAAATGAGATGCGATTTATGCTCCGTACAGCAGGCTATACAAAGTGGGACCATAACGGATATGAAGAAATTATGAAAGAGTTGGAGGTAGAACCCATTTTCCACCATATACAAAACTACCAGAACAACTGGAAGGCCCATCTTCAACGAAAGCCATCTCATAGAATTCCAAAAGCCATGCTTCGTTACTGCTCCCAAGGCAAAAGATCGCTGGGACGTCCAAAAAAGCGCTGGATGGAAAATTCCTCTTTGAGACCGTAACAGGCCACATGGTCTAATGCTTGCATGATGATAGTGATGATAATGATGCAAGTATATACATACAAAAGAAAGATCCATCCATCCATCCATAGTAATTCTGCCCGAAGGCAGGTCCTTCACTGCAATCATAGCATTTTCATGTTATGCTTGCAGCTTTACTAGGGAATTGTAGGTGTGGTAGCCTCCCGTTGCTTTCCACACCGGTGAAGGATGATAATGATGATGATGGCCATATGATTTCGGGGACCGTTTGGGCCTTAAAGTTTTCCTGACATTTGTCTTACAGGTGAGGAAAAACCCCGATAAAAACCTCACCCAGAAAAACTGCCCCGACCGGGGATCGAACCCGGGCCCGCAGCGTGACAAGGCAGCACGCTACCCCGAGACCACAGCGGTGGACAAAAGAAAGATATGTTCCATAAATCCACACTATCAAAAATTGCGAGGAATTTGCTTGGCTTATTGAATTCATAACACTACTAGATAATTTATAAAAAAAATGTTAGAAAAATTACACATGGAACCTTTAGAAAACAAAATTTCTGATTATAAGTCATGATGTACGTAACATGTTCATAGAATGTAGGATATTAAGTTAACAAGCTGCAGGAAGAAAAAGACCAGGACGTCCACTCGAAAGACTTCTGAATGGTATTTCTAAAGTGTTGGAACAGGTTTCACACTTCCAGTATTTGGGCTGTGATATAACTTATGAAGAAGAACAAGATCCATCCATCCATAGTAATTCTGCCCGAGGGCAGGTCTTTCACTGCTGCTTTTCAGCTTTACTGGGGAATTATATACGACAGTATAGGTGTGGTAGCTTCCCGTTGCTTTCCACACCGGTGAAGGATGGTGATGATAAAGATACGGATGATGATGATGATGATGATGATAGCCGGATGATTTTCGGGGACCGTTGGGCCCTAAACTTCCTGACATTTGTCTTACAGGTGAGGAAAAACCCCGAAGAAAAAACTCACCTAGGAGCCTGTCCCGGCCGGGAATCGAACCCGGGCCCGCTGTGACAAGGCAGTACACTACCTCGAGACTACAGCGTTGGACGAAGAACAAGATATAAATAAGAAAATGCAGAAATTTCAACATATTTGTAGAACAATCAGATGAAGACTGAGGAACAAAGTAGAAAGGATACGTAGCTAAGATTTTACTCAACGATGGCACTACCAGTGGCGATGTATGGAAGTGAGCCTGGGTCCTGAAGGAAAAAGAAAAAAGTAAAATTCAGGCAGCGGAAATGAGATTCCTACGGACTGTGAAAGGTTGAACAAGAGAAGGACATGTTGGAAATGAGAATATTAGAGAATAACTAAAAGTACAACCACTTCTTCAACAAATAGAAGAACACAGGAACAATGATGAAATGCGGCAAGAATACCAAATCAAAATTGCTAATAGATTTGAAGTACTGGAATCTTCAGATGACAATGTGGCAAACGAAGAAGAAACTGATATAAATAAAGAATGGGAGGCTATAAGAGATACTATTAAATTGTCAGCATCAGAAAGCATTGGTTGTTTAAAAAAGAGGCAAAACAAGAAATGGTTTGATGGGGAATGTGCCGACATCGTAAAGAAAAGAAAGCTAGCAAAAATGAAATGGTTACACGAGCCAAATGAGGTAAATTTAGAGCAATTGGGTAGTGTTAGACGGGAAACCACCAAGTTACAAAGAGTAAGAAGAGGGAATATTTGAGAGAGAAGATTAATGATCTTGAAATGAATGCAAAAAATAGGAACATTAGAGAATTATATCAGGGAATTAGTATAGAGAAGAAAGGGTTTCAGGCTAGAACAAACATAATTCGAAATGAAAATGGGGGATATGATTGCAGATTCCAAGAGTATAGTAAATAGATGGAAAAGTTATTTTAATCAGCTATTAAATGTACATACAGACAGGACATGAGGAGGATAAGTTACAGACAGCAGAAATGCTAGTCGCAGAGCCAAGTGCATTAGAGGTTGAAATGGCAATTGAAAAATTGAAGATGTATAAAGCATCAGGTTCAGATGAGATCCAGCAGAACTGATAAAATCAGGGGGAGAAAAATTGATGGACAAGATACGCTGGTTGCTTACTATGATTTGGGAAAAAGAAGCTCTTCCAGATGAATGGAAGGAATCAATTATCGTACCAATTTATAAGAAAGGAGATAAAACTGATTGCAACAACTATAGGGGCATCTCATTACTTTCAACTTCGTACAAAATTCTAACAAATATATTAGTAAGCAGACTTACTCCCTATATTGATGACATTCTAGGAGATCATCAATGTGCATTTAGAAGAAACAGGTCTACAACAGATCAGATTTTTAGTATAAGACAGATTTTAGAAAAGAAATGGGAATATAATGGTACTGTACATCAACTATATGTAGACTTCAAAAAGCATATGATTCAATTAAGAGGGAGAAGTTATATAGTATCCTGTTGGAGTTCGGAATTCCTAAAAAGTTAGTTAGACTTATACGAATGTGTCTAAATGGCTCAACGAGTAGGGTGCGTGTAGGCAAACAGTTTTCAGACACTTGAAATCCAGAATGGGTTGAAGCAAGGAGATGCACTATCTCCTCTACTATTTAATTTTGTACTAGAGCATGCCATTAAATCTTTAGAGAATGAGGAAGGCCTACAACTGAATGGTATTAATAAGCTGTTAGTTTATGCTGATGATGTAGTACTACTGGCCGATAGCGAGGAGATACTAAAGGCCAACACGCACACACTATTGAGTAACACTAAGAAATTAGGACTGGAAGTAAATATCAGTAAAACTAAATATATGGTCACACGTAGAAATACATTATATAATGGAAATGGACAGCTAATGACAAATGAGGGAAATTTTGAGGAATTGGCTGAATTCAAATACCTAGGAACAATAATCACAAATAGGAATGAGATGCACAAAGAAATTAAACATAGGCTCAATTCTGGAAATGCATGCTATTATGCATTGCAGAGACTTTTGATGTCCCAACTCCTTTCAAAAAACGTTAAGCTGAAAATATATAAAACTATTATTCTACCAGTTATATTATATGGGTGCGAAACATGGACTCTTACTTTAAGGGAGGAAAGGAGATTACGAGTATTTGAGAATATAGTTCTTAGGAAAATTTTTGGACCAAAGAGAGATGAACAGACAGGTGAATGGAGAAGGCTACATAACAATGAACTACATGGTCTTTATAGGAAGCCAGATATAATAAGAACAGTTAAGTCCCGTAGACTGCGATGGGCAGGACATGTTGCGCGTATGGGGAATGAAAGACGTGCATGGAAACTTCTTGTAGGAAAGCCAGAAGGAAAACGCCCAGTTGGTAGACCAAGAATGAGGTGGGAGAACAACATTAACTATGATTTGAGGGAAGTATATTATACAGGGAATGATTGGAAAGCATTAGCTCAGGATAGGGATGTATGGAGAGCTTATGTCCGTGCGGCCATGAACCTACGGGTTCGATAGTGCCAGTGAGTAAGTAAGTAAGTACAGGAACAATTGGATAGAACATTTGCAAAGAATGACAGAGGATAGGATACCAAAGATGGCGCTGATGTATAGGTATTCCTGGAGGACGAAGATTGGTAGGAAGACCAAGATAGCGCTGGACTGAACAGATGTGAGATCGAAACAGGCAAAGACCTATTCCGTGAAGGTTGATGATGATCATGGTATTTCTATTGAGGCCGAAACAGATCAACAAACGGCCTAAATTTGTGAACGGACTATGATGATGATGATATTGTGTTCATTGATGTTGTTTTAATTGTTAGTGGTTGAGTGCAGGAGAAGTGCTCATAACTTTAACTCTGCCAGTATTAACTAACTAACTCACTGGCACCTTCAAACCCGTAGGTCAATGGCCGCGCGGACATAAGCTCTCCATACATCACTATCCTGAGCCAGTGTTTTCCAATCATCCCCTGTATAATCTACTTCCCTCAAATCATAGTTAATGTTATTCTTCCACCTCATTCTTGGTTTACCAACTGGGCGTTTTCCCTCTGGTTTTCCTACAAGAAGCTTCCATGCACGTATTTCATTCCCCATTCGTACCACATTTCCTGCCCATCGCAGTCTACGAGACTTAACTGTTCTCATTATATCTGGCTTCCTATAAAGACCATGTAATTCACTGTTATGCAGTCTTCTCCATTCACGTGTCTGTTCATCTCTCTTTGGTCCAAAAATGTTCCTAAGAACTTTATTCTCAAATACTCTGTCAGTATTAATAAAACTAAATTATTTTTCATTTTATCTCTATATTTTAACGATTACTTTGTATAACATACTCATCAAAAGATAAAACAAAAGTTTGTATAATGTTTCCTGTAATCATAATATAAATAGAACCATCTGTGTTGACCACTTGCCAATACATAGTAAGAGATAATAATACAGGACTATTACATAAACTTGAATATCTAATAAATATAATGTTGAGCATTTTAATATCACAAGAGTAGTTCAGGAGATTAGGCTCGTTTTGGTAGATCTTAAGTAAGTTCCAGTTTAATTAAGGCCTACTAACTCGCACTATCGGACTCGGGACATAAGCTCTCCATATATCCCCATCTTGAGCCAATGTTCTCCAATCATCCCCTGTATAATCTACTTCCCTCAAATCATGGTTAATGCTATTCTCTCACCTCATTCTTGGTCTACCAACTGGACGTTTTCTATTTGGTTTTCCTAGAAGCTATTTCTTTTACTCGCCTTTCATTCCATATGTCCTGCCCATCGCAATCTATGTAACTTGGTATTGTCTGAATCAACTACTCTAAGGCATGGCTCGTTCGTCCATGCTTACCACATTTAGTCTAAAACATCTGACATTTGAGGTTCTCTGTATAGCTGTCTCAGTTCTTCATTTCTTCTAGATAGATAGATAGATCATCGATTGATTAATGTCTTTGACATCGTCTGATTCCTAATAGCCAATTTTGTTGGTCCATCCAATCTCGTTGTAAACATATTCCCTGGCTTCCGGAAGTTTTAGGTCTTTCTCTGCCTCGTCTTCCCTCAGGTTTCCATTCCAAAACAGATTTTGGGAGCCGATCCTCTTCCATTCGCTGGACATGTCCGTACCATCTTAATTGCTGAGTTTTAATATAATCTAAATTCTCCAAAATTCCCTGAGCGTTAATTGGACCATAGCTTGTAATATTATTGTATCTGTCCGTCGGCCGCGGTGGATTAGTGGTTATGCTCCTTGCTTCTAGTCCCGAGGGTCACGGGTTTAAACCCAGCCGCGGTCGATGGATTTTTTAAGATGGAAAAATCCAAGGAGCAAGTCCTTCCGGAAGGACTTTAAGTAGTGGGTCCCGAGTCTGAAGATTTTCAGGTTCTTAAAACATCCTTAAGCCTAAATAAAAATACATCTAAGCAAAATTTACTGATCTCCTCATCCTAGTAATATCTTAGTTGCCCACTAGATGTCTCATTGGGTCGGTATGTTGGCCGCATACCATTCATGACCTCTGTAGGCAAGAAGCATCACAGAATTACATTGGTCTAGTAATTCCTAATCAAACCCAACGGATTATACACCAAAACAAATGCTACAGGTAGGTATTACGCGGATTAGAGAGAGAGAGAGAGAGAGAGAGAGAGAGAGAGGTGGGGAGTAGTATGCGGTCCTGCACAGTATCGTGCGATTAGTATACAACTATGTAATACGTTCAGGGAGTAACATTCATTTCATTTCTGATACATGTATTACAGGTTTTGAGGAACTGATAAAGGGTGGATAACAATCTCATCATATACACTGATAAAACAGTCCAGATGATATTTAGGAGAGGAGGAAGAGCTACAGCAGCGGACAATATGACGTTAGGAACAACACCTCTGAAAACAGTAAACAAATTCAAATGTCTAGGACTGACCCTACAAACTACAGCGAAATCCTTCAGCCAACTTGTACACTACAAAACAATAGCTGCCATCAAAGCAATCTACAGCATCAAGAACTTAGCAAGACTATCGCTGCCGACAGCAATGATTCTATTCGAAACCACGATTTCGCCGATTTTCTCTTATGAAATAGATCTGATATGGACTGATTCTTAGCGACCTTAGGAAGATAGAAAACGCGAAAGTCCGCTTCCTAAGTCCTTTCCCCACTGAGAGTGGGGAAAACTGCACCCTCACGACTCATCTATGAACTCAAAGGAAACCTACTACCCAAGAAGATCTACGACTGAGAATGCTACTACCATCTACTAGCCCTTCTCAAGAACTTTTAAACAGCAGGAGATGCTGATTTCTAGACCCCAGGAGCTATGCTGGATAGGAACTGGACGAAAACCAACCAAGAGCTAAGACATGTTGTAACACGATATGCGATACACGGCTTTCATCATAAGGTGCAGAATCAATAAATATCACGAATCTAGTGAGAAGTGCGTGTTTGAATTGTGGGGCGGACAGTGCGACCGATATCATATACCGAAATGTCCAAGAAACACGAAATAGCTGAACGACTACTGCAAATACTAAAGTACAATCAATGCCCATTAGGGCGAACCTTTCTTCTTATTAATTAATAAAGGGTGGATTGTTTTGTTTATTTTTTATTCTCTGTGTTTTCTACCATCGACTATACTACTTAGTGTTTTAGTTACTTTATTGTACAATGTAATTTTTGCAGCTCCTAACTATACCTGGTCCTGTTTTGACGTTGTGTTCCTATTGTTCCCGTCCCTCTTCCATGAAAGTGTTGTTTACAACGTTTTAATAGTCAGGTAGTCATGCACTTGAAGGGAAGGGCACAGGATCAACTAAACCTGTTCCTATACTTCTTCCGAACTAAGTTCCAGTTGTAATGTAAACAAACCGGATGTATGAACTGCGTTTTGATTGGTGAATAACTGCTTTGCCTTTAAGCATGTAAAGGTACGTACACACCTGCGCGCCGCAAACACGAACGGCGCGCGCGCCGCACCATGTTCGTCAGATTTGGACGGGGTTTTAAGGTGCGCGCGAACGGCGCGCGCGCCGCGCGCGCGTCTCTCACCACGATCCACTCATTGTCGGTTTTTTCCACGAACACTTTGATGGTTCGCTGTTTAGATTTGGACGGGTACCTGAGAGGTTCGGTGCGCACCTATTATTTGAGTATGGAGTGGTCAGAGGAAAACGTGTTAAAACTTGTTGACATTTATAGAAGCAAGCAATTATTGTGGGATCCACAACATAAGGATCATTTTAAAAAATCATTGAAAGGAGATGCCTGTTTTTTTTTTTAATGATATGTGTTTTTTTTTCGTGTACTGTAATTGTATAAATAAATTAGAATTATTTAGAAAACATTATTTATTTAAGAAGTTCATTTCATAATATTATGTATGAAGTATCACAAAACAATACAATATATAAACACATTTATTGCTAATTATTTATTTATCTCTTCAAAGACTCCAAAGAGCAAGACTGCTCATGTTAAGGGGCAATATACAAAAAATAATGACCATAAAACAATTAACAATAAAAACAAGAAAACAAATTCAGGCATAAGTTTAAGTAATACAAACTACTATAGATGCACAATATATATACACATATAAATACAATATTTAAACAGGATAATATTAATAATAATAAAATTAACAAAATTAACTAAGAAAGCAATGAGAAAAAATATTTTTTAATACAATCAGAAAAATGTTTAGCATTCGTGAAATGTTGATATTCAATAGGTAAGTAGTTATTTTAATGGTTGATTAATGCATAACGAATCCCTTTTATACCTTTTTTTTTAGAAACTAGTATCTTTGTGCAATAAAGTACACAACCTCTAGTATAATAATCATGTACATTTTTATTAAAAATTAAGGCCATGTTATGGTGAGATAGATTCTTAATAATTTTAAACATATATATACAAATCATGTCCACCGCTGTAGTCTCGAGGTAGCGTGCTGCCTTGTCACGCAGCGGGGCCCGGGTTCAATCCCCGGTCGGGGCAGTTTTTCTGGGTGAGGTTTTTTTATCGGAGTTTTTCCTCACCTGTAAGACAAATGTCAGGAAAACTTTAAGGCCCAAACGGTCCTCGAAATCATATGGCCATCATCATCATCCTTATCATTATCATATCATCATCATCTCATCATCCTTCACCGGTGTGGAAAGCAACGGGAAGCTACCACACCTACACAATTCCCTAGTAAAGCTGCAAGCATAGCATGAAAATGCTATGATTTCAGTGAAGGACCTGCCTTCGGGCAGAATTACTATGGATGGATATACAAATCATATATTTTTTAAATTCCTTTAATGCTATATATTTGAAAAAGTATAAATAAAGTTATAAGATGTAATAAGTAATAAGTGTGACCAGACGTCCCGATTTTGGCGGGACAGTCCCGATTTTTAACAATTTGTCCCGCGTCCCGCGGCATTTAAAAAAAAATGTCCCTATTTTTGGGAAAGAATGCAGGACAAGAGGGAGAACGGAAAGGGAATAGACATCGTTGGTTATACCTGCTCTGCAAAATGTCTACTGAAGGTTTGTGGGTTTCCTATGGATCGCAGGAGGTTCGTTGAAATTAATAATTTCGACGAACATAACACGCGCCGCGCGCGCGCGGCGTGCGCGCCGTTCGTGTTCGCGGCGCGCATATGTGTACGTACCTTAAGAAAATGTAGTTCGCTATCTAACACTGGAAATAAATAAAATAAAAGTATATATTATCTAGCACATGTCTATATAATTTATATAGCAGAATTTTAAAATATATAATTACAATTTTAATACATTAAATAAATACGCATTTCATTGTTCAATTCTTATGCATGCGCAATGCAGAATACTTTAGAATTTAAGTTGTTTCAAAAAGTTGCTTCTCCTATACAACTTTTGAAGCATCAAAAAGGAAAACTTTGAAAAACAGAGAGAAACAAATTATTTTGAATATTCTCAAACAGTTTAGTGAAAAATATCCTGCATTAGGAGGTACAAGATTGCCTTCTTTAAATGTGAACATAAAAGTTCACTTTTTTTTTGTAAGATCTAAATCAAGTACAAAATTGTTTAATTTTGATTAATTGATAGGGCGCGGGTTGTTGTCTTTTGATTCTAAGGACTAATTGAAATCATCCTCTGTGCTGGTGCTACTCTTTTGTAATGTTGTTGGTGGCATTGGAATTTTAATATCTGACCCATGTGCTGGCGGCTTATTGCTTCCGCAGTTGTTCGTCGGAAACTGTGTAATGTAACCGGGAGATGGTCACAGGATGAACCTACCCTCAGTTAAACACAATGAAAAACTAGTGTGATTAAAATCAGTGATTGTATTATAAAATTGTACTATATATTAAGTCTTTACATATTTTAATACAGCACGTATATACCGCATACAAGTGGTAGACCGCGCTCTCATTTTTTTGTGTTAAAAACAGAATTGTGCAAAATCTGTACGCGATACGCAAAAACTAGTAAGTTTCCTTACCAGAGTATTTGACTTGACTTATTTGAATTAAAATATCTCATGCCGCAAAATCTTCGCAGGCTTGTGTAATGGATTAATCTATATATAAACAAATGTATGTCTGTCTGTCTTTCCTCCATAGACTTCTAAACTGTTCAACCGATCTTCGTGAAAATTTGTATATACAGGTTTTCAGATGCGGCAAGTGTTTAGCCGTTATCTATTATGTTTCAAAATCATTAAGTGTAGGAGTTCATCTGAAACGAAAATTTAAAAATCGCTCTAGCGATCGCAGTTTTTTGTTTCACAACAAAACTCGGAATACCCTATTAAAACAAAACGAGGTTTGTATTATCCAAAATTCAACGAAATCCGACCGTTAGAAGTTGGGGTTTACCTGAAATTTGAAACTAAAAATTTACTCTAGCAACCACCATGTTTGGTTCATCGCAGTGTATACCATATAATTAATTAACCCTCAATATGTAATTTAATTTAGGCCGTAGCTTTTAAAATTTGTTTCTCCAAAGATGACAACATGACTTGCTGACTTGGTCTTCTTGTGCCCTGAACCATCCATATATATCATTAACGAATTTAAACATGTGGAGATCCTATGCCACCAACATAAATTCAAATAAAAAAAAACAGAAAACCCACAATTTATTGTTACAGTACGTGAATAATTGCCTGAGAGAAATATTTATGTTGATTTTTCCTCCAAAGAAAATGGAAAATGCTTTAAAATGAAGTGAGAAGTTGAACTCAAAGTATCCTAAAATCACCATATTTGCAATGTAAAATATCTATTACATTGCTCTGACAGTGTAGCCAAATTATCACAAAAAGTGAACGCTAAACTATCTGGTCTACTAACTAATGTATGTGGACTCTTGGGATAGAAACCCTTATACAGGGTGTCGGAATTTCATATTACAAACTTCTAAGACTAGTAGAGGGGACTGAGTAGACAGTATTTTGAATAGGAACCCATGTCCGGAAACGTACCGTTTCCGTTCTACAGCCATTAAAATGTGTCGGTTTTGTCGGTGTTGTTTTGCAATCTGATACGCAGTAGGCCTACATGACGTCAGAAGAGCACCATGTCAAATGAAGTGTGACGTAAGGTACAAAATTAAATGACGTTTGACTCGTTACAAAAGAAAGTCAAATTTATTTGGTAACAGTACCAAAGTAACAAAAACACTTTTATTGATCACAATAACGCTTTGTCAACTGTGGAAAAAACAAATTTGTTTCTGTCTTCTGCACTGGATGTGTCCCATACGAAACTGCTCACTACAACAGAGGCTCGATGTGATGACCACCAGTGTTGTTGTACACATAGTATCGACGAATCATGTTCCGGTATACTCGTTGTATCACACCTGGTGTCCCATTAATCTCTTGTACAGCGACTATAACTCGTGCCAACAGTTCTTCCTCGGTCTCTTCAGGAGTCTCGTAGATCATACTCCTCATACGATCCCACAAGAAATATTCCAATGGCGTTAAATCCGATGATTGTGGCCTATCCGTCTTTGCACAAATCTTCTGTTAATATGCCCCCGAACATCACGTGTAAAGTGCGGCGGTGCGCCATCGTGCTGAAGCCACTGTCCCTGACGGGCATTCAGTGATAGGTTAAAAGTCGCGTGCAATCAGGCGATCTTCTGACATCATGTACTGCCTATCCGGTTGCATAACAACACCGGGAACTCCGACACATTCTAATGGCTGTAACGCGGACATGCGTTTCCGGACATTGGTTTATATTCAAATTATTATCTAATCAGTCCCCCTTACTAGCCCTAGAAGTTTGTAATATGAATTTCCGAACACCCTATATGTGAGGAAATATGTTGCAATTGGCTCTAGCGGAAATGTGTGTTATCACATTGACCAACACGACGCTAACAATCACTTGTTCTCCGATCGAATATTCACTGGTGGCATAGAATAGCCAAACATTTTAATGAGATTAAATTTTACAATTAACCAATTGTGTTTTGTGTTGCAGGCTGTGAAGAGATGTCGCTGATTGACAGCAGCCTGCTGACAGACCCAGTTGTCATAATAATTGGGCTGTTAGTTGGGCTATGTCTGTACTTCGAATATAGATTCAGTTATTGGAGAAAACGTGGAGTGCCTTGTGTTAAGCCCAGCTTCATTTTTGGAAACTTCAAAGAAGTACTTTTCCAAAAAGTATGTGTTGGAGAGTTCTTCCAGAACATGTATAACAAGGGAGAAGGCAAGCCCTTTGTTGGAATTTATGTTTTTGGCAGGTAATGTTAATATTCAGTTATTTCTATAGAGTAAAAACCCACTACTTGGGGGGAAAAAAAAATATATATATATATACACACACACTAGAAGTCCCGGCCACGCGTTACTGTGGCTAAGGTATACGTTAAAAATATGAATTAAGTTGCTGTCTTTCAGACAGATTACTTAAAACTAATACTTACACACGAAATTAATATTATTATCAATATATTGAAAATGAAATAAACACTGAACACACTTAAATTATGAAATAATCAATATTTGTAATTCAATTGAAGTTCGCGGTTGCAACAAAAAGCACAGCTACCAGGTTAAATAATAAACCAATTACCTTACACCGTCATCTATTAGAATCGTATGGAACTCACAGATAATTATAACTCTTTGTTAAATAATAAACAAATAATTTGCAATAAAAAATAATGCGACTATAAATTTGGTTATAAACAACCGTAGGTCTCAAGTTGGATCAAACAGCACACAGTGTGCGAAATTTTATTAAAATCGGTTCAGTAGTTTAGGATTCCATCGCGGATAAACAACGTGACACGTAATATTTATATATTAAGATAAGTGCAAAAATTCAATTCAATCGACATTGCACAAACATAGCAGGTTTAAATTTTATATACAGGGCGTAACTAAATTCCTATTACAGATTTTGAGGACATGTATTAATAATAATAATAATAATAGCTTTATTTTACCTGGCAGAGTTAAGGCCTTAAGGCCTTGTCTACCACTCAACCAGGTTTAAAAAAAATACAAAAGAAAAGTCTTAAATCTAAATTACAATATATATATATATATATATATAAACGATTACAAGTATTAGGGACTAAGACGATTTAATTTAGCATTGGAACTCATGTCCGCAAACGTATCGTTATCCCGGTAAATTCAAAATACCATTAAGTTTTCAACTCTCCCTGCACGTTCTACCCACTTGATCACGCTAGACTACTATCTGGGGGGTCAATCCGAGGAAGACCTACTAGCGCAGGTAATGGCTGCGGCGAAATTTGCAGAACCAAGAATTGGTGATCGTATGTACAAGAACATGAAACGGAGGTACCGTATTTGTGTTGACTTAGTTGATCGACACATGGAATCCTTCTTTTAAGTGGACTCAGACGAAAAGCAGCAGGTGTCAGAGAGAGAACAACATGTGTTGTGGTGTTTTGCGTGTAGCGGGAAAACGGTACGTTTCCGGACATGGATTCTTATGCTAAACATAACAGTCTTGTTTCCCACTACACGTCCCACAAGTCTGTAATGGGAACTTACGTAGCTACACTCTGTATAAAAATTATACTTCTAGTTTGTTTATTGGCACTCTTATAAATTTTATGGTGATATCAACTAGTTTAACTTATCTAATGATGGCTTATTTTAGGAAGTAACATTTTGAGGTTCTTTTAATCAAGTTTTTATTATTTTTTTTTATGAGACTGTAAAACATCTTACCTCAAATTAATGTTGGTTCAGTTTGAACATGTTTCGATATAATCTTCTATATCATCGTCAGCTTGCCCAGACTGTTGAGTTTTATGTTGCGGACCCTGGATGTTAATATCTGCTCCCTCCTCCGGCTGGCCGAAGAACCTCTAAATCATGTTCAGCAGGAATTAAAAAAATCATGACTCTATTTTTGTTCTTCTGAATGTAGATTTCTTCCCAAATGGTAAGTTATTTTGTATTTTCTAACTTTTTAAATAATTTAGTGTTTGAATTTATATTGTGTTCTTCAGACCAAACATGAGCAGCAACTGCAGAATTTTCTATTTCCCCATTTTTAATATGTCTTATGTGTTCCTTGGTTCTAATTTTTAGGCATCTTTAGAACCAAGGAACACATAAGAAATATTAAAAATAATAGAAAAATTTGCAATTGCTGCTCATGTTTGGTCCAAAAAACACAATTATAAATTCAAACACTACATTATTAAAACGATTAGAAAATACAAAAGAATTCGCCATTTGGAAAAAATCTACATTCAGAAGAACAAAAATAGAGTCATGAGTTTTGAAATTCCTGCTGAACGTGACCTAGTTTGGAGATTCTTCAGCCAGCCGGAGGAGGGCGCTGATATCGATATCCAGTATCCACAACATAAAACTCTACAGTCTGGGCAAGCTGACGATGATATAAAAGATTATATCGAAACATGTTCAAACTGAACCAACATTAATTTGAGGTAAGATGTTTTCCGGCTCAAAAAAAACTTGATATATAATTATGTTAATTTTTTTTTCAGCCCTGCTCTTGTGATAAGAGATCCAGAACTAATCAAGACTGTATTAGTGAAAGACTTCAATATATTTTTTGATCGTAAAGTAATGTCAAATGAAAAATCAGATCCACTTTCCAAAAATCTGTTCTTACTGAAAGGTGCTCAATGGAGGTACCTCAGATATAAGATGACTCCGACCTTCACAGCGCTACGATTGAAACAAATGTTTCCTCTGATGCAGAAAACTGCGACACAATTTGGCGATTGTTTGCAAAACATTGTAAATTCAAAGAAATCGACTGAAATGAAAGAAACTGCAGCTAAATACGCTACCGATGTCATAACAACGTGTGCATTTGGTATTGAAAGTAACTGCCTATCGGATCCCAAAGCTGAGTTCCGCGAGTTTGGAAGACAGATTTTTGACTTTACTGTTTACAGAAGTTTTGAGTTCATGTCAATGTTTATGCTGCCGTTAGCAGTCAAATACCTGCATGTACAATTCTTAAGTAAACATGCAACAGAATTCTTGCGCAAAGCATTTTGGGAAACAATACATACGAGAGAGGAACAGAAGATTCAGAGAGAAGATTTCATGGACTTACTTATTAAGTTGAAAAACAAGGATCATATTGAACATGACAAGACGGATGAAGATTTGAAGAACTATAGTGATCATGAAGTTAGCAACCTGAAAGATCTCTTTGGTGAGTGAACATATGATATTTTGGTTTTTTACCAATACTCATCTCTGAACAGTTCCTATATAATACTAGGGAATTCGATAAGTACTGGCAACACTGCTTTAACAAACTAACTAACTCACTGGCACTATCGAACCCATAGATTCATGGCTGTGCGGACATAAGCTAACCATACATCCCTATTCTGAGCTAATATTTTCCAACCATTCCCTGTATAATTTACTTCCCTCAAATCATAGTTAATTTTATTCTCCCGCCTCATTTTTGGTCTACCAACTGGGCATTTTCCCTCTGGCTTTCCTACAAGAAGTTTCCACGCACGTCTTTCAATCCCCATTCGTGCCACTTGTCCTACCCACCGCAGTCTACGAGACTTAACTGTTCTTATTATATCTGACTTCCTATAAAGATCTTGTGTTCACTGTTATGAAGTCTTCTCCATTCGCCTGTCTGTTCATCTCTCTTTGGCCCAAAAATTTTCCTAAGAATATTATTCTCAAATACTCTTAATCTCCTCTCCTCCCTTAAAGTAAGAGTCCTTGTTTCGCATCCATATCATATAACTGGTAGAATAATAGTTTTCAGTTTAACGTTTTTTGAAAGGAGTTGGTACGTCAAGAGTCACTGTAATGCATAATAGCACGCATTTCCAAAATTGAGTCTATGTTTAATTTCTTTGTGCGTCTCATTCCTATTTGTAATTATTGTTCCTAGATATTTTAATACAGCCACTCCCTCAAAATTTCCCTCATTTGTCATTTACTGTTCACTTCCATTATATAATGTATTTCTATGTGTGATCATATATTTAGTTTGATTGATATTTACTTCCAGTCCCAATTTCTTAGTATTACTCAATTGCTATAACATCGCAAAAATTATGGTTACATTTAACACTACGAACTTTATTTATAGTCTCTTGTCAAGTCAACTATACTTTGCCAACTCGTTAGAAGATGGCTAAATCCATCTGCAGACCATTTCTAGATATATATCTCATCTGATCGATCTAGAGCTTCCTTAATATTAACTTTTGATTGAAATTGAATGCCTCGTAGAAGTTATTTGATTTTGAGAATAAATTATAGTCACAAGGGCTCATGTCTGATGAATTTGGTTCATGTTTGAGTAGTTCCCAATTCCACCTTCTAAACAAATCCTAGCGAACATCTTGGGGCGGTATCACTTACTAAATATGAGAAACAGTGAATGTATTCATAAAATATTGATATTTCGAGACTTTCAATATAACATATTTATACAACAAAGACAGCTCAACAACATACTACAAGATTACAATGATGACCACTAGGGTCGTTGATTTACAACAGTGTTGCCATTACTTATCGAATGCCCTAGCATTTCATTCAAATAAATGAATTATTCTGATTGGTAAAACTTAGATTATGTAAAGAGTATGTCATCTCAAATTACGACTGCTAACTCTAAAGGGATATTCCTTATACAGGCTGCCCCATTTATCTTGATCACCTAGACTAACTTTGTATATAAATACAAAATGAAAAATCGTTTCTTACAAAAGTTGTCCAATTACAAGGAGGAAATAATAATACTAATAATAATAATAATAATAATAATAATAATAATAATAGTTAGTGAACTTTTTTATCAATGCCACCAGGTTTTCATTGCAATATTTCTGATATTCTCTCCTGACATTGGCATACTCGTAACCCATTTCTGAGGTTGGGGCGTCTTGAAGGCGGGGTTACGCTACCCCGTTGATATATGAAAGCTGATGATCATGGTAATGATGCGCCAGGGTCCACCGCTGTGGTCTCGAGAAAGTGTGCTGCCTTGTCAAGCAGCGAGTCCGAATTCGATCCTCAGTTGGTAAAAGTTTTCTGGGTGAGGTTTTTTCGGGGTTATTCCTCACCTGTCAGACAAATGTCAGGAAGCTTTAAGACCCAAACGATACTCGAACATCATTGGTCATCATTATCATATTCGCCTAGTTTTATTGGGTTTAGGATTAAGGCCTCTCCTGGCGCATCATTACCATCATAACCTATCATATATCATCGGAACAGCGAAACTCTGCCTTCTAGACGCATCAACCTCAGAAGTGTGGTGGGTTACAAGTACGCCATGCCAGAAGAGGATACCAGAAATGTCGTAATGGCAACCTGGGGCATTGAATATATATATATATATATATATATATATATATACATATATAAATCGTCCACCGCTGTGGTCTCGAGGTAGCATGCTGCCTTGTCACGCAGCGGGCCCGGGTTCGATC
Organism: Diploptera punctata; assembly: GCA_030220185.1. Lineage (NCBI taxonomy): Eukaryota > Metazoa > Arthropoda > Insecta > Blattodea > Blaberidae > Diploptera > Diploptera punctata. Next base: position 597,160 of record JASPKZ010006043.1, read on the forward strand.
CTCGGTCGGGGCAGTTTTTCTGGGTGAGGTTTCTATCGGGGTTTTTCTTCAGCTGTAACGCCCAAACGGTCACCGAAATCATATGGCCATCATCATCATCCTTATCAATATCATCATCATCCTTCACCGGTGTGGAAAGCAACGGGAAGCTACCACACCTACAATTCCCTAGTAAAGCTGCAAGCATAGCATGAAAATGCTATGATTGCAGTGAAGGACCTGCCTTCGGGCAGAATTACTATAGATGGATATATAAATCGTGGCGCGGTTGTGTCGTGGACACAACCATCTGTTTTACATGAATACGGGTACATAACGGATAATATTTTCTTTGAGCGTATTATATGTATGTCATAATCATTTTTGAACACTAAGAAGTTCTTCGGCGTTGATATAGAAGCGATTACATCTTCCACTTGCATAGACTCGTCGCCCCAGCTGCAGGTATACTGGCGCCGTCGTTGATCCACTCGGACACCTTCATTCTTTTACGTTCCCGGCACCGTCACTCTGTCATATGATGTTTTATGGGTACCACTGAACTGCTCTTGAGAAACCCTTTCCAACCGTATACGATATCTATATTTTGATTTGGTTTTTTGACGAGTATAGGCCGACATTGTATTATTTATTTTAATGTTTACTTTAACACCATATATATTCACAATAACTATTTCACACTAATGTTTTATATATAATAAGTTGAAATGCGCACACACCGTGCATTGAGGTAAGTACATTACTCGTCTTTACTATAAGCTGCGATGGATTTCTGTCTATTCTTACACTTTATAATATATCTGACACAAAATTCCGTACATAATAAACACACACACTTGTCATTTGGTTCGTGGTAGGTCTTGTTGCTGCACACCTTGTGGTGAAAGCCATGGGTTGCCAATTGTGTCGTCACGTGTCACATTTCATGATTAGCTTCCGTCCAGGTCCTATCTTGTATTGCTCACGTTGCATAGAAGTCCTCCGGTATGCTATTTTCCTTCTCGTGCAGGTCTTGTAGGAGCTGTTTGTAGGCGTCATTCACTGGGAGAATTATCTCGCATCTTAGATCCTCTATCAAAAAATGTCTCCCTGGTGAGCTCATACACTAGCCTCGATCTTGAGTTCTGTGGTACTCCTAGAGCTCTCTTCAGATATCTAGCTTTCACCCGCTCTAATTCCTCCATCTGTTTGTACGTGAGGTATTCTCCCACTGATTCTAGGCCATACGTCAGGATGACTAGTATTTTTAGCCGAAACAGGTCCATAGCTGTGCAGATCGATAGTTGTGTGATGTTCCTGATTTAATTCATGGCTCTATCGATTATGTAATGCTCTAATGTTTTATATACGCAATCGATAGATCTTGACGAGAGCTGACGATTGAAACTCAAACGATCGTCGTAATTTTCCCGAGTCAAAATTTATACTATACGAAAATTATGTAACGCAGCGAAACGACCTCAAAATGGTGGCGCATCCCCCTCCGCTGCGTCTCAGTCCACATTCAACGTAACGAATTCTTTGATCCTTTATCTATCGAGTGGTGTAATTAAACTCTAGATGTGGATGATAGATATGTAGCTGCAACACCAAACTGTATTCCCCGATCTTGTTATCATCAGGTTTCCGAATTGCCTCCCACTATGGATGCAAATTTAAAGAGGCATTCACGTCAAAAAATTATTGTTCCTAGGTTTTTGAATTCTGTGACTTCTTCAAAATTTGCCTCATTTGTTAAGTGTGCAATTCCTATTGATTGTTATTGTGTTGCAGAATTTGAAGGTGATTGGCTGGTAGCACAAGCTGCAATATTTTTCACTGCTGGTTTTGAAAGTAATGCATCAACTACTTCATTCACTCTGTACCATTTGGCTATGAAACCTCACATACAAGACAAACTAAGAGCGGAAATCCAGGATACATTGAGTAAGAATAATGGACAAGTAACATATGATGTTGTAAGAACTATGCCATATCTGCACATGGTGGTTTCAGGTAAGAGTAACTGATGCACTGACTATGTAGAAGCTAACAGAGAGCAGAGTTTTTTTACATGACGAAGGCAAAATTATATCCCTCTAAAATTTAAAATAAATTATTTTTACCTCACCTTATATCCTGTCTTCTAATTAGACCGGTTTCGTAACCTTAGTGGTTACATCTTCAGTAGTTATATGAGCGATGTTCTGTCATTCAGGAACACTGCCTCTTACTCTATCTGTTGGTGGGCCAATGAATCTTCCTATCAAATCAACTTCCTCAAGAATTTCAACATTCATTAATTTTCTTTCCCAAACAGTAAGCTTTTTAAGTTTTTCTATTCATTATATGAAACTAGCCTTTCTTTCAATTTGATGTTTTTCTGACCAAGGATAAGCAGCTACTGCTGATTTTTCCCAGTTCCCCATTTTTGACATTCCTAAGCTGTTCTTTCATTTTGATTTCCAAATTTCTTTTTGTTTTCCATATGTACATTTTATCACTTTTTCACATTTAATCTGGTAAATTATTAAAGCCAACAAAAATGACAAAATTGAAGAAGAAAACAAATCAGGAATTTAGTTTTTTTGAATGTGGATTTTTTTCCTAAACATTAAAGAAAAGCTAAGAAAGAAAATGAGTTTTGAAATTTCTGGCAAAGTTGATTTAATTGAGAGGTTCATTGCCCCACCAACAGATGGAGTAAGAAGCAGTGTTCTTGGATACAGAACATCAGTCATGTAACTACTGAAGATGTAACCACTAAGGTTATGAAACAGGTCTAAAGAGAAGAGAGGATATGAGGTGAGGTGTAAAGAATTTAATTTTTAATTAAACCACATAGTGATATTTCCTATAGTAGTTCAAAGGAAATATATATTCTGTAAACCAGCAAAATTTGACAATAAATTTGACTTGCCTAGAATTTGCTTAGTTTATGAAGTTCCTGTCTGAAGGATTTTTTTCTGTTTTTTTTTTCTTTCTATGTGTAATCTAATAAATATTGTTACTTTATTAAAAAAATTATACACAACAATTAATTGATTTTAAAATTTCTGTAGCTGCAACAATTTTTTTAGAACAAAACTCAGAATATGTTATAGAAATAAAATGAGAAATCAGTTAAATCAGACAATTAGGAGTGGGGATTTACCTGAAAGCCTTAATTTAAAATTTGCTCTTCTGGCCGCCATATTTGTTTATCCATAACATACCGAGTACATATGATTTCAGCATCATTAGCACCAGCACTACAGCCTGATTTGAGCTTCTGTTTCCCTCAGAACCCTCTTCCAGGCATATCTGTCTCTAGCAACCAGCCACCATCTCTAGATTCTCAGCTTCCTCAGATCCTTAAAAATTCCATCCATCCAACGAAGTCTCAGTCATTCCACATTCCTTTTTCTTTCAAATTTACATTCCATGATTTTCTTGGGTATCTCATGTTTAGTCATTCTTTGTATGTGTCCTGTTCATCGCAATCTTGAAACTTTAATTGATGTAACCACATCAGGAGGGCCGTATGCAAATACATTAGTCTCTGGTGAGTTGAGTTTTCCGTGAGAACGTGCAAAGTTCGAATTCGCGAGTCACTGACAGGTCATGCATGAAATTAGTTTTTTTCGTAATATTGGCAAGAAATTTCCCAGAATTTTCAGCGATAAAACCACTTCCGTTATTTTCGTCTGCTAGAGGAACGCATTTACACTTGCGTCCCGCAAATAATACCGTATACGACGACGTCAGCGTCGCGCGATATTACGCCGATTCTCCTGTTCTTCCAGATGAATTCTTTGGTAGACTCTATCAAATTCCTCTTCTTCGCGTATACCGAAAACATGATCGAAGTCTTCAAGGTCCGACATCTTGGATAAAGCAGCAAGATTTCAAAGTACATCGGTTACCATCGGTTCCCATCGGTTCCCATCGGGTTGCTCACGATTCTTTCTCTGCAAAGTCACCTCGCCAGGTAGCTTAGGAATTTCGAAAATTATTATCGCATGAACAGATTTTTGAGTACGCAAAACGTCTTTGGATACAGCTTTCTCAGCAGAGAACGACTTCTACGGTCTAATGCGTTCATAGATACGACCCTTATACAACTGATAGAGCTCAGAGTTATATCTTATACACCATTCTCCCTTGTTGCATATTGGGCCATACATTTTTCTTAATATCTTCTTTTCAAATGAACACACTCTTGACATATTGGAAAGGTCCATGTTCCAGTTTTATGGGCTTTATCAGAGTATTGTATAGATTACATTTTGTTTCTCTTGTATAAATACAATTGTTGCTGTTTTCTAATGACGAGATTTGATGCTTAAGTCATTTTCTCTCTGGCCTCCAAGTACAAGCGAACAAGGTCCTTAGAGTGTTGTGCAGTTGGATTTAAAGCTGGACAGACTAGAAGGTGGCATTTGTCCATGATCAGATCCGGGTCTTTGCATATGACACATCTGTCTGATTGAAAACGTGTATTCTGTGGAGATGGTGAGCCAGGCAGTCGTGTCCTGACATCAGTCTGAATTTCGCTACTGCTCCCTTGTAGCCTTTATATTTTACTTCTGTGTATAGATCATCCATTTTTTCCTATGATTTCCCTCTGACTGTTGCAATGTTTTCTTTCAGGTTTTCCATTTGGAGTATAAATACAATTTAATTAAAATAAATATATATTACATAACAGCAAAATCGGACCATAAATTCGACTTGCTGAGAAATTCACTTAGTTTATTCAGTTCCTGCATGATGGACTTTAAATTTATTTACTGGTGTATTCCTGTGTAATTCTAATAAATATTGCTATTCTATTTCAGAAACGATACGCAAATATCCTCCTCTTTCAATATTGGACAGAGTTGCAAATGTAGACTATAAGATTCCTGGCACAGACATTGTACTTGAAAAGGGCACACCAATTTATATACCACTTCTAGGAATACATAATGACCCTAAGGTTTGGGATAATCCAGAAGATTATGATCCTGAGAGATTTAATGAAAAGAATAAACGTGGAAGACATCCATTTATGTATTTGCCTTTTGGAGAGGGACCAAAATTCTGCATAGGTAAGAAATATAATTAAATTAATATTGACAAGCTAAAGCTGTTATATGATAGAAATAAATAGATTAATGAACACAATTAAATTATTATAAATCAATGGTAAAGAGAAAAATGTTTGCCTGAACTGGGAATCGAACCCTGAACCTTTAGCTTTCTGTGCTAACACTCTGTCCACTGAGCTAATCCAGACTTCATTCCCATCCAAGCAGAAATCCTTCCTTTACCTTACTCTATTGGTCCCACAATTTTTCTCTCTACTGTTGATTTATAATAATTTAATTGTGTTCATTAATTTACTTATTTCTATCATAATAATAGCTTTAGCTTCTCAATATTAATTTAATAAATAATACTATAGCTGTGTGGAGTCCCTTCATGTCTTCTTAATGTAGAAGCCATTCATTGTGTATTTGTGAATGATGATGATTCATTGCATTTGAATGTGGGACTAATAGAATAAGGTAAAGGAAGGATTTCTGCTTGGATGGGAATGAAGCCTGGATTAACTCAGCGTACAGCGCATTAGCACAGAAAGCTAAAGGTTTGGGGTTCGATTCCCGGTTCAGGCAAAAAATTTTCTCATTACCATTGATTTATAAGAAATATAATTCTTAACATTTAAAATTTTAGATTTAATTTAAAATTCTTTATACCTCACCTCATATCTAGTCTTCAAATTATACCAGTTTCAAAGCCTAGGTGGCTTCATCTTCAGTAATTTCTTGTCGACTGATGTTATGTTGTTCAGGAGAACTGCTACTTACTCCTTCTGTTGGTGGACCGATGAACCTCTGAATCAAATCAGAATCCATGCAAATTTCAAAATGCATAAGTTTTCTTTCTTTTTTTTTTCTTTTTTTGAATGTGGATATAAGAACAGAACTTAATATATTTAATCTCTGTGAAAGAATAAAATATTATCAAAATGCTTATCTTCAGCACGTATTACGAATGAATGAACAGCGCATACCAAGAAGAATGTATAATTATAAACCAAAAGGGAGAAGAATGTTGGGAAGACCATTGAAGAGATGGAAGGACTAATTCGACCTATAATAAGATCGGAACAGACCATTGGGCTTAATCCTTGTTGTTGATGATGATGATGATGAATGTGGATTTTTTTTTCAAACCATGAACTCTTTTTGTTTTTATATTTGTTTAATTAGACTGGTTTTTATATCAATTAGATGTTTTTCAAACCAAACATGAGCAGCTACTGCTGACTTTTCCACTTCTAATTGATACAAAAACTAGTTTAATAAAACAAATAGAAAACAAAAAGAGCTCACGGTTTGGAGAAAAATCCACATTCAAAAAGTTGATTTGATTCGAAGGTTTATTGATCCACCAACAGATGGAGTATGAAGCAGTGCTCCTGGATGAGAGAACATCAATTGTGAAATAACTGATGATGAAACCACCTAGGTTTTGGAACTGGTCTAATTAGGGATGGGATATGGTGGAACTGAACAGAATTTATTTTAAATTTTTAATTACACCTCATAGTGATATTTCCTATAATAGTTCAATGAAAATAACTTCTTTAAAGTTTTATAAATATAACTGTGGTAGTAAAGCATGGACACTAAAAAGACACCATGAAAGCAGAATAACGGCTTGTGAAATGAGATTCATTCGCAGAACAGTGGGTTACACCAGATGGGATCGGAAAAGGAACACCGATATCTTAAAAGAATTGAAGACTACGCCAATTTTGGAATATGTTAAACAGTACCAACTAAATTGGAAACACCATCTTGAAAGAATGAGTTCAAATTGGATCCCAAAGCTGTTTATAATTATATACCAAGAGGACGAAGATCTCTGGCCCGTCCTATGAAACGCTGGAGGGAAAATTTTCTATAAGATCGTAACAGGCCTTGGTCTAATACTTGGAAGGAAGAAGAAGAAGATAAATATAACTAAAAAAAAGTTTTTCAATGATTTTTATGGAATCTAGCAATGTTACCTTGATATTTCATATGATACTTTTACATTAGAAAAGTAATAACGTTCCATTTTTTTACGTTAGCATATTCAGGGTCTTCATTTTGAGTGCAACCCTAGTGCCTGGCAACCACTCGTCGCACGTATCTCATATGGTAATCTCACCAAATAAATCTAAGTAGCTGTGAAAATGATTAGAGATTGCAATGGAATAAAATAGATTTTGGTGCTTTTTTTTTTTTGCCTTACCTTATGACAAAAGATTTTTGAAAATCTCCTTCAGTTTCAATACAACATTCAAACCGGTGAAGAAGATTTTGAAACACACTATCCAATTCCTGCCTTGAAATGTTGGAGTTCAGAGTTCAAATACTTTTTTTAAGTTTCTCTAATGTTCGAGCATTTAAATTTGTGGCTTTATTTGGGACAGTTGCATTAGAGCAGTGGTTCCCAAGCTTTTTCGACTCGCAAACCCCTTCCACAATGATCTGAGTTTGGTGAACCACTGACTTTTAAATATACATATGGGGTGAATCATAAATATGGCTATACGTTTGTTCGTGTTGTGTGATGAAAATATTACCATTACAGGAAATATGAAATTACCGTTAGAAAGGCAATTATTCAAATTACAACAATGGAATAAAACAAAACAGTGTAGAACTTACGTTATTAGTCAAAATGGCATTGAATATGCAACAGCAAATTACAATTGCTGCATGGGCAATAACGTATGCTAATGATCGTGAGGCCGCAAGACATGAGATTAATGTAGCATTGCAGCCGTCAACATGCTGAAATTAGTGATTGAGGAAGAAATTAGAGCTATTCCTCTAAACATGTATCATAATGCAATGAATGACTTCCCAAAGCATTGCCAATTATGCTTGGATGTAAACGGTGAACAGTTTGAAGCAATAAAATGACTTGCTTAGTGTTGTAAGTGATTTGTTTTGTTCTATTGTAATTTGAAGGATTCCCTTTCCAATGATAACATCATATTTCCTTTAATAATAATATTTTCGTCACAAAATGCGATCAAACATAGAGCCATATTTCTGAATCACATTGTACAGTAGACATACATAAAATTGAATTCCAAGCAAAAGGTTTAATAACCTTAAATTAACTTAACCCTTAATGGTTAAAACCTAAAGTTACTCTAGTTACGGCTTAAAAGTTACACACCATGTAGGCCTAGTTGTAGCAAAATCAAATGCATTCCTAACATTGTCATTTAACTTAAATCAGACATTCGTGGTAAATATTAATTGATTGTAGAAATAATGTGATAAATTCCCGATGTTACAAATATGTAACAAGGGGCATTTATAGGGTTAATTTAATTTTAAATAATAATAATCCATCCATATAAATTCATCCATAGTAGTTCTGCCCAAAGGCAGGTCTTTCACTGCAATCATAGCATTTTCATGCTATGCTTTGCAGCTTTACTAGGGAATTATAGGTGTGGTGGCTTCCCGTTGCTTTTCACACCAGTGAAGGATGATGATGATAATGATAAGGATGATGATGATGCCCAGATGATTTTTGGGGACCATTGGCCCCTAAGCTTCCTCACATTTATCTTACAGACGAGGAAAAACCCCGAAAAAAATCTCACTCAGGAGCCTGTCTTGACCGGGAATTGAACCCGGGCCCGCTGCATGACAAGGCAGCATGCTAATTGTTATTATTATTATTATTATTAATATTACAATGCTGCAGAAATGAAGGAGAAAATAACAGACATAACCTTGAAACTCGCCATTACAGAAAAGTTTTAGTGAACCCCTTGAAATATTCGGTGAACCCCCTGCATTAGTTAATTGACTGCAAAATTTACAGCGACAACTTTTTCTTGCATTTGTCGAAAGTAAAAAATAACCTTCTTTGCATTTGTCAAAAGTAAATATACCCTCTGTTGAGTGATATACACCATGTTAAACTGAAATCACCACAGTCACAACTGAACATAAATTCCAAAATTTTTAAAAAACTTTGGAAAACACGTCTGTACCTTACAGTAACACAAGTAACACTAAATAGGGGTTGAAAATGTGAATAGAACCAGCTTTGCCACCTGTTTTCCAGTTCACTGACCAGGAAACGGGGTGTTTTGACTGTTTGGTTTCTCGGCTAGTTACCAAGCGCTTAGGGTTGCAACTTAATCTGAAGGCACTGTACTAATGTACATATAGTCTTAACTTTTAATAAATAGAAATTTTTTCCATACTAAATTTATAAAACTTTATATTTTATATTAATAATTATTAGTTTTTGATCTTATAATTAATTCCCTCATTAATTCAGTAACATCTGATATGTATTTATATGTTTCAGGAAAGAACTTTGGACTGTTAGCAGTGAAAGTTGGATTGGTGAATGTTTTGTCGCGCTTTGAAGTATCTCCATGTGAAGATACCCCAAAATCTTTGAAACTCAATCCAAGGGCAATGATACTTGCTCCAGAGGGTGGAATTCCTCTCAAGTTTTCCAGGATAAAGGCATAATTCTGATTTGAAGTAACCATCATTTAGTTGGTCAATGGTTTTTATATATTTTAGAGTACAGTATCAATTCTGAGAGAAGAACCGAGCTTTCCAAAATATTAAATTTTATTAACAACACTTCAGTATCTGTTTTTCTAGTTAAGATCATTATTCATTGCTCTAAATAACAAAACAGGGATGGAACTACAACATAAGACATAAACTTCAAATGCACCTCATTTTTCAGCTGTTAAAATGAAATAAAATCTATATATGCTATAGAAACAGAATTTTTTAGTTAAAATAAATTGTTTCTGAACCTCAAAACATTAATAAACAGTATTTATTTGCATATTTCACACACCTTTTTTACAATATTTTTGTGATCTAAGAGACGGATGCTATGATTTATATGTGGAAGTTTCAGGGACACGCATATCCAGGCAGGTTCAAACCCAGCTAGGATTGATGGATTTTTTTAGGATGGAAAAATCCAAGAAGCAAGTCCTCTGGGAGGGACTTTAAGCCGTGGGTCCTGAGTCTGAAGATTTCCAGGCTCATAAAAGATCCTTAAGTCTGAATAAAAATGCCTCTAAGCAAAATTTGCCAATCTCAACATCCTAGAAATACCTTAGTTGTCTGTTAGATGTCACATTGAGTTGGTATGTTGACCTCATACCATTCATGACATCTATGGGCAAATAAGGTAACTAAATTAACTTGGTCTAGTTACTCCTAACAAAGGGGCTACAACACGGGTTACGGCATTATAGATATATTACTGAAAGACAATTTTATTTGAAGAGAAAATATATGTTATGTAGGTAGAAAATAACACTATGAGGTTTATTTTAATTTTGTTTAGTTGTTTCTTGCTCACCTCATTCTTCTTAACTCCCTCGCAAACCTGGTGATAAGGAGAGGGGATTGATTTGTAAGTTCGTCGGTCAGCCATCAGATGGCGCGGAGGTCAGTCTGCAGGAGAGGAGACCATTGGACGTCAGTTGTGAACGTGAACAGCATTGAGAATGTCACAAATACAGTGACAAAAAAAAAAATGCGAGGGAGTTAAGAAGTATGAGGTGAGTCAATAAACAACTAAAAAATATATATACCTTAATTGGGATTTGAACCCAATGTCCCTGGTTCTGTACACCAGTGCTCTTCATTGGTGAGCTATCAGGTTTCCAATATTTGTTTGAATTGGATGCCCGATAACTTAGTGGTCAAGAGTGCTGGTATACAGAACCAGAGACATTGGGTTCAAATCCCGACCCAACATATATTTTTCTCTTCAAATAAAATTTCTAAAATTTCTTATTTATTGTGCCCGGTTTTTGAAAACTATGCTATTTGAGGAAAAAAGGATTTTTCTGCAACAAAGCTAGCTATTAGTAGCACAAAAGATAATAGACAACCTTTGCACGGATGCCCCCACCAATCTATCAGGTACTAAAATAAATATCCTCAACTCAGGGTCGGGTATAGGAATGGAATGATATGAAGCCCCTATATTTATAAAGATCTGTGAGCTCTACAACGGTGCCGACCGACCACTCCTAACACACAAACATGTCTGACATTTATGAGGAAAAATATTTAATTTAATGCAAAAAAATCCTGGTGTATGAACTATGCGAGTAAATGCAAAAACAAATGTATTTTGATTTCTTTTGCAGTTGAATGCTTTGGTATAAAATAAATTCATAAAGAAGTTGTATTTCCAGATCCTGACGTATAAATTCATTCTTATAATAATAATGTGTTCATTGTAAGAACATACCATGGGTTTACAAGAAAATGGTATAAGTACAAAAATATAGCTTTGATATAAATTAACTATAAAAATTGAATATTTTAAAAAAAATTTAAGTAAGGAATTTGTAAAGGTTTCATAGTAAGTAACTATTAAAAAGTAGGATTTAATTAATTTTCCCAGTAGATCAGTGTTTCCCAACATGGGGTCCACAGGAGGACAGCTTGACTAGACTGCCACCAGACTTTTGACGCGACAATATCCCCAATAATCACATATGGACTCGAATTAATATGGGAAAAATTGACAATCAGTGACTTAGAATGCATTGAGAAAGTGAAGGCATGGTTCCTGAAATGTGCCCTCAGAGTGGGAAAATATGCTTCATCAAGGCTAGCATATGTGCTGGCCAAGAAAACTTTTTACATAGAAGATCTGAGACAATGAAAAGAACAGAGATAGATATCGACTTCTATGGGACGACTGCAAAGAACGACCGTAACTGGACTAAAGAGAATCAGGAGCAGAGGCACCACCATACATGGTTTCCACCACAAAATATGCAAGAACAAGACATTCCATACCCCAAATGACAAATGTGTGTGTGAATTGTGCGGGCAGAGATGCAACCAATAGCACATCACTGAGTGTTGTGAAAGAACAAAATCCATCTCCAATTATAAGTAAAAGTAAAGTAAAGTGATCCCACAACAGGCCTCAGGAGGCCCTTGGGGTAGTAGGAGGTTAAGGCTCCCACTTTTTCTAGACAATCGACACTTTATGTCAGCCGGGTTGTCAGCCCTGCGTGACGGCCGCCTTTACTCCCAGAACAAGCGTCTGGTACTAATTTCCATTAGAGGCTGAGTCGACCCCAGGGCCATAGTGCCGCCAGAGGGTTTGGGTCAGTTTAAAAATCCTGACCCCAACGGGACTTGAACCCTCGACCCTCCGGCTTGTAGCTCAGTGCCTTAACCACTACGCTACGGCGTGCCCCATCTCCAATTATAGCAAAGAATAATACCCATTCGGGTGAACCTTTCATCTTTAATATTGTTAATGGGAGCAATTAAAAAATCAACCTATCAATCCATTGTGAGAGAGAAATGTTTGGATTTTTTGAAGGAAAGAAAATAATAATAATAATATAAATAATAATAATAATAATAATAATAATAATAATAATAATAATATTAATAATAACAACAAGATACAGTGTAAAGAACATGTAGAAAGAATGGAAGAAAGTAGATTACCAAATAAAATCTTCCATTATTTTCCAAGAGGAAGAAGAGATGTCGGACGTCCTCGGAAGAGATGGTCTTAGATCTATTAGTGAAGACGGAACAGGCAACTCTTGCCTAAACCAGGAAGTGAAGAAGAAGGATAATAATAATAATAATAATAATAATAATAATAATAATAATAATAATAATAATGTACTTTAGGTAAACAGCAAGCAAAAAAAATTATTGGCAACAGAGATGGAATTTTGGTGAAGAGCAGCAAGAAAATCAAAAAGGAGAAAATTCAGAACCAGAAAATTAGAGAAATAATGAATGTTAAACATAATATTATAGAAGTAATAAAAGAATGAAGATTGAAATGGTATGGACATCTGAAAAGGATGGAGAATAATAGAAACCCAAGAATGATGCTGGATTGGAATGCTGAAGGCAGGAGGAGGAGGAGGAAAACCAGAGAACAGTGGATGGTGAAGTGAGAAGAAACATGATCAGCAGAGACCTCAAAGAAGAAGATGCTGAGGATAAAAATCTGTGGCAGAATGAAATACATTTGGGCTGAAGGATAACTACTGTAATATAGAGAAAATCCTTAATAAAAAAATTACGGTAATAATAATAATAATAATAATAATAATAATAATAATGTGTGCATAAATATTTAATGCAAGTATTTTTGTTGTTGTTAAATATTTCTTGTTTCTATTATTTTTAAAATATTATATATGTTAGATAGAGGGCATGAAAATTTTATGAAGGCTTAGATGGGACATGGAACAGAAAAGATTGATAGAAGATACTATGTTGCATTTATTATCAATAAAACTTCTGTTTGGATTTAATACCGTTTCCTTGTAAATCAACAGTATTTTCTTCTGATGTAGAAAGATTTATTACTAACAATAACTCTTGAAACATATTTATATATAACCACACAATAATTATTTACTATATTACAAGAATTGAAAATTACATTTTGTGGATGGCTTGAAATGTCTAAACAAATTCATAAAACATTTTCAATCCTTGTAATGTGCAGAATTTTATTTCATATTATATCAAATTTTATTAATTTTAATAAATGAATATTGACAGATAATATATTAATATGAATTTAATATATTACCTGTTCAACATATAGAAAATGGAACTCTGAATATACTTAAATGAATTTTGAGTTTATTAGGACTATTTCAAGATAAAATACCGGTACTAATAAAATTAATATCCAAAATATATGCCAACAAAAATTAATCACTGTTAAAACTTATAGTTATGAATGTGTAGTCAGCCATTTGCTTTATTATTTGTAATTGTAACAATGAAACAAATGAAAGTAGTTTCAATCAATATTGCCAATTAACAAAGTGAAATGACAATTGTATTACAACTATTAAAATATATGTTTTAATGTGAAATAATTTACTTCTATCAAACTTTAAAGTGTAATAAGTAGTCCTACTGATGATATCAAATTATTATTTATGTTCATATAATTTCTATAGAATATCCTTGTTTGAAAAAATTATTACTTATGTATCCCATTGGTTTATTCATATATTTGGGGAAAGTTGAGGCTGTTTTGTGAGTTATTACGGTACATGGTACTGTAATATTCCATTTTCTAGCCTCTTTTAAAATTATAAAGTTATGAAACAGGATGTAGTATGAAATAAACTTATTTACAACACTGCCATGATAGCTTTATTAAAGTACATCACTTGAAATTTTTAAAACTTTTGAGTCCACATGCAACAAAAATTATGATAACTTTTAGTATCAATGCTTAAAATTTGGTCATTTTAATCAATTAAGACAGTTTGAAATAAATTTCCATCCTTGAAAAAAAATTATATATGCAATTATAACATATTATATATAATTATATGCCAACATCAATATGATCTGTACCAAATAGCATGCCGAAGATGAAACATATTTTTGAAAGGCCTTCATGACTTAATAATTAATGAAGTTTATTGAATAAAAATCAATTCTAATTGAGGAAGGTAGATAAAAAAAAAGATTTAAAACATTTTAAGACCATGTAATATTCCATTATAAATGTGTCAAAATGAATATAGTGGGGACTTTAATAAAGTTATTTTATGTGTACCTGAAAAATACCAGTAACCTGTGTTCTTATACTTTATCAGGCAACTTTTATTTTAGATATGTCATAACATTTGATAGAATGTTTTGTGAATTTTCATTAAATGTCTTTTGTTTTAGAAGCCGTCACATGGCAATGGTAATGATGGCTATCTTCCTTGGACAATGAGGAACAAAAAATTAGTGGTTGCATTGGATGCCTGGGTGGTGTAATGGATAGCACACTAGCATATAAAGCTAGAGGTCTTGGGCTCAAATCATGGTTCAGGAGTTATTTTTTCTTTTTAAAATAATAATTGTCCATCATTACTAATGTTAAAAATATAATTATAACATTAGATTTATTACCATGTTGTTATTTTTCTTATTGTTGTTACGGACCTTAAGGACTCCTCATACAGGGGACCCCATTTATCTTGACCACCCACATATTTGTATGTAAGTACAAAATGAACATTTTTTTATACAAAAGTTGTCCAGCAAAGAGGGGAACTAGCTGGGGATTGTTACATAATGAAGTCACATATCAAGCTAATAAAGCAGCAAGAGTGGCTGAGTATGAATGCAAAAACAAGTTCTTAAATCTTGTATTGAACATTTTTAGGAATAAATCACTACGAGGATTAATTTACGATTAAATTAAATGTTTCATACCTCTCCTCATATCCAGTCTTCTAAGTAGATCGTGATTTCAAGGCCTTGGTGGCTTCATCTTCAGTACTATCTTGTCAACTGATGTTACGTTAATCAGAAGAACTACTTCTTCTTCCCTCTGTTGGTGGACCAATAAACCTCTAGATCCAATCAGTATCCGCAGGAATTTTGAAGTTCATAAGTTTTTCTTTCTTTTTTTTTTAATGTGAATTTTTTTCCAAATCGTGAGTTCTTTTAGTTTTTTGGCTTTTGATTCAGTTAGATGTTTTTCAGACCTAGCATGAGCAGCTACTGCTGACTTTTCCACTTCAACATGTT
Source organism: Diploptera punctata (assembly GCA_030220185.1). Classification (NCBI taxonomy): domain Eukaryota; kingdom Metazoa; phylum Arthropoda; class Insecta; order Blattodea; family Blaberidae; genus Diploptera; species Diploptera punctata. Next base: position 612,732 of record JASPKZ010006043.1, read on the forward strand.
TGACATTTCTAAGATGTTCTTTCACCCTTGTTTTCAAATTTCTTTTTTGTTGTTCCTGTGTAAATTTTGTCACAATCCCTGCATATGATACATTTATTTTAATCATACTTAAATCTTCTTCTTCTTCATCCAACCAAGTCTAAGGTCTAGACGCCTGTTACGATCTCACTGATAAATTTTGTATCCTGCTTATAACAAATGAGGCTCTAGACGGTATAACCATAACATCACTTGCAGAGTAAATGCTGCATGGATGGAAACCTCATCACTTTACTCCCTCAGGCTAGCAACCCATCGGATAGTACTTGAGAGTTGCTTTCAATTCTCACAAGTAGTTAAATAAAGATACAAAAACAAGAATATATAAAGCAGTGATACATCCAATATGGATAATGGAGAAAACAATGAATGCGCTCAGCAATTCTTTGAAAAAAAATATTAAGGAGGGTGTATGGCCCTATTGGGGCATGCCATAGCGTAGTGGTTAAGGCAGTGCGCTACAAACCAGAAGGTCGAGGGTTCAAGTCCTGGTGGGATCAGGATTTTTAAACTGACCCAAACCTTCTGATGGCACCATGGCCCTGGGGTCGACTCAGCCTCTAACTGAAATGAGTACCAGATGCTTGTTGTGGGGGTAAAGGCGGCCGTCATGCAGGGCTGACAACCCGGCTGACATCAAGTGCCGATTATCTAGAAAAAGTGGGGGCCTTAACATCCTACTACCCCAAGGGCCTCCCGAGGCCTGTAGTGGGAAGACTTTACTTTTTTTTTTTTGTATGGCCCTATATGTGAGAATGGTGATTGGCAAAAACGCTATAATCAGGAGATGTATGCATTATTCAAAGAGGTGGAAATAACCAGACTATGATGGGCAGGGCATGTAAGAAGAAAGGAAGAGTCAGAAATATGTAAAAGGATATGGTCCCCTCAACCAGAAGGTAGATGAAAAAGAGAAAGACCGAAACTACAATGGAAGGATGAGGTGGATGGAGATTGAGAAATTGGTGGAGAGAGGCACAGGAACGAGCTAATTGGAGGAGACTACTTCAGGAGGCCAGGACTCAGGAATGAGTTGTTGCACCAGTGATGATAATACGTCCAATATTGACCTATACCTCTGAAACAAATACTGTTAAAACAAAACAAACTTTAAAAACAAATTAAATTAATATTCTGAGGAAGATTGTACGTAAATAAAAAAAAAGATGGAATTAAAAAAGGAGAAATAAGAAGGCAGCTGAGTGGGTGGAAAAAGATTTGACAAATAATAATTTTGTTTTCTTCAATGACACTGTGTATTATTTCTTTGATGCATTAATTAAGCACTCCAAGATCTGTTCAAATATGTATCACAACATGTCATTCTAATAAATTAAACCTTGTTAATAGAAACATAAAGTGGGATTATTACAGTACTACCTGTATGAGTTGTTATGAACAGTAGCACATTCACATTAAGTGCTCAAACTGGTGACCATTTTCAGTGACACACATGTCCAATAGTCGAATGAATGAGGGCATTGATTCCTCCACTGTTACCGGCTGAATGGAATTACAAACATGCACAATACAGTCCTGTATATTCTCTGCAGTTGTCGGAATATCTCGATAGACAATGGATTTAATAACTCCCCAGAGAAAAAAGTACAATGGAGTAAGATCAGAAGATTGAACAGGCCAATGAACTGCCCCTCCAAAACCACTTTATGTTCCCATTAATAAGGTTCTACTTATTAGAATGGTACATTGTGATATATTTTTGAAGAGGTCTTGGAGTTGAAATTTTATAGGAAAAATCACTATGAGGTTTAATTTAAGATTTAAAATAAAATTCTTTATACCTCATCTCATATCCAGTCTTCTAACTATACCAGTTTTTAAACCTAAGTGGTTTCATCTTCAGTAATATTTCAACTGATGTTGAAGATACTGAAGATGAAACCACCTAGGTTTTGAAACCGATATAATTAAAATACTGAGTGTGAGGTGAGGTATAAAGAATTTAAATTTCATCCTCATCATCATCATCCAGGGAATAAGCCTGTGGCTTGTTCCGGTTTCATGAAAGCTAGAATTGTTAAAATTGTTTAGACCATCTTCTGTGTGGGCGACCAATATTTCTCCTTCCGTGTGGTTTATAATTTAGCAACAATTTTGGAAATCTTCCTTCTGGCATTCTATCAATATGTTTTTTTCCAGTTGTTCCTATATTTAATTATTCGGTCTGTAAGTTTGAAAATATTTAGTTCCTTTCTTATATCTTCATTTATTTTCTTATCCAGCAGAGTATATCCTGCTATATTTCTTAAAAATCGCATATCAGCTGCTTCCAATATTTGTTGTCTTTTAGTGATCGCCCAACATTCTGATCCATACATCAATACAGTAACAGCCATTACTTTATAAAATTTAATTTTTGTTTCTTTTCTTGTGTTTTTAAGGGTTCTTTTAATAGTGACACACATTAGATTAAATTTATTTATTTTGTCATTAATATCTTCAATTTTAACATATGATAAATTGAAACCTAGATATTTAAAACTGTTCACCTGCTCTAAAATTTTATTATCAATTTTAAATTTAAATCATAAAAAGCTCTTCGAGAAAAAATACCTAGTGCCACTGAAGAAAACAAAGTTAGTGTTCATATATTCTTAATAAATAACAATACAAAGTTCACTAACCATCTGTATTATTTCCTCCTCGTAGTTGGACAACTTTTGTATAAAACAATTTTTCATTTTGTACTTAGTACAAAGATAAAAGGGACATTCTGTACAGTAAGTTTGGTAATTTCTTCAAAAGATTCTTTTAAATGCTTATGGTTGGCAGTGAACAATAACCAAGATGGACAGCATACATTTCTCGAGCCAAATACTAATACAGAGTGTTCTGAAGCTATTCGTTCAAATTAATACTCTGAATGGTTGCAGGCAGGGATTTATCTTTTATTCTATAGTTTATTAGCATCTTTACCATTATTAGTTGGGATTATGTATCTCTATGATAGTAATCATTTAACTTTTTTTTATGGAATTAACAGGATATTTAGTTAGAATTTTTTTTATTTAAGAATAATTCTGGCATTCCTGGTAAAAAAGCCTATATTTTCTGTTCATTTGGAGGTAGAAAACATCAAAACAAGTATACTTGGATAAGGAACATGTGGTCTCTGAAGTCAACTTGTATGTTAGGGACGATTTACACAGATTATAGTTCATCATCATCATCATCATCAACAATCACGAATTAAGCCCATGTGGCTTGTTCATAGATTCTCATTCAAAAAGTTGAATCCATCTCTTTTTCGATCCTTTTGGTTTGTAATTAAGTATAATTTTTGGTATGCAATCATCTTTCATTCTTTGAACGTGTTCTTTCCAGTTTTTTCTAGAGTCTTTTACTTTATCTAAAAGTTTAAAATATATAGCTCATTTCTGATATCTTCACTTCTTTTATCTAGAAATTTGCAGCCAGCTACACTTCTCAAAAATCTCATTTCAGCTGCTTTTATGATCTTCTCTTCTCATTTAGTTACAACCCAAAACTCACTACCACACAACAGTAAGGGGATTTCCATTGCTTTATAAAATTTTAGTTTTGTTTCCTTCCTTGTATTTTTTAAATATTCTCTTAATTGTGCCACATATATAATTAAATTTATTAAATTTGTTAAAAAGATCTTCATTTTTAAAATAGGAGATTTCATAACCCAGGTATTTAAAATGGTTCTCTTGTTTAACGGGTTTCTCCTCTAGAAGAAGATAGTTTAACATGCTAATTACAGCAGTAGCATCACAGAAATTGATCAAATGCACTATCATTGGCCTCTATGCACGCAGTACATCGTCTGGCCATTAATTGTCATGTTCGAAGATTCCTCTGGCATATCTGCAATGGTCCCAGCAGGTTTTCTTCTGTTTCCACACCAGCTGCTTCATATTCCCCCAGAGGAAGAAATCTAGACATGTAAGGTTAGGTGATCTGGGTGGCCAGGCCACAGGGCCACCTCAGCCGACACAACAGCTTACCTCAGCACCACTAAGAAAATGTTCTCTAACATGACTTCTGAGACTGTATGTTCCTTATCGAAATATATTTGTTTTGATGTTCTCTACTTCCTGCATTAATTTGAATGAATAGTTTTGGAACACTCTGTATAATGAATGGGAGAGTGATACATTGAACTCTTATAGGAAACAAAAATCATTATAAGGTTTAATTTAAGATTAAATTAAAATACTTCATACTTCACCTCATATCCAGACTTGTAATTATATTGCAGTTTCAAAGTCTTGGCAGCTTCATCTTCAGTAATATATCATCGACTGATGTTATGTCAATCAGAAGAACTACTTCATCCTGATCGACATAACATCAGTCAACGAGATCTGAAGAAGTAGTTCTTCTGATCGACATAACATCAGTCGATGAGATCTGAAGAAGTAGTTCTTCTGATCGACATAACATCAATCGATGAGATCTGAAGAAGTAGTTCTTCTGATCAACATAACATCAGTCGATGAGATATTACTGAAGATGAAGCTACCAAGGCTTTGAAACTGCAGTATAATTAGAAGACTGGATATGAATGATACATATTTGTTATTGTCCAAGGAATTGTAGAAGTTTGTTTTTGTCCAACTAATGGTGCTGAATAATTTGTATTTTTATTCTTCTACAATTTATTGCATTTCTAATATCAACAATTGACATTATTTAGACTTTAAATAACTGTATACAGAAGTGATTTAAAGGTGTTAACTGTATTTTAAAATACTAATAAACTTTAATATACTAACTACGTAAATATTTTTTCTATTATTTTTCCTAGTTTCTGAAAACATATGCTATTTTGCAGTATACCTCTTCCAAGCTAAGTTCCAGTAATGTAAAAAAACCAAATGTATGAGTGCATTTTCATTGGTTGAATAATGGTTTTAGCTTTAAGCGTGTAAGAAACTGTAGTTTGCTCTTTAACACTCAAAATAAAGGAAATAAAAATAATATAAATATATATATTACACAGCCCTAAAAAAAAATGTTTGTTGCCCTGGATATTTCTGCAAATTTCTATGTTTTCAAGTGCACAGTTTATGAATATATTCATGAAAGTGCTAAAAAATTATAGAAGAAATCTTATAGAAGGCATTTCACTGAACTATAACATGGGTTTTTGACACTTTTCATTCTATTTATGTCGGTGCATACTAATTTTTCAAAAAAACAATTGACATTATAAATATATCTTTTTTTTTTTTTTTCATATTTTCTGATTTTTGTAGTGTAAAATGAAAAGAAAGTTTAAAAATACAGAGCAAATCTTCCAAAATCATTGATAGTTTCATGAATTGTGAGCATAAATATATCCGAAATTAATCTTAATCAAGGGCAACAAAACCAATGTTGACCAGTGTTATCTAGCACATATCTATATAAATTATATGGGAGAATCTTAAAATATGTGATTACAATTTCAATACATTAAATAAGCAATATTTTATTCAAAGTTGAATACGTTGGGATTTCAACTGTTTCAAAATGGCCACTTTCTGTAATATTTCTTAAACCTTGAAAAGGAAACCATTTGAAAAGCGGAGAAAAACAAATTATTTTGAATGTTTTCAAACAATTCTGTGTAAAATATCTTACATTAGCCATTGAGGATGAGTTGAAAATAACAGCAGAATTTATAGGTGAGTCAAAATGGAGCATATATTTGGCTCATAATGATATTGTAAATAAAGAATATTTATTGACATCATGGAAAAATGTAAATGTCTAATTAGGTTGGCACATATGTAATGTTTTGTCATAAAATAAATAAATGGAGGAAGTTCCTTATTTAATATTTGAGTTTGCATTTTTTAACATTCTTACCTCATATGGCTGCAAGTCGGACTGCTAAAGTTCCTGGTCGAATTATATTTCTACTTGTTTCAATAGTCGAGCAGAATTTTTAGGGTCAAACCCACACTCAAAGGGGGAGGATTTTTCTCGATCTTCAACCATTTTTTTAAAATCAAATTGAGGCTAGGCCTATACAGTGGGTTGCCATTACTGGATTCTGGCTCCAATTTCTGTGCCTTGCAGATAAATACAACAGATATTTTTTTTATCATGGTCTTTGTACAACACAATGCTTCTCTAGAAGAAATTTCATGCCGAAGCATGCGATAGTTGACAGTTCCCTTATTAGTTATCTATTTAATGAAGATGCCGGTGATTAAAGGTAAATGTGAAGCTTGCCCATCTAGTTTGGAAGCTGGTGCATATAAATTTGAACTGGTTCATAGCTTTATTTATCTTGGATCTGAAGTAAATTGTAGAAATGACAATTCGGCTGAAATTCATCCATGCATCATGGTTGCAACAGATGCTTTTTTAGGACTCAGGAAAAGTTTAGATCTCAGTTTACATCTAGAAAGACAAAAATACTCATGTATAAAGTTCTCCTTAGACCAGTGTTAACATAATTATGCATCAGAAACTTGGACCACGTTGAAATCTGATGAGGAATTATTAGGGCGTTTTGAAAGGAAGATATTCAGATCCATTTTTGGTGCTGTGAAAGAAAATAATGTATGGAGAAAGAGATACAATAACGAATTGTATAAACTGTACAATCAGCCAGATATTCTGAATTTTGTTAAAATTACTCGTATTAGATTGACCTGGGCTGGACCTGTTATTTGTTTGGACAGCAGAAGGATTTCAAAAAGAATTTACAATGAGCAACCTCTATTGGCCAGAAAATTTGGAAGACCTAAATTAAGATGGGAGGATAGTATATTTCAAGACATTAAGATTTTAAAAATAAAAAACTGGAAGAATGAAGCTCAGAACAGGGTAGTCTGGCATAAGCTTCTGAAGGCGGCCAAGGCCCACATGGGATTGTCCAGCCTTGATGAGTTTATTTCGGTGTTTTAAGCAAAAGATACATATCGAAGTCATCGTGCCCATTTTCTGTTGCATAATTCAATGGAAGTTTCCCTTCTGAAGATCTTAATGATTTGTCAGCATTATTCTCAACAAGCAGTTTGACAATGTCTATATTTCCAATTTCAGCTGCTCTATGGAGAGGTGTACGAGACATACCATCCAACGGATCTACTGGAACGCCATTATCCAGGAGAATTCTTACAACATCTGTATGATTACGATCAACTGCCAAATGTAAAGGAAATTCTTGCAAGTCATTTGGTACATTAATTTCAGCATATCCGTTCTTAATAAGAACACGAACGGTGTCAGCAAAACCTCCATATGCTGCCCTGTGCAGTGCGTTAAATCCATATTTATCTTTAATTTCCACAGAAGCATGATTCATTATTAGATAATCAACAGCTGCTGTGTTGTCTCTGAGAGCAGCGATCATCAGCGGTGTTCTGTGAGAGTCATCTATCGCATCTACGTTTGTGCCAGAATCAATCAGTACTTCCATTACTGTGATGTCACCATAGCCAGCAGCGACGTGCAATGCTGTCCAGTTGTTTTCAGGAAACGTTGTATTTGCATTGAACAGATTCTCTTGAATAAATGAGAAGAAATTTCTGATTTTGTCCTTGAAAACTGCATGTGATTCTGCATTATCCTGAAACAGATTTTAAAATAAATCAGTACATTGAACTTTTATAAGAGAAAATCACTATGAGGTTTAATTTAAGATTTAATTAAAATACTTCATACTTCACCTCATATCTAGTCTTCTATGTAGACCTCGGTTTCAAAGGCACGCCATAGCTTAGTGATTAAGGCACTGCACTACAAGCCAGAAGGTCGAGGGTTCAAGTCCCGGTGAGGTCAGGATTTTTAAACTGACCCAAACCTTCTGGCGGCACTATGGCCCTGGGGTCCACTCAGCCTCTAACATAAATAGGTACCGGACACTTGTTCTGGGGGTAAAGGCGGCCATCATGCAGGGCTGACAACCCGGCTGACATCAAGTGCCGATTGTCCAGATAAAGTGGGGGCCTTAACCTCCTACTACCCCAAGGCCCTCTTGAGGCCTGTAGTGGGACTACTTTTACTTCAAAGCTGGAGCAGCTTCATCTTCAGAAATTTCTCATTGACTGATGTTATGTCAATCAGAAGAACTACTTCTTCTTCCCTTTGTTGATGGACTGATTAACCTTCGGCTCCATTCAGAATCCGCGCAAATTTTGAAGTTCATAAGTTTTTCTTTCTTTCTTGTTTCACATTAAAAAAACGAGAAAGAAAAACTTATGAACTTCGCAATTCCCTCGGATTCTGATTGGATCCAGAGGTTTATCAGTCCACGAACACAGGGAAGAAGAAGTAGTTCTCCTGATTGACATAACATCAGTCGATGAGATATTACTGAAGATGAAGCTGTCTAGAATAGAATTTAGAATTCTAGAATAGATTTATTTAGCCTGGTGGAGTTAAGGCCATGTGGCCTTCTTTTCCACTCACCAGGACAAACATATGTTACATATAAATACAAAAAATTACAATAATAGTCATACTAAACAATTAATTATCTGTCAAATTGAATAATAATGAAAATAATGTCTAATAATACAATAAAATTAAATACAATTAAAATTAAATTAATGATAGAATGAATACAGAAAAGAATAACAGCTCGAATCTACTATACATAAAAAGAAAAGAAAGAAAAGAAATACAAAGAAAGTAATAAACTATAATGAATTAATCTATCGCTTTTTATACAAGGCATTAGGTAAATATATTAACAAATCTTAAAACTATTTTTATTAAATAATGAAAAAACAAATTATTAATTTTTAAAAAGTAATATTAGTGAGTTGTTTGTGTTAATAATTTTATTTTCAATTTGTTTCTGAAAGATGGTAAAGTTTGGCAGTCTCTGACATAGGGTGGAAGGGAATTCCATGTTCTAGGAAGACAAATTGTGAAATATTTCAAAAGGTCTAATTAAATGACTGGAAATGAGGTGAGGTTTGAAATATTTTAATTTAATCTTAATTCAGTACATCTTATTTTAAGGAGGGTGATGTATGAAATATGGCCATTTTTTAGTAAACTAACTGTCTAGACCCTTATTATCTCTGATAGATGTGTATTTTGACAGCTATTCTATATCCAAGCTAAGTTCCAGTTGTACTGTAAACTTGCATAAGGTATTACTTCACCAATACCATCTGTTGGGGGAACCATGGTGCTGCTTTTACCCTCCATATGACTGAATTGTGTACAGAACTGTCATTGATAGAAACATTATTCTTAGACAATGTCATACTTTACCGAGAAATAAGACTGAATACAAGATAAGATGGTACCAATAATTGAATAGTTGCGCCAAAATGAGATCTAACCCACAAAAATTTGAAAGTTGAGTTTTCAGTGGATTAGTGATCTAACCGGAAAGTATTACAGCATGGTGGATGTAAAATTATCTCTTTCAGACCTGTTTTATTTATTTTTAAAAGTTGTCTTTCAAGCGAATAGTGATCTATCTGTAACAAAATGGCAGAAGCAGTTAGTCAAGTCATTAATAGCAGTGCAGAAAAACAATTATTGCACATGTGCAAATTCATTCCACCACAGTTCCATGAATTGAATTCTAATCAGAATCTTAGAGAAATTGAGTGAAAATAAGAAAGACACAAAGAATGTATGAAATAACATAAAATGGAAAATAAATACTGAAAACTGATTAAGTTAGACATTTTTCTAACTGAACCAGTGTTCAATATGTATTTTCTATTTCTTATTGTAGCATTTTTAGTTAAATATGTGTTAGATCATAATAAAAACATCGAAAGAAGCCGTACTGGCTTTATAATGTAATGTAAAATTTCCGATTGAGGGTCTTTCCACTTTTCAGCGGTTGCCCTTTTACCAACCGGCTGCTGGCCCTTCACATCCACATGTGTCAATCACAGAGGTAGATGATCAACAGCCAGTGTAGGGGTGACATGTGGTTAGCATGTCGAGCCCCCCAGCCGTTATAGCTGGTTCCTCAACCTGGAGCCGCTACTTATTGTAGCTACCCAATTACCTCACGATGCTGGGTGGGCACTGGTCCTATACTGGCCGAAATACCATGAGAAAATTTCTTCCCCCATGGAGACTCGAACCAGCGCAAGTCCCGTAGCTCTGCGCCAAGGCTTCCTACCTTAACCACTCGGCTACATAATGTAAAATTCCCAAATAAATGTCTTCTTAATAAAGAAGCCCCCATTTGCAAAGATAGAAGCAAAGGTTTAGTTGCATTTAATGTGTGGGATTAGACAACGTTTATAAGAAAAAGATTTGTATTTGGATTGGAACTTGCCCAGATAGCTCTGTCAGTAGAGCATTGGTCTAGAAAGCCAAAGTCCCAGTCTGAGCATATAATTTTTCTCTTCAAATATGATTTATCCATCATTGAGATGTATGAAATGAATAATAAAAATATGATGAGACTTAAGAATTAAATTAATGTTTTTATTACCTCACCTCATATCCTTTTTCTTCTAAACTGCAGTTTCGGAGCTTATCTCCATCATCAGTAGCCTCTGGTCGACCGGTGTTATGTCGTTCTTTGGCGGTTTTCTTCTTACTTCTATCGGTGGACCGATGAACCTCTGGATAAGATCAAAATTTGTGGGAGTTTCGAAATTCATGAGTTTATCTTTCTTGTTTTTTTTTTTTTTGGATGTGGATTTTTTCCCAGACTGTGAGTTCTTTTTGTTTATCTGTGTGTTTGATTAGGCTAGCTTTTGTATCGATTAAATGTTTTTCAGACCAAGCATGGGCTGCTACAGTTGACTTATCCACTTCACCCTTTTTTACATTTCTAAGGTGTTGTTTCAATATAGTTTTTAAATTTCTTTTTGTTTTTCCTAAAAAATCTATATAGGAAAAACAAAAAGAAATTTAAAAACTAGATTGAAAGAACGCCTTAGAAATGTAAAAAAGGGTAAAGTGGACAAGTCAGCTGTAGCAGCCCATGCTTGGTCTGAAAAACATTTAATCGATACAGAAGCTAGCCTAATCAAACACACAGATAAACAAAAAGAACTCACAGTCTGGGAAAAAATCCACATCCAAAAAACAAGAAAGATAAACTCATGAATTTTGAAACTCCCACAAATTTTGACGTGATCCAGAGGTTCATCGGTCCACCGATAGAAGTAAGAAGAAAACCGCCAAGAAACGAAATAACACCAGTCGACCAGAAGCTACTGATGATGGAGATAAGCTCCGAAATTGCAGTCTAGAAGAAAAAGGATATGAGATGAGGTAATAAAAACATTAATTTAATTCTTAAATTAAACCTCATAGTGTTCTTTCCCTGTAAAAGTTAAATAAATGATGAGACTTACTTGATCTCGGCAGGTAGATTTACATCTCTCCAATTCAACTTTGAGTGACTGCATTTCTGTATTAGCATGAAGAGCCTTTTGTGATTCTTCAGATACTTGGATTTGTGCATTACTGTATTTTTCTTCACATTCATTCCTTTCTTTCTCCCATTGCAACTGCATTTTCTCATACAGCTTTGTATTCTCTACTAACTGTTTCTCTAACTTGTTTATTTTATGCTGCGACAATTCTGCCCATGTGTCAGATACGTTACATTTCCCTTTTCGAAGCTGTTGATTCTCAAATTGTAGATCAGCAATCGCAGCTTCCAGGAGTCTCTTCTCCTTCTTCAATTCGTACACTTTGCTTTCAAGTTCATGTTCTAGAGAGTTCCATTCCATTTTTTCTCTTTGAAGTAAATCCAATGCTGTTGAACAATCTTTTTCGGTGCGAAGTTGCGATAATATCTGAAGAAGCAGTATTTGAATCTGATGTTCAGTACCTTGAGGAATTTCAAGATTTGCTGGCAAATTGTTTGGTGTTTGAGGTCCAAATGATCCGTCGAAACCTGGTGACATTGGTTGAGGTGGTAAGCCATTTACCATTAACCAAAAATCTGTTGGAAATTTCAAAATTTATTATTTTTACATTTTTTTAATCCAATTCATCCATATTTCACTGCAGGTCTTTCACTGCAATCATAGCATTTTCATGCTATGCTGTACAGCTTTACTAGGGAATTATAGGTGTGGTAGCTTCCCTCTGCTTTCCACACCAGTGAAAAATGATGATAATGATGATGGCTGGATGATTTTTTGGGGACTGTTGGGCCCTAAGGTTCCTGACATTTGTATTTACAGGTGAGGAAAAACCCTGAAAAAACCTTACCCAGGAGCCTGTCCCAACCAGGAATTGAACCCGGGACCGCTGCGTGACAAGGTAGCACGCTACCTTGAGACCACAGCAGTGGACCTTTAATCCAAATATCAGTTATTATTAGTTCTGTCCACCGCGTGGTCTTGAGGTAGCATGCTGCCTTGTCACGCAGCAGGCCTGGGTTCGATTCCCGGTCGGGACAGTTTTTCTGGGTGAGGTTTTTATCGGGGTTTTTCCTCACCTGTAAGACAAATGTCAGGAAAACTTTAAGGTCCAAACGGTCCCCGAAATCATATGACCATCATCATCATCATCCTTATCATTATCATCATCATCATCATCATCCTTCACCGGTGTGGAAAGCAACAGGAAGCTACCACACCTACAATTACCTAGTAAAGCTGCAAAGCATAGCATGAAAATGCTATGATTGCAGTGAAGGACCTGCCCTCAGGCAGAATTACTATGGATGGATGGATTATTAGTTCTTCCAAAGATATTGGATCTATATTTTCATCAATTAATGAAAAACTTATTTCCTCATCAGATGATTTTTTGAAAAGTACAAGAAAATAAATAAAACTAAAATCTGAAAAAGCAATAGGTGTTCCCTTACTATTGTATGGTAGTGAGTTTGGGTTTTAATTAAAAGAGGAGATCATAGAAGCTGCTGAAATGAGATTTCTGACAAGTGTAGCTGGCTGCTGACTTCTAGATAAAAGAAGAAACAAAGATATTAGAAACGAGCTAAGTATTTTTAAGGTTTTAGATAAAATAAATGGAAAATTTTACATCTTGGAAGTGAGTTACTAGCCCTTCCTCTTCGATGCTCTGTTATTAGAGAAGAATGTGAAATTGAACCTATAAACCTCTGGATAAATGATAAAAGACTAAACTGGAATGATCACATAGATAAATGGAGAACGGTAGATTAGTGAAGAAAGTATGTGACTGGACACCTCAGCAGAAAAGGCCATTAGGAAGACCACAACTACGATGGAAGGACGTCACCATACCCCAGACCTGTAGTGAATGAACACGCAACAAGCTGCCAGCTTTCATGCATAGAGGAGGAAGAAGAAGAAGAAGAAGAAGAAGAAGAAGAAGAAGAAGAAGAAGAAGATAAAATAAATGGATACCAACAGATTGCCTAGTAAAAGTCTGAACTATCAATCAAGAGGAGGAAAAGAGATCGGGGACGCCCACAAAAGAGATGGACACAGCAGCTATAATACTTGGAGCCTGAATGAATAAAAAATTTCAATCCTTGCAAGAAGAAGAAGAAGATAAAATAAAATGATCTAGGAAAAACTCAAAAGAACATGTCCAAAGAATGAAAGATGAATGCATACCAAAAATTATACTTAATTACAGATCAAAAGGAGACAGGAATGTTGGTGACCGAAAAAGAGATGGATTCAATTTTGAATGAGAATCTATGAGACTGGAACAAGCCACATGGGCTTAATCCGTGATTGTTGATGTTGATAATGCAAGCTTAACTACCTAATTCATAAATTAATTATGGGAAATACATTATGAGGCTTTCAAGTTAATAAATAAATTGTAACTCATGAAAATGTCACTTCATAAACTCTGTGTTCTTCTCACATAGGACTGCAGTTTCAAGAGGCATCCCTCCTATCTTCAGCTATGTTTACGACTCTTGAATTGTCATCTACATCTTCCTCTTTTAAATGTCATTAATTATATTGTGTTATTAGATCTTAACTAACTAACTAACTAACTGCACTATCGAACCCATAGGTTCATGGCTGTGCAGACATAAGCTCTCCATACATCCCTATCCTGAGCTAATATTTTTCAATCATCCTTTGTATAATCTACTTCCCTCAAATCATAGTTAATGTTATTCTCACACCTCATTCTTGGTCTACCAACTGGGCATTTTTCCTCTGGTTTTCCTACAAGAAGCTTTCATACACATCATTCATTCCCTATTCGAGCAACATCGTAGTCTACGAGACTTAACTGTTCTTATTATATCTGGCTTTCTATAAAGACCATGTAATGTAAGTCTTCTCCATTCACCTGTCTGTTCATCTCTCTTTGGACTTTATTCTCAAATACTCATAATTTCCTTTCCTCCCTTAAAGTAAGAGTCCATGTTTCGCATCCATATAATATAACTGGTAGAATAACTGTTTTATATATTTTCAGTTTAACATTTTTTGAAAGGAGTTCGGACGTCAAGAGTCTCTGTAATGCATAATAACATGCATTTCCAGAATTGAGCCTATGTCTAATTTCTTTGTTCATCGCACTCCTATTTGTGATTATAGTTCCTAGGTATTTGAATTCAGCCACTTACTCAAAATTTCCCTCATTTGTCATTAGCTGTCCATTTCCATTATATAATGTATTTCTATGTGTGACCATATATTTAGCTTTATTGATATTTATTTCCAGTCTCAATTTCTTAGTGTTACTCAATAACACTAAGAAATTGGGACTGGAAGTAAATTTTAGATCTTACTTTTATTAATGTTCAGTTTGGTCAAATAATCATTTAGTATTACTATGATTTTTGTTGATTGATGTATATCAATAGAAAGCAAAACCCATATATACAAAATTATAGTTCAACCAGTTATTGTATATGGAACAGAAACAAGGGCTGATACAACAAAAACTAAACAAATAATAAGCACATGTGAAATGAAGATCTTAAGAACTATTGAGTGGAAAACATTATTTGATAAGATACACAACACACAATTTAGGGACAAATGTCATATTCAAGACATAATCAAATTTATTATAGATAGACGAAAATATTGGAAGGGTCATATAGAAAGAACGATAGACAACCAACTTGCAAAAAGAGCTAAAGAAGATAGACCAATGGACGGGAGAAGAACAAGAGGAAGACCAGCTAAAGATGGATAGACTGTGGATGCACATCCATTACGTCTTCCTCCGAGGAGTGATTTTGGAAATAAACAGGATGAAAATTCTACAAATTATGAATAAGAATAACAAGAAGATGATGATTTTTTTATTTTAATGTTACATATGATTGTCCTGGTGAGTGGAAGAGAAAGTCACATGACCTTAATTACACCAGGTCAAATAAATAGATAAATAATACTGCATAGTATTGACTGTATATAGAATCCTGAATGTTCTAATTTAAAAATCTATTAGTAATAAAAACTCACCAATCACCAAAAATAGAATCCCAATTACACTTTTCATCTCTCTGGTTGGCATGCAAATGTTCAGACTGTTTTAATCCAATATTGCAATAAATTTTATCAATCTCTTTGATCAGAACATGTGAAATAGTCTTATTGACCTTTGTTTTATACCATGACCTACAGATAAACTTCATAGATCACTGCAATATAAAATAGTAATAAAAATTAATATCTTCAACATTTTCCTTATACTTTCAAATAATAATAATTATATCAATTGTTTGTAAATGTATGCAAAATAAATTACTATTCCAAATACATTCACATAAAAAACTCATTTGTTTGTATTGTATATTTTTAACAATAGATAGATCATTGGTTGATTAATGTCTTTGACATCGTCCCATTCCCAATAGCCAATTTTGTCGGTCCATCCAATCTCCTGGTTGTAGATGTTTCTCCTTCATGTATAGATATATTCCCCGACTGCTGGAGGTTTTAGGTCTTCCTCTGCCTTGTCTTTTCTCAGGTTTCCATTCCAAAACACATTTTGGTAGTCGATCCTCTTCCATTCGCTGGACATGTCCGTACCATCTTAATTGATGAATTTTAATATAATCTAAAATAGTGTTTTTAATCTTCATTTTCTCCCTTATAACTGAGTTCCTAATTTTTTCTCTTCTTGAAATTCTTGCTGCCCTTTGTATAAAATCCATTTCCGTTGCCAAAAGATACTTATTTGTTTTTGTTGTAAATTGCCAAAGTTCTGCTCCATAAGTAATGATGCTTTAACAATTGTATGATATATATTAATTTTATTTTTATTACTTATATTTTTATCCCACAATATTCCATTGAGGCAAGCAATTGCAAATTTTCCTTTATTATTTCTATTTCTTATTTCCTCTTCATAACTCCCATTTTTATTTATTTTAATTCCTAAATATGTGATCTTACTACAAGATTCTCCAGTTTCCAAAATTAAATTTTGTTCTGATTTACCAATTGATAAATATTTTGTTTTCTTCATGTTCAAATTTAATCCCCATTTTTCATATTCTACTATTAATTTTCTAAACCTTCATAATCTTTCAAATAGAGTAAATAAATAAATATGAAGGCTTATAAAATTATAATAAGAAGTGATGTTATATTGGTTCTTCTTAATAAATAAGGCGGGTGTGGACAAGCTTACGATAAAACAGATTTGTTTTGAAACATGTCCTAAAAGAACTCAACTTTTATGGGGTAAGTTGTTACAGACTCACTTATTTATTAAATAAAGAAAATAATTGCACTATTATATATCTTTAGGTATGATGTTTGGTTTTTTAGCATTTTTTTCTTTTTATGATGAATGAGGAGCTGGCCCGTTGCAAGAAGAAAGGGCAAATATAAACTTCAACAATGAAGAAGAACTAAAACCCAGTATTGAATGCACTTATTTAAGAACAAAATTAGACCATTCAGGCAATAACACAGTGGAAATTAAAAATAGAATCACACAAACAAAACAAACAATAAATGCTTTAAACTCTGTTTGGTCAACCAAGAATATTACAAAAAATAGAAAATTACAAATATATCAAACTATAGTTTAGAGCATTTTAACATATGGTGCTGAAGTTTGGCAAATTCCTTCCAGTGAAATGAAAAGCATTTTAAGTACAGAAATGGATGTTTTAAGAAGATCAGCTGGAAAATCTAGAATGGATAGAATACGAAATGAAGATATAAGGGAAATTATGGGTGTACAAGAGGAGCCGAACATCATAGACATTATAGAAAAGATGTCAAAAGAATGCCAGAGCAAAGATTGCCTAAAATTGTTATAGAATGGAACCCAATGGAAAGGAGGTAGAAAGGAAGACCAAAGAAAACCTGGATAGAAGGTGTGCAAAGCGGCTATGATTATCAGAGGATTGGAGGAAGATCAATGGATGGACAGAGAGGAATGGCGTTTGGTTTCCGGAAGACGGCGGCAGCTGCCATGATATCGGATGATGATGATGATATATCTTTAATTTATTTAATAAAAAGGTGAAAAAAATAAGTGAAAAAATAAACACCGAAGTCAAAAGGGACTCGAGAAATATGGAAATTATTAAAGATACAGTAAAATTTGTTCAAAGTGGAATCGCATGGGACCATTTTTTCCACATTAGACAAAATTCCGCATTATAAAAACACTAAAACTTATTAAAACATCTTAGATTATAGAGTACCGTATAAAATATGTCTTTTTTATATATACCTTGGATTACCGGTAATTGTAGTTCCGCTGCCTTTGAAAAGTGAAATATAGTATGTATGAGCGACTTCAGCGGGTAAGGCGCGAAAAAATAGCCCCATTTCGTCAGCATTAAAAATGTCTTTTAATTGCGTATCCTGGAATTAAAATATACAGTTTCGGTTTCCACTCACTAGCTACACTTTCGTCCACTTTCTCCGCAAATTTCATTCCACACTACATTGTGTCGTCTTTTAAAACTGTCCAGCCAACCTGAAGATGCCTTGAAATCGTCATTCCCTAGGGATTTAACAACAGCTAGAGCTTTACTTTGGAGATTTATCTTCAATCACTTTCACTTTCGTTTAATGACAATTATATATACTTTTAGCCATCTTTATTCCGTAAATTCAGAACGCTACCTGTGAAAGATCGGTCTCAGAACTTAAACTAATTTAAGATTTTACAGTGCAATGGTTATTTGAAAGACAGGTATCTGTATTTCGCATAACGTGTGTGCAGTGAGGCCGAAATAAAATTTCAGGTACAGGTAGAATCTATACTTCACCCAGCGGCAGGAATCATTCCTTATTGTTTTTTTAGCATAATGGAAATTCAGTGAAGTGGAAACTAATTTATAACTCTGTCTTTCCGTTTTATAAACATTTTTCTTGAATTGTGTATAAATATCCTTCCGTTTCCGCGTTGGACAGATTCCGTTTTTTGAAAATAAATACACGTAAAATTACTATTATTTCGCCGGGACCAATAAATTTGTTCACATTGGACAGATTTCCGCATATTCACGTTCCGGATTAAACACGTTTTACTATATCAATAGCAAAAGCATAGTAATTACCAAAGCAGATAAACAGAATCAATTGGTTATTTTAGATGATGAAGAGTACAAAAACAGAATGAATACACTTTTGAACTCGGAAGAATATACGGAAATGCATTCAGATCATCTTCCAAACCTACCCTATTAAGGAAGTAGACACTCTGAAGAAGATTAATCACATTTTAATCCTTAAATTGGCAAAACACTGGAGAGAGAGAGAGAGAGAGAGAGAGAGAGAGAGGAGAGAGAGAGAGAGAGAGAGAGAGAGAGAGAGAGAGAGAGAGAGTGAGAGAGAGCGAGCTGCCCTGCGACCTGTGCGTGCAGGTGGTGGACAGTTCTTCGGCCCACTTATACAAGTGGACCCCGGGTTCCTAGACAATGTCCATTTGTCCCGGTAATTTTGAGGGTTGACTGTCCCTGTGGATTTGTTTGAGTGGTTTTATTTGTGATTGCCAAAATTTGTAAATTTTGGTTATGTTAAATTTTGAATGATAGTAATTTCGAAATGGTTGATTTTGATATATTTGTTGGTGGAGATGTCATGATATGTAGCGTGCAAGCTCCCCGAGTCGTTTACGGGAGCAGCGCCTCCCTGATGGGGAGGTTCTTATTTATAGCGCTAGGATTTATTTGTTTGCTTCTTACTGCCGCTGCGGCGGTCTTTTTGGTCTATTTCAGCATTTTCTCTTGAATTAGGGCAAACCATAGAAACCCCTGATTGAAATAGTCGGTCCCGGGACTTTGCAAATTTGACATTGTGGTTGCAGGCCAAGGGGAAGAGCACATCACCAACTACTGTTTATTAATCACAATAAATTGTAAATTGTACAGAGTTATAGCACATAATTATATAACATTTTGAGCATTTTTGACATTTTTCAAAAGTTCATTTTTTTTTATTTTTCATAATTGTCCAAACATTGGTTTAATTTTTATCTTCTGACACTGTGCACTCTGTAGATTTTGTGATGACATCTCTTGGAGCAATGTGATGTCGGTTTAGAGTGGACCTCTGGGAATACAGCTTGGCTCCTTCCCGTTACTGCCGGATATTCTGATACTTCCAATCTTATAAATTACCAATTATTATCAATTTGTGAGTCCGGGGTGCGCATAGGTCATCATTAGAGTCCGGATGTTAGGTACTTAAAAAATTCAAAATAGGCAGGCAAAAAGGCACTTTAAATCATTAATTAGGCACTAAAATTCAAAATAGGCTCTTACAAAAAATGGACTACAACATAAAGTTTTACAGCCTTACGTAAAGAATATAAATACATGCTATCAATAGCATATGAAGATATCAGAGAAGATTTTGGAACTTGTTTTGCTTTTTTTTTTTTGCGAAACACATGGAGTGCGTAAGATGAAAAAATAAAATAACCGATACTTATTTCGCCTAACAGGAGATCATTGAGGGGGAATAGGTTATTGGCTTATTGCCACCCTTATCCTAAAATATTTTGACAGAATTTATTAAAAAACACTTGAAAATGTCTTAAGTCCTAGGCAGACACCACGCGCATTCGTCAATGATATGTGTCATGAAGTTTGTCCATTTCAATCAGTTTCATTGAAAAATTAAGTTAATTTCTAGAAAAAACAATGGCAAATAGGCATTTATAGGCATTGTAAGCTGAAATAGGCATTTATAGGCAAAAACTTCATGGAGAACAACTCTAGGGTCGTCGGTATGAACTTATATGAAGTCACTTTTACAATATCTATAATAAATAGCTGTAGGCATTTTCCCTAACATCCGGTCTCTAGTCATCATAGTTGCTAATGTTTTGTAGTGTGTTGTGTTATGTTGTTTTTGTGTGTGTATGATCACCTAGGGATGTTTGTGTCTATCGTGCTGTGGGTCATATGACCCGAGTCCAGCCACGAGTGGATTGCTATGGTCTTGGCATGCATCATAGGAATTGTATGAGGTTCTTTTGATAAATTCCTGTATTGTTTCCATTCGAGTTTCCCTATGGAGGACCGCTATGGGAGTTACTCGTGGAAGTTTGGTGATCATATACAGAACTTTGTTTTGAATTACTTGTAGTTTTTGTATATGGGTTTTTGAAGCGTATCCCCATACCGGGCACACATATGTTAGTGTTGCCCTCAATATGGCCTGTTCTATTATCGATGTTTGTCCTGTAGTTTAATATGAGATACAAAGCACGCAGTTCCCCCCCCACACACACACAATTACGTATTGGAAGCACAGGGCCACTTTTACAATATACACCCTTCCCCAAGCCAGCCAAGCGCACATCCACCTTCCTGGGTGCCCACTTGGCAGCCGAGGTATGGCTGGTCCATGGCCTGCAACTTCCGGCCATTATAGGGACTTATTTGCCCTCTTTAGCCCTTTGATATTTTTTCGTCGTAGATATTGAGTGATGAATCCACTGCCGATCGTAACTAGCCGCAGATTAGACGAACAAAGGTCCAGTGGTCGGTCATTAGCATGCCTTTATCTGGTCGTTCCTGATTGTCTAAATTTGTTCTAGTTGTCGTCCCACCTAGCCACCAAGAGGAAGACCGCAACCGCCACTGCCGCCGCCAAGCCCCGAGGGGACAAGAAAGAGAGGGTGAACAGCTATCCCAATCAGAAACGGCTCCTTTCAGGTTTAGCTGATCTGTTGCGGAATTTTGAATTTGGAAAACTTTTGGGAGTGAAATTTACCGGTGGACTCTAGGGAACCACTCCGACATTTGTCATTAAAGCAAGGGAAACCACCGAAAACCTTAGCAGAGTGGCTTGAAGTTAATGATGTATCTTAAAATAATTTGGAAAAATAAATTAATAAGTTAATCATAAATAATGCCACGAGTGATTTCCAATATATCTAGAGAATTTGGAAATCAAGAGTGGCATTTGTTAGGACTATTTAACGAATCAAATTAAGCTCTTTACTAAAAAATAATTATTTGAATATAGTTACCGGCGTTTTAAAAAATATATAGTTAATGTAAACGGCGATGTTCGGAAACAAATTAGAAATGTGAGATTATGTATATTCACTGCAACTCGATCATATTATTTATTGCCAAATAGGATCGCAATATTGTAAGAATGCTCTCTAGTGGAGAAATAATGAAACACATCAAACTATTATAATCAACATTATAGGTTAATCATTTATATTTTGAATAAACAACTCAGTAAAATCACTGAATCTAATCATTATTTGCTATATTCAATGTATTTGTTGGAGAAAAATAATGGTCTAACCTGTTCAGAATATTAAAAAAGGAGGAGCTTTCTTTATCACAAAAGCAGGAACTGATAAAGAGAAATCGATGAAGAGCGAGGTGAAACACGACTGTCATTGGTGTAAAACAGAATTCATTGAAACGTGAATGGTCATTGACTACCATTTGCGACACGAGTTAAATAGTCATTCGAAATTATCAGCTTCATCGGCTCTGTAGCGAATTAGCCGGCGGAATCACCTTTTGTGAGTGTATTGAATCACTTCCCATCTTTTAAGTATGGTTTATGCACTCTACTAAGTAGGTGTGCGTTTTATGGTCCAGATCAATAGTAAAAACTAAATATTCTGGTTCTTATAGTAGTTCCAAAACTAATTTGTCCATGACTTCGTTTAATATCATGGAATCACTTTGAGAGGGGGCGGTATTTACCGATTTACTTACTCTTGGTTGACGTAGCCATGGCTGCCTATGGTCACGTGTTTGGGTTTAGGAGAGTACTTGAGCTCGCCTAAGACCTCGATTTGCGAGGCCTTTTCTTCTTGAGCCCTTCTAGGCCCGGCACGTTTTTTTCTTTTTTTAGTGCTTTTTACAGCACTTACGATTGAGTTCTGGACGGGCTCAGGTCTGTGAGCGACTGGCTCTACTGGACCTGAGTTTTGGGGAGGCAGCAGGAGCAAGCTCTACGTGTGACCTGAATTGCCTTTCTTTGAAGTCACCTGTACCCTATTTTGACCCAAATTTTTTGTTAGTTATTTGAATGTGGTGGACCGCAGTGAAAACGGAATCTTGTATAACTTATTACTAGGTATATTGTGCAATTACATACATTTAAGTGGTTTCTTTTTGTTTGTTTTCTTCTGATTTATCTACAGCATTAAATTAATTGAAGCAACGGATGTAGATACATTACGAATTTAAGGGATAATGAAGAAAGATAGATTTCATTTGAAAGTTACAAATCCAAGAATTCCCAACATCTACGGACGTCCTAAAATTCACAAAGAAGGGCAGAAAATGAGACCTGTAAATTAACAACATAGGGTCTCCTACGTATCAATTATCAAAATGGTTATGTAATGAATTAAAAAAAAAAGGGTTTGAAAACCTATCAATAAAAAATCATATGAATTGGCAGAGAAACTGGGAAAAATACAATTAGAATCATCGGGTAGATTAGTTTCATTTGATGAAACGTTCTTTTTGTTTCGCAAGCATTCCAGAGAGAGAGAGATGAGACGGAAGAAGAGACCGAGGACGAGGGCCAGAGAGAACGTATGAGGAGAGAGAAGGAGAGAGGATGAGAGGAGGCGACTTGTGAGACGATTGGAGAGAGCCCCGAGAGAGAGAGGAGAGAGGAGGAGAGAGAGAGAGGAGAGATGGATGAGAGAGAGGGAGAGAGAGAGAGAGAGGAGGAGAGAGAGAGAGAGAGGGAGAGAGAGAGAGAGAGAGAGATGAGAGACGAGAGAGAGAGAAAGAAACAATGGAAATTTTAGGAAAATTGGTTTGACAATAAAGTATGATTGAAAAAGAAAAGATATTTGAATACAAATCCTTAACTAAATTATGTACTGTACTGATAATATGTTTTTCTTATACAATGAGAGATTCTACAGTGAGCTACATGATCTTTATAGGAAACTTATAATAGGAATATAATCTTATAGACTGCGATGGGCAGGGCATGTGACAAGAATGGGACATGAAAGAGGGGCATGGAAATTTCTGGTAGGAAAACCAGAGGGAAAACACCCAGTTGATAGACCAAGAATGAGGTGGGAGAATAATATTAAGCATGATTTAAGGGAGGTAAAGTGCAGGAAAGATGATTGAAAAACATAGTTCAAAATAGGGATGTTCGCGCGACCATGAACCTATGGGTTCGATAATGCCATTAAGCTAGTTAATTAGAAGAGCGCACTTTTATTATCTAAAATATAATTTTTTTATCTGCCCCACCCTCATTTAAATGACAGTAATTTGAGTGGGTGTAAGTATTATTTCGTAGTAGATGGCAGTAAAAACAGTATGTCCAGTTATGTCATCTTCAGGCATATTGTAGAACTACTCGCTGCTTGTGGCCGTACACGAGATAGCGAAGTACGCGGTCAAACTTCGAGGTGTTAAGATGGGTAGGTGTATCCTTTATAAATTTCGCCATATAGTGGAATTATAGTGATGATTTTTGACGTTAGTGCATTTCGTTGAAACCGAAGCGCGTAAAAGATGTATGTTATCATGTTTCGTGTTCCAGTAAGTGTTTATTATTTGTGTTCTTGGTGTGTCAGATTTTGTGTAGGTTAGGCTGTATTGCGCCATATTGACTATAGTGTGGGGAGGTGTGTTTTACCTTAATTGTAAACAAATAGAAGCATGTCTTGCGTGCAATGGTGATTTGGTAATGTGATGACAGTTAGTGAATTGAACAATGAATACAAGACCGCATTTACAACCGTTTCTTAACAATTCGCTTGCCATTAGGCAAGAAATTCAACGATTTGAAAGTGTACATCCATCCATCTATGCAATTTATGACCTGATAGAACTTGTACCAGATGCTTTGGTTGCTCAACAAATTCGGGACCATGTCGTCTGCATTGAAGGTTAGCTAAGAATAATTTCTAAGCATGGTAATATTGGATGTAATGAGCTTTTAAGTATCAAATTTCTAAATCTGCCTTTGCACATAACCTAAATATTTGGTTTTGAAACTCAATAGTAGGAAACTACATACACACTTTTCATATATCATGATAAAAGAAGGAAGAAGTAAATTTCTGCAGATCTCAATTTTAATTTTTGATAAGCTTATATGGAAATTAGCCTAATGATTCCAGGCAAGCCATCTATAATTAGAGAGAAAAAATTGTACCTGAGCCAGGATTGAACCCAAGATTCCAGCTTTACGTGCTGGAGCTCTACCATTGAGCTACTTAGGCACATTTCCCAGAGAAAGCAGAAATTCCCCTCTTTTTAATCCCTGAATCTCCCGAAAGTAATGGAAAGTGTGTTCACAAGACTTTTATTGTGAGAAACCATTATGACGGGGTTTTACTGAACTGCTTCTTGAAAACATTAATTACCATTTAAGGTTTCTAATTATCTGACATTTGAGGGGAAACCCACCATAATGATTTTTCACAGTTAAAAGCAGCCCCATATGTGAGCCACAAGTTTCACTACTTACAGGGGACTTGAGGATTAAGAGAATTTACACTTGCTCCAGGAGGTATGCCAAGGTAACTCAGTGATAGTGCCAGTGTGGAGAGCTGGAGATCTTGATCCAGATTCCAGCTCAGGTACAAATTCTTCTCTTTATTTTGGATAAGCTGCTTGAAAATTTACTAAAATGGAAAAACTGCACTTAAACTAGCGTGAAATATTTTCAAAGTCCTATAGAACAACAGTACACATGTACCAGAGTTTATAGAGCCAGCGATAACCCACAATCGAACCACATATCGATTATCATCCTCGATTACTACCTGTCGCTATGAAATTTAAATGACCAATATTTGCAATAAATCCCCAAATCTATGTTAAAAAATATTAATAATATTAAAATTACCAAACGTTTATTAAAAATGGGTGTACACTTACTTATCACTCCCTAACGCTGATCCAACCAGCGATAGAAAAATCATAAACTAAGTAATATACTCTGTGGAGAAAATAGCAGTTAGCATCACAGTATTGTCTAACAGTGTCATAATATTGTGATTTGCATATTTAAATAAACGCTTCAAAATTGTCTAATAATGTTATAAAAATTCTTTGAAAAAGTTTAAAATGTTAAATAATGTTAGTAAATACAGAAGAAGAGCTATAGTTTACAAGAATATAACTGAAAAATCAAACGCTAGCAGAAATGCAGTTGAGCCACTAAAACTATAACAGGCCTAATGGGAATATGTATTCAGTGTTGTACCCATTATCTGGATGTATTGTGCCATTTTCAATTCTTCGTCGATAAATTGGATGCTTTGAATTAACTTACTTGCTGCTTTTATTTAACTTTTACAGGAATTAATCAATATGAGGTTTAATTTATGGTAAAATTAAATGTTTCTTACCTCTTCTCATACAAATCTTCTAAGTAGATCGCGATTTCGAGACCGTAACGGTCTCATCTTCAGTACTTTTTTAGCGACTGATGTTATGTCGATCGGAAGAAACTCTTCTTCTTCCCTCTGTTGGTGGACCGATGAACCTCTGGATCAGGTTTGTTTCCTTTATAATTTCAAACAAACAGCACCTCACTTCTTAGTGAGAACGCACCCCAATCAAACCCATTATACGAGATCGTCAAAAACAAGTCAGTTGCTGCTACAAACAGTTGGAGTATACATCACCGTACACAACAACAACGAGTAGCAGAAGCTCAACCTGCAGAAGATGGAAGATAACTTCCGAAAACGCTCCAGTTAATTTTATATACAATATTTTAACAAAGTTGAGGACGACGGCACCTACCAACAGGTACAATCTAATTTTTAACTTTCATCATATGACTTCACCTCAACAGAATTTGGTATGAATTTTACTAGTATTGAAGCACTAATAGGCTAGAAAATTTACAAAAAATGCAAATAAATGCAACCACAAAGTTGCCTATTTAAGATCCTTTTCTGCTAAAAACGCATTTATATCTGAGCATTGTATAGTTCTCATAGAAAAAATATGCAAATGCATCAAAATCCTTGCCCTATTTTTAACATTCTTTTAGAATTTTTACGTTTTTATATATTTATTTACGAGAAACATGGCAACATTACGACATTTTTAGACAATATTGTGATACTCGCTAACTATTTTCTCTCTTCTTCCAATGTTCCCACCATCAACAACTCAATTACACTATTTTTATTTAATATTTAAAGGAAGTAACACTATGGGTGGATTTCTGAATTCAAGTCTAAACAACGACCCCGGTTTTACAATTTTTTATTGCTTCCATAACTCCTATAAAAATGACTGAAAATTCACAGAAATTGTTATGAAACCATAGACATGATTGAGACACTTGTTTCTGTAATTACAGCCGTATATTTTCAGTTTTTATGGTTGTTATGGAAACAATAAATAATTGAAAAACCGAGGTCGTGGTTTTGACTTCGGTTGAGAAATCCACCCTATGAGGTTTATTTTAATTATTATGAATTAGGCTGTTTCGACTCACCCCATTTTGTATTTTTATTGCAGACTGCAATTTCCACACTCTATGTGTCATTGTCAGTGCTTCCTAGCTGTCACTAGGTGGACCCACATATCTTTGAAGTCCTACAGAAAGTTTATAGAGCTGTTGCTAGATGGCAGCACGTGTGGTATGACCAATCTTTGAAATAAATTCCCAAATGTTTATTCCTAACTTAACAAAATAAATTATTCTTCTTAAATGGCACTAAATTACAAGTTTAGGCACCTGTGAGAGAGATGTACAGACTAAAATTGCAATGGCAAAAAATGCAACTAAGACATTACTTGGAATAATTTCGAACAAAAATATTACAAAGGAAACTAAAATTGAAAATTTAAAGAGCATAATATGGGATACTTTGTCATATGGAAGTGAAACTTGATCTTTGTTGGAATTACAAAAGAATAAAATTAGAACAGTTGAATTTGATTATTTTAGAAGAAGCCTCCAAAAAACAAGATGGGTTAAAATAAGAAATGAATTCCTTTGGAGAGAAATGAATGTCACCACATCTGTTAAGAGGATTGAAAATCAAACGCTTCAATGGTATGGCCATGTACAAAGAATGGAAAATGAAAGATGTACAAAAAATATATACCAATGGTCACCCCCTGGAGAAAATAAACGTGGGAGACGAAGATGGAAATGGAAAACCTACATCAGAACTATAATGAATGATAGGAATTTGGAAGAGGGAGATTGGAATGATAGAGATAAATGGAAACTGAAGACAACACTCCTATAAGTGGAGGAAAGCTGAAGAAGAAGAAGAAATGACACTACAGCCCAATAAGGACCTTGGCCTCCTCCAGACATCGCTCTCCGTAGTAAGCCTTTCCCAGTGGTTTATTTGACATTTTTTAAGATCCTGGTGCACACAATCCCAACATCTATTCTTAGGTCTTCCTCTCAATCTGGTTCCTTGAGGTTGTGAACAGAAGATTTGTTTTACCCTTTTTATTATTTGTCATTCTATTAATATGTCCAATCCATCTCAAACGGTCAAGCCTTATGTGTGGGACAATATCAAGATCTCCTAATCATCCATCCATCCAATGGCTGATTGGTTCAAATTTGAGCTTTGGCTTCCCTAAACTTCTGCCTTCAATCATTTCTATTTTGCGTTGCGACACTTAAGTAGGTTTGCAGCATCTTCCTTAATACCATCTTCCCATTGTTTTTTCGGTATTCCAACCCGTTCTATTTCCCATAAAATTTGCTCGGTGCTCGGTCTGTTGAGAGCCTTTGTACATGGCCAGCCCATTCTAATTTCTTTAACTTAATAAAATTGACAAGGTCAGGTTCAATGTATTTGTCATACTGTTCTTTGTTGTATCGTATTCTCCACTAACCATTAATATTAATCGGTCCAAATATTTTCCTGAGTACTTTTTTTTTTCAAAATTAAAGATCTCCTAATAATTGTATTAATTCCTTATTATATCTTCTTCTCCAGATGTTATCTACACAAACTGGTCCCAATATTCTTCTCAGTACCTTTGTTTCAAGAACATTTAAATGATTACAGATATAAGAGTCAAGTACCCAAGTTTCAGAACCTTAAGTAACGATTGGTCTAATTAATGCTTTATATATCTTGAGGAATATATCTATAGGAATCTACACGAATCCAAATTGTCCTCTATGCAATAAAGACGAAGAAATGAATGAAGAACACCTACAAACCTGTGAAGTATTACCTGTTGGATCCACCATAGAGAAATATTGGAGAGCAAGAACGCTAATGGCTTCGGTGCCAAGGCCCAGCATTTGAAAACAGCAACAACAACATATCTTGAGTTTGGTATATCTAAGAACAGAATGGCTCTTTAATATCGGATGAAGAACAAAATATGCTTTATTTGCAATTCTAATTCTTCTATTTATTTAAAATCTTAATTAATTTTTACTGGAACAAAATAAATTACATGCATATTATTTAATAAAGTGTACACTAATCTGAAGTACACTAACTAACACTAACTTAACAAAAAATAGTGTGATTTAGTTGTTGATGGTGGCAACATTGGAAGAGGAGGGAAAATAGCTATATAGTATCACAATATTGTCTATAAATATTGGATTATTACCATGTTTCTCGTAAATAAATAAATATGTAAAAATTGTAAATTAATGTTATAAGTATCATTGAAAAATTTTAAAATCATTAAGAAGTTACATTATGAGGTTTAATTTAATATTTGAGTTTGTATTTTTTGACATTCTTACCTCATATGTTTATTTTGTTGGATGATTGTTTCAAAGCTATTGCTCCATCTTCAACTTGTTCTCAAACTAGTGTTTTCTTTTCTTCAAGTTGTCGGCCCTGTTTCTGTGTTCCAAACTTGGTAATGAGGCTCCTTTCTCCGGGAATTTCAAAGTTCATAATTTTCTCCTTGTTCTTTTGTATATAGATTTTTTCCCATATTGTGAGTTCATTGATATTTTTTAACTGTTTTAATAATTTTGTATTTTACCTATTTTGTGTTTCTCTGTCCAAGAGAACACAAAATAGATATAAACACAAAATAGATATAAATACAAAATTATTAAAACAGTTCGAAAATGCCAATGAACTCACAATATGGGAAAAAAATCTATATACAGAAGAACAAGGAGAAAATTATGAACTTTGAAATTCCCAGAGAAAGGAGCCTCATTACCAAGTTCTTTGGAACACAGAAACAGGGCTGACAACTTGAAGAAAAGAAAAACAGTTTGTGAACAAACTGAAGATGGAGCAATAGCTTTGAAACGATCGTCCAATAAAATAAACATATGAGGTAAGAATGTTAAAAAATACAAACTCAAATGTTGAAAAATGTTAAAAATATTACAAAATGTTAGTAAAGACAGAAGAAGTATGTAGAGTAACAGTATTACAAAAATATACTAGAAAATTAAGGGAAAGGTAATGTATTGTTGAGCCTGCCTCTGTGTAAAATATACCAATCATTTACCAACCAGTTAAACCTTAGTTACCCACTAGATATCTCATTAAGGTGATAGGCTGGCTCCCTACCACTCATTGACATCTATGGGTAAATCAGTGTAAATAAATTAACTTGGTCAGTAAGTTCCCATTAGGGAGTGTTCTAACCACGGTACAGGGAAGGAAAGGGGAAGAAGTAAACTAATCTGATATATACTAACTTGTCCCATCGGAACCTAACAAAATGAAGCGAGTGAACATCCATTTTTTAAATATATATATATTTTTTTAATATTGATCATTCTGATTTCACAGATATCTTTGCTATATCGGAAGTTTCTTTAAGCGTTCGCACGTACTTCTTCATTATGTGTATCCAGCCGTAGCTGATGACACGAATCCATTACATACTTATGCTATAAGTTTCAATGGGCATTCGAGGTGAGTGCTCACGAGGTTAAAAGAAAGAGATAGAGGAAAGACAGAAATGAACCCTTCGACCTCGAATACTCAAATATCATCAGGGTCCAAGAAATCAAGAGGTCAGACAAGGGAGACTGGATAGGAAAGTAGAAAGAGGGATCTGGTAGTAGAAAAGGAAGACATACCAGATCGGTTGAAGATAAAAGTAAGGAGCAAAACACAAGTAAGTGGAAGCAATGTTTGGTCAGCTTGGGCACCTGTTATTATTTTAGAAACATAAAAATGGTGAAATTGAAAAATCAGCAATAGCAGCACATAGTTTATTAGAGAATCATAGAATTGAAAAAGAAGCAAAACTTTTGAAACATCTATCAAAACCTTTGGAATTAACAATTTGAGAAAATATATACATTCAAGAAAAACATACTAGAACCATGAATTTTTTATTTCCAGATGAAACAAATTTGATTATAAAGTTCCTTCAAATGTATACCAGATGGCAGTTTAGAAAATTACCGGCATAATGAAAAATTGACAGTCGTGAAAACAGCTGAAGATGGGAATGATATTGTTTCCCGATACTGCAGTTCTGTATTAAAAACATAGATGTAAGAGATAAGAAGGATTCACGATTCATTTGATTCTTATTATAGAAATCAAAGCCAGAATCCAGCAATGGCAACCTGCTATGTGTAGCAATTGGATGTCCCTGCTTGACTTAGAGCAGTGTGGAGTGATGTGAGCGTGGTATGGCTGTGAGGGTTATCCAATCCATCAAGTGAGGAGTTGTATTACTTCCCTATAGTTTAAATGAGAGATTTAATGTTGGATTTTAGTGCCTTGCAGTTAAAAGTGGTATTTGGATATGGCATCGTAACATCACAATGCTTATCTGGAAAAAAATTCAAGGTAGATTTCAGCATGCAGTGCTGACAGTTCCCTTATTAGTATATGAGCAAGTGGTCATTTTAAAAGGAAAGGAACATTTATAAACTGATTAAAGGCTGTTGTTCAGGAATACAGGTGGTACCTTGTAGAGGGTTATAATATTTTAGTCTTTTGGGAATAATATCTGTACCAATTTCAAACAGCTGGGAAAAGAGGCATTCAGTTTAGAGGAGTGGTTGTCTGGGGAAGTATCGCTGTATTGCAGTTCATCATCGTCATCCGTTACGAATTAGGCCTTTGTAGACCTGTTTCAGCCCCATCTAGCAGTCTTTTAAGAGGTCTTCCTGGTCGATGATGTCCTTTGGGTTTATATTGCATCATCATATTTGGGATTCTTGAATTATTAATATAATAAATTTTATACTTTAAATAATATCTCTCTAAAATACAATTTAAGAATATCTATCTACATCTAAAACAAAAATATTAGCTCTGAAAGGAAAATGTGCAATAAGAAAAAAAATAGTGATAAACAATGTAATTATAGACCAAGTTCCAAATTTTAATTATTTGGGATGTCATTTAGGTAATGACAGAAATTTAGATAAACACACTAAAATACAACAATTCAATTATCTATGTGGCACAATTAAACATACTTTATTGAATAAAACTAGAAAAGAAACTATTTTAAAATTTTACAAAGTATTGGCAGTTCCATCTCTTATCTATGGATGTGAAACCTGGACATTAACAAAGGCAGATAGTAAACAAATGGAGGCTGCAGAAATGAAGCTGTTGAGAGCAATAGCAGGATACCAAAGGACCGATAAAAAGAAAAATGAAGATATAAGAACAGAACTTAATATATTTAATCTCCGTGAAAGAATAAAATACTATCAAAATGCCAACCTTTAGCACGTATTACGAATGAATGAACAGTGCATACCAAGAAGAATGTATAATTATAAACCAAAAGGGAGAAGATTGTTGAGAAGACCATTGAAGAGATGGAAGGACCAATTTGACCTATAATGGGATCGGAACAGGCCATTGGGCTTAATCCTTGTTGTTGATGATGATAAATTTGGGAATTTTAATATTATGAGGTTTTTTTTAATAGGAATTAAATGAATCGTGAATTCTTCTTACCTCATACATCTAATTTTTTAACGCAGAACTGGGAAAGATAACATTCCCATCTTCAGTCGTGAAAACAGCTGAAGATGGAAATGATATGTTTCCTGATACTGCAGTTGTGTGTTAAAAATACACAGATGTATGAGGTAAGAAGAATTCACGATTCACTTAATTCTTATTCTTGAATTATCTATTCTTTTACATGGTCTAACCAGTTTAATTTATATCTGTTGAGTTTTTCTTCTACTGATTCTACTTCTAATTGTTCTAAAATTTCATTTTTTTTTATCTAAAAGACTGTATCCTGCTGTCCTTCTGAGAAATTTAATTTCCATTGCTTTGATTCTGCTCCTCCTTTTGTTAATGTCCAAATCTCACTTCCGTATAAAAGGGAGGGTAATCTAAAGTATTATATATTTTTATTCTTGTGGATTTTTGTGCAATGTATTATTTATTATTCCTAAGATTTGTGTAAATTTAGTGAATTTCTTGTTCACATTTTTTTCATTTTGATAAGATATTTCACAACTTAAATAGTTTAAATTTTGTATGCATTCTAGGCATTGGTTATTGTATATTACTTCACTTCTGATTGGACCTTCTCCTAAGAATGACATTAATTTTGACTTTTGTACTGAAATTTCCATTCCAAAATCTTTTAATATTTCATTTAGTGTATATAGTCCTATTTGTAAGTTATTCTCTGAATTGGAAGTTATAACTTGTTCATCTGCGAAGAGTAGAGTATTTAATGTTAAGGTATTGGTTATTAATGTTATTATGATTCCTTATATATATATATATATATATATATATATATATGCTAGATTAAGTTCCATTTAGAAATATATTGCAAATACTAGTGATATAATATATTGGCAATTAATTAGAAAATATTAGAATTGATCTGTACTGTTTATGTCTCGTTCACATTCATGAATGAAGAATGGTTCTTAAAACTTAGTTGGGGGATTCTATGTGACATCAGTGTACATAAATTCAAATAAAGAATATAAAAATGCTAAAATTATTGTTGGAGTATCCTGAGGAATACCTGAGGAATATCAATACTTTTAAAATTCATACATCGTTGAGGTTGTTTGGTATTAAGATAAAATAATAAATAGAAAATTTAGATATAAATAAAAAATAAAATAGAAAAATCTGCAGTTGCTGCTCATGTTTGGTCCAAAAAGCACTATAAATTTGAACACTAAATTATTAAAACAATTAGAAAATACAAAAGAACTCACCATTTGGGAAAAAATCTACATTCAGAAGAACAAAATTAGAGTAATGAATTTTGATATTCCTGCCGAATGTGACCTAGTTTGGAGGTTCTTCGACCAGCTGGAGGAGGGCGCTGATATTGACATCGAGGGTCCACAAAATAAAACTCTACAGTCTGGGCAAGCTGATGATGATATAGAGGATTATATCGAAAAATGTTCAAACTGACCCAATATTAATTTGAGGCGATGTTCCCAATCTCACAAAAACTTGATTAAAAGAACCTCAAAGTGTTACTTCCTAAAATAAACCATTAATAAAATTAGTACCTCAGATATCAGTCTTCCTCGACATTAAAATAGAACTTCTTCCATCTTCAGCAGCTGGATTGGTATTGATTTTTTTCAATAAGCAAACTGTATAGAGGTTTAGCAGCTTGTCATTTCTCGTTTATGTATCTCAGTATCTTCTAAGATATTCATTTTTTGGTGTTACACTCTCTATGTAGATTTGAGAGTATATATATATATATATATATATATATATATATATATATATAATAATAATAATAATAATAATAATAATAATAAAATGTATAGAAGCAAGATAAATTAAATTTTTTGGTAGACTGCCCCCATGTAATGTACATAAAAAGTTAATTACCTAATTAACTAACTCACTGGCACTATCGAACCCGTAGGTTCATGGCCGCGCGGACATAAGCTCTTCATACATCCCTATCCTGAGCCAATGTTTTCCAATCATTTCCTGTATAATCTACTTCCCTCAAATCATAGTTAATGTTATTCTCCTACCTCATTCTTGGTCTACAAACGGGGCGTTTTTCCTCCGGTTTTCCTACAAGAAGCTTCCATGCACGTCTTTCATTCCCCATTCGTGCCACATGTCCTTTCCATCGCAGTCCACGAGACTTAACTGTATTTATTATATCTGGCTTCCTATAAAGAATACTTTGGCATGGGTCCCCTGAAGTAGTCCCCGCCCGGAGAACCGAATGGGGGACAATTTGATCTCCGGAAAACTTTACCCCAGTTGAACCCATGTCCGCATTTCTTGACGGTTGTATTTTTACGGTGAAAGATCGTCACTCTTTCGACCAAGGTACTTTTTTCGTTTGGCTTATCACCTTCGACCAATCCGGCATGGGTAACCCTATGGGCAGCAATGCTACCGCCGGCATAAAAATTACAAAGAAAAAATAATGGGATATAATAAATAATTTGTACACTTCTATACTAATAATGTGCTAATTATCATTCTTTTTTCAGGAAAGTAAGTTGAATTTACGAGAGAGGTCTTAGTATCCATTGACAATGGCATGAAATTGCTCAACTTACTTCCCTAGGGAAGAAAAGTAATTGACTTGATCAATAATGTAAAAATGTTACCTACTAAAAAATGTATTGAGTAATACAATACAATTTTATTGTATCACACTTATTTCTCACTTTGATAATTCACATTTATAGTGATTGAACAGTTGTTACAATTATTAACATTAGCCACAAAATTTGGTTGATTTTCATTAGTATTTTTCTTATTTATTTCAATATGTTTCTCTAATGTTTATTAATACATTCTTAAATATTCTACTTTTTCATACATATTTTTCTACTTTGTCTTATGCTCCTAATTATTATAGCAGTTTTTATTTATTTATAAAGAGGAATGACTAGATACTGCAAGATCTCAGTGTCAATTTAAGAGTGTTTGTAGGCAATTCGTGCTAAACTTTGTGCTTGTTAGACTTATAAATTTGATAATTAATGTTTTCAAAACTTAATTAACTTCTCACATTATTATAAAAATACAATTTCAATGTAGCCTACTTACTGTTAATTATTAGAGACAATTAGGATTAAACAGTTAATTAAATTATGTTGTTTCAATATATATCATTTTTAGATATTTAAGTTTGCTTTTTTCGTCATAATTTTCTCTCATGGAAATGCTAAAGTATGTCATCTTGATTCCCAGTTATGCAGGTGTATAGAAACAAAACCGACAAGGTTTACAGGAGAATTATCTTATTGAATTCTACCTTGAAATTTTTTTGACATAATCTCCATCAAAAAAGTCAAAGGAAAATACCAAAAAAATATCTTACTTATTTAATACTTGATACAGGCTTTCAACTTTACAGCAGTTCGTTCCTAATTCCTGCTTTCCAGAGATTCCTATCTTCCCATTGTCCTTCTTCCATACCCCTCTTCATGATGGCATCATATATTCCCTCATACCATGTTCTTCTGCTTCTCCCCCTCTTCCTTCAGCTTGGTACCAACCAATCTAACACCCGTTTAGGCCACTCTTCTTCCGACTTCGTTGTGGATGTCCATACCACTGTAAAGCTCTTTTTGTTATCCTATCGACAGCAGTCTAAAAGATATATAAAATTGTAATAAATTTAAAAAAGTTAAATCAATGAAAATATAATAAATACATTTAATTATACCAGTGTTCACCCATTGGTCGAAATTCGACCATAAATAACACGGCACCGTACTTATTATCTCACTTTATCTTATATTAGATATTGTTAGTTTTAAATTGTATTTTATTTTGCATTGTACTGGACATGTTATTATCGTATATACATACAGGGTGTTGCAAAAAAAAACACCGACAATGGAGGTGATGTGGTATATTGAGATATGTTGATCATTTTTAATAAGGTACCAATGTCCGGAAATGATGCGTTTTCACGCTATGAGTAGCTAACTTCCCAAAAGTTCCGTTACTTAAGCAACAATACTTGACAATACTGGCACACTCATATCAAATTTTCAAAATATCCACCTCCCATCTCATTGCAGAGCGTACGTCGGCGGTGTAGTGATTGGCGCACACGTTCAAATACGCCTGACCTCGTTTGAATGATTTCTGTAGCAGCGTGGATTTGGGCTCTACTGGAGTCTGATAAACAGACTGTTTCTTGTCGCCCCACAAAAAAAGTTGTCGAGAGGGTTAAGATCAGTGATTTCAGAGGCTATGGGACTGTCCCTCTCTGCCAATCCATCGACCTGGATACATGGTATCCAAATGTCTCCTCACATAGACATCGAAGTGAGCTGGAGCTTCGTCGTGTTGCAGCACATTCCGTTGCGAAGCCACGTATCTCAGGTTCCGTACATGTGAGGTGTTGTCAAGTACTGAGTCTTCAAATCCTTCAAACTAACACTTATCTTGAGACATAATTAACTAGTCATAGTGTGAAAACGCATCATTTCCGGACATTGGTACCTTATTACAAAATGATCAACCTCCGTTGTCGGTGTTTTTTGCAACATCCTGTGTGTGTGTATGTATATATTTTAATGGATTAACTGATACCTTAAATTAGTATTATTTTGCTTCGACATTCATTTGATGGAGTATAGTTTCTCTTTTGTTTTGTTCTTGACATTTCTTCTTATTTCTGTTTCTATTGTTGTTTATGTAATAATATAATCATCATAATAATAATATAAGAATGATACGTAACAGATATACCGAGTTCTAAATGGTAAAAGCTGTATTAAGTATTGTACAAATATTGTAGATTGTAGACATAAGGAGCGTGTAAGTATGACGATTAGAGACTTCTAAATAAAGGCTTCGGCTCTACGTCGAAGGCACGGATTTTTTTTTTTTTTAAATGTTATAGCCCGTTAATAGCTACAAAAAAGTTAAACGGAAAATATATAAAACTGTTATTCTCCCAGTTATATGGATGTGAAACATGGATTCTTACTTCAAGGAAGGAGAAAATATTACGAGTATTTGAGAATATAATTCTTAGGAAAATGTTTGGACTAAAGAAAGATGAACAGACTGAGCGAATGAAGAAGACTACATGACAGTGAACTACACGATCTTTATAGGAAACCAGATATAATAAGAGCATATAAGTCTCGTAGACTATGGTGGGCAGTACATGTGGCACGAAGCGGGAATTAAAGAGGGATTATAGGAAAACCAGAGGGAAAACTCCTAGTTGGTAGATCAAGAATGAGGTGGGAAAAGAATATTAACCATGAAGAAGATTTCCGGGATTTCCTTGAGGATGCCAGACGCAGTCTCTGCCGAAACGTCGGGGAACTTCAAGCCTCGAGACCACGGCCTACAGCCCGGAAATTTTCTTCAATATCATCATAGCAACTCCGGCCGTGAAAGCCTAAGTCAAAACAATATTAACCATTATTTGAAGTTATGTAGTCTTCTCCATTCAACCGTACGTCTCTCTTTTGTCCAAAAAGCTTCCTAAGCATACATTCTCGCGTGCGATTTCTGCCAGTGTGCCACCGTAATGAGAAATGATGTATGTACCTATAAGTTGAGAAATCAGCAATAACGGATCGGGGAATCGATATGTTGACCACATGTCACTCCTATACTGAATGATCGTGCACCTCTCTAAATTGCACCTGTGGATGTGAGGCCTGCAGCTGGCTGGTACGACAAGGGCCTTCTACACCTCTCCCGCCATAGAGTAAATTAGCAAATAAATAGAAATCTTTAATTCCTAAAAATGTTCATCAGTTTTTCCAGCATTGTAAGTGACTCTTATCTTCAAACTCTATTGGGCTGGGTTATTATTTTGTTAGAAAAAGCAGATAAGTGGATGTTATCTTTATTGAATTGTACCGAATTCTTATCTTACCACATTTAAAATGTTATTGTAGTATATATTAGTTAATATTCACAAAAACAGACTCAACTTACGTCAACATATGAATAATAATAATATAATGATATAATAATAATAATAATAAATAATAATAATAATAATAATAATCTATCTTTGGGTTTTTACAGCTGCTGCCGTCTTCCCGTGCCAAACATCCAAAGCCTACGATCTTGGACATCTTCAGTGCTTAGCCCTCTTGCTTGCATTACTATCTTCATGATGATGATAATAATAATAATAAAAATAATAATAATAACAATAATAATAATAATAAATAAATAATATGTTTTTTAAATTAAGGGTTTTCTCAATGTTATAGTAGTTATTCTTCAGTCCAAATGTATTTTGTTCCGCCACAGATTTCTATCCTCAGCATCTTCTTTGAGATCTCTGCTGATCATGTTTCTTCTCACCTCATCCATCCAGTGTTCTCTGGGTTTCCCCCTCCTTCTCCTTCCTTCAGCATTCCAATCCAGCATCATTCTTGGGATTCTATTATTCTCCATCCTCTTCAGATGTCCAAACTATTTCAATCTTCGTTCTTCTATTACTTCTATAATATTATGTTTAACATTCATTATTTCTCTAATTATCTGGTTCCGAATTTTTTCCTTTCTTAATTTTCTTGATGCCCTTCGCAAAAAATCCATCTCAGTTGTCAGTAATATTTTTGCTTGCTGTCTACCTAAAGTCCAGTTCTCTGTACCATACAACATAACACTTTGTTTTAATGATTTAAATATCAATGTCATGGTTTTGTCCACCGCTGTGGTCTCGAGGTAGCGTGCTGCCTTGTCACACAGCGGGCCCCGGGTTCGATTCCCGGTCGGGACAGGCTCCTGGGCGAGGTTTTTTCGGGGTTTTTCCTCACCTGTAAGGCAAATGTCAGGAAGCTTAGGGCCCATCATCATCATCATCATCCCTCACCGGTGTGGAAAGCAACGGGAAGCTATTATTCCTTAGTAAAGCTGCAAAGCATAGCATGGAAATGCTATAATTGCAGTGAAGGACTTACCCTCAGGCAGAATTAATATAGAATAGATTAGTCATGTTTTATTTGTAATTTTTTCACTCCATATCATTGAATTTAACATTCCAATTACTTTTCTTCCTATACTAATTTGTTACTCAATTTCACTAATAATAATAATAATAATAATAATAATAATAATAATAATAATAATAATGATGAGAAGAAGAAGAAAAAGAAAAGTTATATAGTATCCTGCTGGAGTTTGCAATTCCTAAGAAATTAGACTTATACGAATGTGTCTAAATGATACACAGAGTAGGGTGCGTGTAGGCAAACACATTTCAGATACTTTTGAAATTTACAATGGGTTAAAGCAAGGAGATGCACTGTCTCATCTACTACCGGTACTCAATTTTGTACTAAAAAAAGGTGTTTTCAATAAAACCCACAGACAGGATTCTTATTTAAACTACCACGACAATAGCCGAATAGCGCGATACGAAATAATTTCTTACACAAAGTCTTGAAGCAGATGGCTAATTCCCTCTCGGCTACTTCGCTTGGTAGATTTTGTAACGCTGGGCCTCAACGATTGACGCAACGGTTGTCATGGCGACCAGCGAGCTAAGCTCCGCCGCGGAGGTCGAGCAGCTGGAAAGCAAGAATCCTTCACTTGAGCGCTGGCTGTAGTCCAGAATGATAGCACGCGGCGCGAGCTCTCTGTGTCATAACGAGTCTCACCTTGTACAATAATACAGAAATATGTCTATAATAAAACAAACATTCGTGTTAGGGAAAATACAATTTAAGAATAATTCTGGTAAAAATAAGGCGAAGTCGCACTCCACCTATCTCCCTTGAATGGCCGCCGCGGATAAAAAGTGGTTATTCTAAACCGTTTCTGTAACCAGACGGCACAGAAAACTAATCTAACCTCCTTCCCCTAATATCCTGTATAATGGTCGCATCCGTGGCACGACACGCCTAGAAGGCCCTTGGCCTACCAGTCGGCTGCTGGCCTCACAGATGTAGACGATCATCCAGCCAGTGTAGGGATGGCATGTGGTCAGCATGTCGGGTCCCCAGCCATTATAACTGATTTTCTCAACCTGAAGCCGCTAATTATTGTAGCTTCGGAAATTCCTCGTGATGCTGGGTGGGCACCGGTCCCATACTGGCCGAAATTCCATGAGAACATTTCTTCCCCCATGGAGACTCGAACTAGCGCAAGTCCCGTATCTCAGCGCCAAGGCATCTTGCCTTAACCTCTCGGCTACGGGACGGGACTGGTCGAATAAATCATACGCTTATATCGTGTTTACTAAGGAATTGTTCCATCTCTAGTTATCATTTATCGTCCCGCCTTCCAAGAACCCCAACCTCAGAAGTGGGTTACAATTCCGCCAATCTCAAGAAAGATTGCCAAAAATGTAACACAACCTGATGACAACGGCTAGGATTTTTATTACATGGGATATACTGTTTATTTTTGGCAAGAGTGATATGTTTCTTAAATATATTTAATGTTTTTTTTCTATACAAAAACTAAATTGAATTAAAGTAATTTGTTAAGTCATATTAATGCATATTTGGTCATTTATGTGTGACATCATATTATAGCAATTTATTGGTCATATTCGTCATATTTTCACTCTTTTAACAAGTGAAGAACAATTATTGTACATAATCAATTGAGTTGGTGTTTACTTGATGAAAATCCATATCTATTAATTAAATAAAAATAAAACTTACAGTTTACTGAATTATATCTTAATAAAAATGAAAATGTAATTATTATACAATTTCTTTCTCCCGTGTTCATTTGAGTTGTAAAATTTTCAGTATTTTGTTTCTTGTAAAAATCTATCTTTCTCTTCTATTTCGTTTCAATTCACATTATGGATTTTTCTCTTACGTATATACGTGAGCATATATCTATGTATTGTCTCGCGACAAGCAGGTAGCTACTGATAACTTTAATAAAATTAAAAAAAAAAGCTACAATATCAAACTCCATACTTTAGCTTGCTTCACAATTACATTTTATTCTTAAATAAATAGTTAATTGTCATAAACTGATTTATTAATTGATTTTACAATTGAAATTAATACTTAATTATAATATTATTAGGTCATATGATGCTTTTAACAATTGTATGTTATATATTCATTTTATTTTTATGCATCATTACTTATGGAGCAGAACTTTGGCCAAAACAAGTAAGTATCTTTTGGCAACGGAAATGAATTTTATAAGAAGGGCAGCAAGAATTTCAAGAAGAGAAAAATTAGAAATTCAGTTATAAGGGAGAAAATGAAGATTGAAGGCACTATTTTAGATTATAGGCCTATTAAAACTCAGCAATTAAGATGGGACGGACATGTCCAGCAAATTGAAGAGAATCGGCTACCAAAATGTGTTTTGGAATGGAAACCTAAGGGAGTTATAAGGGAGAAAATGAAGATTAAAGACATTATTTTATATTATATTAAAACTCAGCAATTAAGATGGTACGGACATGTCCAGGGAATGGAAGAGGATCGGCCACCAAAATGTGTTTTGGAATGGAAATCTGAGGGAGAAAATGAAGATTGAAGACAATATTTTAGATTATATTAAAACTCAGCAATTAAGATGGTACGGACATGTCCAGGGAATGGAAGAGAATCGGCTACCAAAATGTGTTTTGGAATGGAAACCTGACGGAAGACGAAGCAGAGGAAGTCAGGTAATATATTTATACATGAAGGAGAAATTACTACAACCAGGGGATTGGATGGACCGACAAAATTGGCTATTAGGAATCGGCGATGTTAAAGACATTAATCAACCGATGATCTATCTATTAGGTAATTTTTTTACTTTAAGTGCATACTTTTGTAAATTTTAGGTCATAACTACATTTTTTTTTGCATATTTCGGTGGTTTTTAGGCCATAAAAATTCTAGCCCTACTGATGACATTGGAGGAAACAAATAAACAAAGTGTGAAATTTGTCATAGTTGACCGGCCTTGTTAGCACTGTAATTGGAAAGTAAGTTTACTTGTTTGCAAATTAAATAGGAAAAAGGAAGATGCTAATGACGGAATGAAATAAATATGATGCAAAATAAGAAGACGAGACGAGAAAGTAAAAGGTGGGATGTAGGGCAGTCTTGTTGCATTGTTTCCATTTACCGAACCATGAAACAGTTCTTCAAATAATAATAATTCTACAGTCTTTTAAATTTACACTTGCACGCTTTCACGTTTAATATTATTTGTAATTATTTTATACATTTTCATTTGATTATCCTCGTGATGTAAATATCGTTAC
Source organism: Diploptera punctata (assembly GCA_030220185.1). NCBI lineage: Eukaryota > Metazoa > Arthropoda > Insecta > Blattodea > Blaberidae > Diploptera > Diploptera punctata. The sequence goes on from JASPKZ010006043.1 coordinate 655,141, forward strand.
TGGCCTACTTTTTAAATCCTGGTGTCCTGTTTTATTCCTTTCCTATTATATCCTTCATGATTTTCGAATGAAAATTATAGCTTATATAGCAATAACAATAATAATAATAATAATAATAATAATAATAACAACAATAATAATAAATATCTCCCAGTTATATTATATGGATGGGAAACATGGATTCTTACTTGAAGGGAGGAAAGAAGATTATGAGTATTTGAGCATAAAGTTCTTAGGAAAATGTTTGGGCCAAAAAGAGATTAACAGACAGGTGAAAGGAGAAAACTACATAATGGTGAGCTATGATATCTATAGCAAGCCAGTTATAATGAACAGTTAAGTCTCGTAGATTGCGATGGGCAGGACATGTGGCACGTATGGGGAATGTAAGATGTGCATGGAAGCTTCTTGTAGGAAAACCAGAGGGAAAACCAGACCAATAATGAGATGGGAGAATAAGATTAACCATGAGTTGAGGGAAGTAGATTATACAGGGAATGATTGGAAAAACATCTCAGGATAGGGATGTATAGAGAGCTTATGTCTACGCGGCCATGAACCTACGGGTTTTAATGGTGCCACTGAGTTTGTTAGTTGTTATGGGACCTGCCCATCGCAGTCTAGAGATTTAACTGATCTTATTATATCTGACTTGACATAAAGATTATGTAGCTCATTGTTATGTAGTCTTCTCCATTCACCTGTCTGTTCATCTCTCTTTGGTCCGAAAATTTTCCTAATAACCATATTCTCAAATACTTGTAATATTTTCTCCTCCCTTAAAGTAAGAGTCCATGTTTCACATCCATATAATATAACTGGAGAATAATAGTTTTATATATTTTCAATTTAATGTTTTTTATAATCAATTGAGTTGGTGTTTACTTGATGAAAATCCATATTTATTAATTAAATAAAAATAAAACTAAGTTTTATTTTAATTTTATTAATTAATGTTTTTTGAGAGTTTGAACTCCGTAATACATAATAACACGCATTTCCAGAATTGAGCCTATGTTTAATTTCTTTGTGCATCTCATTTCTATTTGTGATTATTGTTCCTAAATATTTTAATGCAGCCACTTCCTCAAAATTTCCTTCATTTGTCATTAGTTGTCCATTTCCATTATATAATGCATTTATATGTGAGAACATACATTTAATTTTATAGATATTTACTGCCAGTTCCAATTTCTTAGTGCTATTCAATAGTGTGTGTACGTTGGCCTTTAATATCTCCTCGTTATCGATCAACAATATATCATCAGCATAAACTAACAGCCTTTTAATACAATTGAGTTGTTAGTTTTAAAACTAGGAATTAATACAGTTACAGAAATGACACATAAGCATCATTTAATACGAAAAACAAGAAAACTGAGAAACTAGATAGAACGCTCTGGTTATAAACTCGCGATTTATTATTTTAGTAATCATGTATTCCAAAGTGTAAATATTTGAACAAGCAAAAATTGAACAAATGTTTAACACTACATTTAAGATTACTTGCAACTCTCTGCTCCAATCTCCATGTTTTTTTACGTGTATCCTGGAAGCTGGATGTTACTGAATAGAAACGCTCTGTCACGTTGTAAATTACATGTTTTTGTATGAATTGTAAGTTAGTCTATTCTTTGTAGTACAAAACTCAACCTATTTCTGCAGCGCAGGTGGAAACTTTCCCCACCTGATGGCAATCTCGCTTACATTAAATGTTACACTCTTTAAAATACCAGACTCATTCTGTTACAGCTGATTTTTATGCCCTGTTAACTAGATTGTCATAGAAATTTACTTATCTTTTAAATTACATAGGCCTATCTGTGCTGTGGTCTCGAGGTAGCGTGCTGCCTTGTCACGCAGCGGGCCCGGGTTCGATCCCCGGCCGGGATAGTTTTTCTGGATGAGGTTTTTATCGGGGTTTTTCCTCACCTCTAAGACAAATGTCAGGAAAACTTTAAGGCCCAAACGGTCCCCGAAATCATATGGCCATCATCATCATCCTTCACCGGTGTGGAAAGCAACAGGAAGCTACCACACCTACAATTCCCTAGTAAAGCTGCAAAGCATAGCATGAAAATGATATGATTGCAGTGAAGGACCTGTCCTCCGGCAGAATTACTATGGATGGATCTATGATTCTTAAATATAAGTCCGTCACGCAGCAACTGCCTAAACTAAGCGAATTTGTCAGAAAATCGGGCCTCGATGATCTGGGTCCCTTATAAATTAACACATCATCCAAAATTGGAAACAAAAAAAAAAGTTAATATAGGTATAAGAATGGACGTTTTAAAATATTAAACGTTTTAATGTATGCTGATGATGTGGTTATTATTCAAGAAAATGAAAATAATTTGCAGTACTCTTTACATCAATTAATAAAGTTATGCCAAGAATATAATTTTAAAATAACTTATCTTAAGAAAAAAAAAAACAAAAATAATTACATTTTAGGGAAATGAACATATAAGATCAAAAATCATAATAGACAACAAACCTCTGGAACAAGTAATTCATTTTAATTATTTGGGATGTAATTTTACTATCGACACAAAAACTGAAAGAGACACATAAATTTGAAACTGTCGAAATTTGAAATGATATGCGGAACTATACATGAAACATTAAAGAACAAAACAAGAAGAGATACTAGATTGAAGTTTTATAAAACATTGACAGTTCCTGCATTACTTTATGGGAGGGAAAATTGGGTAATTACCAAAAAATTACAAAGTAGAATACAAAGCGTAGAAATGAAGTTCCTTAGAAGAACAAAACGCTGAACAAGATTGGATCGGATAAAGAATGAAGATATAAGAACAGAGTTAAATATATATCCACTGAATGATTAAATCAAAGATTACATAGATAAATGGTTTAGACGTGTAGAAAGAATGAATCATACAAGATTACCAAAAACAGTTTTTAACTACAAGCCAAGAAGTTCAAGGAATGTAGGAAGGCCAGTGAAAAGATGGACAGAACAACTTTGAGGCGGAACAGGCAATTTGCCTAGCCCGTGGAGTGAAGAAGAAGAAGAAGAAGAAGAAGCCTCTGGCCCCGATGATCGCGTGTTCAAACTTGGTTAGAGTCAATTAATTTTTTAAGATGAAAAAATCCAAGGGATAAGAACTTCTGGAGGGACTTTAAACACTAGGTCCCGAGTCTGAAGCCTAAATTAGAATTTCTGACAAGAGAAGTGTCAACCATTGCATGCCGAATTCTATTTTAGAATTTCTCACAGAGAAGTGTTATGATGTACCAAGGCCGTGTCCAAAATAATTGCGTGCTGCTTTTAACTTTTACTCATTTGTGGAAATGAATGTTATTATGCATTACAGGGACTCTTGTCCCAACTTCTCTCAAAAAAAGTTAAACTGAAAATATATATTATTCTCCCAGTTATATTATATGGATGTGAAACACGGATTATTACTTCAAGGGAGTAGATACGATTAGGAGTATTTCATAATGAAGTTCTTACAAAACTTTTCGGATCAAAAATGAACAGACAGGCGAATTGAGAATACTACATAACAGTGAGCTACAAGATGTTTATCTTCTTGTAAGCCCATGTTTCCCTTAACAGAGATTTAGGCGCTCTCCCCCTACAGGGAAGAATTTGAACCATACTAATTTAGTTACACTTGTTTTCGTATAGATGTCATTTGAGTGGTCCGTGGTCAGCGTTCCTCCTCATACTGACATCTAGGAAACCAAGGTAGTAGGCCCTACTAGGACGGGAAAATTCGGTAAATTTCGCTTAGAGGCCTTTTCATTCAGGCTTAAGGATCTTTTACGAGCCTGAAAATCTTCAGACTCGGAACCCACGGCTTAAAGTTTCTCTCGGAGGAATTGCTCCTTGGATTTTTCCATTCTAAAAAATCCATCGACCCCGGCCGCGTTTGAACCCGCGACCCTCGAAACCAGAGGCAAAGAGCATAACCACTAATCCACAGCGGCCGATAGAAAACCAAATATAATTATTAAGAACGTGTACGTTTCATAAACTGCGATGGGTAGGACATGGGGAATGAAAGACGTGCACGGAAGTTCCTTGTAGGAAAACGAGAGGGAAAACGCCCAATTGATGGACCAAGAATGTGATTTTGAGAATAACATTTACCAAGATTTGAGGGAAGTATATTATACAGGAGATGGTTGAAAACATTAGCTCAGGATAGAGATGTATGGAGAGATTATGTTAGCGCGGCCATGAATCTACGGGTTCGATAGTTCCAGTGAGTTAGTTAGTTTAATATACACATTTAGTAAACCAGCATTCGGTTTGCTGAGATGTTTGCTTGGTGTTTGTATTTCCTGTGTAGTTGATTTTTATTTATTCTGAATTAATTTTTATGTCTTTTACAGGTAGAAAGTAAAAGATACTAGTTACGTAAGTTATCTCATTGAGGCGCTGCATGTTGTAGAAATTGAAGTGATTTGAAATACCATAGCCTGCGGTCGAACTGTCATGCACAAATGCGTGCATTTTATTCCTATCGATGTTTCCCATTCATAATATCTCACTCTTGCGTAATGACCCGTCCATACCTTTTATTCTATTTTCTATGCTTGATAAGATATTAATTTTTAATTATATAATTATGGTTAATCTTAAATCATAAGACACTTTCTCCAGAAATCTATTTTATTTCTGCAAGCGAGAAAAAAATGTTCAATTTTATTGATTGCTCTAATTGATTTTATGAATGTTTTAATTTTCTAATTATTAGACGATAGCGAGGAGATAATAAGGCCCAACACGCACTCTCTATTGACTAACACTAAGAAATTGGGACTGGAAGCAAATATCAATAAAACTAAATATATGTTCACACATAGAAATACATTATATAATGGAAATGGACACTCAATGACAAATGAGGTAAACTTTGAAGATGTGGCTGAATTCAAATACTTAGGAACAATCATTACAAATAGGAATGAGGTGTACAGAGAAATTAAACATAGGTTCAATTCTGGAAATGCGTGCTATTTTGTATTACAGGGATTTCTGTCGTCCCAACTTCTCTAAAAAACATTAAACTGAAAACATATAAAACTGTTACTCTACCTGTTATATGGATGAGAAATATGGATTCCCACTTTAAGAGAGGAGAAAGCATTACGAGTATTTGAAAACGAAATTCTTAAGAACATTTTTTGATCTAAGAGAAACGAACAGACAGTGGAATGGAGAACACTATATAACAATAAACTATATGATCTTTAATGGAAAAGCAGATATATTAACTGTTAGGTCTCGTAACCTGCATTGGACAGGACATATGGCATGAATAAGGCATGAAATCTCCTTAAACGTCTTAAAATCCTGCTCTACTCCATCTGTTCATCTATTCTGCCTTCGGATTTAACAAACTCTTTAAAAATATTTCCCAACGTTATTGAGGATCCGAGTTAGTCTGAGATTTATAAATCAGATAAATTATATCATCTTATCGACAAAATTTACATATAACTTACTCATTGCCACTATCGATTCCGTAGGTTCATGACCGCGTGAATATAAGCTCTCCATATATCCCTATCCTGAGTTAATGTTTTCCAATCATCACCTGTATAATCTACTTCCCTTAAATCACAGTTAATGTTATTCTCTCACCTCATTCTTGATCTACCAACTGGGCGTTTTCCCTCTGGTTTTCCTACAAGAAGCTTCCATGCACATGTTTCATTCCCCATTTGTGCCACGTGTCCTGCCCATCGCTGTCTATGAGACTTAACTGTTCTTATTATATCTGGCTTCCTATAAAGACCATGTAGTTCGCTGTTAAGTAGTCTTCTCCATTTACCTGTCTGTTCATCTCTCTTTAGTCCAAAAAAAAAAATCTTAAGAAATTTATTCTCAAATAGATAGATAGATCATCGGTTGATTAATGTCTTTGACATCGTCCGATTCCTAATAGCCAATTTTGTCGGTCCATCCAATCTCCTGGTTGTAGATGTTTCTCCTTCATGTATAAATATATTCCCTGATTCCAGGAGGTTTTAGGTCTTCCCCGGCCCCGTCTTCCCTCAGGTTTCCATCCCAAAAATACTCGTAATATTTTCTCCTCCCTAACATTAAGTGCCCATGTTTCGCATCCATATAACTGGGAGAATAACAATTTCATATATTTTCAGGTTAACTTTTTTGAGAGAAGTTGGTACAAGAGTTCCTATAGTGCATAAGTAAAGTGATCCCACAACAGGCCTCAGGAGGCCCTTGGGGTAGTGGGAGGTTAAGGCTCCCACTTTTTCTAGACAATCGGCACTTTATGTCAGCCGGGTTGTCAGCCCTGCGTGACGGCCGCCTTTACCCCCAGAACAAGCGTCTGGTACTCATTTTAGTTAGAGGCTGAGTCGACCCCAGGGCCATGGTGCCGCCAGAGGGTTTGGGTCAGTTTAAAAATCCTGACCCCAACGGGACTTGAACCCTCGACCCTTCGGCTTGTAGCTCAGTGCCTTAACCACTACGCTACGGCGTGCCCCCCCCCCTATAGTGCATAATAGTATGCATTTCTAGAATTAAACATATGTTTAATTTCTTTATGTATACCTACCTCATTCTTGTTCGTAATTATTGTTCCTAGGTATTTTAATTCAGCCAGTTCAAAATTTCCGTCATTTGTCATTAAATGTCAATTTCCATTATATAATGTATTTCTATGTAAAATTTTAATAATTTGTTATTATTATTATTATTATTATTATTATTATTATTATTGTGGAACTGAAGCATGGATATTAACAAAAACTTACAACAAAAACTTATGTCGATGGAAGTGGATTTCTTGAGGAGAGCAGCAAGATGTTAAAAATTGGAAAAAAAAAAATAAATAAATAAATAAATAAAAAAGAAATAAAAAATAAGAGAAAAATGAAAAATAAAATAAATAATAAAGTCGTAGAGAAAAAAAAATCAGTAGTAGATTATATAATATATAAGCAATTAAATTGGTATGGACATGTACGACGAATGCAAGATGGAAGGTTACCCAGAAAAACATTGGAACGAATGGTGTCCACCTGGAAGAAGAAAGAAACGAAGACCTGAGTCGTGGATGCGAAAAATAAGAACTGGAATGAGAGCAAGATGAATGGAATGGGTGGATAGGGACGAGTGGAGAAGAAAAATAAAACTTTAGGCACAGAAAATCTGTATATAAAATAAATAAATAAATATTATTTACTTTTTTTAGTGCTTCAAATGCTAATTGACATAGAAAGTTTGTATTGTAAATTTATCTGATAATTTTTATATTCAAAATGGAGGGGGAAAAAGCCAGTCTGTGTTAAAGTGCTTCCCTCTGGTCCAAAGGTCGTTAGGTTCAATCCTAAACGGGGTCAGTGGATTTTAAAATCGGGAAAATTGAGCGTGTAACACAAATTACACTGAAAGGTTATTAGCCATAACATGACTTGAAGCATTAATGTCATCTTAACAAGTACTCATGCAGTTTTTTCAGTCACTCTTCAATCCAACGTGAAGCTCATTAAATTAAACAAATATTTCTAATACAATGACCTTGTTTATAGCTCTACTGCCCACATTGAGTTCATTCACGAAAACTTTCTTTCCTTTATATCCTGTTTAGCTCTTTGTATCCAAATTATCATCATCAGCACAACAACCCTCGGTGGGTCAAGAATTTCATAAAATTTTTCCTCCAGGCTTCTCTATCTCTGGGGGGGGGTAGAGGCTAATTGGGATTCCCGGATCTCTGATCTGGTTAAAAACCCTGATGAAACTAATATTTAACATCTGGGGTGAATTTCGGTGAAGTCTGGAGGGTCTAACTTAGCCAAATCCACTCTCCTCGCCTCCAAGTCGCTCCCTCCCTCCAGGACCTCAAGATATTTCAAGACTTTAAGAAACAAAAGAGAGAGTGGGGTGTGGAAAGAAAGGGGAAGCTACCGTACCTATATATCCATAGTAAAGCTCCAAACATGCAGCAGGTTTGTATGCGGATACAAAAAGGAAGGCTGGCCCAAGGAAAGAGTGGAGAATGTTGAGTTTGCAGTGAAACACCTGCTCTTGGGCAGAACACTATGTATGTATGTCTATCTCTGGCAACCATTTCTTGAGTTTTAAAGATTTGTCATTCTGTAGTACTCCATATTGAGTAACATGAAGAAATTGGGACTGGAAGTAATGTATTTCACACATAGAAATACATTATACAATGGAAATGGACAGCTAATGACAAATGGGAGAAATTTTGAAGAAATGACTGAATTAAATACCTAGGAAAAATAATTACAAATAGGAATGAGAGAAAAAAAAAGTTTAATTCTGGAAATGCATGCTATTATGCCTTGCAGGGACTCTTGACATCCCAACTTCTTTCAAAAAACATCAAACCGAAGATATATAAAACTGTTATTCTCCCAGTTATGTTATATGGATGTGAAACATGGACTGTTATTTTAAGAGAGGAGAATAAATTATGAGTATTTGAGAATAAAGATCGTACCATATTTTTTACCCCAGAGATGAACAGACAGACAAATAGGACTACAGAACAGTGAGCTACATGATCTTTATAGGAAACCAGATATAAGAAAACGGTTGGTAGATTGCGATGGGCAGGGCTTGTGACACGAATAAGGAATGACAGGGGTGCATGGGAACTCCTTGTAGGAAAACCAGAGGGAAATCGTCCAGTAAGCAGGCAACGGATGAGGTGGGAGAATAACATTAACCATGAGTCCGCCGCTGTGTTCTCGAGGTAGCGTGCTGCCTTGGCACGCAGCTTGTCCGGGTTTGATCCCCGGACGGGACAAGTTTCCTAGTTGAGATTTTTTCGGGGTTTTTCTTCACTTGTAAGACAAATATCATGAACATTTAAGGTCCACAAGGTTCCCGAACATAATCTGGCCATCATAATCATCATCATCATTCATATTCGCATTACATTAAGTTTAGAATTAAGGACTCTCATGTCGCACCGCTATCGGGACTTGTCAGAAGTGGAAGTACGCCAAAGCCAGGAGAGAAGACAAGAAATGTTGAAATGACAACTTGGGACATTAGATAAAAAAAACCATGATTTGAAGGAAGTAGATTTATACAGGGGAGGATTGGAAAACATTAGCTCAGTTCATGTACACTTCCCCAACAAAAAAATGGATCGCTGGAATACAGATAGACGACACTGCGCATGCGCGTACAGCTCGAGCCATGATACACACTCTTCCGCATCAAGACTTGATTTTGTTCTCTTGTGGGTTGATATAACTGGCTCCGAAAGTCACTCAAAACTGAGATCAAATAATATTTTGTTGTAAAACATATATATGTATATAAATAGTTTAGGGAATATCAACAACCATAAATAAAATGCCAAGTGTACTGCACACTAGTCTGGAGAACTAGAGGTCCACGGTTCGATTCCTGGTTCAGACACTGATTTTTCTTTTCACAATATAATTATAATATTATAATATGATCCACTATTGGAACTGTGTTAAAATAACAGTATTGGAAAATGCTAAATATCATCGTTTACTTCTTATAAAAGTGGCGGTGTAAAATTCTCAAATATAGATACTTCTAAACGAAGCCGGCCGTTGGCGATGGCGGTGTCACCTACCTGACAACGGACAAAACGAGAATTATAGATTTGTATATGTGGAAAGAATTGTTAATGTTTGTGCCAAGTCTAGAATGGCGTAGTGGGCTGCACACTAGTCTGGAGAACTAGAGTTCCACGGTTCGATTCCTGGTATTAATTTTTCTTTTCACAATATCATTATAAAATGCAACCTGATATAAATAACAAAAATATTAACTCCTCGGGCCTGATTCGAATATTCAACGTTCAATTCTGTAGTCCGATGCGGACGTTCTCTTTGCTAACCTAAAATGTTTCTATACATAATAGTGTCATACTTTGTGATTTGTTTATATTATGTAATTGAGCTTAATTTGATTAGTTAGAATGTTTGGGCAAAATGACGATCTTGTATTATCTTGTTATCTATTAATTAAATTTAGGATTGTGATATTCACTATTATGGGGTTAGAGATGCCTTTTTTTTTCATAGTAAATAGTCACTGTCTACGCATAAGAACAGGAGATAATTAAGAAGTATGCCCGCCAGCCCCCTCGAAATAAAGACCAGTTATGGGATCAAGTTCTTGATACCCGGGAAGAGGACAATTCTCATCGAGAATTCTTCCGCGACCTCGTCAGATCCATGCCTAATCGACTTCGAGCTGTAGTAGAAACTGATGGCCTGTGGACAAGATATTAAGTTCACTGGTCCCTTTTTCTGCTTTTTTTTAAATTTTTATGTGAGGAAGTAAAACTTTAACTTCCATATGTTTTTTTTAAGGTCAGGTTCAGCCTTCCCACATGAGTTAGGTATAAATTATTCCACTCTTTTACCTTCTTCTTCTTGTAAGCCCATGTTTCCCTTAACAGAAATTTAGGCGCTCTCCCCCTACAGGAAAGAATTTGAACCATACTAATTTAGTTACACTTGTTTTCGTATCGATGTCATTTGAGTGGTCCGTGGTCAGCGTTCCGCCTCATACTGACATCTAGGAAACCAAGGTAGTACTAGGACGGGAAAATTCGGTAAATTTGCTTAGAGGCATTTTCATTCAGGCTTAAGGATATTTTACGAGCCTGAAAATTTTAATTAAATAGGCCAGGAACTCTGAAAAAAATTTAAATAAACTCACATTAATATTAAAAAAATATTGGTGCTACCTAGGATCGAACGCGAGGCGCTCCCCTTGATAACGTAGACCAAGACTCAACCGTATGTGCTACGGGAACACAATGGCAGTATTAGCAGTCGTTGGGCTCTTGGTCTCACAGCTGCATCGTGTTTTAGGAAACAGAGGGAGACAATGTTCTCTTGTGAATCGCGCTATGAATCATCGACATGTGCAGGAGCAAGAGTCGACCAATTTTTTTTTTGGGAAGTGTACGTGGGGCCATACACCTTCGGGTTCGATTGCGCCAGCGAGTTAAGTAAAGCATCTTATAGGTCTATGCTTAATTAGCTTGAGTACTTTAGTTTTGGTCTCATCTGTGCGTGTAATTACATAGCAAGTGCCCTACTTAAGGAAGGTAGTATAGTTTGCTTGTTTGACAAAGTGTAGTATAACATACAACACAATAACCTAGCAAGTTTGTATCACATGTAAATATAATGTACCTTCCCACGTCTCAGATTCACTTCATTGTTCCTCAGCTGACGGATTTATTGCTCTTACCTCATTTAATCCCTACTTAACAGCTTCTCTACTCAAAACATTATGACGGAAACCAACTTTATGGCAATAAAAACACTTTGTAAAACTCCTTATTTCCGTTTTCATTATTCGCGGGTTAAAAAATGGCGACTTAGTTCCTGTATTCGCAGCTAAAAGTTTATTTATTCGCGGATCCACTCGGTATATTAGAAGGATTAGTATCCTTTATTAACGATTGGCAACTTTTTACTGCAGGCACGTGCCAAGGCAGCTTTTACAAAGAGTGATTCAAACCAAATGGACAAATTAATATCAAAGTAAAACAAACCTGTCACTAAACCTAAAGTTCGTTATTAATTAAATAAAAATAAAACTTAGTTTTATTTGATTTTCATATTTATTAAGATATAATTCAGTGACAGCTGTTTCGGTACACTGTACCTTCTTCAGACATGTTAAGAAATGATGAATTGTGTTATTATAGTACATATCAACTGATCTAATTATTGTCGTATTGTTGCTTAGATCAGTTGATATGTACTACGAGTATAATAACACAATTCATAATTTGTTAACATGTCTGAAGAAGGTACAGTGTACCGAAACAGCTGTCACTGAATTATATCTTAATAAATATGAAAATCAAATGAAACTAAGTCTTATTTTTATTTAATTAATACATATGGATTTTCATCAAGTAAACACCAACTCAATTGATTACTGAAGTTCGTTGTTAAAAGCCGCCGCCGCCGTAATTCACGTGCCGCTATGTCCGTTGACAAATGCCGCCATCGCCACGATCGGTGTTTTATCTTTGCAATAATTTTGATTGAATAACAAGTGTCTCTTCTGATGTGTTCCCAATTTATAATGTCGAGTTAAGGGAAAGAAAATTAGTTCCGAAGCGGAAAAGGAAAGTAGTGTTGCCGCTTAAAGCAAAAATATAAATTTTTGAGCATTTATGTGTTGGCGAGTCGTTTCCATCAATATCACGCAGTTTCAGTGGTAATGAATCAACTGTACGATTCATCAAGAAATCCGAAGTCAAAGTAAGGAATTCTATCGCTGAATTCATACCTGGTTGAGTGGTAGACAAGGCCTTAAGGCCTTAACTCTGCCAGGTAAAATAAAGCTATTATTATTATTATTAAAGCTATTATTAATATCAAACTGAATTGAAATAGCTTATAAAAGCGGCAAAACAGGAAAAAAATTACAAAGTTCTTTAAGCCCTTGCCTAAGCCTGACAGTAATAATTAATAGAAATTGATCAAAATCTCTCATTAATTTGATTTTATTTGGGTAATTATTATATTATTTTGGAACCTTGGGACGTATCCCCTATAGGTTATAAATTACCATTGTATTCACGGTTTCTGTATTCGCGGCATATTTACGGAGCATATCCCCCGCGAATAAGGAGCATTTACTGTACTTTGTGAGGTTTCAGTTGTCATGATTTTTATTTTAGTCCGTCCGGTCTATTGAAAGGAAAAACGAGAAAGGAAACTCAAATGAAGTTTTATATGGTAACAGCAATACCTGTTCTACTAAAATGACGATACAATATAGACCCAAAGGAAATTGACGATAAGGAAGATCTGTTAAAAGACTGCTAAATGCTATCCGCTTTTAAAGTGATTCTCATCCAAACAAAACCATGTGACCTGCTCGTTTTTCATTGGTTATGGACACCGACGTACAATACAGAAGCAATAAGTACGCGAAACAGTAGTTCCCTTCATTAAATTAAAAATATGTCCTCTGAATATACTTGTTACTCTTCCTGAAAGAAAATTAAATATTCAAAACATACACAATATTGTAAAATGTACCTACCGCAATCGGTAATAATTATTACAACTTAAAATATGTAGTTTATTACATATGGTTGATAAATTTGAGTCATACTTCAGTCTATTCTTATGCAACAAAATGGCTGACAGTGTCTAGTCTTTTGTTGCTGTGTCGTCACCTAAATTTTTAAAACACAAGTCTGGCAAAACTCTGACTAGTGGTAAGAAAAAAACAGTTATTTTAAATTACTTCACATATTCAGTGAAAAATATCACCAGATTTCTTGTATTATACCCCATTCAACGATAACATGTTTTATATACTTCACTCGTACTCCCTGTCAATGTGACAGTAATTGTGGCGCGAATGGCGGAAGGATACAATTGGCGTTTGTTTATGTTAGGATCACTGTAAGAGCGGATGAGGTATAGATGGGGCCGAAACAGGTCTAGAAAGGCTAATTCGTGACGGATTATGATGATGACAGTTATACATTATTTTGTTTTCCCTGCGATCCTGCACATTTATTTAACTGACACGAGAAATTAGTGTTTTAACAATTTAAGCAAACGACCAATTTATTTATTGAACCCCGTTCATTCCGCTAGGGCAGTGGTACTCACTAGAAATTGCAAGAGAGCCAAATATAAGAAACCATATCTGTTCGAGAGCCGCACCAAATTTCACAGTTCTCAGTCTTGGTAACACGCAGTTTTTTTTTTTACATTTATGGACAAAACACAATTACTAATTACTGTTATTTAATTTTTGTTAATAATTAACTGTTTATTATTGTATTATTATTATTATTATTATTATTATTACGGTACTGTACATAATTTTAAGGCAACTTACAGTTGTGTAGATTACTGCTGTGAAGTTGATGGTCGAACTCTGCTGCTCTCTTGCACAATTTTGTCAATACGAGCTGGTTGAATTGCCACACATATCCGCAGCAGGTTTTCCAAGTTCACATTGGTGAGATGAGATCTATGTTTACCCTTGATGAACTTTATCTTACTGAAAGTCATTTCACAAACATACGTTGATCCAAGAAGACACAGAATTTTGTATGCACACGACACCAAGTTTTCGAACTGTTTTTCTGGAACTGTATTACAAAACTCTAAAATTGAATTCGTTTTTCGTTTCTCTTGAAAAATACCTTCCAGTTCTGAATCCTGCTGGAGATCAATAAGTTCATTTTTTAGATTTCTAATCTCAGGACTAAACATTGACAACCCAGTTACATCTGTTGTCGTTATTGACCAGGGATTTTCAACTAATCGAAATACGTTTCGAAACTTTCTAAAATCATTAAATCTCGCGCTGAAATCATGGTGTAGTACAGTGAGCAATTCTATGAAGGGTTGCAAGTTTATTTATTCCTCTGAATATTCTTCAATAAGATGTTGGAAACATGGGACAGTAGTGAAATAATTATTACTAAGTTCTTCTGTATACATTTTTAATTTTTCTTCTAAAGAAAAATTCACCTGTGAGCTGAATAATAAGTTTATTTGTACCTTGCATTTTAATTTGGACATCATTCAGTATTCATGTTATGTCAGCCAGGAAGCCAACTTTTAACCACCATGAAGAAGAGTCTAGTTCAGGGTATTGTTTATCTCGTTCACTTAAAAAGAGTTTTATTTCATGGCGAAGATTAATAAATCGTTCCAAAACTCTTCCTTTACTCAGCCACACTGTGATAAATAACATCATCACACTATGAATTAAGCTCTTTGAGAAATTCTAGTAATTGCCTATGATTTAGTTCACGTGATCTAATGAAATTAACAATGTTAATTACTTTCTTCATCACAGATCTGAAAGTTTCGTCAAATTTAGCAGCAAGATTTTCTTGATGTAAAATGCAATGGTATGTTAATAAGTGGTCTCTATTTAAATGTTTTTTTTTTAAACAGAGAAATGAATCCTGTATGACAACCTACCGTTGAGGGACAACCGTCAGTGCACACTGATAAAAGTTTGTTTAGGTCAATTTTGTATTTGTCAAAAAAATATTTAACTGCTTCAAAAAAATCTATTCCCCGTGTCTGACCTGTCATAGGTATTACAGTTAAAAATTCTTCCTTTATAATCCCTATCTTATTACGATATTTAACAAATAAAAGCAACTGATATCTGTGGACGAATCCAGAGCAAGGCTGAAATAGTCACATTCACGAATTTCATCGAGAGTACAAAGGAGCATGTCTACAGACATTTCGTTAACTCTCCTAACACAAGTAGAATCGGAAAGTTGTAACTTTTGTATGTCACTTTTTATCTGTTTTGCATTTGGGAATTTAGAAAATAATGTGCCACAAACGTCTAGAAAATACCCCTTAAAAATCTCTGCATCGGCAAATGGTTTCATTTTGCGTGCTAAAATTCCTGCTACTTCATATGATGCTTTTGTTATCAATTTATTTTCACTTACGGTATCCAACATCATTTTCCGTTCAGACACTATTGACATTTTTAATGTTTTTAGTTTTTCTGCTCTCGATTTAGAATATTTAGGATATTTGCACTCAAAATTTGAATGCACCGTTTTATAATGCCTATTAAGATTAAATCGTTTATAACCTTGAACTACGTCTCGACATAATAAACACATCGCACTCCCTTCTTTTTTAGCAGGTATGAAGAAAAATTCATGCTCCCAAGTATCTTGAAAAACTCTTCCTTCATCTTCGAGTTTTCTCTTTTTCCCTTTCGAAAAAAAAAACACCAGCCATTCTTAAACACTGAAATTCACTTCACTTCACTTCAACTGATTAGGTAACACAGTATCCAGTCGCTTGTTCATAGAAACTAAATTGTATAATATTTCATTGTGAAAGATTCGGACGACAATGTAGAAGTTTAAACGGTTTTAAAAACAAACGTACACCCTTAGACAAAAAAAAAAGTCATCTCTTGATTCTATCAACCGATCGGGAACTTCGTGAGCACTCGCATAAGCCTTACTTACTTACTTACTCACTGGCACTATCGAACCCGTAGGTTCATGGCCGCACGGATATAAGCTCTCCATACATCCCTATCCTGAGCTAATGCTTTCCAATCATTCCCTGTATAATCTACTTCCCTCAAATCATAGTTAATGTTGTTCTCCCACCTCATTCTTGGTCTACCAACTGGGCGTTTTCCTTCTGGCTTTCCTACAAGAAGTTTCCATGCACGTCTTGCCTTATTCACATTAACACGTTTTCAGTAATTGTACTGTGGTGTTTGCTAGTTAACGTAGTGCACACTCAAGTAACATTAACTTTGTGTGTTTCCGTGGTCGAGAGGTTTAACACACAACATCTGCGTTCGTAACGTCACGAGTTCGATTCCCGTTCTATTTTTTTTTACTGAATATTAGGATAGCATTTCGCCTGTTATATAGTTTCATATTTAATTTTATATTTGAGTTTTATGGCTTTAATGCACACACAAAAACATTCATTAAAACCTTCTTCTAATAAGTAAATGAGGAAAGAAAATAATATATTCTAAAATGAAACTTTAACAAAAAAAGAAAATCCAATATCGGGTGTATGAATCCTCAGCATCTATTGCCGCCCTCAATCTGCAGGACATTGATGCAATCAAATTTCTACAGACACGTGGACGATCGGCTAGAGCATCCCAGGCGTCTTGAATTTGTGCCCATAAGCCATCTTTCGTTTTTCGTGCATCTGCAGGCCAATTAGAGTTCATCTCTATTTTCATCTTAGCCCATACATTTTCGATTGGATTCAACCTGGTGAACAGCGAAATTTGATTTGCCTTCTCTTTTAACAATGAAATCAAATTTCTCTAAACATATTTCAGAAAGCGGCCACAGTTTAAACAATATCGATAATACAATGTAAATTATACACAGAGAAAACAACAGACACAAAATTAACATTTTACAAGAAATCGGAATTATCAAGAAGGCCAAGAATACAAACATTCTCTACGAAAATGTGCCTAATAAGCAAAACACTCTATTAGACATACAGTTAATTCAATACTGCTACAACAACTCCAGAAGATGAAGCATGCATCGAAAGGCCTAGAGTGAAATCAACGAAAATTTTAGATAGTTGAGGAAGACCTAAGTATACAAGGTAAAAATAAATAATAGTTTACACAAACTAAACGGGTAACACGCTTTATTAGAAAACCGAACTAAAAAAATTGAAAAAAAAAAAAAATCAATTTTATTTTCCAAAACGCTTGGGATAAAATTAAAGTGGTCAACAAAAAAATAATATCCAACACATCTAGAATAAAACTAGAGTTATCTACAAAAACAATAATTTTAATATCAAAAGCGTGGGGTGCTCTATTTCAGTTAATACTTATACTTAATAATAAACAAATATTGGTAAAAGTAAAGTCTCTAAGAAGAAAACGTAAAAACCATAAAAAGCACCCAACGCTTTTGATGGTAATTTTTTTTTGTAAATAGGCCTAACTCTAGTTTTATTCTAGATGTGTTAGAGATGATTTTTTTGTTGACCACTTTATTTTTTTCCCCCAAGCGTGTTGGAAATTAAAATTATTTTTTTTTATTTCTTTGTTCGGTTTTCTAATAAAGCGTGTTGTTTCAGTTTTTAAACGATTATTTATTTATTTATTAGTTTGGTTATCTAATAAAGCGCGTTGTTTCAGTTTTTTAACTATTATTTATTTTTTAATTATTAGTTTAATTGATTGTCATAAACCGGAATCCCATGAAAATTTAATTGCTTAATACTTTTCTAAAAAAACCTCCGGCCCGGATTTGAACCAGCGACCTATTGATTGCTGAAATTATATACCACAACAATCCACCGCTCTAGTAACTGAGCTCTTACAACGATTGACTAAAAAGTCGACAAGTCCGCAACCTATTACACAGGTTTTTATTTTTTTTATTTTCCGATGATTCTGGCCAGGATTTTAGAAAAAAACTATGAAATTATTGTATTGTCATGGGTCCTTTACAAGTATACAAAGTTTCAAGTCGATCCAATATTTTTAAGTGGATGAAAATCGTGTTCAAAGATTCCGTTACATAGACACAGGTTCGTTACATAGACAGATACAGGTCAAGCTAATATAAAGCGTGTAAAAAGATATAATTTAACATTGTTATAACCTCAACGGTATAAAAAAATTATGAACTTAAAAAGTATAGATTAATTCAAATGTCGAAATAAAATGTATTTAATTCATAAAACGTTTTAATACAAATATCACGAAAAAAAACTGCGTAATTGAAGACGCGAACCTGCGATCTTCATTAACAGAAACAGTGACCGCGTGCTTTACCGCTGAGCTATCGGGACACGTAGAAGAGTCTTGAGTTCATGCCACATAACACAGTGGCTCAGGGACTGCACAATTATGACTAGTTTCCTAGTTTGAACCCCCGCGCTGTGCCGAGTATGACTTAGAAGAAATGTGCGTTCAGGAGATGACTCATTTTTTTTTTGTCGAAGGGTGTACACATATTCAAAACCAATAACACTAGCCATGACATTGCATTGCACTGTTGAACACGTGCGGTACTGTACTGCTCGGAATGACACAGGGATATCCAAAGTTTTGTAGAATTTCAATAAGGAAAATATTTTCTACTTAGAATTTAAAATTTAAATGTAATGTAGTGAAGGTAAAATTATTCCAAGAGCCTTAATAAATATCTTCAAGAGCCGCATGCGGCCCGTGGGCCGCGTAATGAGTACCGCTGCGCTAGGGTATATAGGTATCTTCCTAGTTAGAAATTTCTTAACCAAACCAATTTAGTTACGCTTATTTCCCTGCGGATGTCAACGAGTGACACGTGGTTAGTGCGTCGCCTGGTGGAGCCATCTAGTAGGAAATGAAGGTATTACTCGGGTTGAAAAGATAAGTAAATTTTGCTCAGAGGTCTTTTTTATGAAATTTCGGCTAAACTTTACAACCTGTGATGCGACATTCCTTCTCTAAACTCGTCAAATTTTATTCTCAGGGTTTCATTTTTCAAATTATTTCCCACCATTTACAATAATTTTTACATTTTTTCTACCGATTATTTCAATATATTTTTCATAAGTAATACCACGAGTGCCTACAACTCAATGGTATTAATAAGCTGTTAGTTTATGCTGATGATGTAGTACTACTGGCCGATAGCGAGGAGATACTAAAGGCCAACACGCACATACTATTGAGTAACACTAAGAAATTGGGACTGGAAGTAAATATCAATAAAACTAAATATATGGTCACACATAAAAATACATTATATATTGAAAATGGACAGCTAATGACAAATGAGGGAAATTTTGAGGAAGTGGCTGAATTCAAATACCTAGGAACAATAATCACAAACAGGAATGAGATGCACAAGGAAATTAAACATAGGCTCAATTCTGGAAATGCATATTATTATACATTACAGAGACTCTTGACTTCTCAACTCCTTTCAAAAAACGTTAAACTGAAAATATATAAAACTATTATTCTACCAGTTATATTATATTGATGCGAAACATGGACTCTTACTTTAAGGGAGGAAAGGAGATTACAAGTATTTGAGAATAAAGTACTTAGGAAAATTTTTGGACCAAAGAGAGATGAACAGACAGGTGAATGGAGAAGACTACATAACAATGAACTACATGGTCTTTATAGGAAGCCAGATATAATAAGAACAGTTAAGTCTCGTAGATTGCGATGGGCAGGACATGTTGCACGTATGGGGAATGAAAGACTTGCATGGAAGCTTCTTGTAGGAAAGCCAGAGGGAAAACGTCCACTTGGTAGACCAAGAATGAGGTGGGAGAATAACATTAACTATGATTTGAGGGAAGTAGATTATATAGGAGATGATTGGAAAACATTGGCTCAGGATAGGGATATATGGAGAGCTTATGTCCGTGCGGCCATGAACCTACGGGTTCGATAGTGCCAGTGAGTTAGTTGGTTAGTTAATACCACGAGTGATTTCCAAATTATCGATAAATTCACGACTCACGAAGTGAGGAATGAATTTATTTAGAGAATTTGGAAATCAAGAGTGGTATTTGTTAAGACTATTTAACTAATAAAATTAAGCTGTTTACTCACAAATCATTATTTAAATACGGGTATAGTTATTTTAAAATATTTATATATTTAATGTAAACGGTTCCATAGTGTAAACCTCTTCGCGTTTGTTGGCGCATGCACGTGGTGTATGATTGGAACTTAAGGAAAAAAAAAAATTGCGTCACGTGTTGTAAATTATTTCCTTTCAAATATGCTACGGTATGCCTCTGATGAAGAATTATAGATAAACGAATATTAAGAAGAAGTTATAATTCATTGCGGCATCCTTTTACGCCCAATATTCAGCTACCTTTACATTGTATATAATTAATTCCAATTAGTCAGGGTGTTGGTACATCTTTAATATGGTATTTGACAACTTCAATCCATAGGTCGAGGTGAAAGTATTGTATTGTAAAGGTCCGACTTCGAAACCTGCATTTCACCATGCGTTATAGCTCTCTCTTTTTTCCTTGTTTATAATTCTACATTAAATTTAAGTACAAAACAATTTTTCATGGACCATGATCTTGTTGTTATCATGCAATTTCGTGAAAAATTTAATATTTTCTTGTCAATTTATTCTTTAATGGATGAAAGTTTTACGTGATTATCTGTCTGCCCATATCTGTCTATCTATCTGTCTGTCTCTCTGTCTCTCTCTCTCTCTCTCTCTCTCTCTCTCTCTCTCTCTCTCTCTCTCCCCCAGTTTAAATAAATTATTATTATGTTTTTATTTCATAGTTTTATTAAAAAATATATCCATACTTGCCATGTTTGGTAAAATTTATAGTTACGCAATTGTATATGTAACTAACTTACTGGCTCTATCGAACCCGTACGTTCATGGTTGCACGGACATAAGCTGTCTATACATCCCTATCCTGAATCAATGTTTTCAATCATCCCGTATGTAATCTACTTCCCTCAAATCGTGGAAAATATTATTCTCCCATCTCATTCTCGGTCTACCAACACTGCAAAATAATGCTCTGACCTGTTCAAGATATTAAAAGCAGGAGTTTTCTTTATTTTGATAATCAAAATTCGATAATTATCGAGGTGAAACACGCCTAAATCTCTGTTAAGGGAAACATAGGCTTACAAGATACAAGAAGAATTTTTCCAAAAAGATCATGTAATGAACTCTTTTGTAGTTATCTACATTCACTTGTCTGTTCTTCTTTCTTTGCTCCAAAATTTTTCCCTTCCTATTGAGGGTCTTTCCACTTTTCAGCAGTTGCCCTTTTACCAGCCGGCTGCTGGCCCTTCACATCCACATGTGTCAATCACAGAGGTAGATGATCAACAGCCAGTGTAGGGTTGACATGTGGTTAGCATGTCGAGTCCCCCAGCCGTTATAGCTGGTTCCTCAACCTGGAGCCGCTACTTATTGTAGCTACCCAATTGCCTCACGATGCTGGGTGGGCACCGGTCCCATACTGGCCGAAATACAATGAGAAAATTTCTTCCCCCATGGAGACTCGAACCAGCGCAAGTCCCGTAGCTCTGCGCCAAGGCTTCCTACCTTAACCGCTCGGCTACGGCTTTATTCTCATATATTTGTAATTTTTTCTCTTCAATTAAAGGTAAGAGTCCATTTTTCGCATCCATATAATACAACTGGGAACCAGCCTCATGGGATAGTGGTCAACGTTTCTGACTACTGTTCATGAGGTCCCGGGTTCGAATCCCGGTCAAGCCATAGGAATTTTCCCTTAAAGGGGATTATTCCTGTGGTTACCCATGATCTGGAATTTAGGTTAAGTTAAGAAGTCTCCTGGCGATTCATTATCATTTATCACCCATCATATCATCGATGCCCACCGCTGTGGTCTCGAGGTAGCGTGCTGCCTTGTCACGCAGCGGGCCCGGGTTCGATCCCCGGTCGGGTAAGTTTTTCTGGGTGATGTTTTTATCGGGGTTTTTCCTCATCTGTAAGACCAATGTCAGGAAAACTTTAAGGTCCAAACGGTCCCCGAAATCATATGATCATTATCATAATCATCCTTCACCGATGTGGAAAGCAACGGGAAGCCACCTCACCTACAATTTCCTAGTAAAGCTGCAAGCATAGCATGAAAATGCTATGATTGCAGTGAAGGGCCTGCCTTCGGGCAGAATTACTATGGATGGATATCATCGGTGTAACGTAGCTCCACCTTCTAGGCGCCCCAACTTCAGAAGTGGGTTACAATTACGCCAATGCCAGGAGAGAACACCAGGAATGTCGAAATTACAACCTGGGGCAATGAATAAAAAAATAATACAACTGGTAGAATAACAGTTTTATATACTTTCAGTTTAGCATTTTTTTAGAGAAGTTGGGACAAGAGTCTTTGTAATGCATAATAGCATGGCATTTCCAGAATTGAGCATATGTTTAATTTTAACTTATGAAATTTCATATTTCACAGTAGGAAATGTTATTTAATGCTTTGCATAATCTTCATTCTTGTATCGTGTGAAAAAATAATATAGTATGATTCGTAAAATGCGAATTTCAAAGTATAATTTAATTTCCCACCAAAGACAAATCTGGTTAAGGCTGAACAGAAGGATTAAGCGTATCCACCCGTGAAGCGATCAGGTTCATTCACAAAGTCTGGAAAAACCTGCTTTAAAGGTTATAAGACCTCATTTCTTCTTCTGAGGCAAAGAATGCGGGAACCACTCTGTTATATAACCAATATGAGATTGTAATGAGATACTAACAATGTAAATTAATACAACAGCTATCTAACGGAAACTGTGTCATATGCTGACATATTTTCTTACAGAGAACAAATATAAATGGATAAATTTTAATTATAACCGGAATCCAGGCAAACAGTTTTCGGACACTTTTGAAATCCAGAATGGGTTGAAGCAAGGAGATGCACTATCTCCTCTACTATTTAATTTTGTACTAGAGCATGCCATTAAATCTTTAGGGAATGAGGAAGGCTTACAACTCAATGGTATTAATAAGCTGTTAGTTTATGCTGATGATGTAGTATTGTTGGCCGATAGCGAGGAGATACTAAAGGACAACACGCACACACTATTGAGTAACACTAAGAAATTAGGACAGGAAGTAAATATCAATAAAACTAAATATATGGTTACACGTAGAAATTCATTATAGTATAATGGAAATGGACAGCTAATGACAAATGAGGGAAATTTTGAGGAAGTGGCTGAATTCAAATACCTAGGAACAATAATAACAAAGAAATTAAACATAGGCTTAATTCTGGAAATGCATGCTATTATGTATTGCAGAGACTCTTGATGTCCCAACTCCTTTCAAAAAACGTTAAACTGAAAATATATAAAACTATTATTCTACCAGTTATACTATATGGGTGCGAAACGTGGACTCTTACTTTAAGGGAGGAAAGGAGATTACAAGTATTTGAGAATAAAGTACTTAGGAAAATTTTTGGACCAAAGAGAGATGAACAGACAGGTGAATGGAGAAGACTACATAACAATGAACTACATGGTCTTTATAGGAAGCCAGATATAATAAGAACAGTTAAGTCTCGTAGATTGCGATGGGCAGGACATGTTGCACGTATGGGGAATGAAAGACTTGCATGGAAGCTTCTTGTAGGAAAGCCAGAGGGAAAACGTCCACTTGGTAGACCAAGAATGAGGTGGGAGAATAACATGATTTGAGGGAAGTAGATTATACAGGGAGTGATTGGAAAGCATTAGCTCAAGATAGGGATGTATGGAGAGCTTATGTCCGCACGGCCATGAACCTACGGGTTCGATAGTGCCAGTGAGTAAGTATCCATCATCATCATCAACAACAAGGATTAAGCCCAATGGCCTGTTCCGGTCTCATTAAGATCGAATTGGTCATTCCATCTCTTCAATGGTCTTCCCAACAATCTTCTCCCTTTTGGTTTATAATTATACATTATTCTTGGTATGCGCTGTTCGTTCATTCGTAATACGTGCTAAAGGTTAGCATTATGATAGTATTTTATTCTTTCACAGCGATTAAATATATTAAGTTCTGTTCTTATATCTTCGTTTTTCTTTTTATCCGTCATTTGGTATCCTGCTATTGCTCTCAACATCTTCATTTCTGCAGCCTCTATTTCTTTACGGTCTGCCTTTATTAATGTTAAGGTTTCACATCCATAGATAAGAGATGGAACTGCCAATACTTTGTAAATTTTTAAAATAGTTTCTTTTCTAGTTTTATTCATTAATTGTGCCATGTAGATAATTGAATCGTTGTATTTTAGTGTGTTTATCTAAATTTCTGCCATTACCTAAATGCCATCTCAAATAATTAAAATTCTGAACTTGGACTATAGGCTAACTACATTGTTTATCACTATTTTTCTTCTTATTGCACATTTTCCTTTCAGAGCTAAAATTTTTGTTTTAGATGTAGATATTCTTAAATTGTATTTATAGAGATTTATTTAATAATACTAATAATAATAATGTTTTATTTATTCTGGCAGAGTTAAGGCCATAAGGCCTTCTCTTCCACTCAACCAGCACAAATACAAATAAATATTTGACAAATATAGATATACACTATACTAATTATAAACAGTTAAAGATACATTAAATGTAGCAATGTAAATTTCATGTACAAACAACATTTTATACGATAATAACAATAATAATACTTATGATGATAATAATAATAATAATATAATAATGATGATGATGATAATAATAATAATAATAATAATATGAATATGATAAATTATACGAGAAACACCAATTAATATATATATATATATATATATATATATATATATATATATATATTTACCTTACACTGGGGTAATGATGAAGTCGACGTTAGAGCAAATATAAATTTAGTTAAAACTTTTAAAAGTTAGGAATTGCCGTAAAGCATTTTCTGATGCTGTCATTATTACTTGATCGTCAGCAAAAAGCAGAGTTGTTAAAACACTATTTATATGAATTTGTTCTTGCCATTCGTTTACGACAAGGTCCAAGTATAAATTAAATAATACCGATGACAACGAACACCCTTGTCTTACTCCCTGGTTTATTTCTATCTTTTGTTTACTAATTTTATCCCTAAGTATTAAATATAGAGAATGTCCCTAAAAGTTGCTATCCATTTCAATGAAGGAAGGCAATGTTGTTGTGAAGTTTTACACATATTCTAGTGCTTATCAACATGACCGCCATCTTTATCGCAAGAGGTAGTGCCATCTGATGGCTTCTATAACAAGAAAGCATTAATATATTGTATTGTACGCCCATGTTGTCCCTTAACAGAGATTTAGGGGCTCTCCCCCTACAGGGAAGAATTTGAACCATACTAATTTAGTTACACTTGTTTTCGTACAGATGACACTTGAGTGGTCCGTGGTCAGCGTTCCGTACTGACATCTAGAAAACCAAGGTAGTACTAGGACGGGAAAATTCGGTAAATTTTGCTTAGAGGCCTTTTCATTCAGACTTAAGGATTTTTTACGAGCCTGAAAATCTTCAGACTCGGGACCCACGGCTTAAACTCCCTCCTGGAGGACTTGCTCCTTGGATTTTTCCGTCCTAAAAATCCATCGACCCCGGCCGGGTTTGAACCCGCGACCCTCGGGACCAGAGGCAAGGAGCATAACCACTAGTCCACCGCGGCATTAATATATACCGGGTGAATTATAATTACACCGACAAACTGCAGGGACTGTTTCCTGACTGTAAATAGAGGAAAAAAATGTCCTATGAATAAGTGTCCATAAATGCATCGTTGCCACGGTAGATGGCACTGACGAATGACATTCTCTCGGCCCTGTTGCATGGCCTGCTAGATCACCGGACTTAAACCCCCAGAATTTGTACCTCTGAGGACATCTGAAACCAGTTCCTGATGTGCTTACCTTTCAACGTCGTGTCCAAGTCAACTGTGACACTATTCCGAGAGAGGCCGGAACATGCGAAAGAGTGAGGCAATTCATGATACGACGTGTGAACGTGTGCATTGCATCCCACGGAGACCACTTTCAACATCTGTAGTGACGTGGATGCGATTACGCTATGTACTGTGTGCCGGGACGAGTTGTCGTTGCACGCACATCGTTCATTTCCGGACACATGTTTGTAGCATCTTTTTTTCCTTCATTTCCGGTCAGGAATGAGTCCCTGAAGTTTATCGGTATAATTACCTGTATTCATTCTGTATATAGGGTGTTGCAGATTTTGATCAGCAAACTTTGAAGTATTGTAGAGGGTGCTATACATACAATTTGAGAAAAGGGTGGCATGGTCTACGAATTCAAGTGTCGACAGTTTATGACATTGTGTACATGGGACATGTGTGCAAATATATAAATATTAAAGGACTGTATGAACGCAATTTGTGTTGACTATTTAAATCATGCCCCAAATGGGAGTCAATGACCAATCATGTTTCAAAAGGGAAGAATTAGAACCATACTAATTTTGTTACACTTGTTTTCGTATTGATGTCATTCTGAGTGGTCCGTGGTCAGCGTTCCGCCTCATACTGACATATAGGAAACCTTGGTAGTACTAGGACGGGAAAATTCGGTAAATTTTGCTTAGAGGTCTTTTCATTCAGGCTTAAGGATTTTTTACGATCTGAAAATCTTCAGACTAGGGACCCACGGCTTAAAGTCCTCCCGGAGGACTTGCTCCTTGGATTTTTCCATCCTAAAAAAACCCATCGACCCGGCCGGGTTTGAACCTGTGACCTCGGGACCAGAGGCAAGGAGCGTAACAACTACTGTGGGAAATTAGATGTAATAAAAACAGATACCATTTGTAGACTGCGATAGGCAGGGCATATGGCATGAATGGGGAACGGACAAGGGGCATGGAAACTTAAGGTAAAACAGTTACTCGACCTGTGAAAATGCGATCCATACATCTGGTTAGTTTACATTAGAATTGGAACGTAGCTGGAAGAGGTATAGTATATAATATTTGAAGAATATATGCTAGAACTAAGATTAAAAAACAAAGCTTGGATTATTTTAGAATCCAGAGATCGTTCGATGAACATTGGTTGTGAGAATGGAACAAAAACCTAAGCTGCCCATATAGTATTGTATCTCATGGGAAAATAACACCTGCTCGCCCATTTCACTGCAGGTAAAGTACAAATGCAGAGAAAAAAAGCGCTAATCTTGCGCCATCTGCAACAAAATGTTTCACAAACGTAATGTTTTACTAGAACATTATCGCATTCGTTAGTTGCATCATCACCCATGCGAGTATTAGGCCATGTGGCCTGTTACTAGCTCAAAGAGGAACTTTCCATCCAGCGATCTTTTGCCTTGGGGGCAGTAACGAAGCATGGCTTTTGGAATTCTATGAGATGACATTCGTTGAAAACGGGCTTTCCAGTTGTTCTGGTAGTTTGGTATATGGTAGAGAATGGGTTCTACATCCAACTCTTCCATAATTTCATCATTTCTTTTATTGTCCCACTTTGTATAGCCTGCTGTACGGCGCATAAATCGCATCTCATTTGCTATTATTGAAGAAGTAATTTGCTGTCCCCCGTTGTGGTGACATTTTGATGCAGTAATTCTCTTCATGCCCGATGTTGTAGTAACATTTTGAAGAAGGATTTGTGTCCCAAAAAGAATTACTGGTTCAGGATAGGTTTGATTTTCGGTAGAGCCGGATTCTCTTCTCAAGGTCGGAAGTTGGTACACAGGATAGGAAAACACTTTAAAAATCACTAATAACTGATTCTTGTAGAAATAATTGTAAATTTATTCATTTTGTAGGTTCCCAGCAGATTAAGTAAATGTAGGCGGTATTATTCTTCACCGTCAATTAAAATAAATTCTTTTCTTGTCTGGAATCAATTATTCTTGTATTAAATATTACATTTTATCTTGAGAACTCTTCTTGCTTATCTTTGTTGAAAGTTATATGCAGAATGACTACTGTAATTCTTTTATAATTTTAAAGAACATTATTACATCACATGATGTTAAGTTTAAATTCTATTGGTTAATAGTCCATTAAATACCAGGTTTAAATTTGATTTGTTAAATCAAAAAGTTAATTGTTTCAACATCCAATCAGAGTTTAGTTTACTTTCATTTAAAAATATGAAGTTAAGCAGGTGTTTTTATTATTATATATATATATATATATATATATATATATATATATATATATATATAAGTATATATATATACAGGGTGTTTCGAAATTCAATGATTCAAACTGCTAGGTATGATGCAGAAGGCAAAAACGAATATATTTTGTTAAATAACCATGTGTCGGAAATTCATACGTATTGAGTACTGAGCATGCGAAGATAGTACGAGAGTGGAGGAGATATTAAATGAGCAATTATTTTCACAAATCCATTACACTAAATACTGTACTTGATTTGAAGTGTGCAGTGCATTGTGATGCCATATTTCGACACTGAGTAAGTAAACAGCACTAGTAACTGTGTAACGGACTAAGCATCAACATGGAACGCTACTCATGGAGAGAACTGTGAGACATGCCCTTTGTCTATGGTGCGGCTGAGGGTAATAGTCGGCAAGCCCAGAGAATGTACCGCGTACGTTACCCTGCATGAAGATGTCCGGATTATCGTACATTTACTTCAATCCACGATCGACTAGCACATTTCTGCACTCCCGTATTACTTTCGCATGCTCCGTACTCAATACGTACGAATTTCCGACACATGGTTATTTAACAAAATATATTTGTTTTTGCCTTCTGCATCATACCTAGCAGTTTGAGCATTGAATTTCGAAACACCCTGTATATATATGGTATGATAAGAAAAATAAATGCCTGGACGGGATTCGAACCCGGATCTCTGAGTCTGTACCTCAGCGTGATTTCCATTACACTACCAGGCGAATCCAATTCAAACACTTATCCTTCTTATATATGTATTATATTCTCCATTATTACTAGATGTCGCGAGAACTCAGTCTTCACTGCCATCTAGTAGCTGACTATAACAAGTAAGCAAATTAAAGAGAATATTTTTTTTTGGGAGAATATAATACATATATAAGAAGGATAAGTGTTTGAATTGGATTCGCCTAGTAGTGTAATGGATATCACGCTGAGGTACAGACTCAGAGATCCGGGTTCGAATCCCGTCCAGGCATTTATTTTTCTTATCATACCATATTAAGCTTGCATTGCTCAATGTTAAATATTTAATTATAACATATATATATATATATAGATATTATAAATATATTTTTGACATTTGGCAATGAAGGCAAATATGATATGAAAAGAAAAATGAATGCTTGAGTCGGGATTCGAACTCGAGTCTCTAAAGTCTGTACCTTTAGCGCTCTAACCAACTGAGCTACTCAAGAATTCCAATACAAGCATACAATTTTCTTATACATGTAGTATTCTCAATTCACACAAGAGGTAGCTGAAATTGTTCCAACTGCCATCTCGCGGCTAACGTAACAGTTAAGCAAATTTTTAATGAGAATATTTACTTTATAGCAGTAACGCTTTTATATATAGATATTATTTTTCTTTTCATATCATATTTGCCTTCATTGCCAAATGTCA
This sequence comes from Diploptera punctata, assembly GCA_030220185.1. Classification (NCBI taxonomy): domain Eukaryota; kingdom Metazoa; phylum Arthropoda; class Insecta; order Blattodea; family Blaberidae; genus Diploptera; species Diploptera punctata. The sequence continues at coordinate 684,740 of JASPKZ010006043.1, forward strand.
AAAATATATTTATAATATCTATATATAAAAGCGTTACTGCTATAAAGTAAATATTCTCTTTAAAAATTTGCTTAACTGTTACGTTAGCCGCGAGATGGCAGTTGGAACAATTTCAGCTACCTCTTGTGTGAATTGAGAATACTACATGTATAAGAAAATTGTATGCTTGTATTGGAATTCTTGAGTAGCTCAGTTGGTTAGAGCGCTAAAGGTACAGACTTTAGAGACTCGAGTTCGAATCCCGACTCAAGCATTCATTTTTCTTTTCATATCATATATATATATATATATATATATATATACACAGTTATAACAGAAAGCTTTATAATTTTGACAACAATGACTTAAAACTATTCTAAAATCATAAAACTATTCTAAAATCATTATTTAGAAAGACTGTTATGTAGTACAATTTCTTTAATTGTTACTGAGACATTTTATTCAACAATGAACAACAATGAATTATTTAGATGTTTTTCTTTATTTAAGTTATATTTAAATATTAAAAGAATTTTAAAGTATAAAATTATTAACTTTAACTTCCATATTTATTATGATATTAAAATCCTGCTTTATTATTCGGCTTTCATATCTTCTTCGTATTGTCCATGCTTCACTACCATATCTTAATACTGATCATCATTCGTTACATAATTAGGCCTAATAGATATTATCAGCCGATAGCGAGGAGATACTAAGGACCAACATGCACATTCTATTGAGTAACAAATAGCTAACAAATTGGGACTGGAAGTAAAAATCAATAAAACTAATTAGCCTATATGTTCACACATAGAAGTACATTATATAATGGAAATGGACAGCTAATGACGGGGAAATTTTGATGAAGTGACTGATTTCAAATACCTAGGAACAATAATTACAAATAGGAATGAGTTGCACAAAGAAATTAAATAGGCTCAATTCTGAAACACGAAAGAGGGGCTCATTGAATATTCATTTGTAACTTACAGAAATATCAGAATTAAATGGTAAATACCGCTGTTTCTTTCCTGACCTTATTTTTATAATTTCCTTATTTAAAAGTAAATTAAATAATGAGGGTTGTTCATTGTGTAAATTTTCCAGTATTCAAACATATTTAAGCCTATTTCTACATATGTAAATTATGATAAGTAATGTCACGAGTGATTTCCAAATCATCAAGAGTCACTAAATGACTGGTGAATTTATCTAGAAGATTTGGAAATCAAGAGTAGCATTCGTTAGGACTATTTAACAAATAAAATTAAGCTGTTTACTCAAAAGTCATTATTTACCGGTATTTTAAAATAGTTATATATTTAATGTGAACGGCAAAGTTTGAAAACAAATCAGAAATGTGAGGTTATGTATATTCACTGCAACTTGATCATAATATTTATTGCCAAATAGGATCGCAGTATTGTAAGAATGCACCCTAGTGGAGAAATAATGAAACATATCAAACTGTACATTATATTCGACATTATAGGTTATTCATTTATTATTTTATTAAACAAATCAGTAAAATCATGGAATCTGTTAATTATTTGCTATATTCAATGTATTTGTTGGAGAAACATAATGATCTGACCTGTTCAGAATAAAAAAGGAGGAGCTTTCTTTATGACAAAAGCAGGAGCCGATAAAGATAAATCGATAAATATCGAGGTGAAACACGACTGTGATTGGTTGTAAAACAAAATTCATTGAAACGTGATTGGGGCATTAGTTAAATAGTCATCATAATCTATACTTATGAAGTTCATGTTTTAATTATTTTTATTTTACAACATTGAGACTATATTTTACTATAAATAAATTGTATATACCTTTTTTTTTTCCTTTTATATTTTTACACTCCGTCTTCCTCAATATTTCTTTATTATTCTTTGTATTTGATTCTTGTGAAGGTTTTCGAAAATGTTATTTCATCTTCATAACATTTGTTGTATTTGAAAAAACATTTGCTATGAAGATTAAATAAAATTTTCGAAAAGCTTCGCAAGAATAAAATACATAGAATAATAAAGAAATATTGAGGAAGACGGGAGTGTAAAAATATAAAAGAAAAAAAAGGTATATACAATTTATTTATAATAAGTCATCGTAATGACCTTCAATCTTCAATATTGTACCCCTCCTACGGAACATCCACATCTGTCTTCCCGTTATTTTATTCATTTTATATTTTAGCGAATTTCTAAGCAAGGAAGCTATTTAGGTTGTTCTCATGAAATTATTAAAAAAATACAGACCTTTATTGATCCTGTCTAGTATACATCCGAAAATTTGTATATTTTCAGTGTTTTTCGTCACCTGTAAGACAAATGATAGGAAATTTTAAGATGCAATTGGTCCCCTAACATCATTTGGTCATCATAATCACTATGTCTTGTATGCATGTGTGTGTTAATGGTGTGTTGTTTTAGAGCAGGCCCTGATATTAAGCCGATCACTCATTCGGGGAGGCCCTCTATGCCCTTCTTGTGTTCAAAAAAATTTGTGTGTTATCTATAGTTAAAATTCCACTCCGGACAGATTGTGCCATTGTAAGGCCCGGCTTGCGTGTGGCGTATTAAACTACAGTTCAGAGCTGACGAGATGGCGAGCCTAAGGTATGTGTGACGTAATACTAGAGCCATAACATTTCTATCGCAAGCATCTTAGTATACTCGGACCAACGAATCTGTGCCCCTGTAACACTGACATCGTTCTTAGAAAAGTACACGTCAATACTCAAACATTTCACCGCACTCCCCTCCCACTACGTCAAACAGCAGCCTCAGTAACTTATCAAGTAGGGATGTTGCCAAACTTCCCCCAGTGTCATGACTCTTGAATATTGAATAATGTAAGGTCGGAGTTGAGTTGACAACACTGGAGTGCAAGTGCAAGAGAGAGATAGGAATGCACGGAGGGAAATGATTTGCCGAGGCAGAAAAGGAAGTAGGCTTTAGTTCGCATGTCTTATGGGGGCACAGATCCGTTGGACAGACAATACTACGTGTCCTGAAAATATTAGTCGCGTTTGTGGACGAATAAAACACAATCTTTATAAACAATGTAATGAAAATGAATACATATTAATAACACGACTGTGCAAGTAAAGAGCACAAGGTTTGTGATTTAGTAATGCAGTTCAATGTGTAGAACCGCGTGCACCGGGGATTCCCAGCGATAACAGCCTCCCTCTTTTTATGCCCCGCTCTCCTTCTCTTTGTGCTTGTACTTATAAAATGAGAGTTTAAACTGCGTTAATAAAAAAATTACACTTTATCTACTGTTTTTCAACGATATTACAGTTGAACATGTTTATAGTCCACCGCTGTGGTCTTGTCACGGAGCGGGCCCGAGTTCGATCTTCGGTCGGGACAACTTTCCTGGGTAGTGTTTTTTTCGGAATTTTTCCTCACCTGTAATACTAATGTTACCAATAATGAGGTGGGAGAATAACATTAACTATGATTTGAGGGAAGTAGATTATACAGGGAATGATTGGAAAGCATTAGCTCAGGATAGGGATGTATGGAGAGCTTATGTCCGCGCGGCCATGAACCTACGGGTTCGAAGTGCCAGTGAGTCAGTAAGTAAGTAATACTAATGTCAGGAAACTTTAAGGCCCAAACGGATCCCGAACATCATCTGGCCATCATCGTTATCATTAACTGATTCATTAAGTTTGGATTAAGGCCTCTCCTGGCGCATCATTGCCATCATCATTACCTATCATATATCATTGGGGCAGCGTAACTCCGCCTTCCAAGTGCCCCAATCTCAGAAATGGGTTACAATAAATCCATGCCAGGAGAGAATACTAGAATGTCGAAATGACAACATGGTGGGATTGAATTAAAAATACTTATATCACATTTTGCTGAATATTTAAGTTATGCCCCAAATAGAAGTCAATGATCAATCACGTTTCATTGAATTTTGTTTAACAGCCAATGACCTTCGTGTTTCACCTCGATATTTATCGAATTCTGTTTACAAAATAAAGAACGCTCCTCCTTTTTTACTATTCTGAACAGGTCAGAGCATTATTTTACGGTGACTGACCCTCCAACAAATACGTTGAATATAGCAAATGATGAACAGATTCCTTCGTACTACACATTTGATAATTGTGTTCAATAATTGTGTTTTTAAATAATGATATTACTGAGTTGTTTCCTAAAAAAATAATTAATAACCTATAATGTTGGTTATAATATACAATTTGATGTGTTTCATTTTTTATTCACTAGGCTGCATTCTTACAATATTGCGATCCTATTTGGAAATAAATATGATCTAGTTGCAGTGGATGAACAAATGAAACATAATCAAAACATTTCTCATTTGTATCATCATCACCATAGTACATTCACAAATTTAGGCAATTTGATGACCTGTTTCAGCCTCAAGAGAAACACCGTCCAAAAGTCTTTTGAGTGGACGTTCTGGTCTTCTTCTTCCTGCAGGTTGATAGCTTAACATTCGTTTGGGTATCCTGTGATCTTCAATTTGATGAACATGTTGCATCCTTCTTGACTTATAATCAGAAATTTTGTTTTCCAAAGGTTCCATGTGTAATTCTTCTAAATTGTCTTAATTTTTTTTTGTGATCTAGTAGTGTATATCCTGCAATCCTCCGAAGGTATCTCATTTTAGCAGATCTTAAGTCTCTCTATATCCTTCTGTTTCAGTGTCCATACTTCGCTACCATACAAAAGAGTTGGAAGAGCCAGTGTTTTACACACTTTTAGTCTTTTAATCTTGAATGTTTTTGGACTAACTGTGGCTCGAAGATAAAATTTATTAACCCTAAAATCCTTTAAAAATTTGATATATATATATTTGTTTTTTTTTTTTGCATTTACATCCTTTCCTTCTTCATATGAGATTTTGCATCCTAGATGTGTAAAATTATTCACCTGTTCCAAAATTTAATTGTCTAGTACAATCTTATCTCTGACAGGATCTACACCTTGAAATGCCATTAAATATATAAATATTTTAAAATAACTATATTTAAATAATGATTTGTGAGTAAACAGCTTAATTTTATCCGCTGAATAGTCCTAACAAATGCCACTCCTGATTTCCAAATCTTCTAGGTAAATTGGGGGGATCGGCCGCAGTGGACTAGTGGTCCTTGCCTCTGGTGCCGAGGGTCGCGGGTTCAAACCCAGCCGGGGTCGATGGATTTTTTAGGATGGAAAAATCCAAGAAGCAAGTACTCCGGGAGGGACTTAAAGCCATGGGTCCCGAGTCTGAAGATTTTCAGGCTCGTAAAAGATCCTTTAAGCCTGAATGAAAAGGCCTCTGAGCAAAATTTACCGAATTTTCCCGGCCTAGTACTACTATGGTTTCCTAGATGTCAGTATGAGGCTGAACGCTGACCACGGACCACTCAAGTGTCATATATACGAAAACAAGTGTAACTAAATTAGTATGGTTCAAATTCTTCCCTGAAGGGGGAGAGCGCCTAAATCTCTGTTAAGGGATGGGCTTACAAGACAAGAAGAAGATAAATTGGGAATCACTCGTGGCATTACTTACTCGTATGATAATTTGATAGTAGGTAAAATTATAAATCCAGTGTGTTATATAAACGAAAATACCATTCCAATTAAATAATTTAGAGGAAAGCATGAATGAAAGTTTATAACACATACCGGTATCTAAGCCTCTAATTAATTCTCCATTCTTTTAAGTAATATTCGCACAGTTTTAACAAGTCTGCTGTTGTATCCAGCCCAGTTAGAGGTGAAAAAACCACACTGTGGAAATATGTAAATATCTTTACTTTAAAACGAGTGCATTTCCATTGAAATTTTAGTATTTGCATTCGGAATGATGAAGGTATGTATACTAACATTCATTGCCCTGTATTCAAATAAAAAAAAACAGATTCGCTGTTGAATATTTAAATTTGTCTAAATGTATTTGATGTTGTGGTTGGATACGTGAAAGATTTGATTAAATCAGCAAGTATTTACTTTTACAATAATGACTTAACTAATTAACTAACTGGCACTATCGAACCTGTAGGTTCATGGCCGCGCGGGCATAAGCTCTCCATACATTCCTATCCTGAGCTAACGTTTTCCAATCATTCCTTGTATAATCTACTTCCCACAAATCATTGTTAATGCTATTCTCGCACCTCATTCTTGGTCTACCGAGTGGGCGTTTTCCCTCTGGTTTTCCTACAAGAAGCTTCAATGCACGTCTTTCATTTCCCATTCGTACCACATGTCCTGCCCACTGCAGTCTACGAGACTTAACTGTTTTTATTACATCTGGCTTCCTATAAAGACCATGTAGATCACTGTTAAGTAGTCTTCTCCATTCACCTGTCTGTTCATCTCCCTTTGGTCCAAAAATTTTCCTAAGAACTTTATTCTTAAATAATTGTAATCTCCTTTCTTCCCTTAAAGTAAGAGTCCACGTTTCGCACCCATATAATATAACTGGTAGAATAATAGTTTTATATATTTTCAGTTTAACGTTTTTTAAAAGAAGTTGAGACGTCAAGAGTCTCTGTAATGCATAATAGCATGCATTTCCAGAATCGAGCCTATGTTTAATATCTTTGTGCATCTCATTCCTATTTGTGATTATTGTTCCTAGATATCTGAATTCTACTACTTCCTCAAAATTTCCCTGATTTGTCATTAGCTGTCCATTTCCATTATATAATTATGGCATAGCAACATTATTTACCTCGATAGTTTATCAATACTCAGCCTCTAACGGAAAAGAATACCAGACGCTTGTTCTAGGGGTAAAGGCAGCCGTCACGCAGGGCTGACAACTCGGGTGACATCAAGTGCCGATTGTCCAGAAAAAGTGGGATCTTAACCTCCTACAACCCCAAAAGTCTCCTGAGGCCTGTAGTGGGATCACTTTACTTTCTATCAATGGTCTTCGACTAAAACAAACTTCTACTATAAAACATCGTCGAATATAAAACATTTTAATGTTTGACGATGTTTTATAAACGAAAGTTTGTTTTTTTAATGTTTAACGATGTTTTATAAACGGAAGTTTTTTTAATGTTTGACGATGTTTTATAAACGGAAGTTTGGTTTTTTAATGTTTGACGATGTTTTATAAACGGAAGTTTGTTTTTAATGTTTGTCGATGTTTTATAAACGGAAGTTTATTTTTTAATTTTTGACGATGTTTTATAAACGGAAGTTTGATTTTTAATGTTTGACGATGTTTTATAAACGGAAATTCGTTTTTTAATGTTTGATGCTGTTTTATAAACGTAAGTTTGTTTTTTAATGTTTGTCAATGTTTTATAACCGGAAGTTTGTTTTTTTAATGATTGACGATGTTTTATAAACGGAAGTTTGTTTTTTTAATATTTGACGATGTTATGTAAACGAAAGTTTGTTTTTTAATATTTGACGATGTTTTATAAACGGAAGTTGTTTTTTAATGTTCCACGATGTTTCGTAAACGGAAGTTTATTATTTAATGTTTGACGATGTTTTGTAAACGAAAGTTTGTTTTTTAATGTTTGACGATATTTTGTAAACGGAAGTTGTTTCTTAATGTTTCACTATGTTTTGTAAATGAAATTTTGTTTTTTAATATTTGACGGTGTTTTATAAACGAAAGTTGTTTTTAATGTTTCACAATGTTTTGTAAACGGAAGTTTGTTTTTTAATGTTTGACGATGTTTTGTAAACGGAAGTTTGCTTTTTAATACTTGACGATGTTTTGTAAACGAAAGTTTGTTTTTTTAATATTTGACGATGTTTTATAAACGGAAGTTGTTTTTTAATGTTCCACGATGTTTCGTAAACGGAAGTTTATTATTTAATGTTTGACGATGTTTTGTAAACGAACGTTTGTTTTTTAATGTTTGACGATATTTTGTAAAGGGAAGTTGTTTCTTAATGTTTCACTATGTTTTGTAAACGAAATTTTGTTTTTTTAATATTTGACGGTGTTTTATAAACGGAAGTTGTTTTTAATGTTTCACAATGTTTTGTAAACGGAAGTTTGTTTTTTAATGTTTGACGATGTTTTGTAAACGGAAGTTTGTTTTTTAATACTTGATGTTTTGTAAACGGAAGTTTTTTAAATGTTTGACGATGTTTTATAAACGGAAGTTTGTTTTTTAATGTTTGAGGATGTTTTATAAACGTAAGTTTGTTTTTTATGTGTAACGATGTTTTATAAACGGAAGTTTTTAAAAATGTTTGACGACGTTTTATAAACGGAAGTTTGTTTTTAATGTTTGACGATGCTTTATAAACGGAAGCTTGTTTTTTGATGTTTGACGATGTTTTATAAACGGAAGTTTTTTTTAAATGTTTGGCGATGTTTTATAAACGGAAGTTTGTTTTTAATGTTTGACGATGTTTTATAAACGGAAGTTTGTTTTTAATGTTTGACGATGTTTTTATGAACGGACGTTTGTTTTTAATGTTTGACGATGTTTTGTAAACGGAAGTTTGTTTTTTAATGTTTGACGATGTTTTATAAACGGAAGTTTGTTTTTAATGTTTGACGATGTTTTGTAAACGGAAGTTTCTTTTTTTATGTTTGACGATGTTTTATAAACGGAAGTTTGTTTTTTAATATTTGACGATGTTTTGTAAACGAAAGTTTGTTTTTTAATGTTTGACGATATTTTGTAAACGGAAGTTGTTTCTTAATGTTTCACTATGTTTTGTAAACGAAATTTTGTTTTTTAATATTTGACGGTGTTTTATAAACGGAAGTTGTTTTTAATGTTTCACAATGTTTTGTAAACGGAAGTTTTTTTTTGTTTGACGATGTTTTGTAAACGGAAGTTTGTTTTTTAATACTTGACGATGTTTTGTAAACGGAAGTTTTTTTAATGTTTGACGATGTTTTTATAAACGGAAGTTTGTTTTTTAATGTTTGACGATGTTTTGTAAACGTAAGTTTGTTTTTTAATGTGTAACGATGTTTTATAAACGGAAGTTTTTTAAAATGTTTGACGATGTTTTATAAACGGAAGTTTGTTTTTTATGTTTGACGATGCTTTATAAACGGAAGCTTGTTTTTTTATGTTTGACGATGTTTTATAAACGGAAGTTGTTTTTTAATGTTTGGCGATGTTTTATAAACGGAAGTTTGTTTTTAATGTTTGACGATGTTTTATAAACGGAAGTTTGTTTTTTTAATGTTTGACGATATTTTTATGAACGGACGTTTGTTTTTAATGTTTGTCGATGTTTTAGTAGCGGAAGGATGTTTTTTAATGTTTGACGATGTTTTGTAAACGGAAGTTTGTTTTTTAATGTTTGACGATGTTTTATAAACGGAAGTTTGTTTTTTAATGTTTGACGGTGTTTTATAAATGGAAGTTTGTTTTTAATGTTTGACGATGTTTTATAAACGGAAATTTCTTTTTTTGTTTTTACGATGTTTTATAAACGCAAGTTTGTTTTTTAATATTTGACGATGTTTTGTAAACGAAAGTTTGTTTTTTAAATATTTGACGATGTTTTATAAAAACGGAAGTTGTTTTTTAATGTTTCACGATGTTTCGTAACCGGAAGTCTGTTTTTAATGTTTCACGATGTTTTATAAACGGAAGTTTGTTTTTTAATGTTTGACGATGTTTTATAAACGGAAGTTTGTTTTTTAATGTTTGACGATGTTTTATAAACGGAAGTTGTTTTTTAATGTTTCACGACATTTTATAAACCGAAGTTTTTTTGTTTTAATGCTTGACGATGTTTTATAAGCAGAAGTGCAAATAATATATTACGATGTGAGGTTGGGAAATGGTTTTTACAGAGGCGAATCGCTGCGATTTTAATTTCCGAGATTCTGTAAAATATTTCACAAACGTGTGTTGTATACATTATTTTTTGCGCGATGGTGTTTCCAAATTAATAAATAATAGTAAAATAATAACATCTTTGTTGGAAATATTTGCGTTCATTATAAACAACTGAGTAACGTTAACAGTGTGGGCAATGTTTATTAGCTGAGACTACAGCAGGTCGTGACACCAGTCAGTCATAAATAATACGTATTTATTGTTTTATATTGTTCCAAATAAAGTTCGGTTAATTTTAAATGCAGTGATTTGTTTCGTATAATGTACATTAACATTACCTTTTGGATATATAGTACATAATACTATACATAAAGGGCAGTGGTTTTGCTTCCCGCACTAGGTAGGTAATTTGTAATATTACATTATAGTTATTTAGATATGTATAAGTTGGCAATCCCGAAATTTAGGAAATCGAACTTTCAATCATGGTCGCCAATGCTGTAAGTACCACGGAATGCACTATCGTGCAAAAATATTGTTTCCTGAGGGTAGTTAATAATAGTAACACCAATTAATTCGTTAACAAGTTAAATATTTCAGTTAGATAACGAATTTATTATTATTATTATTATTATTATTATTATTATTATTATTATTATTATTATTAAATTAAATTTCGTAGAAACATTAATTATTTTACAATCTGATCTATAATTTCTTCGGAACTCGGTAAAAGTAACGAATGAAAGAAATAAGTATTATTTATAATTTCTAGTAATTACAACGCTTGACTATATTAAGTATGCACCTAATCTGTTTAGAGTATCTTCACATCTACGGGCTGAAAATATGTGAAACCACATTGACCTGATTAAGTAACTATAAATAAACGAGAGGAATTTCCACCTAACATCTGTTGAGCGCTGATAATACTGTCTGTCTGGGATCGTCTGTATAGGTGTGTCAGTTCAGCAAATGGAGGTTCTATCATGTAAATATACTTCTTTAGCAAATTGTTAGGGAATGTACCTATTGATATTGTTATCAGGAATAGATTTTTGAACAAGTTATAAATATGCAGATTAGATTAGATTAGATTTATTTAGCCTGGTGGAATTAAAGCCATGTGGCCTTCTCTTCCATTCACCAGGACATACATATATTACATCAGAATATAACAATCTCAATTAACTCTAATATTAAATACTATATAAAAATTTGATCAAAAAGATAATATCTATTATATTACGATCTATAATGCAACCAGTTAATGTTAGTTAAAATTAAGACTAAAACTAATAATAAAATGTATACAAGCAAGACATATTAAATTGTCCCTGTCTAATGTATATAAAAAACAAAGAAAAATAATGAGATATAGAAAAACCAATTTTACGATTTACAATATTTAAAACAAAGTAAAAGAAAGTATTTGTTATTCTTAATATTATTTTCATAAATAATTAAATTTATTAATGGTTAAAAGAATACTATCAGTGAAGTGTATAAGTTAGTTTATTATTAATTCATTCTTTAGTTTGTTTTTGAAGGATGTTATAGTTTGACAATCTCTGACATAGGGCGGAAGGGAATTGCATGTTTTGGCAAGTGAGGCCGTAAAAGATAATGAATAATATACAGTGTGATGAAGAGGGATATAAAAGACAATGTGCTGATGGGATAGAGGGTGTACACGAAAGGATATAGCGATTTTAAACGTGTTGAATTATACTTTAACTATGACAAAAACAAAAAGAGTAACATCTCCAGTTTACATTATGAGTTCATATGTGTTCAATGTGAGCCCCTTTTGTTACATGACACACGTCCAACCTGTAGGCTAATTCTTCCCATACATTAATAAGCATGTTTGGATTGATGGCAGCAATATCTGATGGCAGCAATATCTTCTCGAATCCTGTCTCTAACTCATGCAGGTTAGCAGGCAATGGAGGCACGTAGACTCTGTCCTTTACAAAACCCAAAGGAAAAAATAGCATGGGGTGAGATCCGGTGATCTAGGAGGCCACTTGAGGTAAGCCCTGTCATCTGGACATGACCATTCCAGTAATGAGAATATGGAAGGTCTTACGAAAACGCTTACATATGCGTCCCTACCGTTTACAATTGTTACAGGCACTAAAGCCTACTGATTATGCTGACTTTGTGCTTGAATGCTGCAGCAGCAACATTCTCCTCTGACACTCTTGGTCGTCTCACACCTTTGCCTTTACACAGACAACCGGTCGGTGCGAACTGATTATGCCATCGACGGATGTTGTTAATAATAATAATAATAATAATAATAACAATAATAATAATAAATAGCTTTACTTTACGTGGCAGAGTTAAGGTCTTGTCTGCCACTCAACCAGGTTTTTAAAAAAATATAAAATACAAAAAAAAATAGTCTTACAACTACATTAACAATTACATGTTATAAAACAATACAATACAATCGATATTTATAATCTATTTTGATTTACTCTAAATTTAACGAGTTAAATATATAATATGTACAAGATATAAAAAAACGAGAAAAAATTATTGTCATTGTATAAATTTAAATAAATGAAGAGAAATTAATTATTAAACAACAGGTAACTGTATAAGTGTGACTTAAAGGTGCCAAGTGTGCGGCAACCCCTGATATCTTGAGGAAGAAAATTCCAGGAGCGGGCAGAGGCTACTGTGAAGGAAGTAGAATAAGAGGAAGTGCTATGAAGAGGAATTGTTACCAGACTGTTATCTTGTGACATAGTGTCAATACTGTGGTAAGAGGATAACTTCTCAATTCTGGACGCTAGGTAAGTAGGAATGTAGGAATTCAGAAGCTTGAAAAGTAGTGAAAGAGGGTGCAATTTACGTCTGTCAGTAAGACGGAGCCAAAGATAGGTTGTTAAAGTGTTCGGAAATATGGTCATAACGGCGGATATTGAAAATGAATCGAACGCAAGCATTATGAACACGCTGCAATCTTTGCGACAAGTCATAGTTTAGATCATTATATATAATGTCACAATAATCGAAGTGTGGCAACACAAGATTCTGCACAAGGATTTGTTTTAACGAAACTGGGAGAAAATTCTTTAAACGTCTAAAGTTGTTGGTACGATTAAACTGCCTACGAAACGCACGTTGAATTGTCACAACTGATTTACAACTCCCAAACTGCAGAACACGAAACGCTTTCTGTTGAGGAGTTGCCATCTTTGTTATTATTTTTGCCATAAAAACAAAACAAAAGAAAGCTATCCGCTCACTCACACAACTAAAACTATGTTCTTTCCTGTTTCAATTAAGTCTACATACAACCTTCTACGCCTCATGTGAGTGATAATATTACCTGAAACTACTTTATTCTTTTATGTATAAACTGTATATTCATCGATCGTACCGAGTAGGTACCAAAAATGACCATAACTATATATATATATATATATATATATACCTCGAAACTCGATGATGCCAGAAATAAGAACTGGAATGAGAACAAGAGGACTCTAGGACATGGAGTCGATGGATAGAGACGAGTGGAGAAGAAAAATAAAAACTTTAGACACTTTAGACACAGAAAGATGTGCAAACATTAATTCTGTGTATGAATAAAAAAATATATATATGTGTGTCCACCGCTGTGGTCTCGAGGTAGCGTGCTGCCTTGTCTCGCAGCGGGCCCGGGTTCGATTACCGGTCGGGACAGACTCCTGGGTAAGGTTTTTTTTTCAAGGAATTCACTGAAGGAGAACTGTGGTGTTTTTCACATGCACCTGTGACATCATATGATGTAGAAAGGACATTTTCATTGTACAAACCCTTCTTCACTGACAGACGAAGGTGCTTCATACAAGAAAACCTCATGGAAAACCTTCCTTATCTACTGTAACAGCCAGAATAAAACTAAGATTAGCCACAAAGCAAATAATTTATTTGATTTTATTACATTCTGTTTTTGCATATTTTCTACATTTTTCATGCATATTTAGTAATTTATTTTGCATACAAGTCCAGGTTCTATTTATTACAATTTTAAGATCCATTCATCCATAATAATTCTGCCCGAAGGCAGGTCCTTCACTACAATCATAGCATTTTCATGCTATGCTTGCAGCTTTACTAGGGAATTGTAGATGTGGTAGCTTCTCGTTGCTTTCCACACCGGTGAAGGATGAAGGATGATGATGATGATGGCCATATGATTTCGGGGACCGTTTGATCCCCAAAGTTTTCCTGACATTTTTCTTACAGGTGAGGAAAAACCCCGATAAAAACCTCACCCAGAAAAACTGCCTCGATCCGGGATCGAACACGGGCCCGCTGCTTGACAAGGCAGCACGCTACCTCGAGACCACAGCGGTGGACATTTTAAGATATTATTAAAATATAGACTGCACAAAAGACAGTTGTGATATGATCTAATACTAGCTAGTACTAACAAAAACATTGAATATAATAAAATTAAAATAATAGAATAATAAAATAAAGCAAGTAAAGCTTCCTAGGTGATTATATAAGCCTACAAAATGCTGAATATAGGCTAGTTGTTATGCAGTTAATGTTTTTATTATGTCGAACTTAAGATACCAGTTAATTTGGATTTAAATAATAAAGCAGGATTTTAATATCATAATAAATATGGAAGTTAAAGTTAATAATTTTGTATTTTAAAATTCTTTTAATATTTAAATATAACTTAAATAAAGAAAAACATCTAAATAATTCATTGGTGTTCATTGTTGAATAAAATGTCTCAGTAACAATTAAGGAAATTGTATTACATAACAGTCTTTCTAAATAATGCCTTTAAAAATTGTTCTAAGTCATTGTCAGAATTATAAAGCTTTCTGTTATAACTTTAATAAGAACATCTGCTTAACTTCATATTTTTAAATGAAAGTAAACTAAACTCTGATTGGATGTTAAAACAATTAATTTTTTTTATTTAACAAATCAAATTAAAACATTATATTAACCAATAGAATTTAAATATAACATCATGTGATGTAATAATGTTCTTTAAAATTATAAAAGAATTACACTTGTCATTCTGCATACAACTTTAAACAAACATAGAAAGCAAATAACAGCTCTCCTGATAAAATGTGATATTTAATACAAGAGTAATTGATTCCAGAAAAGAAAATAATTTTATTTTAATTGACGGTGAAGAATAATACCACCTACATTTACTTAATCTGCTGGGAACCTACAAAGTGAATAAATGTGAAATTATTTCTACAAGAAACAAATTTTTATGATTTTGAAGTGTTTTCCTATCCTGTGTACCAACTTCCGACCCTAAGAACAGAATCCAGCTCTACCGAAAATTAAACCCAACCTGAACCAGTAATTATTTTTCTTTTGGGACACCAATCCTTCAAAATGTTACTACAAAATCGGACATGAAGAGAGTTAGCTGCTTCAAAACATCGCCGCAACATGGGAAAATAATTACTTCTTCAATAATGATAGTGATGACAGTCCCTGGCATGTGGATAGGGGTGTACGGAAGCCTTATGTCTGGTAGTGTCAGTGAGTTAGTTATTTGACACCTAGTTCCACTGGGGTTGTATTCTCTTATTGCACCTAGTAGCTGAACAAAAGTGGGTGGGTGTTTTGTATTGTATTTTGCTGTTTTATTTGCGGAGTATTTTAATCCCCTGGTGAATGAAAAGCAAATCGATAAACCACAATGTCTACGACATAAAAATTTGAGAGGGTTGCAATCTGTAGGGAATCACTCGCCCGTCAAACTACAGTACGCACACGCTCACTAATCCTGTTGTAGAGGGAGACTGCATTTCATACCACATTAAGCATGTATTTGTTTATAGCTTTGCTCAACCCAAGTACGAGAGAAACTAGAATAGAAGAAACCCAGGGTCTACAATGTTATGAATAATCGGTAAAGGCCGGATTTCTATCTTCTTCTTATTCTTTATTTATAGGATTTTCATCCTGTTTATTTCCCAAATCACTCCTCGGAGGAAGACGTATTGGATGTGCATTTACTGTCTATCCATATCTTGGCTGGTCTTCTCTTGCTCTTCTCCAATCCATTGGTCTATCTTCTTTAGTTATTTTTGCAAGTAGGTTGTCTTCCATTATTTCTATTGATCTTTCCAATATTTTCGTCTATCTGTAATAAATTTGGTAATGTCTTGATGAATTTGACATTTGTCTCTAATATTTGTAGTATGTATCCTATTTTTATATACATTTATAATAATAATTACTTTTTACCTATTTAACTAAATACAATTTTTTAGCTAATAACTGGCGTGAGCTGCTAGGTCTAAATAAATTAACTGTATTTTTATGTTTAGTTGAATAAGTAAAAAGAAAAATAATTATAAATGTATATCTTAATTTAGCTTATTTTTAGATGCCCCGTTATGATTACCCGGCGTTGCCCGAGAATCTACTTATTCTGATCTTCTTAGCATCAATGAGCTGAAAGACAAAAATAGTTATTGTGAGTTATGTGTAAAAGATAGGCATATACTCTCGAGGACTTTTTTGTGGAAATTTCTGAAATGTCGATTCTGTGTACATTATTTTGGTGTATTTGTTATGGTTTAGGCAGCGTAAGTCACTTAATTGTCCAAAAATATCGACTTTTAGTGCACAGATACACATTCTTTTTGCTCCGGCCCTATAGTGTGTACAGTAATATGTTATATACGTTAATTGTCCCAGAAAAACTCTCTAAATGATGGTTAAAACCCCCATTCAAATCGGTCAAGTAGTTTTGAGTCCGTAAAGGACAGACAGACCCACACTCATATATAGGCCCTATATATATCTTCTTGTATCTTGTAAGCCCATGTTTCCCTTAACAGAGATTTAGGCGCTCTCCCCCTACAGGGAAGAATTTGAACCATACTAATTTAGTTACACTTGTTTTCGTATAGATGCCATTTTGAGTGGTCCGTGGTCAGCGTTCCGTCTCATACTGACATCTAGGAAACCAAGATAGTACTAGAACGGGAAAAATTCGGTAAATTTTGCTTAGAGGCCTTTTCATTTAGGCTTAAGGATCTATTATGAGCCTGAAAATCTTCAGACTCGGGACCCACGGCTTAAAGTCCCTCCCGGAGGACTTGCTCCTTGGATTTTTCCGCCCTAAAAAATCCATTGACCCCGGCCGGGTTTGAACCCGCGACCATCGGAACCAGAGGCAAGGAGCATAACCACTAGTCCACCGCGGCCGATATATATATATATATATATATATATATATATATATAGGCCTACATATATGTGTGTGTGTGTTTATAAATAATTGCACAGGTATATGAATACATGGAGTTTATGTTCACAAAATTATTGGACGAATACGATAATTAGGGTTTAAAAAATGGGATTTGGAGAAAAGACCGAAGATTTAATTAGAAGATCAGAAGAGGTATATTAGAGGATGTGATGAATTTGAGTATTTGTGGGTAAAAGTAGATAAAGAGCATATACAAGAAAGTGACATTAAGAACAGAATAAATAAAGATAGAGCAATAATAGCAATGACAGATGTCATATGGAACAGACATATACCAGGAAAAATAAGTTACAAATATATAATTCAATAGTGAGAAGTGCTGTCACATAT
The DNA here is from genome assembly GCA_030220185.1 of Diploptera punctata. Classification (NCBI taxonomy): domain Eukaryota; kingdom Metazoa; phylum Arthropoda; class Insecta; order Blattodea; family Blaberidae; genus Diploptera; species Diploptera punctata. Next base: position 702,094 of record JASPKZ010006043.1, read on the forward strand.
GTAGCTAAAGTATGGACATTAACCAAAACTTATGTCGATGGAAATTTCTGAGGAGAGCACAAGATGTTCAAAATTTAAAAAAAAGTTATACAAAAAAATTAATATTAAATATTCAATAGTAGATTATATAATATAGACTATAAGCAGTTAAATTGGTATGGGCATGTACGACGAATGCAAGAAGAAACGTTGCCCAGAAATACATTAGAATGGTGTCCATCTGGGGGGGGGGAGGAAAACTTCGAAACTCGTGGATGCAAGAAATAAGAACTGGAATGAGAAGAAGAGGACTGGAGGACATGGAGTAGATGGATATAGACGAGTAGAGAACCTTTACCGTGTCGCGGTGGAGTGGCTTGCATGCTTCAATGCTCCTGAGAGCTATGCCGGCGTTAAGCAATTCTGCCGATATGGTTATCCCTAGTGCCGGACTGGTCGAAGGTGATAAGCCAGACGAAAAAAGTACCTTGGTCGAAGGAGCGACGATCTTTCACCGTAAAAATACAAACTGTCACGAAATGGAGGACATGGGTTCCACCTGAGGGGAAATTGTCCGGAGGTCAAATAGTCCTCCCTATTCGGTTCTCCGGCCGGAAACTACTTTCGGGAACCCCATGCCAAACTCTCAAACCCGTGGACATGTTCCTAGGAACCTGGAAATGTTAGGACTTTGTACAATAGCGGGGCACTAGAGATATTAATGCGGGAATTAGATAAATCGCCCTTGGATATAGTCGCTTTACAGGAAGTTAGGTGGCCAGGAGAAGGTAGTCAGGAATCAGGAAGCTTTGCATTATACTACGGGAGTGCAGAAAGACCTGCATTTGGAACGGGTTTTTTAGTTAGAAGGAGGATCCTATCTGCTATTCCGAGATTTTAAGTTTGTTAGTGATAGGATATCATACATGATTCTAAAGGGTAAACGACATGATTTTATAATTGTAAATGTACATGCCCCCACAGAAGATAAAGATGACAAAATGAAGGATTTGTTCTATGAAGAATTAGAATGCTTATTTGATAGTCTTTTACGATATCACATGAAAATTGTCTTAGGAGATTTTAATGCAAAAGTGGGACGGGAAGATATATTCAAACCAACAATAGGCAAATTCAGTCCTTATGAAGATAGTAACGACAATGGGGTGAGATTAGTCACATTTGTCACATCAAAGAATCTCATTGTTAAGAGCACAACATTTCAGCATAAGGATATTCATAAATACATCTGGACATCCCCAGATGGAGAAACTTGTAACCAGATAGATCATGTATTAATGGATAAACGCTGGCACAGTAGCATCATCGATGTTAGATCAGTTAGAGGGACAGACTGCAATTCAGATCATCATCTGGTCAGAGTGAAAATCAGACAACGGCTATCGCTTATGAGAGGAACAAACGCTAAAGATGATTCTGTAAAATTTGAATTAAAAAACTTGAAAAATGATTAAATGCGGCAAGAATACCAAATAAAAATTGCTAATAAATTTGAAGTACTGGAATCTTCAGATGACAATGTGGCAAAAGAAGAAGAAACTGATATAAATAAAGAATGGGAGGCTATAAGAGATACTATTAAATTGTCAGCATCAGAAAGCATTGGTTGTTTAAAAAAGAGGCAAAACAAGAAATGGTTTGATGAGGAATGTGTCGACATTGTAAAGAAAAGAAAGCTAGCAAAAATGAAATGGTTACACGAGCTAAATGAGGTAAATTTAGAGCAATTGGGTAGTATTAGACGGGAAACCACCAAGTTACTAAAGGGTAAAAAGAGGGAATATTTGAGAGAGAAGATTAATGATATTGAAAGGAACACAAAAAATAGGAACATTAGAGAATTATATCAGGGAATTAGTATAGAGAAGAAAGGGTTTCTGGCTAAAACAAACATAATTCGAAATGAAAATGGGGATATGATTGCAGATTCTAGGAGTATATTAAATATATGGAAAAGTTACTTTAATCAGCTACGAGTATTAAATGTACATACAGAACAGGACATTGAGGAGGATAATTTACAGACAGCAGAAATGCTAGTCGCAGAACCAAGTGCATTAGAGGTTGAAATGGCGATTGAAAAATTGAAGATGTATAAAGCTTCAGGTTCAGATGAGATCCCTGCAGAACTGATAAAATCAGGGGGAGAAAAATTGATGGACAAAATACGCTGGTTGCTTAGTATGATTTGGGAAAAAGAAGCTCTTCCAGATGAATGGAAAGAATCAATTATCGTACCAATTTATAAGAAAGGAGATAAAACTGATTGCAACAACTACAGGGCATCTCATTACTTTCAACTTCGTACAAAATCTAACTAATACGAATATATTAGTAAGCAGACTTACTTTCTATATTGATGACATTCTAGGAGATCATCAATGTGCATTTAGAAGAAACAGGTCTACAACAGATCAGATTTTTAGTATAAGACAGATTTTAGAAAATAAATGGGAATATAAGGGTACTGTACATCAACTATATGTAGACTTCAAAATAGCATATGATTCAATTGAGAGGGAGAAGTTATATAGTATCCCGCTGGAGTTCGGAATTCCTAAAAAGTTAGTTAGACTTATACGAATGTGTCTAAATGACACAAAGAGTAGGGTGCGTGTAGGCAAACAGTTTTCAGACTCTTTTGAAATCCAGAATGGGTTGAAGCAAGGAGATGCACTATCTCCTCTACTATTTAATTTTGTACTAGAGCATGCCATTAAATCTTTAGAGAATGAAGATGGCTTACAACTCAATGGTATTAATAAGCTGTTAGTTTATGCTGACAATGTAGTACTATTGGCCGATAGCGAGGAGATACTAAAGGACAACACGCACACATTATTGAGTAACACTAAGGAATTAGGACTGGAAGTAAATATCAATAAAACTAAATATATGGTCACATGTAGAAATACATTATATAATGGAAATGGACAGCTAATGACAAATGAGGGAAATTTTGAGGAAGTGGCTGAATTCAAATACCTAGGAACAATAATCACAAATAGGAATGAGATGCACAAGGAAATTAAACATAGGCTCAATTCTGGAAATGCGTGCTATTATGCATTGCAGAGACTCTTGATGTCCCAACTCCTTTCAAAAAACGTTAAACTAAAAATATATAAAACTATTTTTCTACCAGTTATGTTATATGGGTGCGAAACATGGACTCTTACTTTAAGGGAGGAAAGGAGATTAAAAGTATTTGAGAATAAAGTACTTAGGAAAATTTTTGGACCAAAGAGAGATGAACAGACAGGTGAATGGAGAAGAGTACATAACAATGAACTGCATGGTCTCTATAGGAAGCCAGATATAATAAGAACAGTTAAGTCTCGTAGAATGCGATGGGCAGGACATGTTGCACATATGGGGAATGAAAGACTAGCATGGAAGCTTCTTGTAGGAACGCCAGAGGGAAAACGCCCAGTTGGTAGACCAAGAATGAGGTGGGAGAAAATAACATTAACTATGATTTGAAGGAAGTAGATTATACAGGGAATGATTGGAAAACATTAGCTCAGGATATGGATGTATGGAGAGCTTATGTCCGCGCGGCCATGAACCTACGGGTTCGATAGTGCCAGTGAGTAAGTAAGTTAGTAAGAGAAGAAAAATAAAACTTAGACACAGAAAGATGTCTAAAAATTAAAAATCTGTAAATAAATAAATAAATAAACAATACTAATAATAATAATAATAATAATAATAATTATTATTATTATTATTATTATTATTATTATTATTATGGTTCAACAAAAGTCTTTATAGGAAGCCAGATATAATAAGAACAGTTAAGTCTCGTAGATTGCGATGGACAGGAAATGTTGCACGTATGGTGAATGAAAGACTTGCATGGAAGCTTCTTGTAGGAAAGCCAGAGGGAAAACGCCCAGTTGGTAGACAAAGAATGAGGTGGGAGAATAACATTAACAATGATAAGTAGATTATACAGGGAATGATTGGAAAGCGTTGGCTCAGGATAGGGATGTATGGAGAGCTTATGTCCGCGCGGCCATGAACCTACGGGTTCGATAGTGCCAGTGAGTAAGTAAGTATGTATGGTTCAACAAAAACTTATGTCGATGGAAATGGATTTCTTGAGGAGAGCAGCAAGATGTTTAAAATTAGAAAAAATAAGAATACTATCATACGAGAAAAAAATGAATATTAAATATTCAGTAGTAGATTATATAAGATACAAGCAATGAAATTGGTATGAGCAGGTACGACGAATGCGAGAAGAAAGGTTACCTAGGAAAACATTGGAATGGTGTGCACCTGGAAGAAGAAGAAAAGGAAGACCTCAAAACTCGTGGATGCAAGAAATAAGAACTGGAGGACATGGAGTGGATGGATATAGATGAGTGGAGAGGAAAAATAAAACTTTAGGCACAGAAAGATGTGTAAACGTTAACATTCTGTGTATATATATATATATATTATATAAATTATTATGGTACATGGATCTCCAAAAACTGACCAAATGGAACAAGGTCACGTAGGAAAAAGAAAAATATTTCGTTGTTTCTATTGAGTACAAGAAAAGCAAAAGTCCTCTTACGGCCCGCGGGTCGCCGGTTTGATACACCTGTATTAAACTAAAGGAAATGGAGAGAGAGTAAATGACAAAAGGTTCAGCTTTTAATGTAAAACAACTGTACACAGGCCTAAATGTTATGCGACACTGTCATAAAAATGTGCTCATGATTATAGCCATTAGAGGAAAGTTCATTACCACACATGTAATTAGAGACTTCCGAAAAAAAAACACTCATGTCCTTAACATTTTTAATGAGCAAAAACAAATTAGGTCATTTTATTCACATTTATTAATTTTATTTTCGGTATCTAAACTAGTTTTCTTTGCATATTAACAAAATAGTTTAAAGTTGAGACGACTTGATGGCGCAAGTTTTTTTTACACAGGAGTAGAATTTCACCTGAAACGAAAATCGAGTTTTTCCGCAACGTAACTCAGTATATACCATTGAAACAAAACGAGGAAAATATTCTCCAAAAATCAGTGAAATACGACCGTTATATGTGGGGATTTACCTAAAACACTATTAAAAAAATAAATAAGGACACCGGGAAAGATCATTTAGGCCTAAGTCATCATTTTTCCTTGAAACTAGAAAACTAACTTTTAGTTGCATAACATCTATACAATTTCTTCCTCGTTTTATTTCAATGGTAAGTTATATACTCAGTTTCGTTAGAAAAAACTAGAAAATTCCAGCAGCTATTTTTTTTTTTTTTTTTAGATTTTCGTTTCAGTTAAACTCCTGCGTAAACTAGTTGCGCAACGGAGTTGTCTCAAAATAAATCTTCAAGTAGTTAAAACCATGTTTCTGAAAGCATACATAGGCATATTATTCTTCACTGTGAAATGCTAAAATATTAAGATAAGTACTTGATATATCAGTCGTCCTCAACTAAAATGAATTTCTATTTAAAACAAACTTCAAGTAGTTAAAACTAATCAGGTGTCATAAGATTTTCCATGGAAAACACTGTAATTTCCTTACAGTCTAGTCAGGCCAAACTTTGGAAGTAAATACATTCATGACTAAACTATATATTTTACTGTTTCATACTTCTAAATGATAGTGCTTTCCATGGAAAATCTTATGACACCTCAAACTCCATTTCATAAAAAAGAAGTGACTTAACCGGTTCTTTCCCTGTGCCCAATTGAATTTTGTTTTCACTGCAGTTCAACAGATTTATATAACTGGCTCGAGGAGAAACTAGTGTTTCGCTAATTTAATAATTAACTAACTCACTGGCACTATCGAACTTTAGGTTCATGACCGGGCGGACGTGAAGCTCTACATACTTTCATATCTCGAGCTAATGTTTTTCAACCATCCCCTGTATAATCTACTTCCCTCAAAACATGGTTAATGTTTTTTCCCACTTTATTCTTGACCTGCCTACTGTGTGCTTTCACTCTGGTTTTCCTATAAGAAGTTTCATTCCTCATTCGTGTCACATGTCCTGCCCATCACACTTACGAAACTTAAACACAATCACACACACACACGCACGCACACACACACACTCACACACACACACACTCACACACTCACACTCACACACACACACACACACACATACACACACATGACAACTTTTAAGTCACGCGTATACAGTTGCCTATTGTCTAATAATTATCATCATCATCATAGTACAGGTTCACGAATTTAGGCCATTTGTTGACCTGTTTCGGCCTCAAGAGAAACACCATCCAGAAGTCTTTTGAGTGGACGTCCTGGTCTTCTTCTTCCTGCAGGTTGATATCTTAACATTAGTTTGGGTATTCTGTGATCTTCCATTCGATGAACATGTTGTATCCATCTTGACTTATAATCAGAAATTTTGTTTTCTAAAGATTCCATGTGTAATTCTTCTAAGATGTCTTCATTTTTTTTGTGATCTAGTAGTGTGTATCCTGCAGTCCTCCGAAGATATCTCATTTCAGCAGATCTAAGTCTCTGTATATCCTTCTGTTTCAACGTCCATACTTCGCTACCATACAAAAGAGTTGGAAGAGCCAGTGTTTTATACACTTTCAGTCTTGAATGCTTTTGGACTAACTGTGGCTTGAAGATAGAATTTATTAACCCTAAAATTCTTAAAAATTTAGATATTTTTGCATTTACAATCCTTTTCTTCTTCATATGAGATATTGCATCCTAGATATGTAAAATTATTCACCTGCTCCAAAATTGTATTGTCCAGTACAATTTTACTTCTGACAGGATCTACACCTTGAAATGCCATAATTTTTGTTTTTTCTGTAGATATCTTTAATCCATATTCTTCTGTAATTTTGTTAAGTTCATACAGACCTTCCTGTAGATTATCTTCGGAATTTGCTATTATTATTTGGTCATCTGCAAACAATAGGGTGTTTAATTTTCTATTTTCTGATATTCTTATTCCAAATTTATATGTTTTGTTCCAGCAACATATTACTTCATTGATATAAATTGCAAGTCTAATAATTAATTGTTCTCAATTTATTTAAATTTATACTATGTCATTAATAATTTTTCTCGTTTTTATATATATCTTGTACATATTATACATTTAATTCGTTAAATCTAGAGTAAATCAAAATATATTATAAGTATTAATTGTATTGTATTTATAACATGTAATAGTTAATGTTTATTGTAATTTAGATGTAAGACTATTTTCTTTTTTGTATTTTTTAAAACCTGGTTGAGTGGCAGACAAGGCCGTAAGGCCTTAACTCTGCCACGTAAAATAAATCTATTATTATTATTATTATTATTATTATATTGGTCATGAACATTTGCGGTGTCTTTTATATAGGATCAGAGAAGAACGTCTAATTAAAAAATATATATTTTTTAAAGAGAACAACCTCAATAGCTCCACACCTTGAGATTTCGCTAAAATTTAATTGTTGTTTAAGGACATTAATTGTCTCGATTTCGAGCTACATGTTCTTTATAGGAAACCACATAATACGAACAATCAAGTCTCGTTGACTGCTATGGGTAGGACATGTGGCACGAATGGGGAATGAAAGAGGGGCATGGTGACTTCTTGTAGGAAAATCAAAAGGAAAACGCCCAGTTGGTAGACCAAGAATAACATTAACATGATTTGAGGAAAGTAGTTTATACAGGGGATGATTGGAAAATATTAGCTCAGGATGGGGATGTACATTGCTTTTGCTTCTTATACAACACTTTGTCCACCACATCACCCCTTTGTATTTCTACTCGCTTTCATTCGCTATCCTTCCACCATAACGTACACACACGATTGAGAGAAAATTTAACTCTAGCTATTCCTCTGCATCGAACACCTCATCCTTCCTTGTTTCAGCCACCCAACTCTGGAATTCCCTCCCCTCGTATATCAAGGACTGCCCGATTCGAAAACAGTTTAAAAAGAAACTCACTTAATATTTCCTTAGACAATATAATATATAACCCTGTTCCATGTATACTTTTATTGTTTCTTTATATTTTTTTATATTGTGTAGTTTAATATTATCTATTATGTATCATTAATCATAATTCGTAGTGTATGTATAATTTAACCCTGGTGAAGTGGAAGAGAAGACCTTACGGTCTTAACTCCATCAGGCAAAATAAATAAATAAAACAATTATGGAGAAATGTTGTCCGCGCGGCCATGAACCTATGGGTCCGAAAGTGCCAGTGAGTTAGTTAATAGTCTGGGTGCCTCTGTAACAGAACATTATATGAGTTGTACATTTTAGCTTCTTCCAATTTGAATTCATTTGGGATTCTATTAAAGTGGTGACGTTGCAGCAGAGTTTTAATTGATTTTGCTTCGTACATTTTGTCGTTCATGTTCCAATAGAGTGAAACACTAATTAAAAACTTTCCGCCAAGCGTACATTGTAAAGATACTCTCCAAAATGAATTAAAAGTGATTCCGAACAAAAGGCAATATTAAATCATAATTAGTACAGATATCTAGAAACAAATTACAATCGTGCTTCTGTCGCTTGAACAATTTTTTCCAAGCTCAACCAGTCTCTGATATATATATATATATATATATATATATATATATTTCAAATGCCCCATATTTGTCTTTCGACATTCCTGGTTTCTCTCCTGGCATGGCGTACTTGTAACCCACTTCTAAGGTTGGGGCGTCTGGAAGGCGGAGTTACGTTGCCCCGATGTAATGATGGGTGATGATGATGATGATGATGATAATGGTGCGGCAAGAAGAATCTCTAATCCTAAGCTTAACTTAAGATGAATATGAATGATGATGATTGCGATGGCCATATGATTTCGGGGACCGTTTGCGCCATAAAGTTTTCCTGACATTTGTATTACAGGCGAGGAAAACCCCGATAAAAACCTCACCCAGAAAAACTGTCCCGACCGGTGATCGAACCCGGGGCTCCTGCGTGACAAGGCAGCACGCTACCCCGAGACCACAGCGGTGGACCAGTCTCTGATATTTCAACACTCAATACAAGCATTTGTTTTTTTCATATAATGTCTGATGGTTAATCATTCTACTGGATAATAGATGTACACCGCTGTGGTCTCGATGTACCGTGCTGCCTTTTCACGCAGCGGGCCCGGGTTCGATTCCCGGTCGGGACAGATTCCTGGGTGAGTTTTTTTTCGGGGCTTTTCATCACCTGTAAGACAAATGTCAGGAAGCGTAGGGCCCAACGGTCCCCGAAAATCATCCGGTCATAATCATCATCCTTATCATTATCATCATCATCCATCAGCGGTGTGGAAAGCAACGGGAAGCTACCACACCTATAATTGCCTAGTAAAGCTGCAAAGCTTTGCAGTGAAAGACCTGCGCTCGGGCAGAATTACTATGGATGGATGGATGGGTAATAGATATTTCGCGTTATACAGGATCTTGCTTGGAGTTAGGAATTCCTAAAAGGTTAGGCTTTCTGGAATGTTTTCTAAATGGATGGGACAAGTTAGGTGTACCCTGGGTTGGGTTAGGTTTGGGCTGAGTAGGTTTAGGCTGCTAAGGGTAGGTTTGGTCTGGGTCATGTAGGTTAATTTCTATTATATCTCGCTAGCAGAATCTGGTTATATTCGTGCACTATTTATACAATCTGAGACCCACTTGATAAAATGAAAGTGATAAAATCGAGGTGAAAAACATTCGTAACAATTTATTATACAAAAAAAACACACTGTTTGCACTTTCTTAAACGTATTCTTTCCCAGGTATTAACGTTACAGAAAAATATAATTGGCATATTTACATAATAGGACATCATAAATTAATTAATAACCTGTAATGATGTTTAATTTTTCCTCCACTAGGAGGCATTCTTACAATATTGCGATTCTATTTGGCAATAAATATGATCTGGTTGCATTAATCTCTCATTTGTTTTCAAACATCCCCGTTTACATTAAATATATAAATATTTTAAAATAACTATATTTAAATAATGATTTGTGATTAAAAAGCTTAATTTTATTCGTTAAATAGTTCTAACAAATGCCACTCTTGATTTCCAAATTCTCTAAATAAATCCACTCCTCACTTCGTGATCGTGAATTTATCGATGATTTGGAAATCACTCGTGGCATTACTTGTGATAAACAGAAGTAGATAAATATCAAGGTAAACAGGACTGTGATTGGTTGCAAAGCAAAAATTATTGAAACGTGATTGTCATTAACTCCCATTTGGAGTATGAGTTAAATGGTCAAGGAAACAACAAACAAACGCCTGTTACATCACAACATAGCCTGTTATGTGGAACCTCTGTATGAGTTAAATGGTCAAGGAAACAACAAACAAACGCCTGTTACATCAGAACATAGCCTGTTATGTGAACCCTCTGTACAAAATCATTACCAACACTAGTCAGTACCAAACTGAAAGCAGAAGAACTTAAAAGTTATCGAAAGGCTTCCTACAAAACTATACTTACACTCACTCACTCACTCACTGGCACTATCGAACACGTAGGTTCATGGCCGCGCGGACATAAGTTCTCCATACATCCCTATCCTGAGCTAATGATTTCCAATCATTCCCTGTATAATCTACTTCCCTCAAATCATAGTTAATGTTATTCTCCCACTTCATTCTTGGTCTACCAACTGGACGTTTTTCCCTCAGGCTTTCCTACAAGAAGCTTCCATGCAAGTATTTCATTCCCCATACGTGGAACATGTCCTGCCCTCCGTAGTCTTACGAGACTTAACTTTTCTTATTATATCTGACTTCCTATAAATACCATGTATTTCATTGTTATGTAGTCTTCTCCATTCACCTGTCTCTTCATCTCTCTTTGGTCCAAAAATTTTACTAAGTACTTTATTCTCAAATACTTGCAATCTCCTTTCCTCCCTTAAAGCAAGAGTCCATGTTTCGCACCCATATAATATAACTGGTAGAATAATAGTTTTATATATTTTCAGTTTAACATTTTCTGAAAGGAGTTGGGACATCAAGAGTCTCTGCAATGCATAATAGCACGCATTTCCAGAATTGAGCCTATGTTTAATTTCTTTGTGCATCTCATTCCTATTTGTGATTATTGTTCCTAGGTATTTGAATTCAGCCACTTCCTCCCTCAAAATTTCCCTGGTTTGTCATTAGCTGTCCATTTCCATTATATAACGAATTTTTATGTGTGACCATATATTTAGTTTTATTGATATTTACTTCCAGTCCTAATTTCTTAGTGTTACTCAATAGTGTGTGCATGTTGTCCTTTAGTATCTCCTCGCTATCGGCCAACAATACTACATCATCAGTCCTACAAAACTATACTGCTGATTACACACAACAACAAAGAATTACTCGCAGGCTCGAAATGTATCAATAACTATGTTTTCGGGCTCGCAGAAGACGAAAATGATACTAGTTTTTTTCCAATCACCTAACCGGAGTCAGATATTTCGACGACAACCTTTAGCAGAAGTGATCGTTTCCGTGAGAGTCGCAGGCGCTATTGTCTCTCAAACTGGTCACCCTTATTTTTCTTTTGCGCGGTTTTATTACTCTTAGGGATTGTTAAACCCTCAGGAATACACAGGTATACAACATTTCCTGATTGCCACTGTCAAATACGTGAAGTAATGGCTTGTAATACCTCGTTCTATGCAGTTCGTCTTACATTACTTCATTGTGATTTTGAAGTGTCGATATATGCATTATTGTGTATCATTATAAATAAATTGAATTAAAACAATCTACTATAATATATTTTAATACGTAAGTTTTAGTGTTTTTATAATTTTGCAATGTCTAGCCGCTGTAAGAATTCTCCTAATTTATTCTGTTACGTATGTAGAGATTATTGTACAAAATCTTAGCGCAGAACTAGTTATAATGACGTACAATTTATATTTCGGGAACTGTAGTAAATTTGGAGATACTGATAAATATTGGGCCCCCAATTTTTGCTGTACAGACTGCCAAAGAATTTTAATATGGTGGTTAAAAGGTTCGCATTCGTGCATGCCATTTGCCATTCTTATGTTGTGGAGGGAACCTACGGACCACATCACTGACTTATTTCTGTATGGTCAATATATCTGGTTTCACTTAAAAAATAAGCATTCTCTTCAGTATCCAAATTTGCATGCGACCTGTTAAACATAGTGATTCTTCACCGAACTTGGGTGACGTCAGTGATGAACATGGCGATAGATTCCACGAAGGCATTTTAGAAATGGAAAGGCATTATAAAGGGAATCAGTGACCAACATGCTTGCTGATTACTGCTGGCAACTTATCACAGACGTTTCGGAGCCATCTTATCGGAGCCATCCAAGAAGAAGTTTTGAAAGGTGAGATTTTTGCTACAATTTAAACATGTGTTGTAACGTAACTACTTATCCTTCTTAGAAAAAAAAATAACTTTTTGGATCTTATATGATTTGGTTTTACATAGATCAATTGCTTCTAGCAATATTATTGCAAAAAAATTGAACCTAAGTGCAGATAAGCAATAATATGCGAAATATAACGAAACAAATTCAACACGTCCTCGCAAAAAACTGTTAGGTGATAGATAAAAACGGACTTCAAATTCGAAATCAGCGCATGCCAATTGACTAAAATCACCTATTTTCATTTCTGCGAGCGACAAAAAGTTCAAATTTGTTGTTGTTTGTTATTGAGGACGACTGAGATCTCCTAAAATTTTAAGGGGACCGACTGGTGAATTTCAATTATTTTTTTAAAATTTTTATCTGATTGTCTTGAAATTTTTATCACATAAATTATGTGCTTATAGAAACGTTTCTGTGAAGTTTGGTGTTTGTAAGTACAATAGTTTGAGAATTATGATTTTTTAAATATTTTCTAAAAAATGCTCTTTACGATGCATTTTTAAATATTTTCTGATGAATTTGAGATTCAGAGTCTTTATGATTACACTAGAAACATTTGCTATGCAAAAAAAAAATCATAAAGGGAGGATACTGCTTATTTTTCATTTTTGAAAACAAAAAAAATCACTCATTATTTTTTCCATCTCAGTTTAAAAGAACACATGTGTCTTAGACTAATAACTGATTACAAATTTGAATTAGCATATATTGGGGAGTCTGTCCACTGCTGTGGTCTCGAGGTAGCGTGTTGCCTTGTCATGTAGCGGGCCCGAGTTCGATCCCCGGTCGGGGCAGTTTTTCTGGGTGATGTTTTTATCGGGGTTTTTCCTCACCTCTAAGACAAATGTCAGGAAAACTTTAAGGCCCAACGGTCCCCGAAATCATATGGCCATCGCAAACATCATCATTCATATTCGTCTTAGATTAAGATTAGGATTAGGGACGTTCCTGGCGCACCACTATCATCATCACCCATCATATAATCGGGGCATCGTAACCCCGTCTTCCAGGCGCCCCCAACCTCAGAAGTGGGTTACAAGTGCGCCATGCCAGGAGAGAAAACCAGGAATGTCGAAAGACAACCTGGGACATTTGCAAAAAAAATATATATATTGAGGAGTCTAACCACAAAATGTCACTTTGATAGCATAACAATTACATCGTAAGGAGCACTTTAAGTTTTAGAAAATGTCAGGAAAATGAAAAAAAAAAAAAAAAAAAACGCATATTAAAGTTTAAGTAGTAATGCTGATCGCACGTGCAACGGACTCGATTTTGCTCCTACAATAAACATTTTTACATGAAAATGATCCTAAAGAATCAAAGTTATTAATAGGGCAAGGCATTTCCGATTGATTGAGGGTCTTTCCACTTTTCAGCGGTTGCCCTTTTACCAGCCGGCTGCTGGCCCTTCACATCCACATGTGTCAATCACAGAGGTAGATGATCAACAACCAGTGTAGGGGTGACATGTGGTTAGCATGTCGAGTCCCCCAGCCGTTATAGCTGATTCCTCAACCTGGAGCCGCTACTTATTGTAGCTACCCAATTGCCTCACGATGCTGGGTGGGCACCGGTCCCATACTGGCCGAAATACCATGAGAAAATTTCTTCCCCCATGGAGACTCGAACCAGCGCAAGTCCCGTAGCTCTGCGCCAAGGCTTCCTACCTTAACCGCTCGGCTACGGCGCGGGACGGCAAGGCATTTAATGACCTATAAATTGGTAAACAATGCATTTATGACCTAAAAAGTACAAAAAATGACCAATAACATTAAAAAAATTGCCAATAAGAAGTTAAGAATTACCAATAAAATACTATTTATTAGATTGAGTACTCACTTGATTACTGAATTATATAAAATTTAACTTAACATCAAAATATTAAAAGAAAAGTATGTAAATAATACACATTACAGTACCTTTCATTGCAGAAAATACATTTCAATTACACAGTGCACTTTTACAGCAATTTTGAATTGCAGTTAAGAATCAAAATAGGGGTAGAAGCTAGCATAAGCCCTAAGCAATTGAATAAAATTCCGAGAAGTGGGCAAGTTCATTAAGCACATACCTTGAAAAATAGGGGTAGTAGTTAGCAAAACATCTACTTAATTCCAAAAAATTTTATTGACAAGGAAAAATACTCAATTATAATAAAAATCTCAATTCAAATACAAATAATGTCACAGCCTTCCGGAAAAGTGTAAAGAATGCTCAAAATTACCTAAAAATTGCCAAAAAATGAGCTATTCCTAGAAGAGTTAAGAAAATGCAAAAAAAAATGCCCTAACGAATTGCTTTTATTTAATCCGTATTTTAATGTCATACATTTTCATATATGCAAGCAATCTTTCAACCTTCATAAGAAAAAGATGCAAAATCATTAATTGTCTTGTCCTAGTTATTAAAAGAAAATAAACAAACAAATGCATTTTTTTGGCGATTTTTCAACATTTTCACCAGTCGGTCCCCTTAAGTAGTGTGGTGAAATATGTTAATACAGTTAGGTTAGAATTAATATCGGCAAAGCGCTGAGTAACTGTGAAAATGTATGAGCTGTGGAAACCAAGCTGTATAATCCCGCGGGAAATAATTGCTGTGTGCGGTGTGCAAGAGGATTACCTCATGAACCGCGTTGTGTGCTCTATTAAAGGGCATGTACTTCATTTCTTCCTCATCTCATTAAGGATCATTGCGCCTAACTAGATTCAATTTTTCAACCCTCTACTCCGTAGCTACATCTTTCGCGCGAGGATTTAAAAATTGCCTACAACATATTTTTGAATTAATACGAGTAGTTAGCTTTATGGACAGCTGATGATAAATGAGGGAAATTTTGAGGAAGTGGCTGAATTCAAATACCTAGGAACAATAATCACAAATAGGAATGAGTTGCACAAAGAAATTAAACATAGGCTCAATTGTGGAATTGCGTGTTATTATGCATTACAGAGACTCTTGACGTCCCAACTCCTTTCAAAAAACGTAAAAATTAAAATATATAAAATTATTATTTTTTCCCGAGGCATGATGTTTGGCATTTTAGCATTTTTTTCTTTTTACGATGAACGAGAAGCTGGTCCGGTGCATCAACCCCCAACCTGGGGGACGGGTGATTTTTGTTCAAGGTTTTCTTCCGCTAGCCTTTGATAGTCCAGTATCTTATTGCAAGGCAGCAGCGCTAGTTTTGGTCCGCCCTGGGTATTTTATTTCCCCAGTACCCGCCATATCTGGTGAGCATTCCCCTATCCGCCACCTGGGGAGGCGCCCGGTGGGAGACTGGCAACTCCGCACGGGAGGTGGAAGACCGAAGGAAACTTGGATAGAAGGGGTACAAGCAACTATGAATATCAGAGGATTGGAGGAAGATCAATGGATGGACAGAGAGGAATGGTGTTTGGTTTCCGGAAGACGGCGGCAGCTGCCATGATACCGGATGATGATTATGAAAACTCTTATTCTACCAGTTATATTATATGGATGCGAAACATGGACTCTTACTTTAAGGGAGGAAAGGAGATTACGAGTATTTGAGAATAAATTACTTAGGAACATTTTTGGACCAAAGAGAGATGAACAGACAGGTGAATGGAGAAGACTACAATAATAACAGTGAACTACGTGGTCTTAATAAGAAGCTAGATATAATAACAGTTAAGTCTCGTAGACTGTGATGGGCAGGACATGTAGCACGAATGGGGAATGAAATACGTGCATGGAAGCTTCTTGTAGGAAAACCAGAGGGAAAACTCCCAGTTGGTAGACCAATAATGAGATGGCAGAATAACATTAACCATGATTTGAGGGAAGTAATTATACAGGGAATGATTGGAAAACATTAGCTCAGGATAGGGATGTATGGGCAGCTTAAGTCTGCGCGACCATGGACCTATGTGTTGGATAGTATCAGTTAGTTAGTTAGGTTTACTTCTTTCGCATTTTATTTTTTCCTATGCTATACGCAATTTTTGAATGAAACACATCATCGATCATATCTAATCTATCTATCTATCTATCTATCTACATCTACAGTGTTGGATCATAGCCTCTCCTTTGTTAGGAGTTACTAGACCAAGTTAATTTAGATACGCTTATTTCCCTACAGATGTCATGAATGGTATGCTGTCATCATATCGACCTTATGAGGCATCTAGCAGGCAACTACATTTTAAGAATTGTAAAACAGTTCCTGATATCTCAGTCGTCCTCAATGATTTGCAGTGTAGTTTTATAGGAGGCCTTTCGATAACTTAAGTATCATCTTCTGCTTTTATTTTCGTACTGACTGTTGTTGGTAATTATTTTGTACAGAGGGTTTATATTTCTGGGTACGATCTCTTCAAGAAGTGTTTATTTGTGGTTTCCTTGAAAATTTCTAACTATTCGAGAACGTTGTTTTTCGATGTATCGTTTTCTCTCTGCAGGATCGATAATACATCGTCTATTGTGTTGAATTGGCTTAGGTTATTCTTTAGAATGACTTACCCTTGATTTTTCAGTATATTGCTGTGAATTATAACTCTTATTTATTTTGTAACGTTTTTAAACATTTTAAAATATTTAAAACAATGTTTATAACCTTACTTTAGAATTTTTAGGTATTTATTCAAATACGCTAAACAATACAATACGACAATGTTATATAATATAAACGAAAAAGCGCACAAGTAAGAAAGGGAATGGCAATCAACCACCAATGGGAATTTGACGAAATCGTTCTTCCCGAAAGTCAGCGACAGACTACAGACAAGAATCCAGATATCTCCCAATCTCACAACGCTGGTGACTCAAGATAAAGGACAGTGCAATGTGTGCATGCGGTGCTGGTGAGCAGACAGTGGACCATGTTATATATTACTGTATAGAATTTAAAAACGAAAGACAAACTCTTATAAATTTTGTAAATAGAGGTAGTGAAAGGTGGCCCATAAATAATAGTAAATTAGCTATTAAGTACACTAAAGAATTCACCAAATTCGCAAATAGCATAGACTTAAAAAAATTACAATAGAACATTACTTGGACAGTATACTTTAAGGAACTGTAAATCATAAAGTGATAGAACTAGATAATAAGCGTTAGGATAAGAACATTATTTTAAGGAAGTGTAAATATTGATCATGACTTTTTAGGATTAGTCAGTGCTATAAGTGTAAATAGGAACCTAATAGCCTAATTTTTTAGAACTTGTAAGGACAGTAAAATATTTTTCAATAGTAGATTACTCATAAATGTTAGAATTAGTCCGTAACTTAAGTGTAAATAGGAGCTATATCTTCTTAGATTAGTAATGGATAGAATATTAACTTAGCGTGTAAATATGATTATAGCTTTATAGGATTAGTCAATTTAAATGTAAATAGGAACCATATTTTGTTAGGAATAGTAATGGAGAATGCACTAATTTAACCCTTAACTTACAATGTATCTTATAAGAAACATGATTGATTTTATTTGTTTATAGTTTATTAAACAGTAAAAATAAAACAAATTATCATAAATTACCTAAGATTGTGTCAAATTACGTTAAAAATACAGTAATAACTTACTTTTACATGATTTTATTTTCTTTGCGGTCCGAAACACTTGAATGACGGGCACTAGAAAGTATTGTTTCACCAATTTAAGGGTTAAGTAAGTGCTAATAGGAACAATATCAAGCAACTGTAAATATTAATCATAACTTGTTAGTGCCAAGAGGAACCATAACTTGCTTAAGTATAATTAACAGAGAGCATTGTTTAAAATGCAAATAACAACCACAACGAAATAGAACAATTTAGCGTCACAATAACTCAAAATTATATTTTAAGGAATCTAAAATAGAAAAATATTTCACACATTAGAACTAGTAAATAACACTATAAATGCATAGTCAGGAACATCAACACACATAAAATGATAGAGATATTTTAATATTGCTAAAACCAAAGCATGTAGTACTGCAGAAAACTGTAGTGAAGCATGCTGTCATATGAAGATTCTTAAACAAAAAAAAAAAGTAACTATATAACCAGCGATAACCCACGGCTCTGTCGATAACACAGCGTCTTCGTCGATAGTAACTGATTTATATTCCGAATTTAACAAACATAAAAAAAAAGGCGTTTCACGGGATCCACCCTAGGTTAGAGTAATTGAATTAGGTTAAGAGTGAGTTATTTAACATTTTCCAATACTGTTATTTTAACACAGTTCCAATAATGGATCATATTATAATATTATAATTATATTATGAAAAGAAAAATTATGTCTGAACCGGGAATCGAACCGTGGACCGCTAGTTCTCCAGACTAGCGTGCAGCCCACTACGCCATTCTAGACTTGGCACTAACATTAACAATTCTTTCCACATATACAAATCTATAATTCTCGTTTCGTCCGCTGCCAGGTAGCTGACACTACCATCGCCAACGGCCGGTTTCGTTTAGAAGTATCTATATTTGAGAATTTTTCACCACCATTTTTATAAGCAGTAAACGATGTTATCTAACATTTTGCAATACTGTTATTTTAACAGTTCCAATAATGGAGCATATTATATGTTATAATTATATTGTGAAAAGAAAAATGAATGTCTGAACCAGGAATCGAACCGTGGACCTTTAGTTCTCCAGACTAGTGAAATAATTGTTAATGTTTGTGCCACGTGTAGAATGGTGTAATGGGTTGCACACTAGTCTTGAGAACTAGAGGTCCCACGGTTCGATTCCTGGTTCAGACAATTTTCTTTTCACAATGTCATTATAATATTATAAGTGTGAGTTAGTTAGCTTTTAGGTTCGTTACATTTTAAATGTGTCTAAATACATAAAAAAAAACAAAAAAAAAACAAAAAAGGAGAGAACACCAAAAATGTCGTAGTGACAACCTGGGGCATTTGAAACAAAAACTTTACGTATTTTTATTATTCCTAAGATTTGTGTATTTTTGGCCATTTTCCTCGTTTACATATTTTCACCTTTATAAGATATTTCACCTCCCACGCCTATCCCTGGAATCAGCCATAAAACTATTTCATCTCAAGATCGCACCTATAGTAACCTATAGCCTTACACTAATATGGAATCATCTAACAGAGCGCAACATGGAAGACATAGAAAAAATAAGGCATCGTTCCTAAAGAAAGCCCTATGCGTCTCGAGGATCGCCCCTTCCAGACTAGTGTATGAAATGGCAAAGGAAACCTTCTTAGAAGACCTAAGGCTTCAACTGCCCGCCACGAACACCCTGGAAATCAGCACTAAAAAAAAAAAAAAAAGAGCGGAAATACAAGAGGACTTCTATGCATCAGTTGCTTTTCTGAATCGAGACAGGACCAGAATAAACTATGACCTCCTACATGTGGTAACTAATGCTCAACATCCATGGTTTTCATCACAAGATCTGCAGCCTCAAGCTATTCCATGATCCAACCAGTGAATGCGTATGCGAACTGTGCGGCAAAGAGTGTGGAAAATACCACATCCAATGGTGCAAAGAAAGGACCAAATCAATAGTAGCTTACAGCAAAGAAACTTAACATGTACAATGTATATGATTCTATTGCACATTCGTGGGCTTTTCTTTATTATTATTATTATTATTATTATTATTATTATTATTATTATTATTATTATTATTATTATTCCTAAGGAATAAATGCTTTAAACTCTGATTTGTGGAGCAAACATATTATAAAGAATAGAAAATTACAAATATATCAAACCATAATTCAGAGCATTTTAACATATGGTGCTGAGTCTGGCAAATTCCTACCAGGGAATTGAAAAGAATTTTAAGTACAGAAATGGATGTTTTAAGAAGATCAGCTGGAAAATCTAGAATGGGTAGAATACGAAATAAAGAAATAAGGGAAATTATGGGTGTACAAGAGGAGCCGGACATCATAGACATTATAGAAAAGAAAAGATTACAGTGGTATGGCCATGTCAAAAAAAAATCCAGAGTAAAGTTTGCCTAAAATTGCTATGGAATGGATCCCAATAGAGAGGAGGAAGAGAGGAAGACCGAAGAAAACTTGGATAGAAGGGGTTCAAGCAGCTATGAATATCAGAGGATTGGAGGAAGATCAATGGATGGACAGAGAGGAATGGCGTTTGGTTTCCGGAAGACTGCGGCAGCTGCCATGATACCGGATGATGATGATGATGATGATTATTCCTAAGGTTTGTGTAAATTTGGCAATTTTCCTGTTCACATATTTTTCATTTTGATAAGATATTTCACAACCTAAGTAGTTGAAATGTTGTACTTGTTCTAGATATTGGTTGTTGTGTATTATCTTACTTCTGATTGGATCTTCTCCTAAGAATGCCTACCCCTTTATATATTCCTTAAACCAGCAAAATCGGAGAGTAGAATTTAAGTTGAAATATATCTATACTAATCAAATTGATTGTTAAAATTATGCTAAGGACATAATAAACTCCGGTCATAAAATGAACTCAAGAGAAGACACCCTTACAATAGTACACAAAGAGGGAAATCCAACAAAAATCAACATATTGGAAGACCTGGAAATTATCAAGGAAATAGAAAACAAGCTGTTAATAAATGAAAGCACTCCCAGACTAAACACCCACTGTACGATATCGTCAGGAAGAAGCTTTGTCACAACACCACATTAGGAACAGCAGCACATCAACCATCATATCAGATAATGTAGCGAAGAAAGACGTGCCGAAGATGGAGCGGATGCTCTGAGAGGCCTACAGACATAAAGTATACATATTTTATAAAAATAAAACTTAATTTTATTTGATTTTCATATTTATTAAGATATATTCAGCGATAGCTGTTTCGGTACACTGTACTTTCTTCAGACATGTTAAATTATGAATTGTCACTGAATATATCTTAATAAATATGAAAATTAAATAAAACTAAGTTTTATTTTTATTTAATTAATAATATGGATTTTCATCAAGTAAACACCAACTCAATGATTACATATTTTATAAGTTGAGGACGACGGATCTTACCTAAGAAGGTATATTTTAACTTATTTATTTTATGGAATATATCTAGTTTGCAATTATCAATAATTGTTAACTTAAGGCTGATCGGGTTGTAGGGAACGCTAAAATGTTCCTATAGAGTAGGTGAATCCATTCATAGTAATTCTGCCCAAAGGCAGGTCCTTCACTGCAGTCATAGCATTTTCATGCTATGCTTGCAGCTTTGCTAGGGAATTGTAGGTGTGGTAGCTTCCCGTTGCTTTCCACACCGGTGAAGGATGATGATGATAATGATAAGGATGATGATGATGATGATGATGGCCATATGATTTCGGGGACCGTTTGGGCTTTAAGTTTTCCTGACATTTGTCTTACAGGTGAGGGAAAACCCCGATAAAAACCTCACCCAGAAAAACTGCCCCGACCGGGGATTGAACCCGGGCCCGCTGCGTGACAAGGCAGCACGCTACCTCGAGACCACAGCGGTAAACCAAAGTTATAAAATTTGATGAAGAATTCTTTTCGTTTACACAGTTCTTTATGCAATGAGGAGTTACCGGAAACAATAATTCCCATTAACACTAGATATGAACAACGTTTTTACCGTTATGTGCAGTATCTATAGAAACACGTGAGGTATTTTAATACACGATTTGAGAAGAATTATTAGAGCTACATTGTTTCTAAGTACCGTGAAGGTTATCGCTCTCCAGTTTTACAAGATTCTTGTTTTGGTTCACTTCACTTCACTCAACACTTAGTTCATACTAGTCCATCGCCGCGCCGTGGTCTAGGTGCGGTAGAGTCCCTACCTTCCACTCCGACGACCCTGGTGCGATAGGGTTGGTCTTTATAGGAAGCCAGATATAATAAGAACAGTTAAGTATCGTAGACTGCGATGGGCAGGGCATGTGCCACGAATGGAGAATGAAAGAGGTGCATGGGAGCTTCTTGTAGAAAAACCAGAGGGAAAACGCTCAGTTGGTAGACCAAGAATGAGGTGGGAGAATAAGATTAACTATGATTTGAGGGAGAAGATTATACAGGGGATGATTGGAAAACATTAGCTCAGGATAGGGATGTATGGAGAGCTTATGTCCGCGCGGCCATGAACCTCCGGGTTCGATAGTGCCAGTGAGTTAGTTAGCTAGTTAGTTAGTAGGGGATTTTAAATCTCCACCTTGGGTCTGGGTGTGTGTCCTGTCCTTGTGTCTATATGTGAGAATAAAAGAAAGTAAACAAGAAAGTAAAACAGGAAGGAAAAACAGTGTAAAAAAGAAGAAACTATACAGCAAATGGAGATTCTGTTCAATTTATATTAGCCCTATTGTGGCTGGATGTGAAAAAATTACCTGAGGATAATACACGCACGCACGTACACACACAAGTAATATATTTAGTAAAACTTGCTTAAAGCGGAATCGCATGGAACCAACTTTTGTTTCCACATTAGACAAAATTCCGCATTATAAAAACTAAAGCTTATTAAAAATCTTAGATTGTAGAGTACCGTATGTCTTTTTTATGAGCCCTTGGATTAATTGTAGTTTAGTGTGTGTGAACTACTTCGGCGGTAACGCGCGAAAAAAAACTCCCGTTTCTTTAGCGTTAAAAATGTCTCTTAGGTGCGTATCTTGAAATTAAAGTATGCAGTTTCGGTTTCCGCTCACTAACTACATTTTCGTCCACATCGTTTGATTCTCTGCAAATTTCATTCCACATTACATTGTGTAGTCATTTAAAACTGTCCAGCCAACCTGAAGATGTCTTGTAATCGTTATTCCTTAGCGCCTAGGGATTTAGCAACAGCTAAAGCTTGATTTTGGAGCATCGGTCCGTAAATTTGGAGATTTAACTTCAGTCATTTCTAATTTTCGTTTAATGACAATGATATACGTTTTAGCCATCTTTATTTCGTAAATATTGGACGCTATATGTGAAAAATCGGTCTCAGAACTTAAACTAATTTAAGATTTTACAGTGCAATGATTATTTGTAAGACAGGTATCTGTATTTTGCATAACGGGTATGCAGTGAGGACGAAATAAAATTTCAGGTACAGGTAGAATCTATAGTATACCCGGCGGCAGGAATCATTCCTTATTGTTTTTTTTTGGCATAACGGAAATTCAATGAAATGGAAACTAATTTATTTGTCTGTCTTTCCGCTTTATAAACATTTTTTTTCATGAATTGTGTAGAAATATCCTTCCATTTCCGCGTTCGACAAATTACATTTTATGCAAAATAAATACACGTAAAATTACTATTATTTCGCCGGGACCAATAAATTTGTTCACATTGGACAGATTTCCGCATTATTCACGTTCCGGAGATATATATATATATATATATATATATATATATATATATATATATATATAGTGTTTTGTAAAAGAGCAGATCTTTCACCGCAAACTCAGCATTCTCCACTCTTTCTTTTACTCAGCCTTCGTTTTTGTATCTCCATACAAACCATTTACAATACTGCCTATCATCTGATATCTATCTCTGATGTCTTTTTCTGCCTCTAACTTTCTTTCCGTTGACCATTCCTTCTAGGGCTTCCGTCAGCAGGCAGTTTCTTCTTAGCCAGTGGCCAGTCCAA
This sequence comes from Diploptera punctata, assembly GCA_030220185.1. Lineage (NCBI taxonomy): Eukaryota > Metazoa > Arthropoda > Insecta > Blattodea > Blaberidae > Diploptera > Diploptera punctata. The sequence continues at coordinate 726,039 of JASPKZ010006043.1, forward strand.
TTGCTTTTCCTCTTCTTTATGAGTTCCAGCATTGTTCTTCCTTCACCCACTCTGTCTAGCACATGTTTATTTCTTATTTTGTCTGTCCATTTTATATGAAGAGTACAGGGGAAAAACAATCAAAGTCCACTTTTGGTGAAATTTGAGATTCTGGTACCAGTGGATTGTATGTACCTAGTACTATATTCCAAGAGGTTCATACGTGGAAAAACTCACTCATAATCCATTAAAAATCAGCATTGAAATAAAGTGTCCAGGGGAAAAACAATCGTAGTCCACTGTGAAATGGAAAAATAATCAGAGTCCATATACAATTTAAATGAGAGTATTTTTGGACTCCTTCCAGAGAGTATGAACTTTTTATATGTTGGTCAGCTTGGGGTGTTTTAATTTGTTACATACCTATGCATTGTTGTGGCATTTACTTTTACTGGTACCAAACTGCATTGTTGTTCAATGAAGCCTATTTTACTGGTGTGTAGACAATCAGTTTATTTTTCAACATGAAATCAAGTGTTAATGTTACTCGTACAGCTCATCAGAGTAGAGGAAAGAAAAGACCTAAACATGGTAGAATCCATGATGCGAGTAAACGCATAAGAGCGATGAGTCATGTTCCTGGTGAAGATTGCAAATGCAAGAAACAGTGTTACACGAACATTTCAAAACATGAACATAATGTATTAATTCGTGAATTCAATTTACTGGGAGATAAGAAAAAACAGAGTGCACGCGTTCACTAATTTCAGTTTTGCCGGTGAAATGAAGAAGACCACGGAAACCAGAAGAAGATAGCAGCTTCAGAGACCACTCTTACTCTTACAAGGTGCGTGTACAGAGGGATGGAAAAGCTGTTGAAATTCCAGTTTGTTACAAAGCCTTCATGAGTGTGCATGGTATAACAAACCAGAATATGTTAACAGTCAAGAAATCCCTGGGCATGCTCCTATTGACCGGAGAGGTTCTCATTCTAATAGACCCATGAAAAAGACAATTGAGGCCGTTGAAAATGTTATGAAACATATCAGTTCCCTTCAAGACCGCCCTTCTCACTACAGTCTTCACAAAACATCTAAAATGTACCTACCTGAAGAATTAAACATTAAACTATTGCATCAAATGTAGACAGAGACATTTCCAGAGTTTCCAGTGTCTTATGAATTTTATTGGAACTTATTTCAGACAAAATTTAATATTGCTCTTCGATATCCTAGGTCAGATACTTGCTCTGCATGTGATGAATTCAAAGCAAAAAAGTAGTCTGTACTTGCAAAGAAACTTAACGATAGCAGCAGTGCCGAAGACGTAAATAAAGAAATGAAGCGGCTAGAAACTCTTAATTTATTACATACAGTGTGCCATGCACAGACTGAAAATCAGCCATAACATTCGTATTCAAGTTTAATTCCACTCTCCAAGGGAAAATACGACGACCTCCAATCCTTGAAGAAATTCTGTTCTGAAAATGCTCAAATCTATTTTTCAAGATTACTCATATTCAACAATGAGTAACTTGGTGTAAAAAATAATTAATTTCATTATTATTTTTATTATTTACATTTTATAAGGCAAACAGTTATGTATAATGTAACAGTTATGTATAACATTCTGTAAATTAAGTGGACTATGATTGTTTTTGTTTACAAACATGTGCACCTTGACTTTTCATTGCTGAAAACAGGACTGTAAATACATGACACTTATTTCGAAAGAAGAGTCTGTTAGAAAAACACCTTGAGAACAGTTCTGGGAAAAAAAAGTTTTCTGTATGTCTAAAGCGCTCGATCTGCTGCGTTTCTAAACTTAAAATTCAATTACTGCAAAATGTTAAAAAGTGGACTCTGATTGTTTTTCCCTTGTACTCTTCATATGGTCCATTCTTCTCCATATCCACATCTCAAGAGCTTCCTATATATATATATATATATATATATATATATATATATACACTCACTCTCTCACACACACACACACACATACATATATGTATATATATATATATATATATATATATTATATATATATAATATATATATATACACATGCAGGTTTTTAATGTTTACACGTCTTTCTGTGTCTAAAGTTTTATTTTTTTCTCTCCACTCGTATCTATCCATCCACTCCATGTCCTCCAGTCTTCTTGTTCTCATTCCAGTTCTTATTTCTTGCATCCACGAGTTTCGAGGTCTTCCTTTCCTTCTTCTTCCAATGTTTTCCTGGGTAACCTTTCTTCTTGCATTCGTCGTACGTGTCCATACCAATTTAATTGCTTATATCTTATGTAATCTACCATTGAATATCTAATATCCATTTTTTCTCGTATGACAGTATTTCTTATTTTTTTTCTAATTTTGAACATCTTGCTGCTCTCCTCAAGAAATCCATTTCCATCGACATACGCTTTTTTCTATGTTTTTGTTGAATTTCCAAACTTCAGCTCCATATGTGACAGTACTTCTCACTATTGAATTATATATTTGTAACTTATATATATATATATATATATATATATATATATATATATATTAAATTTAGCATGTGTTGTGGGAGAAACTCCCTCTTCCTAATCCAAAAATTAACTGGAAGCCGCCTCTGCCATATTGCCGGTGTCACATGTTTCGCACATGAACAATGTAATTATAACAATTTTCAAACGGTACAGCTGATACCACAACCAAGTGTTTACATCTTTTCAGATAGAAACATCCTGCTCCTAGCTAAATTACTCATCTCCATCAAATTGTATTCTTTTTATACCTACAGGATGTATACAAATCCTGCTATACATTAATCAGGAAATTCTGTTAAGAAAGCTTTTTATGTTCTCTCTCTTAAATAAGCTGGAAAATTAGGTCTGGAAGTGAAAGAAGACAGATAAATATCATGCAAATTACCAAAAGAGCTATTAACACTAATAGGTCGGTATTCAAGGATCAAACTTTCCGCGAAGAACGACTCTCAGCCCATCTCTCCGTGGTTAATTATGTGGGTCATGCAGAACCTACTCTTAACTGGCTCACTCTATTCAACATCATGTGCTAACAGGATATTTATTTAAACATCTTTCTGGAAACAATTGAAAGATGAGAGCCTCAGCTTACGAAGGATGGAGATAGCATGACATAGAGAGCTTGGTTCTTGATTACCGGCCATAGATACGAGGGTCACTAGATAAGTTTTGAGACCCGGCAGTATGGCTACAGGAATGCAATAAACTAATATACCATTTGAAAGCCCAACTCTAGAACGTCAAAACCATAGCAGGTAGGAACGATTCCTTTCAGTTGTCTCTGAGCAGCACCTTTGTGAAGTAGTCTGTGCGTGGTGAAATCATATGTGTCCTATGGACCTTCAGAGATAGTATTTTCATGCTATGATTTTATATGATTATAAGCGCGGTTTAAATGAGTCGCAGACACTTGAGCAACTCACACAAACATTTGGGGACCTTGCTCCTTCACGTGCAACAGTTTTCCGCTGATTTCCTGAATTTAATAGGGAAAGAACATTCCTTAAAGATGAAGGGAGAAGTGGGAGGCCAACAACAGTGGTGACAGAGGAAAATGTCTATGGAGACTCTGATTAAGGAAGGTCCACGATTCACCTATAAGGACATCGTGGGGGGCCTAGGGATTAGTTCGCCAAGTGTTTCCACCATCCTGCACCAATACTTAAGAGTGAGGAAAATCTCTTCTTGATGGGAGTCACACCACTTGTCAGAAGGGCATTAACGGACTAGGATGAAATTGTGTAGAGAAATGCTGGCGAGATTCAACAACGGGGACTCCCGCCGGGTGTCAGACATAGTGATAGGTGACGAAACTTGGATCTACTAGTATGACCGTGAAACAAAGCACCAATCATAGGTGTGGGTCTTCCCAGATGAGCAGCCTCCGACCAAAGTCAAAAAGGCCTAGGAGTGTGGGGAAGAAAATGGTGACCACTTTCTTCTCAACAAGTGGTCATCTGGCTACAGTTGTGCTAGACGATCAGAGGACAGTTACTACTAAATGGTATACAGAAGTCTGTCTCCCCAAAGTCTTCTCAAATATACAGGAGAAGTGGCCAAAGACTGAACTGCGGGGAATTCTGCTCCACGTCTTTGCACCCAGCCAATGCAACAATTAGGTTTCTGGAAAATACACCTGTGAAATTAATGTCTCATTGAGCCTACAGTTTGGACCTAGCCCCGTGCGACTATTTCCTGTTCCCCAACGTGAAGAACTGCATGCGCGGACACCAATTTCCTAGCCCAGAAGATGCTGTTGGAGGAGCTTAGTGCAATGTCTGAGATCGAGTGGCGTGGCTGCTTCCAGAAGTGGTTCCAGAGGATGCAACGGTGTATAGAATGTGCTGGAGAGTTGTTTGAAAAGATACGATAGGTATGGAAACTCTATCATGGCCCATTGTTGCATATCTCAAAACTTATCTAGTGACCTACGTAGAAACTGGGAACTGCAATTTTGTAATCGTTGAGGAATTTAAATATATGGATACAATTATAACTAACAATAATAATATAGAAAAAAATATTGGCTAGCAGATACTATTAGTCTCTCAAAAACACATTAAAATCACATTTGATGAATTAAAAAATTAAATTGACCTTGTGAAAATCTTTATTAAGGTCTGCCCTAACATATGGTAGTGAGTGTTGGACACTCGACAAGTAAATAAAGAACAATTTAGGGTTTTTTGAGAGGAACGACTTTGTATATATATATATATATATATATATATATCCAAGGTCGTTCCTCTCAAAAAACCCTAATATATATATATATATATATATATATATGGTATGATAAGAAAAATAAATGCCAGGACGGCATTCTTATCATACCATATTAAGCTTGCATTGCTCAATGTTAAACATTTAATTATATCATATATATATATATATATATATATATATATATATATTCAGAATTGCTATTATAGGCTTCTAGAAGTTGTAGAGGGGACTTACTACATAAAGTTTTGATAAGGAACCCATATCCGGAAACGTAACTTTTCTATGTAAAATAAGTCTGAAGATCGAAACACAATGGGCTGATATCATGTGTCTTGTGTTTCAGAATAAGAATTACACACTTTTAGGGGTTGTACTGTAAGTGTAGTTCCACGTGGCGACCCTGCTGTTCGTTGCACAAAGTGTACATCCGACGCATGTTTTCGTATACATGCCCCACAAGACCTGGTGTGTGCTCAATAATTTCTGCTGCCGCCAGAATTCGTGCAAAAGATCTTCCTCCGATTCGACAGGTGTAGTACAACCTCTAGAAGTCTGCAATACTTATTCTGAAACACAAGACACACGATATCAGCCCATTGTGTTTCGATTTTGAAACTTGTTTTACATCAAAATGATACGTTTTCGGACATGGGTTCCTCATCAAAACTTTATGTACTAAGTCCCCTCTACAATCCCTAGAAGTCTATAATAGTTATTCTCAAACACAAGACACGCGATATTAGCCCATTATGGTTCGATCTTGAAACTTGTTTTACATCGAAATGATACGTTTCCGGATATGGGTTCCTTATTAAAACTTTATGTACTAAGTCCCCTTTACAACCCCTAGAAGTGTATAATTTATTCTGAAACACAAGGCCCGCGATATCAGCTCATTGTGTTTCGATCTTGAAACTTGTTTTACATCGAAATGGTACGTTTTCGGACAAGGGTTCCTCATCAAAACTTTATCTACTAATTCTTCTCTACAACACCTAGAAGTCTGTAATACTTATTCTGAAACACTCTGTATCTGTACATTATCATGGTGGAAGATCAATGAATATTTGAGACAATTTTTCGAAAATCATTTAACAACATGAATTTCTACTTTTCGCTAAAAGAGGGTTTAAATCTAAGACGCTTATACTCGAGTTATTGATTTACGCATTAAAGAATTCAGTTATTACCAAAGGAAAGAGAAGAAATGAGAGAGATTCTGTTAATTAACGGTGAATTGTTCCTTTTCCGGCAGTTGCGGCCATGCCTGAGAGATCTCAGAAAAATAGGGAATGATTACAAGCCGTGAATCAGACAGTGATGATTTTTCTTACCAAGAGCTTGTGAGCTTAAAGAGGAGACATACATTTTATTTCCGGGGTTTTCCTTCAATAAAAATCAATCCCAAGAGAGGTAAAATTTATATATAGGCCTACTCTCCCTCATTCATAATAAAGAACTTTAGAGAAGAAGGAATCAAAATTAAATTTATAAATAAATACAATTTAGAAAATGGAAATGGGTTGGTAATGTGTGTATTTAATAAAATATAAGATTGCAACACAGATAGTATAATATTATTCAACTGATCAGCCTCATGGGCTAGTGGTCAGCGAACCTGACTACAGTTCATAAGGTCTTGGGTTCGATTTCCGGTCAAACCATAGGATTTTTCGTTAAAGGGAATTATTCCTGTGGTTGTCCATGGTCTGGAATTTGGGTTAAGACTCTCCTGGCGCTTCATTATCATTTATCACCTATCATATCATCGGGGTAACGTAACTCCGCCTTCCAGGTGCTTCAACCTTAGAAATGGATTACAATTCCGTCAATGCCAGGAGAGAAAGCCAGAAATGTCATAAAAGACAGCCTGGTGGCATTAGACAAAAAAAGAAAGAAAAAGAAAAAGTATTCGACTGTTTCAAGATAAAAGACAGTCAGAAGTCTAACTTCTCACTATACTATTCAACTGTTTGTGTATGAAACCAAAACAAAAGACAGTCAGAAGTCTAACTTACTCCATAAAATAGAATTTAATATGCCAATAAATGCCTTTATCTCTATTATTCTTTTTCCGATTTCTGATTCAGATGATCCATCTTTTTGAATTATTGATCCCAAACACTTAAAATGTTTTACTGTTTTAATCCCAATCATAATTCTTCTTCTTCTTCCTTCCAAGTATTAGGCCAAGGCCTGTTACGATCCTATAGAAAATTTTCCCTCCAGCGTTTCATAGGACGGCCCAGTGATCCTTCCGGGAAATTCTCGTATAAGACTTGAAAGCATAATAATCATATTGTTTTAAATGCCATTTACTGTTTGTAAGATATATAATTACAGAGGGGTTTCCATAGTAATTCTCCACGAGGGCAGGTCTTTCACTGCAATCATAGCATTTTCATGCCATGCTTTGCAGCTTTACTAGAGTATAACTATAAAATTATACATTTGCATATGAGTTCCGCGCGACCAGCTGTCACCAGGTACAGAGGATGAAAGTGAACGTCCTCGTCGTCACGGTCATGATTTACATTCAGTGCAACAGTGACTCACATGTCTTGCATTTACCAGTTTCACGCTTCATCGATTCTTGGCAATCGGGGAAATTGATGCACCTTGGACGCTAGTTCATTTCCGTTGCGTAGTTCAGGTTTAACATAACTACTAAACTCTCTGGCACCATCGAACTCGTGGGTTAATGGCCGCGCGGACATAAGCTCTCCATATATCCCTATCTTCAGCTAATATTTTCCCATCATCCCCTGTATAATCTACTTCCCTTAAATCATGGTTAATGTTATTCTCCCATATTATTCTTGTCCTGCCTATTGTGCGTTTTTACTCTGGTTTTCCTACTTAAAATGCTCCTTACAACACAATTTTTATGCTATTAAAGTGACATTTTGTGGTTAGACTCCCCAATATATGCTAATTCAAATTTGCTATGCAGTTACTAGTCTAAGACACATGTGTTCTTTCAAATTGAGATGGAAATGAATGAGAATGGATAATTTTTAAAATGAAAAAATAAGCAGTATTTTTTTTCATGGTAAATGTGTTTAGTGGAATCATGAAGACTCTGAATCTCAGATTTCATGAGAGAATATTTTAAAATGCATCGTAAGGAGCATTTTTTAGAAAAATTGAAAAATATAATTAAAAATCATAATTCTGAAACTATTCTACTTATGAACACCAAACTTCACGGAAACACTTCTGTAAGTACATAATATATGTGATAAACATTTCAAAACAATCAGACGAAAATTAAAAAAAAATTAATTTCACCAATCGATCCCCTTAAGTGAAATCAAATGTAATACGAATAGTTAGTGTCGAAGACGCGATGGACAGGACATATGGCAGGAACGGGGAAGGAAAGAAAGGCATGGAAGCTTCTTTTAGAAAAACCAAAGGGAAACGTCCAGTCGGTAGACAAATGAGGTGGTAGAATAATATTAACCATGATTTGAGAAAAGTGGATTATACAGGAGATGATTAAAAAACTTTAGCTTTGGATAGGGATGTTTGGAGAGGCCTTTAACCTACGGTTTCGATAGTACCAATAAGTTATTTATCTGCAGTATTTAGATGACAGCATCAATAAAAGGCAAAAAATGTTGTTGAGACCTACGGTATCATATATAATACAGTAAAACCTGTCTTAGCCGGAACCTTTATAAGAAGGAAACCTATAGAGACGGAAAGTCTCCAGAACGGTGCATTTTTTATGTAAAATCGTCCTGTGTAAGCTGGATACCTTCATAACATGGAAACGGAATGGTTTTTATAGTACCAATAGTTAATTTTTTACCTCAGTAGGACGGAAAATTATTCTTAAGCACGTTCTAATTATATTATTAATGACCGCACGTGAATATTCTGCATTATATCGTTTTACCTTCTTGTGTTGCCATTGTATTGCGGGGATACCCTTGCTTATATGTGACGGCGGGGAATCCCTCGATTTTCTTTGCCTGCTTACGTTACCTGCGAGGGAGTTGGGAAACTCTTCAGTCTTCCCTGTAGTTTTGTACCTTCTCGCTTTTTTGTAATAAAGTTGTTTTATATTGCCATGCAAACTGAGTTGTGTTACATACACTATTTTGTCTGTATTTCAGTCAATACGTTATGTCTTTAAAGCGTGCATGTAAAACCCTTACACTGCGTGAGAAAATTCAAGCTTGTAATTTGGGAACACTTTACAAGAAAGAAAACTGCCAAGACGGAAATATATTTAAGGAATCGTCATGTTCCTTCATAGACAAGTTTTACTGTACTTGCCCCTCCCCCCTCTAAAAATCATATTTCTTCTTGAACATTTATTTTGATCCCTATGAAGCCATTAAACGCGAAAATAAAATTATAATTGACAAATTCTCAATTCAGGACCCCCTTAAAAACTCCCAACATTTTTTCAACCCCCAAAAATGATTTGGCTCTCTAGAAACCCATATACCAGCCACTCTCGCTGCTTTATTAGCCTGATGTACAAAACACCTCTGGGATAAATTTCAAGGTAGGTTTCGGCATGCAATGGTTGACAGTTCCCTTGTGAGTAAGGTCGGTGAAAATTTGTTTCTAAGGTTTGTTTTGTTTTAACAGTATCTGCTCTTGTTTCGGCATCAGAAACTTGGGCCATGTTGAAATCTGATGAGGAATTATTAGGGCGTTTTGAAAGGAAGATACTGAGATCCATTTTTGGTGCAGTGAAAGAATATAATGTAGACATGGAGAAAGAGATACAATAATGAATAAACTGTACAATCTGCCAGATATTCTGAATTTTGTTAAAGTTAATAGATTGGCCTGGGCTGGACACATTATTATGGACAGCAAAATGATTACAAAATAATTTACAATGAGCAACCTCTATTGGCCAGAAAAGTTGTTAGACCTAAATTGAGATGGAAGGATGGTATAATTCAAGACATTAAGATTTTAAAAATAAAAAACTGGAAAAATGAAGCTCAGAACAGGGAAGTCTGGCATAAGCTTCTGAAGGCTGCCAAGGCCTACATGGGGCTGTCGAGACATTGATGATGTTCTTGTTTCGGAGGCATATATCAATATTGGGCGCATCACTGCTTTATATATTATTATTTTGGTATATTTATTTAAGTACTTATTTTCCATATGATATTCATATACCCATCCACTCTAAATGAGTATATATTTTGTTAAACTTTTCTTTCGGGACGCAGGATGGAAGAGACTTGGTTTGTCTTTTCCACTTCAGTCAGTATATTTTTAACCATTCACTTTGACATTTAAATTGTATGCAGGGAATGTTGATTTATATGCATCAAGCATTTCATTCCTTTTGACCGATACAATTCAACTGTATTGGAATGACATCGTGGTAAGAATAGAAAGAAATCTGACAACACTGTATTTGCGAGACACGTTTCTGCAAATGGGTGATTCCAAATAATACATTTTTTTTGCACGGTAGTGCGTTCTGTCATAGTTATATGGCAACCACGATTCAAAGTTCAATTTCCTTAATTTCGGGGTTGCCAACCTATAAATAACTATATCTAATATTACAAATTATCTACCTAGGGCGGGAAGTTAAACTACTACCCTTTATGTATATTTCATACAATGTATATACAAAAATATATCCAAGAGGCAGAGATAATATACATTATATGAAACAAATCACTGTATTTTAAATGAACTGAATTTTATTTGAAACAATAGCCTATAAAAACAATACATTCGTACTTGCCGCCTTATTATGTCTGATTAGTATGACGGCCTGCTGTAGTCTCAAAGTAAATTATTTTCGGCTTTTATCGTAATACATTAGCCAGACTGCTAACGTCAGTCAGTTGTTTATAATGATCGCAAATATTTCCAACAAAAATATTATTATTTTACTATTATTTATTATTTTGAAAACACCATTGTGCAAAAATTAATGTACAACACACGTCACACGTTTGTGAAGTGGTTTGCAGAAACTCGGTTTTTAATCACTTCCTCGCTTCTGTAAAAAAAAACACTTCCCAACTTCACATTGTAATATACTATTCTCTATGTATATACCCCGTACTTCCACCGTGGGGATTAGGGTGTACCCTGGTGAATGAAAGAGGTGCATGGAAACTCCTTGTATGAAAACCAGAGAGAAAGCGCTCAGTAAATAGACAAAAATGATGTGGGAGATCAACTGACCCTGACTGTGTACTAGGATGTCCTAATTCTGAAATTAATAATGAACCTACTTTGAAAACTACCACTTGACCTCCCTCACTTGATGTCTCTATTCTTCTATTCGCATTCTGTGTCTTCCCCGTTCCCTAACTTTCAAAATATATCTGACTAGATAATATCCGGTGTCTGCTGCTACCCCTAAATAAATTAGAATTAATGTGTTTTTTATGTTTAGTTGAATAAGTAAACGGAAAAATAGTTATAAATTTATATCGTAAACAGTTTTAGATACCCCATGCTGATTACCGGCGTTGCCTGGGAATCTACTTTTCCCTATCTTCTTGGCATAAATAAGGTGAAAGACGAAAATTAATGTGTATAAATGGCATAAATGAGATGATTGACAAAATTTGTTATTGTGAGTTATCTGTAAAAGTGCGCTGCTACGCTTGCCCGGGAATCTACTTATCCTGATCTTCTTGGCATCAGTGATACACAAAAATGTGTATTGTGAGTTATCCATAAAAGATAAACATTTGATGTCGCGGACTTTTTTATAGATTTTTTTCAGGTATTCAATTCTGTGTATATTAATTTTGTGTATTTGTTATGGTTTAGGGAGCTTAAGATATTTAAGCGTCCAAAAAGCGACTTTTTTTCACATTTTTCACCAAGGGTGATTTTTAAGGATGAAGGGGTTGAGTGTTACAACTCTCTTATAGCCTACAACCCTCCCGGGAAACTTGTAATTATTTTGCAAAAAGCCCCATCAGAATCGGATGAACGGTATGACAGCGCATAAAATACCAACAAGCAAACATTAATTTTTTATATGTTAGCGGTGGACTACTGGTTATGCTCCTTGTCTCTGGTCCCGAGGGTCGCGGATTCAAACCCGGCCGGGGTCGATGGATTTTTTAGGATGGAAAAATCCAAGGAGCAAGTCCTCCGGGAGGGACTTTAAGCCGTGAGTCCCGGGTCTGAAGATTTTCAGGCTCGTAAAAGATCCTTAAGCCTGAATGAAAAGGCCTCTAAGCAAAATTTACCGAATTTTCCCGTCCTAGTACTACCTTGGTTTCCTAGATGTCAGTATGAGGCGGAACGCTGACCATGGACCACTCAAGTGTCATCTATACGAAAACAAGTGTAACTAAATTAGTATGGTTCAAATTCTTCCCTGTAGGGGGAGAGCGCCTAAATCTCTGTTAAGGGAAAACATGGGCTTACAAGAGAAGATTAAAAACATTTAATTATATGAGATATGGCTATGAAAATGGTGTCTCTAGTGACGCCTTGAAAACACAGAGTGACGGACGGATGATTCACATGCAAGGGGCGTTACTGTCTGGAGGTGTAGCAGAATGTAGGAAATGGCGTGGCTCTTTTAACCTCCTTACATTCCAAATTGTTCCTGCCTTTTTTAGGGGACTAGCTGTTGTACCCGTACCACAGTGATCTGTGTTATACGCGTTTATAGTCGCTCGTCCTGGATTCGTGGTAAACATAAAAAACACTCTTAATGTAAAGTCCTCCACCGCTGTAGTCTCGATCTAGCGTGCTGCCTTATCACGCATCGAGCCCGGGTTCGATTCCCGGTCGGGACACCCTCTTGGATGAGGTTTTTTCGGGGGTTTTCCTCACCTGTAAGACAAATGTTAGGAAGATTAGGTCAACGGTCCACGAAAACCACCAGGCCATCATCATCATCATCTTCCTTATCATTATCGTCATCATCCTTCACCAGTTTGGAAAGCAACGGGAAGCTACCACACCTATAATTCCCTAGTAAAGCTGCAAAACAGCATGCAAATGCTATGATTGCAGTGAAAGACCTGCCCTCGGGCAGAATTACTATATATATATTTCTTCTGTATGTGTATGTCACTGATCACCTAAACGACTGGATCGATTTTGATAATTTTTTTGCGCGTGTTTAAGTGGGTCCATGGATGGTTTAGATTCAAAATTTGACCCTCTAAAACCATTAGGTGTAAGAGTTCACCTGAAGTGATAATTCAAAAATCGCTCTAGCAGTCGCATTTTCGATGTTTCCCAACGAAACTCAGTATATCCTATTAAAATAAACCGAGGTAGGCACCGGTATTATTTTTACTCCCTTTTTTTAAAATGATGAATTATTTATTCTGGCAGAGTTAAGGCCATAAGGCCTTCTCTTCCACCCAACCAGCACAAATACAAATAAATATTCGTCAAATATAGATATATACTATACTAATTATAAAGAGTTGAAATATATATTAAATGTTGCAATGAAATTGCATGTAGAAACAACATTTTATACGATAATAACAATACTTATGATGATGATAATAATAATAATAATAATAATAATAATAATGATAATAGTAGTAGAAATATAAGTTAAAATTCCATCACACCGAGCCAGATGGAAATTTGAACATACCATTAACAATTAACCATCAACAATAGCCAGTGTAAGAGTGACATGTGGTCAACATGTTGGGTCCCCCTGCCGTTATAGCTAGATTTTTCAACCTGCAGCCGCTACTTATTGTATCACGATGCAAATGCATGATTTTCCATGAGAAAATTTCTTCCCCCATCCAATAGAAATTCAATTTTGTACTAGATCATGGCTTCAAGTTTATAGAGCAGCGGTTTCCAACTTTTTTTGGACTCGCGGACCCCTTCCACAACGGTCTGAGTTGGGTGAACCACTGAATTTAAATATAAATATGTATTTTTTTGTAAGCCCATGTTTTCCCTTTACAGAGATTTAGGCGCTCTCCCCCTTCAGGGAAGAATTTGAACCATACTAATTTAGTTACACTTGTTTTCGTATAGATGTCATTTTGAGTGGTACGTGGTCAGCGTTCCGCCTCATACTGACATCTAGGAAACCAAGGTAGTACTAGGACGGGAAAATTCGGTAAATTTTGCTTAGAGGCCTTTTCATTCAGGCTTAAGGATTTTTTACGAGCCTGAAAATCTTCAGACTCGGGACCCACGGCTTAAAGTCCCTCCCGGAGGACTTGCTCCTTGGATTTTTCCGTCTTAAAAATCCATCGACCCCGGCCGGGTTTGAACCCGCGACCCTCGGGACCAGAGGCAAGGAGCATAACCATTAGTCCACCGCGGCCGACAAATATATATATATATATATATATATATATATATATATATATATGCAGGGTGTATCAAAAAAGGATGGCGCAAACTAACATAGTTGAAAGTACACGATAATAGAAGCAACAATGACCCAGTAAACATGGGTCCGCAAACGGGCCGTTTGTAAGATAATTACGAATATGTGGTTACAAGCCGCCATTGACTTCATTGTAAACATCGTCCTTGTTAGTACAAATTAATTTGAATTTAGACTTTACTATTAATTTTCCATCTTATTTAGATCACATTTCATAGTTCACCTTACTTATGGGTTACCTGTTAAAGGAGGTGTTCGAAGTGTCTTCCTTGCATCTGGAAGCAATACTGTGCTCTCTGCAATGAATGTCGAATTCTTTCGAAAACCCCTGGATCATTTCTGAATTCTTGACAAGCATGTACAACTCTCTGCTCCAGTTCTTCAACCGTGTTAACGGGTGTGCTGTACATTTCGCTTTTGAGGTGACCCCAGACACAAAAATTCAAAGGATTTAGATCAGGTGATCTTAGAAGCCAAGTTACAGATCCGCCTCGACCTATCCATCTTTGGCCGTATCTGCACTTTAGATACCGTCTCACAGCAGCAGCAAAATGTGCCGGAGCTCCATCATGCATATAGCACAAGCTCCGACGTTGCTGAAGGGGAACATCCTCAATCAATCCTGGAAGATGACGCCGCAGAAACCTAAGGTACCTCCGTCCATTACGTTTTCGTGGAAGAATGTGTGGCCCAATGAGATAATCACCTAGTACCCCTAACCACACATTCAGTGAGAAATGGTGCTGATGTGGTGTCTCATGAACAACGTGTGGGTTTATTTCACACCAAAAATGTGTATTATGTTAATTAAAACACCTTCACGCGTGAATCCTGCTTCGTCTGTAAATAAAATGCTACATGCGAAACGAGGGTTGACATCAGTCTGTTGTTGCATCCACTGACAAAACATCACTCTAGGAACAAAGTCCGCATAATTGAGACATTGAACTCGTTGGAGGTGGTAAGGGTGCAGTAAATTGCGCTGTAAAATTCTCCATACACTACTGTGGCTTAGTACAGGCACTTGGCATTGTGTGGCATTCTTCTCGTCGAAGTTCCTGGAGAGAGCTATACTGATTCCAACACCATATCCTCAACCTCAGGCATAATGCGAGGAGGCCTAGCTACTACTCTGCCATCTGCAAAACCCCCATTTTCTCTCAGGCGCTGATGGACCCTTGTAAATGTACGACTTTCGGGGTGTCTTCGATCAGGATATGTTTCTTGATACAAGCGTGCAGCCTCCCGTGTATTGCCATTAGCCCTACCGTGCATGAAATGCATATCCGCATACTCTTTGTTACTGTAAGTTTCCATTGTAACTACAACACAGCACAAGTGGCACTCCTCAGACGAGACTGATACCTTTTGAGACTGTGTACTGTAATCCGTCCTGTACGTTCTGCGTGTATGGTTTGATTGCACTCCACCTCTCGGAAATGTTCAGTTTTGTAAACAAATAACATAGGACGGCTTCAAGTGCGCAAGGAGTAAACCGTACGATGTTGCAAACAATTATGTCATTGGCGGCTTGTAACCATACATTCGTAATTATCTCGCAAACGGCTCGTTTGCGGACCCATGTTTACTGGGACATTGTTGCTTCTATTATCGTGTACTTTCAACCATGTAAGTTTGCGCCATCCTTTCTGATACACCCTGTATATATTATACATATATACAATATACATGCATAAAATTTAATTCCAAGCAAAAGGTTTAATAACTCTAAATTAACTTAACGCTTAAAACCTAAAGTTACTGTAGTTACGGCTTAAAAGTTACACAACGTGTAGGTCTAGTTGTAGCGAAATCAAATGCATTCCTAACGTTGCTACATAACTTTAAATATTATTTTTTTAAAATTATTATTATTATTACTATTACAATACCGCAGAAATGAAGGAAACAACAATAGGCTTAACCTCGAAACCCGGCTTTACGGAAAAGTTTTGGCGAACCCCTTGAAATGTTTTGCGAACCCCCTGGGTTGGGAAACAATGCTATAGATTGTAGGCTGTAATGAATGCTGCTGGTTTATGCTGATAATGTATTATTAGGCGATAGTAAGGAGTTACTAGAAGCCAATACACACACACTCTCTATTGAGGAACACTAAGAATTGGAGCTGGAATGAATAACTAATTCACTGGTACTATCGAAGCCATAGGTATATGGCCGCTGGGACATAATATCTTCTTAACCCATAAATTGGCATAAATTGATACAATTGGTTTAATTAATTTAATAGTTTTAATAAAACAGAAAAAAAGAGAATAGAAATAATTTAAACGTATGTCGAATTACACAATATACAAGAGAGGATACCTCATAATATGTTAAATTACAATCCACAAGGACATAGAAGTCGTGGACGACCATTTAAAAGATGGAGCGAGCAACTATAATATGGAGCCGGAACAGATCAGTAATGGTCTAAACCGTGACGGTAGATGAAGATGAACTAATAATAACAGTTACGGTTGATTTAGTTTTCACTGCGGTCCGCCACATTTAAATAACAGATACGAGAAATTAGTTTTTTTTCTCGGGTTTTTATCTCTACCTAGCATCATTCATATTTTAAACATCTCTTTTAGAACTCATTAATTACACCTCAAAAATAGTTTGATCTCCGCAAACTATTGGAAGGGAGCAAAAACAACCTCACTTCTCTATGTCCAGACATTACACAACATAAATTGCTTTATCACAACCAAAATCTAAAAAAAAAATCACCAACAACACCTATGTAAACAACCGGAAGAGGGCAAAAAACAACCTAACTTCTCTATATCCAGACATTACACAACATAAATTTCTTTATCACAACGAAAATGTCGAAAGAAAAAGACTCACAAACAACACCTATGTAAACAACCGGAAGAGGGCAAAAAACAACCTCACTTCTCTATGTCCAGACATTACACAACATAAATTTCTTTATCACAACCAAAATGTCGAAAGAAAAAGACTCACAAACAACACCTATGTAAACAACCGGAAGAGGGCAAAACACAACCTCACTTCTCTATATCCAGACATTACACAACATAAATTTCTTTATCACAACCAAAATGTCAAAAAAGACTCACAAACAACACCTATGTAAACAACCGGAAGAGGGCAAAAATCAACCTCACTTCTCTATGTCCAGACATTACACAACATAAATTTCTTTATCACAACCAAAATGTCAAAAACAAAGACTCACAAAAATCACCTATGTAAACAACCGGAAGTGGGCAAAAAACAACCTCACTTCTCTATGTCCAGACATTACACAACATAAATTTCTTTATCACAACCAAAATGTCAAAAACAAAGTCTCACAAACATCACCTATGTAAACAACCGGAAGAGGGCAAAAATCAACCTCACTTCTCTATGTCCAGACATTACACAACATAAATTTCTTTATCACAACCAAAATGTCAAAAACAAAGACTCACAAACATCACCTATGTAAACAACCGGAAGAGGGCAAAAATCAACCTCACTTCTCTATGTCCAGACATTACACAACATATAAACAAAGACTCACAAACAATACCTATGTAAACAACCGGAAGTGGGCAAAAATCAACCTCACTTCTCTATGTCCAGACATTACTCAACATAACATCTTTATCACATCCAAAATGTCAAAAAAAAAAAAAGACTCACAAACATCACCTATGTAAACAACCGGAAGAGGGCAAAAAACAACCTCACTTCTCTATGTCCAGACATTACACAACATAAATTTCTTTATCACAACCAAAATGTAAAAAAAAAGACTCACAAACAACACCTATGTAAACAACCGGAAGTGGGCAAAAAACAACCTCACTTCTCTATGTCCAGACATTACACAACATAAATTTCTTTATCACAACCAAAATGTCAAAAACAAAGACTCACAAACATCACCTATGTAAACAACCGGAAGAGGGCAAAAATCAACCTCACTTCTCTATGTCCAGATATTACACAACATAAATTTCTTTATCACAACCAAAATGTCAAAAACAAAGACTCACAAACATCACCTATGTTAACAACCGGAAGAGGGCAAAAATCAACCTCACTTCTCTATGTCCAGACATTACACAACATATAAACAAAGACTCACAAACAACACCTATGTAAACAACCGGAAGTGGGCAAAAATCAACCTCACTTCTCTATGTCCAGACATTACTCAACATAACATCTTTATCACATCCAAAATGTCAAAAAAAAAAAGACTCACAAACATCACCTATGTAAACAACCGGAAGAGGGCAAAAAACAACCTCACTTCTCTATGTCCAGACATTACACAACATAAATTTCTTTATCACAACCAAAATGTAAAAAAAAAAGACTCACAAACAACACCTATGTAAACAACCGGAAGAGGGCAAAAATCAACCTCACTTCTCTATGTTATACAACATAAATTTATTTATCACAACCAAAATGTCAAAAAAAACTCACAAACGACACCTATATAAACAATCGGAAAGGGCATAAAATAAGTCCCTAAAGCGGGAAGATCAGGGCAAGTCCTGCATATCAATTATACATTCCATGTCTTTGCCAAATTTAAGGGTTAATTTCTATGCTGAGCTAATCTTTGCAATCATCACTGTGTAATCTATTTTCCTCAAATCATTGTTAATGTTATTCTTCCACCTCATTCTTGGCCTATCTTCTGAGCGCTTTTCCTCTGGGTTTCCTACAAATAATTTTCTTTATTATCTTTAATTTCCCATTCGTGCCATACTCTTATACATCGTAGTCTACGAGACTTAAGTATTCTTATTATATCTGGCTTCCTATAAAATTATTATTATTATTATTATTATTACTGTCATACGACAAAAAATAATATTAGATATTCAGTAGTAGATTGTATAATATACAAGCAATTAAATTGGTGTAGGCATGTATGACGGATGTAAAAGAAAGGTTACCCAGAAAATCATTGGAATGGTGTCCACCTGGAAGAAGACGGAAAGGAAGACCTCTAAACTCGTGGATGCATGAAATAAGAACTGGAATGAGAACAAGAGGACTGGATGGATAGAGACGAGCGGAGAAGGAAAATAAAACTTTAGGCACAGAAAGATGTGTAAACATTGAAAAACTGTATATAAAAATAAAATTATTATTACTTTTGAGACTACCTGATAACAATATCGACCTCTGAGGGACATTAGAATACAAGTGTTAAAAGGAGAGTGGATTGTCTTGTAGCTTGGCTAGAGTGAAGTTATCCCAATCAAGTAGAGGGTCTAAATTGTGCGGGTGGTAGAGAAGTTTGGTCTTGTGCCAATATTGAACGAGTATTGCCCCACTTGTAGAATGCAATCTCAGTTTGTAAAATTAGTCTCCTGAAATCTGATTTTCTCTTTTCAACAACTTTATTCTTAGAATTAATTACACTGAGCATCAGAAAATAAACTTTTTTTTTGTCTCAGAAAGAAAAATATGTGATTCTGATAGTATTTTTTTCTCTTGAATTCAAATATGATATAGGGTTTTCTCCATCGCGCAAGGTTTCCGAGAGACAGGCATTTATAATAGTTTCAAACATTTTAATATTTTCTACATTCGTAACTACACAATATTCGAACATTCGGACTCACCTAGAAAGTAAGAAATTACGATTTTCTGCTATATGTCGTCTGTGGAGCATCCCTCTTGATGGTCCAACAATAATCGGCCAGCATATTAGGATTCCATTTGCTCTTTTCCATAGCTGAAATCTCCTGATGAAAGTGTTCTCCGTGCTTATCGCACACTGCGCCAAGATTTTCCGGGAAGAAATCTAGGTTTATTAAAAAATAATTATTTAAATCCATTAATTGAACTAAGAAAACTGTAGGTGATGTAGAAATTCCGAATATATAGCCTATTTGAAAACACAATAAAAAACTGTATTAAGTACAACTATTGGTACTCATGAGACAAAAATCATGTTGACCAGTGTTATCTTCCAATCAGTAGCTAAGTTTGATGCTTATTATGAATATTAAGAAAATATTGTGCAAGAGAGAAAGTATGACAATAGATAACACAAAAAAAATATTATTGTGTATTTCTTTATGTTTTTTCCTGGTATAGCTGTTAATGTAGTTATGTTGACTACTTACCTCATGCCCCAAATGGTAGTCAAGACCAATCACGTTACAAGGAATTTTGTTTTACAACCAATGACAATCGTGTTTCACTCATTCTTTATCGTATTTTCTTTTCCACCTCCTGCTTTTGTGATAAAGAAAGTTCCTCCTTTTTAATATTCTGAACGGGTCAGAGCATTATTTTGCAGTGACTGCATCTCCAACAAATATGCTGAATATAGCAAATATTCAACAGATTCCTTTGAAGTACACATTTGACAATTGTGTGTTCAGTAATTGTGTTTTTAAGTAATGATTTTACTGAGTTGTTTAATATATATATATATATATATATATATATATATTAATAACCTATAATGTTGGTTATAATATACAGTTTTATGTGTTTCATTTTTTCTCCACTAGGGTGCGTTCATACAATATTTCGATCCTATTTGAAAATAAGTAATATGATCAAGTTGCAATGAATAAAGGCATGAAACATAACCACACATTTCTGATTTGGTTTCAAACATAACCATTACATTAAATATATACATATTTTAAAATACCGGTAACTATATTTAAATAATGACTTTTGAGTAAACAGCTTAATTTTATTCGTTAAATAGTCCTAACAAATGTCATTCTTGATTTCAAAATCCTCTAAATAAACACAACTTTGAATTTATCGATGAATTGTAAATAATTCGTGACATTACTTATAATAATAATAATAATAATAATAATAATAATAATAATAATAATAATAATAATAATAATAATCATAAATTCGTTATCCCAGTCAAAGTTACGTTTATTCAGAAATTCGTCGACGTTTCGAGCTCCTTATGTGAGATCATGCTCAGTCTCATAATAATAATAATAATAATAATAATAATAATAATAATAATAATAATAATAATTTAACATAGAATTGTTATTGTTCCAGTTCCAGTTTGTTTATATGGTGCAAACCCAGCTAATTTCGTGATACGGATAATATCGTTATATTTTTTTCTTTCATTTGTACCGAAGTTGTACTGGCAATAGGCCTACTTTATTTTGTTATTTTTTATATAGGCAATTTCTGCTGTTAACTTGAATAAAATATTTATTTTGACTTTAATAACGATTAATTGTTATTATTAAATACTCTCAGGGAATAATATTTAACAAACATATTAAAATTTAATTAATCTCTAACGTTTCATTTATTTATGCGTAGCAACGCACACCGGGAATTGGCTAGTTGTAAATATTTAAGGGAGGACCTACACCTTTAACCGTTAAAAATATGGCATATTTAATATTTTTTTCTCAGCAACAATGCTGGTTACAGAAATGAAATTTGGTATGTGATATCTATATTACAATGTGAACATGTTTGTGTACTTAAGTACAATCTGACTTCAGTCGTCATGGTTAATAAAATATTCAAAATGTCAGCAGAAAATGTTTCATTGTCTTGCCGTTTCCCAGATAATTTTCCTAAATTTCAATATATTTTAATGATTCTTGTTTTATTTTACTCATTAATGTTGTAGCTACTAAATATACTACAATTGTTTAATTACATAGAGTGTAAATATTTTATTTTTCATTTTAAATTGATGCACAATCATTTTTGTTAAAGTTTGCATTAAAATGTATTTTTTTTAAATAAAATATAATAGGTATATTCCTAATTGTAGTATATGTTGTTCATCTCTGTAAACTACATATACATGCAAAATTGCATCTCAATGTCTTGAAAACTTTGGAAGTTATCAGGGAAACCGTATTGAAAAAATTAAGTTACGGAAAACAAGTGACAAACTTACCAAATATTAAAGGGCTCACTCGAGTGACAGCATTGCACAATTTTAAACTTAACTTGAAAAGTAATAGAGATATCAATGAAAATCTTTCACTAATTTAAAGGTAAAGTTTCAATCTATATGAAAATAACTAAATTTAAAAATTACTTTTTTGACCCTCAAAGGTGTAGGCCTCCCCTTAAAAAAATATTTTCTTGAGATGAATTTCAATAACTTCATCGCTAATGTTGCTTCCTCAAAGCCATGGTTAATAGTATTTGCTATGTTGACCATTATGTTAGTAATTGTTGAGAATTATATGGACCAGGACATTTAAAATTTGTCGCAGTTTGATGTATGTGGCCTTGCGCATAGAAAACACAATATTTACGTGGTTGGTTGTTACATCATGTTTCTTTTTGTTATAGTGTTTGGGTGTCATCCCAAGGTCTTGATAGAATGGAATGAATTAAAGTGCTTGAATACTGCGAGGTCGCGGTCATGCGCGTGGCGTATGTCTGTGGCTGACCCGCCATTTATATCATCAATATCTGTCAATACAGCGTACGTTTATTTGTCAGATTTACGTCTAATCGACCTACATTCGGTCCATGAAGAGTAACGTATAATTAAACATTCAAGTGTCACTAGTTTTTTGGAGTATAATTATCAGACTGCGGGGAAATAGTACCGAGATGTGAAGGTACGAACAACGAATATGTTTTAATAAAATTCATGGTAAAACTCCATTGAGTAACAAATTAAAAATAATAATATACAATTATAAAATTGGCAGCTTCGTGGCGCAAGCGGTTAGACGCTCGCCTCTCACTGCTCGGGTCCCAAGATCGAGTCACGCGATGTGGGTTTCGTGGTGGACGAAACGTAGTTTGGGCATATTTTTCTCGGGATTTCCCCCGTTTTCCCCTGCCACAAACTTCATTCCACCATACTCATCCATTTCGCTTCATTTCGTTCATCCGCCCCTTTGACGATGCGATAAGGATGATCGACCTGTAGTTCACTCTCTCCTGGCCTAGAAGGTCCTTAGCCTACCATCCGGCTGCTGGCCTCACATCCAGCTGCTGGCCTCACATCCACACGTGTCAATCACAGAGGTAGATGATCATCAGCCAGTGACATGTGGTCAGCATGTAGAGTCCCTAGCCGTTATAGCTGGTTTTCTCAACCTCGAGCCGCTACTTATTGTAGCTACCCAAATGCCTCATGATGCTGGGTGGGCACCGGTCCTATACTGTTCGAAATTCCATGAGAAAATTTCTTCCACCATGGAGACTCGAACCAGCACAAGTCGCGTAGCTCTGCGCCAATGCTTCCTGCCTTAACCACTCGGCTATGGCACGGCTGCTGGCCTCACATCCACATGTGTTAATCCCAGAGGTGGACGATCATCTAGCCAGTGTAGGGGTTACATGTGGTGAGCATGTTGGATCCCCAGGCGTTATAGCTGGTTTTCTCAACCTGGACTCGCTACTTATTGTAGTTACCCGAATACCTCACGATGCTGGGTGGGCACTGATCCCATACTGGCCGAAATTCCATGAGAAAATGTCTTCCTCCATGGGGATTCGAACCAGCGGAAGTCCCGTAGTTATGCACCAAGGCTTCTTGCCTTAACCACTCGGCTACGGCGCGGGACAACAGATCTCTACAAATATAGGATCTTCATCTCTTCTTATTTCTCGACCCGACCCCGAGTTGGACACGAGTAGAGGATATTTATTTTACACTTATAAAATTGTTGAATGCAGGCTTTCACGGCCGGTAATCATCATATTAAGAGATTGCGGGTTAAGTGGCTATGATCCATGACTGGTGTTTCTTCCAGACGTTTTTCCCTTGACTGCAGTGAACATCTTCAGTGGTGAGTACTTCTAGGTAGTGTTTGCTGGTCGAACCAGGGAAGATGTCCCTTGCAGTCGAGGGAAAAAACGTCTAGAAGAAAGAACCAGTCATGGACCAAGGCCACATAGTCCGCAATCTCTTAATATTACTTACTCACTGGCACTATCGAACCCGTAGGTTCATGGCCGCGCGGACATAAGCTCTCCATATATCCCTATCCTAAGCTAATGCTTTCCAATCATTTCCTGTATAATCTACTTCCCTCAAATCATAGTTAATGTTGTTCTCCCACCTCATTCTTGGTCTACCAACTGGGCGTTTTCCCTCTGGCTTTCCTACAAGAAGCTTCCATGCAAGTCTTTCATTCCCCATACGTGCAACATGTCCTGCCCATCGCAGTCTACGATACTTAACTGTTCTCATTTTATCTGGCTTCCTATAAAGACCATGTAGTTCATTGTTATGTATTCTTCTCCATTCATCTGTCTGTTCATCTCTCTTTGGTCCAAACATTTTCCTAAGTACTTTATTCTCAAATACTTGTAATCTCCTTTCCTCTCTTAAAGTAAGAGTCCATGTTTCGCACCCATATAATATAACTGATAGAATAATAGTTTTATATATTTACAGTTTAACGCTTTTTAAGAGGAGATGGGACATCAAGAGTCTCTGCAATGCATAATAGAATGCATTTCCAGAATTGAGCCTATGTTTAATTTCTTTGTGCATCTCATTCCTATTTGTGATTATTGTTCCTAGGTATTTGAATTCAGCCACTTCCTCAAAATTTCCCTCATTTGTCATTAGCTGTCCATTTCCATTATATAATTTATTTCTACGTGTGACCACATACTTAGTTTTATTGATATTTACTTCCAGTCCTAATGTCTTAGTATTACTCAATAGTGTGTGCGTGTTGTCTTTTTAAACTATTTGTTTTGGGTTAAAACAGTTTTTTATGTATTATGATTGAATAATAAAATTAAAAAAATTTAAAAAAATATTTTCCTTATTCTTTTTTTAGGATTTTTTTTATTCTTTTCACAGTTTTGCAGAAATTATAAAGCAAAAAAAAAAACAGTAGAAGAAAATCCTCATTTTAATATATTTTTAGATTTTTAATTATAAAATAGTTACGTAGTAATTTCGTCTCCTCAACTTTGTAAAATATTAATTCACTGAAGGTCTTTCGGGACTAGTCCCATCATCAGCAGAAGGAGCAGGAGATAAGTCTGTATCTGCTGACCCTGAATGGAATACTGGTACACCAGTACCTTCATCCATCCCTCCCTCTTTAGGTCTTCCCTTTTTCTTTTTTCATCTGTTTTCCATTCCAAGATTTTCTTAGGAATTCTGTCCCATCTTCTTGAGATTTCCGTACCATCTTAATCATCAAAAATGTCTAACATATTTCTTTCAACTTTAATAATTTAAAATGTCTAACATATTTCTTTCAACTTTAATAATTTTCCTATTTTTTTTTTAATCTCTTCCGATGATCTTATCCAGTTGTCTATCTCTGTTGTTTTGGACCTTTAATTATCCATAGCCTATATATTATCAGAGGTAATGCTCCGACTGATTTCCAAATTATCTAGAGGATTTGAAAATTAAAAGTGGCATTTGCGAAGACTATTTAACGAATAAAAATAAGCTGTTTACTCAAAAGTCATTTTAAATATAGTTAGCGGCATTTTAAAATATTTATATATTTAATGTAAACGGCGATGTTTGAAAACAAATCAGAAATGTGAGGTTATGTTTGTTCACTGCAACTTGATAATATTATTTATTTCCAAATACGATCGCAATATCGTAAGAATGCACCCTAGTGGAGAAATAATGAATTACATCAAACTGTATATTATAATCAACATTATAGGTTAACTTATTTTTTTAGTAAACAACTCAGTAAAATCAAGGAATCTGTTAATTATTTGCTATATTCAATGTGTTTGTTGGAGAAAAATAACGCTCTGACCTGTTCAAAATATTAAAAAGGAGGAGCTTTCTTTATCACAAAAGCAGAAGCTGATAAAGAGAAATCGGTAAAGAGCGAGGTAAAACACGATTGTCATTGGTTGTAAAACAAAATACACTGAAATGTGATTGGTCATTGACTACTATTTGGGACAGGAGCTAAATAGTCTATTTAACATAATACTTTCTACGGTAGGCTTATAGATAAGTTTATTAGCTTTGAAAATTATGTTTGTACTCCATAATAATTACGAGGGATGCTTTCGGACCTTCCGACGAAAATCGCCACGAAACGTTCTGGTTAAACTAACATGAGGCCAAAGTAATTGGTGTGAAGTATAGCATTTCCCCTAAAACAGGGCGTATAAATGTAGGGTTCGCAACTAATATTTGAAGTCATAAGTTATGAAACACGCTGTACCCGAAAGACTTGATGTTATTTTATGATAATACGCATGCCCGGTAGGTCTCCTGCCTTGTATAAATAAGTGCGTTTTGAACTGAAGTTAAAATAATTTTTTTCTCATTTTAGATTTAATGGGATTAAAGAGGATTGATTCGTTAGAAAGTTGGAATTAATTTAGATTTATGTTGACTGACTCAGCGGCAAATTGGAACCACGTGTTACAGTCAGAATGTTTGTTTTGAGTTTTCCAAGAATGCTCTAAGTAATGTCTCTTGTTGGATTAGTGGAATTCCAGATTGTAAACGTTTTCATATTTAGGGTGAGGAAAGGAAACTAACTTTTATAAATATGCAGATGTGTTGGGGAGAGAAACACAAACACAGTTTAGAGAATATCCCGGAAATCCTAATTACAATTTAATGACTCCTTAGAATAACGTATTAGTGTGCAAAACTTGTTTTTAACAAAATGCGTTTATTTTAAAATACAATTTTATCATAAGTAATACCGCGAGTGATTTCCAATTTATCTAGATAATTTGGAAATAGAGTGGCGTTTGTTAGGACTATTTAACGAATAAAATTAAGCTGTTTACTCTAAAATCATTATTTAAATATAGTTATTTTAAAAGATTTATATATTTAATTTAAAAGGCGACGTTTGAAAACAAATGAGAAACGTTATGTTTCATTTGTTGATCACTACTACCAAATCATATTTATTGCCAAATAGAATCGCAATATTGTAAGAATGCACCCTAGTGGAGAAAAAATGAAACACATCATTACAAGCTATTAATTAATTTCTGATGTCCTATGATGTAAATATGTCAATTATATTTTTCTGCAACATTAATTTCTGGGAAATAATACGTTTAAGAAAGAGCAAACAGTGGTTTCTTTTTTTTATGGTATAATCAATTGATACGAATGTTTTTCTATTATATCTCGCAAGCAGAATCTGGTTACATTCGTGCACTATATATACAATCTTGGAGCCACTTGTTGAAATGAAAGTGATAAAATCGAGGTGAAAAGTACTGTGATTGGTTCTAAATCAAAATTCATTGAGACGTGATTGATCATTGACTGCCATTTGGGGCTATCTATACCCTAACATCCCCGCATGTAACTAGCATGCTTTTACGAGCCTGAAAATCTTCGGACTGGTCACCCACGGTTTGAAGTCCCTCCCAGATAATTTACACCTTGGATTTTTCTGTCTTGAAAGTCCATCTAACCCGGCCGGGTTTGATCCAGCGAACATCGGGACCAGAGACAATTAAAATTATACAGAGTGTTTCAGAATAAGTATTACAGTCTTCTAGGGGATGTAGAGGGGACTCAGTAAATAAAGTTTTGATAAGTAACCCATGTCCGGAATCGTACCATTTTGATGGATGTAAATAAGTTGGAAGATCGAAACACAATGGATTGACATCGCGTGTCTTGTGCTTCAGATTAAGTACGAGTATTACAGACTTCTAGGGGTTGTACTACACCTGTCGATTCGGAGGAAGATATTCTGGCGGTAGCAGGAATTGTAGAGCACACACCAGGTCTTGTGGGGCGTGTGTATGAAAACATGAGTCGCAGGTACACTTTGTGCAACGAACAACAGGGTCGCCACATGGAGCCACACTTGTAGTACAACCCCTAGAAGTCTGTAATACTTGTTCTGAAACACAAGACACACGATATCAGCCCATTGTGTTTCGATCTTCAAACTTATTTTACAACGAAATGGTACGATTCCGGATATGGGTTCATTATCAAAACTTTATCTACTAAGTTCCCTCTACAACCCCTAGAAGTTTGTAATAATTATTGTGAAACACCCTGTATTAGGAAATGTAAAATCACATTGTGGAATGTAAGAACTTAGTACAGATGACTGGAGAAGGTCAGTGGCGGAGGCGTTGGACAGCAGTCCCATTTAAGAAAAAAGAAAGAGAGAAAATTGCATGCTATACCTTGTTTATATGGTGTTTTAGAAGCAGTGTATTTTATGGCCTGAATATGACTGGATCAGTCCAGTGCAATGCAGCGGATGTTAAAAGGGTGGCGTCAGTGGTAATTGGCGACCCTGCGCCGTCGTGGCGGCGCTCTTTCTCTCTCATTTGTTCACGTTTGTATGATCTCGCCTAATCTTTCACTCAATACAATAAAATATTTCTAGTGCAATGTGAAATTTTACACACTTTTTTTTCTTCCTTCGGTAGTGTAATGAACTTCATATGCCTGGGAAATCTATAGAATAGTATATCACGATGCCAGGTTGGGAAGAGGTTTTTACAGAATCGAGAAAAAAATATTTAAAAACCTTGCTATCGTTCGGTTTTTAATTTCCGAGATTCTGTAAAACACTTCACAAACGTGCGTTGTACATTATTTTTTGCGAGACGGTATTTTCAAAACAATAAATAATAGTAAAATAATAACATCTTTGTTGGAAATATTTGCGTTCATTATAAACAATTGACTAACATTAACAGTGTGGGCAATGTTTATTGTTGAAACAAACAGGAGGCTTTGAGAACAATTATTGATAACATGGCCGCAAGTAGGTATTTATTGTTTTATATTGTTTCAAATAAAGTTCATTTCATTTAAAATGCCGTGATTTGTTTCGTATAATGTATATTAACACTACCTTTTGGATATTTTCTGTATATACATTGTACGTAGTATACGTAGAGGGCAGTGGTTTTACTTCCCGCACGTGTGTGTAAATATAATATTACAGTATATTTATTTAGGTTGGCAACCCCAAAATCTAGGAAGTTGAACTTTCAATAATGGTCGCCGTTGCTGGTAAGTATGACAAAACGCACTATCGCCAAAAACATTTTTTAGGCAAATTATATATAGTTTATAGCAGGATATATGCAAAGACATTTAACTTTTCTAAGTTGTTTTGTCAAATTACGAAGGAATGAAAGGTTGGCCTACTGAGGCTGTACCCGTGAATAATCGACTTCTGTGGTCTTTGAATTAAATTCCTTGCATCTGGTGCCGAGGGTCGCAGGTTCAACTGGCAGTGACTTTAAGCCGTAGGTTCCAAATCTGACGATTTTCGGGCTCGTAAAAGATTCTCAAGAATAAATTGGAGCCACTGAACGAGATTTAATTGTTATTTCCCATCGAAGTAATACCTTAGTTGCCTCTAGATGTATCTTTAAGGCGATGTTCTAACCCAGCGGTCCCCAACCTTTTCGACTCGCGAACTCCTTCCACAACGATCTGAGTTGGATGAACCACTGACTTTTAAATGCACATAAAAGTAGACATGTATACAATTTAATTTCAAGAAAAGTCTGTTTCTGTATTTATTTTTTTAAATGGGCATATGAAGAAAACGATTTTTCGTACAAA
This sequence comes from Diploptera punctata, assembly GCA_030220185.1. Lineage (NCBI taxonomy): Eukaryota > Metazoa > Arthropoda > Insecta > Blattodea > Blaberidae > Diploptera > Diploptera punctata. The sequence continues at coordinate 755,640 of JASPKZ010006043.1, forward strand.
TAGGGGTATACATATGTAAAATGGGGCATTATAGGGTTAATTTAATTTTAAAATATTATTATTATTATTATTATTATTATTATTATTATTATTATTATTATTATTATTATTACAATGCCGCAGAAATGAAGGAAACGATAATATACCTAACCTCGAAATACGCCATTACGGAAGCTAAAGCAGGATTTTAATATCATAATAAATATAAAAGTTAAAGTTAATAATTTTGTATTTTAAAATTCTTTTAATATTTAAATATAACTTAAATAAAGAAAAACATCTGAATAATTCATTGTTGGTTATTGTAGAATAAAAATGTCTCAGTAACAATTAAAGAAATTGTATTACATAACAGTCTTTGTAAATAATGCTTTTATAATTGTTTTAGGTCATTGTTGTCAAAATTATAAAGATTTCTGTTATAACTGTAATAAGAACACCTGCTTTACTTCATATTTTTAAATGAAAGTAAACTAAATTCTGATTGGATGTTAAAACAATTAACTTTTTGATTTAACAAATCAAATTTACACCTTATATTTAAAGAACTATTAACCAATATAATTTGAATATAACATCATGTGATGTAATAATGTTCTTTAAAATTATAAAATAATTATACTAGTCATTCTTCATACAATTTTGAACAAAGATAGAAGCAAATAGAGCTCTCCTGATAAAATGTGATATTTAATACAAGAAGAATAGTTGATTCAAGAAAAGAAAATAATTTAATTTTAATTAACGGTGAAGAATAATACCACCCATATTTACTTGATCTGCTGGGAAATCAAATAGCAAATAAATTTACAATTATTTCTACAAGAAACAGTTTTCAGTGATTTTAAAGTGTTTTTCCTATCCAGTGTACAAATTTCCGACCTTGAGAAGAGAATCCAGCTCTACCGAAAATCAAACCCAACCTGAACCAGTAATTCTTTTTGGGACACAAATCCTTCTTCAAAATGTTACTACAGTATCGGGCATGAAGAGAATTACTGCTTCAAAACACCGCCACAACATGGGAAAAAATTACTTCTTCAAAGCGTTTTGGTGAACCCCTTGAAATATTTTGCGAACCCCCAGGGGGTTTGCTAATCACAGGTTCGGAAACGATGTCCTAACCTATTCTCTCACAAGTATTACTATTATTTTTATTTTTAGTGTTATTATATTAATATTTTTACTATTTCCTTGTCATCTGTAGGCATATATTGTGCAACCTATGCTTGTTATGTGTTATTAATCAACATGTAGATAATTCATAATTGTTACTATATGTATAATTTAATCCGTTGAAGTGGGAGGGAAGACATCACGGCCTTAACTTCATAAAGTAAAATAAACCATTATTATTATATGTAGGGAAATAAGCGTGAGTATATAAGTCTGGTTTAGTAACTGCCAATAAGGAGCACGCTAGTCCCAACGTTGGAATGTAGAGGTTAGATTTTAAAAAATACAATCTTTATCGATGCTATCTGCTAGAGAAATAAAATAATCACGAGAAAATAAATACTTATAAGTATATATTCTTCTTCTTCCTCTACGCATGGAAGCTGGCAGCTTGTTGCGTGTTCATTCACTACAGGTCTGGGGTATGGTGACGTCCTTCCATCGTAGTTGTGGTCTTCTTAAAGGCCTTTTCTGCTGAGGTATCCAGTCACGTACTTTCTTCACTAGTCTACTGTTCTCCATTCTATCTATGTGATCGTTCCAATTTAGTCTTCTAACAAAATATCGGGATGTTTAAACAATACTGTTTGGAAAAAAGTATATATATAATTAAACTTTTTGACATTGAGCAATGCAAGCTTAATATGAAATGATATGAAAAATAAATGCCTGAACGGGATTTGAACCAGGAACTCTGGGTCGGTACCCCAGCGTGTTATCCATTACACCAGAAGGCGAATTCAATTCAAACACTTATTTTTCTTATTAATATATATATATATATATATATATATATATACACACATACATATAAAATAATTATTACTAGATGTCACGAGAACTCGGTCTTCACTGCCACCTAGTAGCTGACTATAACAAGTAAGCAAATTAAAGAGAATATTTTTACTTTATGGCAGTGACGCTTTATCGATGTTGTAATTTAAAAAAAAATTATATTAGTTTTTAATTATACTTATAGCGCATTATCAAACTATGTTTTTGAAATGTAGAATACATCCTAGATTCGCATGGCTTTCGACTGTATCGTGCTTGTCTGAAGTCCTTCTTGGGACATCATTTCTCTGGGAGAACAGTACTTATTGTAACTAACTAACTCACTGGCACTATCGAACCCGTAGGTTCATGGCCGCGCGGACATAAGCTCTCCATACATTCCTATCCTGAGATTATATTTTCCAATCATTCCCCGTATAATCTACTTCCCTCAAATCATAGTTAATGTTATTCTCCCACCTCATTCTTGGTCTCCAACTGGGCGTTTTCCCTCTGATTTTCCTACAAGAAGCTTCCATGCACATCTTTCATTCCCCATTGGTGCCACATGCCCTGCCCATCGCAGTCTATGATACTTAACTGATCTTATTATATCTGGCTTCCTATAAAGTCCATGTAGTTCATTGTTATGTAGTCTTCTCCATTCACCTGTCTGTCCATCTCTCTGTAGTCCAAAAATTTTCCTAAGAAGTTTATTCTCAAATAATCATAATCTCCCTTCCTCCCTTAAAGTAAGAGTCCACGTTTCGCATTCATACAATATAACTGGTAGAATAATAGTTTGTATGTTTTCATTTTTACGTTTTTTGAAAGGAATTGAGCCTATGTTTAATTTCTTTCTTCATCTCATTCCTATTTGTAATTATTGTTCCTAGGTATTTGAATTCAGCCACTTCCTCATTGTAGCTAACCCAATTTTTCCCATGTTGCTGGGTGGGCTGAGATCCCTCCCATACTGTCCGAAATAGAAGTAATACAGTAAAACTTGCTCTAGGCGGAATAGCATGGGACCAATTTTTCCGCATTCCACATTAGATTCCATTTTACAAAAAACTAAAACTTATTAACAATCTTAGATTATACATTACCGTATATACGTAAATTTAACGTACCTTGATTTAATTGTAGTTCCGCTGCCTTTGAAAAGTGAAGTATAGTATGTATGAGCGACTACGACGGTAACGCGCGAAAAAAAACAGTCCCGTTTCTTCAGCGTTAAAAATGTCTCTTAGGCGCGTATCCTGAAATTAAAGTATGCAGTTTTGGTTTCCGCTCACTAACTACACTTTCGTCCACATCCTTTGATTCCCCGTAAATTTCATTCCACACTACGTTGTGTCGTCTTTTAAAACTATCCAGCAAACCTGAAGATGCCTTGAAATCGTTATTCCCTAGGGATTTAGCAACAGTTAGAGCTTGACTTTGGAGCATCGGTCCGGAAATTTGGATAATTATTTTCGATCACATTCACTTTCTCGTTTAATGATAATGATACATACGTTTTAGCCATCTTTATTACATAAATTCGGAACGCTACCTGTGGAAGATTGGTCTCAGAACTTGAACTAATTTATGATTTTACAGTGCAATGGTTATTCGTAAGACAGATATCTGTATTTCGCATAAACTCGTGTACAGTGACACCAAAATAAAATTTCAGGTACAGGTTGAATCCGTACCTCACCCGGTAGCAGAAATCATTCCTTATTGTCTTTTAGTCTAATGGGAATTCAATGAAGTGGAAACCAATTTATTTCTCTGTCTTTCCGCTTTATAAATTTCTTTTTTCATTAATTGTGTAGAAATACCCTTCCGTTTCCGCATTGACGACAGATTCCGTTTTATGCAAAATGAATACACGTAAAATTACTATATATTTCCCCGGCACCAATAAATTTGTTCACATTGGACAGATTTCTGCATTATTCACGTTTCGGATTATACAATTTTTACTGTTTTAGGGTCGGTTTCACCAACAGAGGTAACTGTATTACGCCAGTTTAAGCTATGCATTATACACGGGGAAAACTGGCGTAATACAGTTACCTCTGTTGGTGAAACCGATCCTTAGTAGCAGCAGCGATTACGGTAATCGTAAAAATCTCTTACGTTCGTTTGATAAACAAATTCTCGTCTTAATTATCCCTCTTTTAGCTTTGTTCGGCAACATCAATAAAAGTGCTGGGATAGTGTAAAGTTAAGATTGTAGTTGTTTCACAATGCGAATATAACGCATTGTCTTTCATGATTGCGCTAGCGATTAACCTCCCGAGCAAAAACATCCTTTCATACTTCCTGTTTACTTCTTTCATCTCCCTGTCCCTCAATAACTTTTCTTATCACTAGAGCTCGGAAGTTGAGGACCTATGAAATGCCTATAAAAGACCTTTTTTAAAAATACCTTCTTTCTTGTAAGCCCATATTTACAGAGATTTAAGCGCTCTCCCCTTACAGGGAAGAATTTGAACCATACTAATTTAGTTACACTTGTTTTCGTATAGATGTCATTTAGAGTGGTCCGTGGTTCGTGATCAGCGTTCTGCCTCATACTGACATCTAGGAAACCAGAGTAGTACTAGGACGGGAAAATTCGATACATTTTGCTTAGAGCCTTTTCATTCAGGCTTAAGGTTTTTTTACGAGCCTGAAAATCTTCAGACTCGGGACACACGGTTTAATGTCCCTCCCGGAGGACTTGCTCCTTGGATTTTTCCATCCTAAATAAATCCATTGACCCCGGCCGAGTTTAAACCCGCGACCCTCGGGACCAGAGGCAAGGAGCATAACCACTAGTCCACCGCGGCCTAAAATAGAAAAAAATGTAAAAGATCATTCAAATTAAACAATAATTTTACTTTCTACTTCATCTTTAATGAATATAATACAATAATGTTAAAAAAAAGTTCAACATTCTAGTGAAGTACATCATTTATTCTGAAAAAAAGCCTGAAAATGCTTCTTCTTTCACGCGCGCGCGCGCGCGCACACACACACACACACACACACACACACACACACACACACACATATGTATATATAGCAAGCGTTTCCAGAATTGAACCTATATTTAATTTCTATGTGCATCTCATTCCTGTTTGTAATTATTGTTCCTAGGTATTTGAATTCAGCCACTTCCTCAAAATTTCCCTCTTTTGTCATTAACTGTCCATTTCCATTATATAATGCATTTCTACGTGTGACCATATATTTAGTTTTACTGATATTTACTTCCAGTCCAAATTTCTTAGTGTCACTCAATGGAGTGTTCATGTTGATTTAACTAGCTAAATTCACTGGCACTATCGAACCCGAAGGTTCATGGCCGTGCGGACATAAGCTCTCCATGCATCCCTATCCTGAGCTAATGTTTTACAATCATTTCGTGTATAATCTGCTTCCCTCAAATCACGTAATTCTTGGTCTACTAGCTGGGCATTTTCCCTCTGGTTTTCCTAAAAGAAGCTTCCATGCATGTCCTTCATTCACTATTCGTGCCATATTGCCTACGACAACTAACCATTCTTGTTCATGTTGATTTATAACAATTATCTCAGTAAAACATTTTACATGCATAATGTTCTGCCCAAGAGCAGGTCTTTCACTGCAAACTCAACATTTTCCACTCTTTCCATCACTCAGCTTTCCTTTTTGTATCCGCATACAAACCATTTATTTTAATTTTGTCTATCATCTGATGTAATTTTCTGCCTCTTTCTTTTCTCTGACCATTCATTCTAGGGAATCCGTCAGCACGCAGCTTCTTCTTAGCCAGTGGCCTTTCCAATTTCTTTTCCTCTCCGTTATAAGTTCCAGCATTGTTCTTCCTTCACACACTGTGTCTAGCACATCTTTATTTTTTATTTTGTCTGTCCATTTTATACGTTCCATCCGTCTCCATATCCACATCTCAAAATCTTCCAGTCGCTTTTTCTCATTCCGTTGTAATGTCCAAGTCTCTGCACCATACAATGCTACACTCCACACAAAGCACTTCACTAGCCGCTTCCGTAATTATTTTGCCAAAGGTCCGCAGAAAATGCTTCTCTTCTTGTTAAAAGCTTCTTTTGCCATTCAGATTTACTTCTTGTCCACAGTTCATGTTACTACTGATAGTACAACCCAAGTATTTGAAGCTCTCCACTTGCTCAATGGCCCCATCTTTAATCCTCATGTTTATCTTGCTTCGTTTCCTTCCTATAGGAAGAGAAACATGAGGATTAAAGATGAGGCCATTGAGCAAGTAGAGAGCTTCAAATACTTGGGTTGTACTATCAGTAGTGATATGAACTGTGTACAAGAAGTAAAGTAGAGGATAGCAATGGCAAAATAAATTTTTAACAAGAAAATAAGCATTTTCTGCTGTCCTTTGGCAAAAGAATTATGGAAGTGGCTAGAGAAGTGCTTTGTGTGGAGTAAAACATTTTGTGGTTGTCAAATTTTTTCGTCCACACCCCTAATTATTTAATTTTCTCTGTATTTACAAGTAAATATCTCTTCTCATTATGAAGATAATTGTGTTAAATTTGTTTGGCTTTTAACTTCCTCATTCAGTGAATCGTGAGTTACCCCAAACTCAATCAGAGCTTTTTAAATAACCTTGTATAATGTGAAAACATGCAACTAATTTCAGTTTTGGCACACGTGACTGATCCATGTAATGTATAATGCAATTATTTAGCATACACACGCACAGTTTGTAATGGAGGATTGTAATAAAAAAGACCCACTCCATGTACTCGATTATTAAAACATTAGAGACTGCGGATGTCAATCAACTGGTCCTTTGTGTCGGTGATCATCACATGTATAGTTTGAAAACCGCACATCCAAACATCGCTAGTGCCAGACAGACCCTACAAAAAGTTGTACACAAACAAACATTGGGAATGATGGCAATCGATGATTTTTTTTGTAGTTCAATAACAGTCGCTTCAGAGAATGGCTTACAAAGAGTCATTTTTAAATGAAACAATATTGCACAAAATTACAACCTACACATACTATTGAGTAACACTAAGAAATTGAGACTGGAAGTAAACATCAATAAAACTAAATTATATATATATATATATATATATATATATATATATATATATATATATATATATATATTTTCTAATGCCACCAGGTTGTCTTTTATGACATTTCTGGCTTTCTCCCCTGGCATTGACGGAATTATAATCCATTTCTTAGGTTGGGGCACCTGGAAGGCGGAGTTACATTACCCCGATGATATGACGAGTGATAAATGATAATGAAGCGCCAGGGGAGTTCTTAACCTGAATTCCAGACCATGGGCAACCGTAGGAATAATTCCCTTTAAAGAAAAATTCCTGGTGTCTGACCGGGAATTGAACCCGGGACCTCTTGAACAGCTGCCAGTAACGTTGACCACTAGCCCATGAGACTGGTCATAAAACTAAATATATAGTCACACATAGAAATACATTATATAAAGGAAATGGACGGCTAATGGCAGTGAAATGGCTGAATTCAAATACCTAGGAACAATAATCACTAATATGAATGAGATGCACAAAGGAGTTAAACATAGGCTCAATTCTGGAAATGCGTGCTATTATGCACTTCCCAACTCCTTTCATAAAACGTTAAACTGATAATATATAAAACTATTCTTCTACCAGTTATATTATATGGATGCGAAACATGGTTTCTTACTTTAAGGGAGGAAATAATATTACAAGTATTTGAGAATAAAGTTCTTAGGAAACTTTTTCGATCAAAGAGAGATGAACAGACAGGTGAATGGAGAAGACTACTTAACAGTAAACTACATGGTATTTATAGGAAGCCAGATATAATGAGAACAGTTAAATCTCGTAGATCGCGATGGGCAGGACATGTGGCACGAATGGGGAATGAAAGACGCGCATGGAAGCTTCTTATAGAGAAACTAGAGGGAAAACGCCCAGTTGGTAACCTAGAATGAGGTGGGAGAATAACATTAACTACGATTTGAGGGAAGTAGATTGTACAGGGAATGATTGGAAAACATTAGCTCAGGATAGGGATTTATGGAGAGCTTATGTCCGTACGACCATGAACCTACGGGTTCGATAGTGCCAGTGAGTTAGTTAGTTTGTGAATTGTTTTCTGGATGTGGAACGAGAAATGATATAGACAATAAATTATCAAATGATATGTGGCACCATTCATTGAACACTAAAACATAAAACAAGGAAATATACAATATTGAAGTTCTACAAAACAATGGCGGTACCGGTAGTTTTATACGGTAGTAAGTCCATTATAATTTTCAAATGAAAAACATAACTTTTTTTTTTGTGTTTTATATCTAAAAATGTTATGAACTCCTTCACAATCCTTGCAATTTGTGTGGCCGAATTCTTAGACATTTTTTTAATTGGAAAAGAAAATAAGTTAAGTTCTTAATAAATTTCATGCCAAATTTTGAAAGTTAGATCCGCTATTTTTTGTGTATTAGGAAGAGTAGCGGCGGGTCTTTGAAAGGTCTGGTGAACCATAAAAAGGAAATTGATTTTCATTGAGCGCACGGGCATATTGAGTTAAACGGTTTCTTATAAGTTTAATACTTCTTAGCCAGAGGCGACGGCCATTATGATGACTTTCACTTTGTCAACGCCTTCACTCGCTGGTCGTCATCTGATTCACTTCACTCCAGGAATGTTGTGGATACAAAAAAAGTGTATCAGCTTTAAGAATTCCGTATTACCACATTTCGCAATACTTGCTGCTCGATGATGCAAATGGATTGTATTTTAGCAAATTCCAAACGAATGAAATTATTGAAAATATTTTTAAAATTTTTTTACAGATCTTTGTCGATCGTATTTAATAGACACCGCAGAAGACCGTGACCAATATATACAGGGTGCCACAAAGTCCTGCTTCCAAAACAATGTAACTTAGCTCGTAAACTGTTTGAGATGTAGACATGCGGTTTTTGTAACGTATTCTACGTCTCCCAAAGTTTTGTTTACATTTGTTTGCAGATTGTGATTTAAACAATAATGACGACACCACAGGAAAAGGCCCAATGTGTATGGTGGTATGCAGAGTCTGGTAAATCAGCAGTAACTACTGTTCAGCGAAATTTCCGCCGGCAATATGGAAGATTCCAAATCATTTATAATTAGATGGGCTGAGAAATTTCTACCGACTGGCAGTGTAATGGACTTGCCACGGAGTGGACGACCAGGTGTGAGCCAAGAAACTATCGACAACGTACAACTTGCATTTAAACTCAGACCTCAAAAATCGGTTCTTCCTGCTTCACGGGAACTGCATTTACCGAAATCAACTATTCATAACGTCCTCCATAAGCGGCTACATCTTCAGGCCTATAACGCAAGCGTTGCTGCCAACTGACTTCCCTCGGCGTGCGGAGTTTGCTGATTCTATGTTGAACGCAATTGATGAAGACAGTGAGTACCTGCAGAGGGTGATGTTCTCTGATAAAGCGACTTTCTTGGTGTCTGGACGTGTTAACCTGCCATAACGTTCGGGTAGGAGGATACTGGTGATTTACCAGACTCAGCATATCACCATACATATTGGGTATTTTCCTGTGGTGTCGTCATTGTCGTTTAAATCACAATCTGCAACAAATGTAAACAAAACTTTGGGAGATGTAGAATACATTGCAAAAAACAGCATGTCTCTATCTCAAATAGTTTAACAGCTAAGTTACATTGTTTTAGTAGCAGGACTTTGTGGACACCCTGCATATAGGCCTACAGGCTGCGGCATAAGTCAGTTAACTACTGCACATGGTTGCAAGAACAATCAGTTTAGTTGAAATTTGGGGTTGAATACGGGACTTTCAAATTATAATCTCAAACACTACTACTTGAGGTAATTTGCTAAGAAACAGTTTCGGTACTTGTTTTTTGTGTAGATGTTCTAAGCTACAGAAAATAATACAGTTGCATTTTCGTTAACTGACTTATGCTGCACCCTGTGTGTGTATAGGCCTATATAAATTCTTTATAGGTATGTTTTTGCTCGCAAAACTCGAAAATAAGTTGGTCGATTATTGTGAAAATTTGTACATACAAATTTTTAATTACGGCGAGTGTTTATTCGCTATCTATTATTCTCTACAACCATTAGGTGTAGGAGTTCACCTGAAAGGAAAATTAAAAAAATCCCTATAGCGATCAAAATGTTTGATGATTTACAACGAAACTCAGTATATGCTATTAAAATAAATAGAGGTAGATATTGTCCAAAAATGAGCGAAATCCGATCATTAGAAGTGGAGGTTTACTTGTAATCCGAAATAAAAAACTGACTAGCAATCGCCATGTTTAATTCGTCTCAGCGTATACTATACAATTTAATTAACCTTTAATATTTCATTTATTTAGGCGTAGCAACGCACGGCGGGTATTAGCTAGTGTACAAATTATGTACTATGCAGGATCGATTAAGATTGTGAATAATAAAAAAAATGATGGGAACATTCTCAATAGTTACGTACTTCGGAATTTCCTAGTAGCGTGAAACTGTAAAATACTAAATGATCTAATGTTGAAGGGGAAAATTGTATTTAAATTAGGATGAATGAGTTTATCATAAGTAATGCCACGAGTGGCATTTGGAAATCAAGAGTGGAATTTGTTAGGACTATCTAACGAATAAAATCAAGCTGTTTACTCACAAATCATTATTTAAATATAGTTATCTTAAAATATTTATATATTTAATGTAAACGGCGATGTTTGAAAACAAATGAGACATATTATGTTTCATTTGTTCATCACTGCAACCAGATCATATTTATTGCCAAATAGAATCGCAATATTGGAAGTATGTTCCCTAGTGGAGAAAAAATGAAACACATCATTACAGGTTATTAATTTCTGATCTCATAAGATGTAAATATGTCAATTATATTTTTCTCGTACATTATTACCTGGGATATAATACGACTTTAAGAAAGTACAAACAGTTGTTTATTTTCTTATGGTATAATCAATTACTAAAAATGTTTTTCTATTATATCTCGCAAGCAGGATCTGGTTACATTCATGCACTATATATACAATCTGGGAGCCACTTGATAAGATGAAAGTGATAAAATCGAGGTGAAAAAACAGCTCTGATTGGTTCTAAATCAAAATTCATTGAAATGTGATTGGTCATTGGCTGCCATTTGGGGCATGAGTTAAATAGTCATAAGTAATGCCACGACTGATTTCCAATTTATCTAGAGGATTTGGAGTGGCATTTGGTAGGACTATTTAACGAATAAAATTAAGCTGTTTACTCAAAAGTCATTATTTAAATATAGTTATTTATATATTTAATGTAAACGGCGATGTTTGAAAACAAATCAGAAATGTGAGGGTATGTATATTCAATGCAACTTGATCATATTATTATTATTATTATTATTATTATTATTATTATTATTTATTTATTGACAAATAGGATCGCAATATTGTAAAAATGTACCTAGTGGAGAAATAATGAAACACACCAAACTGTATATTATAATTAGAGACCGGATTTCTATGCGAATTGCAAGTTTTGTTTTACGCATTAAAAAGTATGCGGAAATGATTTATACATTTAAGTGGCCCCTTCACAGAAAATTTGATCGGTATTTGATAATGCATAGAAATGCATATTCCGGAGGAAAATGCTTATTTCAGATTTTTAAGCATACATTCATATTTTACTGCTAGGCCTATATGTGGTATTAAATTATAATTTTCCCTTCAGCTAAATACTAATAATTTATTAATTATTTTTTAAATTAATAAAGTCTCTGTAATCAATTGGATATAAGCGTAACGTGTGTATTTACATCTGTGTAAGAGGGGAATACCCGTGGGCCTTGATAAATAATAACATGGTATTGCTAAAATCGCATTTGATAAGCTTAGTGAAGTATTAAATAAAAATCCTGGCTACAATAGAATTTCTGAAATTAGCAAAATGCTCTCTGGTGATAGTGAAAAAAATATAACCGAAGAGGAATTCACTGAAGAAGAACTGTAGTGTTTTTCACATGCATCTGTGACAACGTGTGATGTAGAAAGGACATTTTCATTGAATAAAACCTTCTTCACTGACAGACAAAGGAGCTTCACTCAAGAAAATATTATGAAAACCTTCCTTATCTACTGTAACAGTCAGGAATAAGCTAAGATAACCCACAAAGCAAATAATTTATTTGATATGATGATCTTGAAGAAGATTTTCGGGCTGTTGTCTTGAGACAACCTTTGAGGATGCCAGACGCAGCGTCTGGCGAAACGTCGGGGAACTACAAACCTCACGACCACGGCCTACAGCCCGAAAATCTTCTTTAAGATCATCATAACAACTCCGGCCGTGAAAGTCTACGTGAATACAATTTATTTGATGTTTTTACAATCTATTTTTGCATATTTAGGGTGCACATTTTCTACATTTTTCATACATATTTAGTACTTTATTTTGCATACAAATCCGGGCTCTAATTATAATCAACCTTATAGGTTTTAATTTATTTTTTTAGTAAACAACTCAGTAAAATCAAGGAATCTGTTCATTATTTGCTACATTCAATGTCTTTGTCCGAGAAAAATAATGCCCTGAGCTGTTCAGAATTGCCTATTGGAAGGGAGTAGCTTTCGTTATCATAAAAGCAGGAGCTTATAAAGAGAAATCGATAAAGAGCGAGGTAAAACACGACTGTCATTGGTTGTAAAACAAAATTCATTGAAACGTGATTGGTCATTGACTACCATTTAGGGCATAAATTATATATAAATAGTCTCTGATTCAGATTTGCAATGATTGTCAAGTGTGTGTATGAGACGGATCGAATTTGTTGTCTGGGGTAATAAAGACAGAATAAACATCGTCCGTACGACGCAGACCAAATGGGTCAAGTAAAACAGAAATAAAACCTACAGAATGAGTTTGTCTACTGAGACGTCGGATTTTTATTGCTGTCGCCTTAGTATAGGGCGATTCTCCATATACGTTCTCTGGGAAATGATTTGTTAACTTTTATAAAGATTCATGATATGTTCCGTTGAGGTATTATTCAAAATTAAAATGTAAAATTATGGAGTATTTACCTGAAAGGTCCGTCTCCTCAACTTTTATTAGTTATCTAACTGTAGCGCTTTCGGGACTAATCACATCATAAGAGGATTAAAAACTGGTGTTCCACTGAAGATCTGGTAGAGGGGGTTACACGTATTGGGTTATAATTGTCTTTGCTTAATGGAAGTTTTAACATTCTATTGATTAAGCTGTTAAATGTACTTATTTTCTGTAGTGTTTCTGTTGATTTCTAAATGATGTAGTTTGTCTGCTAGTTCAAATGAATTCTTACTGGTGGTGAAGGAGTATTATTTATCCATTTGCTGTTTTTGTATTTGTTATGTTCGTTATTGATTGTGTTGGTGACTAAAGGACACGATTTTAATTCTTCCCCTACTTGTTTGTTGTACTTTCCTGTAGGATCCTTTCCAATTTTTTAAAAATTATTTTCTTTTATAAATTGTTTGTTTTATTAATGTATTCTTCCTTTTCCATAATAACTATTATGTTGCCCATGTCGGCTTTTGTGTGTATTATATTATTGCTCCTAAATTTTGTTTTTATTTTAGAGATTTTTTAAGAGTTTGTTTATCTTTAATTTGTATCGTTGGTGGAGTTTCTTTTAAGACTTTAGCTGCTTCATATCTATCATAATCTTTGTTATTAATATTAAGTTTGTTTATTGCAATTTCACTTTCAGTAATTAAGTTTTGTTGTGCTCTTTTTACTTTGTGTGTAGGAAAATTGAATTTATATCCCATTTCTAGTAAATCTGTTTCCTGTTTATTGAATTTTATTTTCGTAAGGTTTGCAATCCTTTTATCTTCAAAATTGTGTGATTTGTTATGTTTCAAATTTGTATTATGTTGTATGGCTTTTAATTTAGCTAATTCTTGTTTATTGTTTCATATTTGGTGCACATAATAGTATTAATATTTTCGTGTATTTGGTTTCCAATAAGCGCTACAGTTAAATATCTAATAAAGTTGAGGAGACGGACGTTTTAGGTAAATATTCTATAATTTTATACTTTAAAACTATAGGCTATATATATATATATATATATATATATATATATCTGTTTTTGAGAATTATTGGGTCGTCGATAGTGCAGTGAATTCTCCGAAAATCAGCAAAACAGCACTGTTAAGATTGGGTGTTTACCTGAAAATAGAAATTTAAAAATAGTTCGAAGCCACAATTTTCTTTCGCCACGTAATTTGGTATATGCCATTGGAATAAAACGAGAATGCCTATTAATCTGTCCGGCTTTATCTCTCTTTGCAAGAAACGTAACAATTATTTTTTATGGAACGGCTTGTTAGCCCTTCGCCAACTCCCGCATTTGGGAGACCTAAACAGAGCCTCATTTGCCGGTTTTCGGGATTGCTATTGGACCTTCTCGGCTACCGTAGCGGTCACGGGGAAACTAGTCCCTACCATACATCACCCCAATAGGCTATTCCGTACTTCCCATTGCCCACCCCTCGGGAGGTGGACCACAAACAAATAATATGATAATTAAACGTGTTGAAGAATTTAAATATCTTGGATCTATAATAGATAAATCTGGTACTTGTGAAAAATATATTATTAACAGAGTAAATTGTGCAAGGAAGGCGATTAGATCCCTGCATGGTCTTTTACGGAATAGAAATTTAACCAGGATAACAAAAGAAAGAGATTATTCAGACAATAATAGAAAGTATACTTACATATGGATCAGAAAGCTGGACAATATATGAAAGGATACAGAAAAGAATCTTGGCGACAGAAATGGATGGATTACGGATAAGTATGAGAATATCTAGACTACAACATATTCGAAATATATATATATATATATATATATATATATATACATCATCGGTTGATTAATGTCTTTGACATCGTCCGATTCCTAATAGCCAATTTTGTCGGTCCATCCAATCTCCTGGTTGTAGATGTTTCTCCTTCATATATAACCATATTCCCTGACTCCAGGAGGTTATATATATATAAGACAAGAAACGGATGCACAAGAAACTGTTATCGAAAGGATAACAAAGAGAGCTTGACAGTGGTATGGACATGTACAACGTATGTTGGAGGACCAGTGGCCTAAACATGTGTTAGATTGGATGGTAGTAGGCAGAAGGGAGAGAAGTAGAGGAACATGGTATGAGGGAATATATGATGCCATGGTGAAGAGGGGTATGGAAGAAGAACAATGGGAAGATAGGAATCTATGGAAAGCTGGAATCAAGGGCAAACTGCTGTAAAGTGGAAAGCCTGTATTAAGTAAGTAATAAAACCAGAATGGCATTTTCTTGAAATAAGTAAAATTGGACAGTTAAGAGAGAGGGTTTACTTAAAAGCCTAAATGTAAAAATCGCTGTAGCGTTTGCTTTTCCTGCTTAATGCAGGCTTGCCGCAGATGTCATTTTCATTCTTAATGTTGTTAAATTACATCTTTTTTTTACGAAGTTAATAACTTCCTGTGTACTTTTCCCTGCGTGTCGTGATTTAGAAAGAAAGGTGCATTGCATGCCTGAGAGTATGTCCTTCCTCGGCCTTGCCAAGAGACTCATTTTATTCAAAACTCAGTTAAGTGGGATGTCGCCCACACGTACTACTCAAATATACGTGGAATGTGTTAGGAAGCCAAACTAAAGACATTGTTTTAAATATATTTGCTCACTCCTATACTAATAATGACCTAATAACACTGGTCAACATGATTTTTGTCTCATGAGTACCAATAGTTGTACTTAATGCAGTTTTGTATCGTGTTTTCAAATATGTATTCGGAATTTCTCCATCACCCACAGCTTTTTTATTTCAATTTAAATTAATGGATTTAAATAATTATTTTTTAATAAACTTTTTTCGTTCATTTGTCCATTGAGCGATGAGCACGGAGAACACTTTCATCAGGAGATTTCAGCCATGGACAAGAGATATGAAGGCAAATGAAACCCTAATATGCTGGCCGATTATTGTTGACCATCAAGAGGGATACTCCACAGGCGAAATATAGCAGAAAATCGTCATTTCTTACTTTCTAGGTGAGTCCGAATGTTCGAATATTGTGTAGTTACGAATGTAGAAAATATTAAAGTGTTTGAAATTATAAATTCCTGTCTCTCGGAAACCTTGCATGATGGAAAAAAACCGATATCATATTTGAATTCAGGAGAAAAAATACTATCACATTCACATATGTTTCTTTCTGAGACAAAAAAAAAAGTTTCTTTTTTGTTGCATTCCCGACATATTTGCGGAAAATATCCACCGCGAATAAGGAGCTTTTACTATACTTCTCTTGTTGCGTACATAACTATTGCTTCATTGTAAATATAATTCATTTCTATGCACATAAATAACTCACTGGCGTTATCGCACTAGAAGCTTCATTGGCCATTAGTCATAAACTTTCTATACATCCGTATTCTGAAGTAATATTTTCCAATAATTCATCTCCATTAAGTTACGGTTTTAATTTCTTGACATAAAATACAATTATTATTATTATTATTATTATTATTATTATTATTATTATTATTATTATTATTATTATTAAAACAGTAGAATATTTTAAGTATTTGGGATCAATAATTCAAAAAGACGGTTCATCTGAATTAGACATCGGAAAAAAGAATAATACAGACAAATAAAGTTATTGGCATATTAAATTCTATTCTATGGAATAGGAATATAATAATGAGGACTAAATTATTAATATATAACACAATTGTGAAGAGTATTTTATTATATGGTGCGGAAACATGAACGTTGAAGCAAAAATACAGAAATAAATTATTAGTCACAGAAATTGACTTTTTAAGGAGATCATAATTGTATAAAGTATGAAATAATACAATAAGAGAAATAATGGATGTAGAAAAGAATATTGTACAAGAGATTGTAGAAATCAACTAAGATGGTATATGGATATATAATGAGAAGAAGGTACAAGAAACAAATAAAGAAGTATAAAAATGCATACCTCCTGGAAAAGGGAAACGTAGTAGACCAAAGCCAACGTGGATAAAGAGAATTCAAGGCAACATGAAGATGAGAAATATGACGGAAGCAGACACGCAAGATCGGGAAGTGTGGAAGAAATATATATTTTGGTTGAGGATACCTGTGTTTATAACAGAAACAATCATGAAATAATAAAAAAAATATTGTTATCATCATCATCATCATCATCATCATCAACATCAAGGCTTAGGGTCTCTGGCCCGTTCCGACTTCAAGAGATTTGGTCTTTCCATCTAGTAAATGGTATTCGTTGACTTCTAGATCCTGTGGGTCTGTAGTTTAAGATATTTTTAGGTCCATCATCTGGCATTCTAAGTAGATGTTCGTACCAATTTTGTCTTTGTCAATTTTATCCGTCAATTTAAAAATATTTAATTGACCTCTTATCTCAGAACTTCTTTTTTGGTCCATAAGAGTGTAGCATGCCGTTGGCCTTAAAAATTTCATCTCCGCTGCCTCTGTTTTTTTTCTTATCTGAATGAGTCAAAGTCCAATTTTCATTGCCATAGATAATAGCAGGAACGGCCATGACTTTATAAAATTTCAGTTGAGTATTCTGAGTTGTTTTATTCTTTAGAGTTCTTCTTATTGTTCCAGACGTTCTTAGAAATGTCTGTATTTTGACACGCTTTATATTAGCTTGACCTGTATCTATCTACGTAACGGAATCTTTCAACGCGATTTTCACCCACTTAAAATCATTGGATCGACTTGAAACTTTGTATACTTGTAAAGGACCAATGACAATAATTTCATATTTCTTTTTCTAAAATCCTGGCCAGAATCATCAGAAAATCAAAAAAAAGTGTCTGTGTAATTATGTAATGGAATCTTTCAACACGATTTTCACCCACTTAAAATCATTGGATCGACTTGAAACTTTGTATACTTGTAAAGACCAATGACAATACAATAATTTCATTAATGTTTTCTAAAATCCTGTGGCCAGAATCATCAGAAAATCAAAAAAATAAAAACCGGTATAATAGGTTGCGGACTTACCAACTTTTTAGTCAATCGTTATAAGAGCTCAGTTGGTAGAGCGGTAGACTGTAGTGGTATATCATTTCAGTAATCCATAGGTCGCTGGTTCAAATCCTGCCCCGATGATTTTATTTAGAAGAGTATTACTTTTAGCTCATACTACAATAGTATGGAGTTTAAAGATATTTACATTTTTTATCGTATTCTGTAAAATATAACTAAAAATAAAAAATAAATAATAGTTTAAAAAAACTAAAACAACACGCTTTATTAGAAAACTGAACTAAAAAATGAAAAATAATTTTAATTTCCATCACGCTTGGGATAAAATTTAAATGGTCAACAAAAAAATCATCTCCAACACATTTAGAATAAAACTATAGTTATCTACAAAAAAAAATTACCATCAAAAGCGTGGGGTGCTTTTTATGATTTTTACATTTTCTTCTTAGAGATTTTTCTTTTACCAATATATGTTTATTATCAAATATATTGATATAGAGCGCCCCACACTTTTGATGGTAAAATTATTATTTTTTTTAGATACCTGTAGTTTTATTCTAAATGTGTTGGAGATGATTTTTTTTTGTTGACCACTTTAATTTTATCCCAAGCGTATTGGAAATTAAAATTATTTTTCATTTTTTAATTCGGTTTTCTAATAAAGCGTGTTGTTTTAGTTTTTTAAAACTATTATTTATTATATTTATTCAATACTAATAACATTCATTGTTAAAACCGTTGAGCTGGACAGTCATAAAATAAAA
The DNA here is from genome assembly GCA_030220185.1 of Diploptera punctata. Lineage (NCBI taxonomy): Eukaryota > Metazoa > Arthropoda > Insecta > Blattodea > Blaberidae > Diploptera > Diploptera punctata. The sequence goes on from JASPKZ010006043.1 coordinate 774,440, forward strand.
TAAGTTAAAAATATACCTTCTTTGGTAAAATCCGTCGTCCTCAACTTATAAAATATGTAATCTTTATGCCTGTAGGCCTTTCAGAACATCCGTCCCATCTTCAGTAGTTCATTCTTCGCTACAGCATCCAGTGTGATGTTTGATGCTGCTGGTCCTAATGTGGCTTTGTCGTGACAAATGGATGCTGTAGCGAAGAATGAACTGCTGAAGATGGGATGGATGTTCTGAAAGGCCTACAGGCATAAAGATTACATATTTTATAAGTTGAGGACGACGTATTTTACCAAAGAAGGTATATTTTAACTTATTTTATTTTATATTATATTTATATATTCTTTTTCGCAGTATGATACATTAAAACCCAAATAATTGTAGGATTATTATTATTATTATTATTATTATTATTATTATTATTATTATTATTATTATTATTATTATTATTATTATTATTATTATTATTATTATTATTATGTGTTAACACCTACTCTTGACAGGAAGTAAGCTGAAAGATGTTCGTGTCTGATGAAGTTGGCAAACACCACGTTAAAGCGTCAGGTGATTCATTATTTGGGGCGTAAAGTGTAGCTTCTTCCCAGAGAACATAAGCTGCTGTAATATACCTCCTCTCTCTTTCCTTTCACATTCAAGTGAGTGCTGCAGAATTTTTAACAGAATTATTTTATAGGTAACGAGCTTATCTTTTGTTCCACTAACATATTACTCTCTCTATTATAACACTGGTCAACATGATTTTTGTCTCATGAGTACCAATAGTTGTACTTAATGTAGTTTTTTATCGTGTTTTCAAATATGTATTCGGAATTTCTCCATCGCCCACATGTTTTAATTTTAATTTCAATTAAATGATTTAAATAATTATCTTTTTAATAAATGTTTTTTGTCCATTTGTCCATTGTAAAATAAAACGGGGATCACTTTCATCAGGGGATTTCAGCTATGGAAAAGATATATTAAGGCAAATGGAATCCTAATATGCTGGCCGATTATTGTTGGGCCATCAAGAGGGATGCTCCACATATTATGTAGTTACGAATGTAGAAAATATTGAAGTGTTTGGAACTATAAATTCCTGTCTCTCGGGCACCTTGCGTGATGGAGAAAAACCGATATCATATTTGAATTCAGGAGAAAAAAGTACTATCACAATCATATATTTTTCTTTCTGAGACAAAAAAAAAAAGTTTATTTTTTTGTTGCTCAGTGTATTGAAAATCCTTATCCTTTCAAATGTGATTTTCCTATTTTATTTATTATCTGATTTTACGATGTTTTTTTGGCATGTTCCTGTGCGCACTTCAAGATTCTATACTCAATCTCTATTTCTCTCTGTTTTTCCACGTCTCTTTCCTCTTTTCATCCACTGTTCTGACTCCTACTAATGCCCAGGTTAGTTTTGGTCTTCCCTTCTTCTTGCTTCTTCCTATCAGATTCCATTCAAAAAGCTTCGGAGATTCTGTGTCACCATGTTACCTATATACATTCAAATAAAGAGCAGAAAATACCACATTTTACTATTGCAGTATGTGAATAAATACCTGAGAGAAACATATCTAGATTTTTTTCCCTAAAGATGTGTCTCCAGTGGAACAATATCAAAATATAAAATAGGTTACAATATTGACATCTAAAATTCATAAAGTAGATATTACTTTTCAGAACTCTTCACTTTTTATGACAAATAAATACAATTAATTATTTAAATATTTTTAAATAGTAATTAAGTTGTAACCTGTTTTGGTTTATATTATTATTTCCTAAAGTATTTAATTGATCCTTCCGGGAAATTCTCGTATAAGACTTGAAAGCATAATAATAGTCCCTTCGATTGATTGCTGGCCAAAGGTAGGCAAGACCAGTGATGGAGCTGCCATCTTATAGCCTCTGACCAGGCTTTTCCGGAGAAGAAAAGAAAATAAAGGAAAGAAGAAATGGAAGAAAGGAAAGATTCCCTAGCCCTCGGATGCCGTAATAGCGTCGGGGTCGAAAAAAACAAGAGTTAACCAAGAGAGTCAGGTTAAAAGTTTGGTATAAGTAAGTGGAAGAAAGGAAGAAATACCAGATCGGTTAAAGATAAAAGTAAGGAGCAAAACACAAGTAAGTGGAAGCAATGTTTTGCTCAGCTTGGGCACCTTGTGGTCGCCATCCACATATCCCCTAGATGAAGACTCCTGAGGGGATAAATATCTTGGATATTATCTCTCCATCTGGGATGAAAAGGATATCCCTGAAAAAATTACTAGTTATAATAAAAGTTTGGGAATTATTAATTATTCCTTGTACAAAAAAAAAAACACCAGATTACGTTTGTATAACACTTTGGCTAGACCAGTGTTGACCTATGATAGTGAAGCATGGACACTAAAAAGACAACATTAAAGCAGAACAACGGCTTGTGAAATGAGATTCATGCGTAGAACAGCGGGTTACACCAGATGGGATCGGAAAAGGAACACCGATATCTTAAAAGAATTGAAGACTACGCCAATTTTGGAATATATTAAACAGTACCAACTAGATTGGAAACACCATCTTGGAAGAATGAGTTCAAATCGGATCCCTAAAGCTGTTTATAATTATTATATACCAAGAGGACGAAGATCTCTGGGCCGTCTTATGAAACGCTGAAGGGAAAATTTTCTATAGGACTGTAACAGGCCTTGGCCTAATACTTGGAAGGAAGAAAAATAAGAATTTAATTACTTTCAGTGTATATATATATATATATAATCATCATCATTCGGTATCATGACAGCTGCCGCCGTCTTCCGAAACCAAACGCCATTCCTCTCTGTCCATCCATTGATCTTCCTCCAATTCTCTGATATTCATAGCCGCTTGTACCCCTTCTATCCAAGTTTTCTTCGGTCTTCCTCTCTTCCTCCTTTCCATTGGGATCCATTTCATAATAATATTAGGCAATCTTTGCTCTCGCATTCTTTTGACATGGCCATACCACTGTAATATTTTCTTTTCTATAATGTCTATGATGTCCGGCTCCTCTTGTACCCCCGTAATTTCCATTATTTCTTTATTTCGTATTCTATCCATTCTAGATTTTCCGGCTGATCTTAAATCATCAATTTCTGTACTTAAAATTATTTTCATTTCCCTGGTAGGAATTTGCCAAACTTCAGCACCATATGTTAAAATGCTTTGAATTATGGTTTGATATATTTGTAATTTTCTATTTTTTTGTATTATTCTTGCTCCACTATACAGAGTTTAAAGCATTTATTGCTTGTTTTGTTTGTGTGATTCTATTTTTAATTTCCACTGTGTTATCGCCTGAATGGTCTAATTTTGTTCCTAAATAAGTGCATTCAATACTAGGTTTTAGCTCTTCTCCATTGTTGGAATTTACATTTTCCATTTCTTCTCCTATACACAGGTATTTAGTTTTCGCTATATTTAATAAAGTCCCCATTTTTCATATTCTTCTTTTAGTTTTTTGCCATATATTCTATGTCATTGTAGTCTTGTGCTATTAATACCTGATCGTCTGCAAAATTGAATGAATATACATCTGTATTTTGGATCGGTATGCCCATTTTATGACTTTTTTTCCTCCAGTCTCTTAGTACTCTTTCCAGATAAATTTTAAATAGAGTTGGAGATAAACTGCAACCTTGCCTTAAACCTTTTGTAATAGTAAATGCCTCTGTTATATGTTTTGCAACTTTTATTTTTGAGATTGATCCTTTGTATAATGATTTTATAGCTTCTATTAATCTTTTGGCAATGTTAGAATTGTCTAAAGCTTTCCGTAACATTTTTTGAGGAATATTATTATATGCCTTAGTTATGTCGACAAAAAGCAATTGTATATCTCTGTTAATAGCTCTTTTTTCTATTGTTTACATTATGCAAAATATATTATCTGTGCGTGATCTACCACTTCTAAAACCAGATTGTTTTTTAATTTCTTGTATAGGCCTATATATTAAAACCGGATATTTATCCCCATATAATAATAATAAGGGTTTTTGTTTTGTTTATAATTATATTTATTTATATGAAGAATGGACATCAGATTTATTTATAGAATTCAAATTTTTTTTATAAGTATAAAAAAAATAACTGGTCAATATAAACTGTTAATACAGTTAGATGTTTTTATAACTGATGCAGTATGTAAAATACTTCAAATATTCAAATTGATAATTTTTATAAAGAAATAAATGGGATTGGACGAAGAGGATAGAAGTTAGCTTGAAAATACTCCTTCCTTTTCTGTTGGACCAATCAGACCATAGAGGTTATAACTAAATAACAAGATGGCTACAATACTTGAAGATGGTCGGTCATGTTCGGCGACTGCTCCTTAAAGAATAAGGAAATAATTGTTTATTTTATTGATGTTGGTTGAAAGAAATAGTGTTAAAAGTAAGAAAGATTATATAGTGATATAATAGTCATCCATCTTGGTGAAAAACAATTTCTAAGTGAAAATAAAATATAATAATTACTGGATTGACCGTTAGCATTCGTCATCCATTAAATACATAAAATGGTAATCTTCTAGAAGTGAAAAATATCAACCTAAGCCGGAATCTTTTGGAACTTTTAAATTACAAGATTCATCTTGACCAAAGTGAAAGTTTTAAATAAACTAACTTATCGTTCAACTGTTAATAAAGTGTTGTTATTTGTGTAAGAAGCTTTTCCTCATTCCCCTGAAGAGAGTTATTAGTGCCGTGGCAGATTTAAAGTGATTTAAGTTATATCACAAATCTTCAACTTCGGATATCTCACCGAGAAACCCAACTTTAAATGTCTCCACAACGAGGGGCATAAAAATCAAATACAGCTTCAAATGGCGCATCAACGAGGGCTCGAATGGGAATCGAACCAGGGACCTGTAAACCTGAATCGAACCAAGGACCACGAGAATGAGGAAAGTAATATAACTCTTCAAAAGTGAGTACAGTTAAAATTTATATGTGAAAAGTGAATTAGTGATAATAACAATTAATGCTTTTAAGAAATAAGAAAATATTAAAATACCCAACAATGGCCAATAACGAAAATATAACTTGTAAAACTGTTAATATTGAAAACGAACAAATTAGTGAAGGCCAAGAAAATTTAATTTTGTGTAACAATGAAAATAATGAAACTAATGATACACCTCCTTGGGTAGCATTATTAATAAATAAATTAGAAAAGAATAGTGCAGAATTAAAAGAAATTAGGAATGACAATTCAATTCTCAGTAGTAAATTAGAAGCTAATGTAACTAATCTTAGCAATAAATTAGAAAAGAACAGTGTAGAGTTAAGAGAAATTAAAACTGACAATTTAAACCTAATTTCCAATCTCAGTAAAGATATAAAGAAAGAAATTAAAGAAAATAACTTGAAACTAGATGAAAAATTAGAAAGCATTAGGTTAGAATGCAAACAAAACAATTCTAAACTGGAAAAGAGAATAGTAAATATAGCCAAAGATTGTAAAAATGAGATAGAAAAATGTAATGAAAAGATTGATGAAACTCATAATCAAATAGAAACATCTTTGATTGAGGTAAGGCAAAGTTGCCAAGATAAAATCGAAGAATTAGGAACTAAAGTCGAAGATAGACTAAAAATTTCCGAAGAAAGTGTTATCTTAGGTAATGAAGAACTTCAATCAAAGATAACAAATGAAGTAATTATTATAAAAAGAACAAGTTGAAGGATGGATAACTAAGATTGTTGAACTTGAAAACAAATATGTGTCAAAAACTAGTGAAAAGGAGATTGAGGTTATGTCAGGACATTCTAGTAATGTTAATAATGATCCTCCTTCTAGTAGTAGTAGTAAAAATGTATGTAAAATTCCTGCTAATCTTTTAGGGGAAATTAACTTACCTAATTTTGGTGATACTGTAGGCCAAAGCCCTACTGATTTCATTAGGGAAATTGAAGAATACTTCGAAATCAAAGGAATAGAAGACAAGTTCAGAATGTTCTTCATAAGAAAAAGTTTAAAAGACAATGCAGAGTCTTGGTTTAAGATAGCTTGCCACGATTCAATGACTTATCAAACATTTAAAAATGCTTTCTTAGGTTACTACTGGGGACCAGAAAGACAAAACAAACTAAGGTTAGACCTAACTAGTGGAAAATTCTCCAAACAACGGTAAAACAAGGTTATCTTAATTATTTCTTGGAGAAGGCAAAAATGGCATCATTGTTACAGCCTCCAATAGATGAGAGAACTTTAATTTCTATGTTATCGCATCACTTCCCAGATGAGATTAGATATCATTTGATAGTAGCCAGACCACAAAATGTATCTGAAATGTTAGAGTTGTTAGCTCTACTAGAGAATAAAAGAGAAGTAGATAAATGTAGTAAAAGAAATTTATTTGGGGAAGGGGCAGAGCCCATATAATAAGAAGGTAATTTTGTAACTAAAAGAAGTGATGAATATCATAATGAGAATAGAGAAAGAAATTTCAAACAGGGCAACAATAATAATAGATTTGTTCAAAATAGAAACAGCCCAAATAAAAATAGGATGACTAATAATTATAGTAACAATACCAGAATGGATGGTTCAAACGTAATGAAAATAGGAATGAAAGACAAATTAATTATATGGATGTTAACAGAGTAGGAGATAATAGAAATAGGTATTGGACTTCTCCCTGTAGAGGTAAAAGAAGAAGGAATACCTATGGTAATGAAAGTAAAGGGTATTCCAACGACAACAAAATTGTCAAATTAATGAAACTAGTGATAGGACAGAGCAAAATAGAATAGACTCTGTAACTATTCACAACCAAAGTCAAGATTACCAGTAATGAAAATGACCACGAAGTAAATCAGGATACCTCATGCTTTTAAACGCATAGAAGGTACATTAAAGACTCCGCAATGTACCTCAATCGTTATGAACTTAGGGTCCAAAATAGATGCTTTGATAGGTTTCAAAATTTAGAAATTGTACCAGCAAATATGAGAGGAGATAGTAAGTTATGTACCTCAAGACAGCGAGATAACATAATATTGAATAATCATTTGAATGTTTCTAAGAATCAGGATACTATGCCTGTTACTAATAAAGAATTAAATGTCATAGGACGACCACCCAAATTAAAGTAAATATTTTAATAATGATGTTACTTGCATAGCGGATAGTGGCTGCTCAAACACAACAATAGATCAGAAATTTTATAATTTCTTAGTCAACAAAGGGAATAAGATAATGACTGTAAGAATATGTGGAGTGTATTGTACTCTTGCGATAGGCAAGAAGAAACTGCCAATTAAGCTTCAGTGCCTTCTAGATTTACGTATCGGAGGATATTACTTCAGTGCAATATGTTTAATTTCTCCATACTTGTCTTGTGATATGTTAATAGGCTGCGACCTGTTGGAGCAATATAATGCCATAATAAATTTTGAGTGTAAGAATATTTCCTTGTATAATGAAGATAATGTGAGAGTCGTCATCCCATTTGATAATGAATATGAGGAGAACAAGAATTTAAGTAAGAAGGAGAGTGACATTGCTGAAGAACACATTTTTATAGAGAATATTGTTGTTCATGAGGAGAGGAATTGGTAAATGGCCGTGGATGCCAATGCAAGATAATATTGCAGTTAATTGTACTTCCGACAAAAGTGTCGAGGCGAAGAAAGCCTTAATAATGAAAATGGTTGTGCTGACGATTATGTCGCATGTAAATGTTGTGTTTTAGAATGTGTCTCTTGCAATACTGAGTATGATGAAATTCCTCTATTATATTGTGTGAGTGACGAACTTGAAAAAGACATCTGTGAAATGATAAAGGAAAAAGTTAAGGACACTCATGGCATAAACAAATGAACAGAAAGGCATGTTGTATGACATCTTAATGAAAAATAAGAGTTCTTTTCTTCGAAGCCGGGATTGTGCAACTGTTTTAAATATTCCTTTAAAGTGATGGAACATCCACCTATAAATATTAAAAGTAGACCCATCCCTATTGCCATCAGAGAGCAGGCAGATCAAATGATAGATGACATGTTAATGCAAGGAATAATACAGAAATCTGATTCTCCTTACGCCAACCATATTTGCTGGGTGTTAAAACCTAATGGCAAATTCGCCTGTGTTTAGACAGTCTTAGGACTAATTCTTTCACTGTCCGGGATAATTATAGGCCCGAGACAATTGAAGCATCTATAGCAAATATGAAAACAGGTAGATTTATTAGTTCTATTGATTTAACTTCTTCATTTTGGCAGATAGAACTAGACCCCAAAGTTCGGCCCTATACAGCATTTTTACATAATAAAAAAAAAAAATAAGAATTTATGTTTATAAAAACAAATTATTGTTCATAGGTGACCACATCTCACTAAGTTTTATAAGTAAATGTAGATTATCCAATATAAACTGAGTAGGATGATCATGGAAATAATTTCCTATGATATTGAAATAAAACACATAGAAGGAGAACAGAATGTGTTTGCTGACCTCCTGTCTAGATTGAAAAGTGTTGGGAAAATACCTGAAACTGTACATACTCCTAAACACGAAGTAGTAATGTTTAATGTAAAACTGTATAGAGACAAAGGATTTTCATTGTTGATGAAAAACATTGTTGAGCATCAAAAATCTGATATAGAGTTACAACGATTGAAGTATAGTGCGAGAGATATAAATAATGATGACAAAAATGGAATTGATTGTAATAAGAAAATCGGTATAAAGGATGACATTCTTTACAAATTACATGGGAGAAATGTAAAAAAATGGAAAGTTATAATTCCTAATAATATGGAAGTTCCACTATTTAGAACTTTTCATGTCGGCTTAAATCATGCAGGTTGTGAAAAATTAGCTCTCAACATAAGTGAATTTTTTCTATGTTAAACATTTAGATAAAAAGTTGAGAAAGTTTACTTCTTCATGCATAACTTGTCAAAAAGCCAAATGTATGAACGTAAAATATGATATAGTTCCACAAAACATATTAAGGAACAAAGTAAATAGCTTAGTAGTAATGGATACTCATGGAGAAATGCCTACTACTCAATTTGGTTACAAGCATATTCTTGTATTATCTGATGTATTCTCAAAATTTGTAAAAATATATCCATTAAGAAGTGTAAATAGCAGAGCTTGCCTAGGTAAAATTGTGAGAGATTATTTACCTAATTATGGACCTATTGATGCACTACTTAGTGATAATGCTTCAGTGTTCTCAAGTCCTAAGTTTAAAGATAAACTTACTGCGATAGGAATTAAATTGTACCATTGTAGTAAATATCACCCAAAAAGTAATCCCTGTGAGAGAGTTAATAGGGAAATTACTACAAGTTTAAGAATTTTGACCCATCATAAACATTCTGACTGGTTTAGACATATCAGCGTCATAGAGAATGTTATGAATCATTCAATTAATGTCAATACTGGGGAAGCACCCATATTCCTAATGACAGGTAAACAACCTGACAGGTTAATTGCTAATTTACCATTACCTATCATTGATAAAAGTCAAATCCCGGAGACATCCGAGGAAATATGTAAAAGAGTTATTGAAAGGTTAGAATGTCGTGCAGAAAAGCGCAACAATAAGGTTAAAAGACATAAAAGGAAGTGGAATCCCAAAGTTGGAGAGACAAAGTTCTCATAAGGGATATTTCACTATCCAATGCTTTAAAGAAACAATATCATAGGATGAACCTATTGTATAAAGGTCCCTATGAAATATTTAAAAATTTTAATGATACTACATATGAGCTAAGAGAAATAGACACTAGAAAAGAAATTGGAAAATATTCCAAAGAACTTTTGAAACCATTTCAGACTCCTATTAATTAGTTGTAGCTGGTGACTTCAAATAGTTCAAAGTGTATTTAAAATATTGTATGTAAATTTTGTAAAATTAATACTTCTATTTATCATGTAACATGTATTTATTGTAATTGTGATGTATTACATTGTATTGATTCTAATACAGATGAATCTTGTATAGAAAGAAACTTGATATTTGGGGAAAGTGATTTATTTTAATTTAGCCTCACACTTAGTTGTAGCTAAGATTAAAATAAATCAGGGGCAATTTAAAACCGGATATTTATCCCCATATAATAATAATAAGGGTTTTTGTTTTGTTTATAATTATATTTATTTATATGAAGAATGGACATCAGATTTATTTATAGAATTCAAATTTTTTTTATAAGTATAAAAAAAATAACTGGTCAATATAAACTGTTAATACAGTTAGATGTTTTTATAACTGATGCAGTATGTAAAATACTTCAAATATTCAAATTGATAATTTTTATAAAGAAATAAATGGGATTGGACGAAGAGGATAGAAGTTAGCTTGAAAATACTCCTTCCTTTTCTGTTGGACCAATCAGACCATAGAGGTTATAACTAAAATAACAAGATGGCTACAATACTTGAAGATGGTCGGTCATGTTCGGCGACTGCTCCTTAAAGAATAAGGAAATAATTGTTTATTTTATTGATGTTGGTTGAAAGAAATAGTGTTAAAAGTAAGAAAGATTATATAGTGATATAATAGTCATCCATCTTGGTGAAAAACAATTTCTAAGTGAAAATAAAATATAATAATTACTGGATTGACCGTTAGCATTCGTCATCCATTAAATACATAAAATGGTAATCTTCTAGAAGTGAAAAATATCAACCTAAGCCGGAATCTTTTGGAACTTTTAAATTACAAGATTCATCTTGACCAAAGTGAAAGTTTTAAATAAACTAACTTATCGTTCAACTGTTAATAAAGTGTTGTTATTTGTGTAAGAAGCTTTTCCTCATTCCCCTGAAGAGAGTTATTAGTGCCGTGGCAGATTTAAAGTGATTTAAGTTATATCACAAATCTTCAACTTCGGATATCTCACCGAGAAACCCAACTTTAAATGTCTCCACAACGAGGGGCATAAAAATTAAACACAACTTCAATATATATATATATATATATATATATATATATATATCTTTCTCCTAAATTTGCTTTGTTTTGTATTATTTCTTTGTGTATTTATTTACCCATTTAAAAATTTAAGTAGCTACAAATTTGTGAAAAAGCTTAGGCCTACTAATAGCTTTTCTGGCCATTTGTCGTCTTTTATTTAGACATTCTAGCCATTTTTTAACAGTTTAATTTTTTTATAAATTCTGTAATAATAATAATAATAATAATAATAATAATAATAATAATAATAACTGATGGATATTAATAGATTTTGCCACAATAAAAAATGAGTAGGCCTACCGTCTTTCCAAATAACATACCCATAGAAATGTGTACATCCCCTGATAGTATCACTAATCAGTTAGATCATGTATTAATACAGAACAGGCTCAAGTCTAGAATTTTAAATGTGCATACGAGGGGAGTAGATAGTGATTCAGTGAGAGTCAGATATAAACGTAAAATATCCAACAGAAATAGAATTTCTGACCAGAATAGAATAAAAACATAACTTAGATAAACTTAAAGATAAATAAATTAAACAAAACTAATTAAAATTTAGAATTACGGAATCGGTAAAAATATATGTATTTCTTATAATACAGTTTATATTCGTAATTTAGTCACTATATTATAATTGCAGCAATTTCAATAGAATAAAAGAAAAAGTATTCATACAATTTTATTTCAGAGGTACAAATTGGCAAGTTAAAACTTTTTAAAAAGTAGCTTCGTCCACGCATACAACTTACATTTTATCTATTTCTAGCAATTTTTAGGAGTCAGTTTTAACCACTTTTTTCTCGTTGGTGTTGGCAACCCTGGTTGATGATTTCAACAGTTGTAAACAAGTTTCTTAATGATTCACCACGATATTCGAATTGTTCTAATCTGCATCGTTGTTTTGTAGAAACTGCATTCTACATGGCTAAAATAATTACAGTTCTGAACTGTTTTCGTGCCAGCACGTAATTAAAAGCAATAATGAAGCTGGCGTGGCGCAGACAAATTATTGCATTTGCGGAAAGACCTTTATCTTTATTTTATTATATTTAACAGTTAGATCTATTCGTTTTCTCACTGCATACAACTAACTAACTCACTGGCACTATCGAACCCGTAGGTTTATAGCCGTGCGGACTTAAGCTCTCTCTCTCTCTCTCTCTCTCTCTCTCTCTCACTCTCTCTCTCTCTCTCTCTCTCTCTCTTATCCTGAGCTAATGTTTTCCAATCATCCCCTGTGTAATCTACTTCCCTCAAATAATGGTTAATGTTATTCTCCCACCTCATTCTTAGTCTACCAACTGGGTGTTTTCGCTCTGGTTTTCCTAAAATAAGCTTCCATGCTCATCTTTCATTCCCCATTCGTGCCACATGTCCCGCCCATCGCAGTCTACAATACTTAACTGTTCGTATTATATCTGGCTTCCTATAAAAAGCATGTAGTTCGCTGTTATGTAGTCTTCTCTATTCACCTGCCTGTTCATCTCTCTTTGGTCCAGAATTTTTCCTAAGAACTTTATTCTCAAATACTCGTAGTCTTCTTTTTTCCCTTAAAGTAAGAGTCTGTGTTTCACTTCCATATAGGCCTAATATAACTGGGAGAATAACTGTTTTATATAATTTCAGTTTAACGATTTTTTTTTTTTTGAAGGAGTTGAGACAAGAGTCCCTGTAAGGTATAATAACATGCACTTTCAGAATTGAGGTTATGTTTAATTTCTTTGTGCACCTCATTCCTGTTTTTTGTTATTTCTAGATACTTGAAATCAGCCACGTATTCAAAATTTCGTTGATTTGTCATTAGTTGTCAAAGTGAGATAATATTGCTATATTATATCTTAACTAGTCCACCGCTGTGGTCTCGAGGTAGTGTGCTGCCTTGTAACGCAGCGGGCCCGTGTTCGATCCACGGTCGGGGCAGTTTTTCTGGGTGAGATTTTTATCGGGGTTTTTCCTCACCTGTAAGACAAATGTCAGGAAAACTTTAAGGCCCAAACGGTCCCCGAAATCATATGACCATCATCATCATCCTTATTATTATCATCATGATCACCATCATCCTTCACCGGTGTGGATAGCAACGGGAAGCTACCACACCTACAATTCCCTAGTAAAGCTGCAAGCATAGCATTATATAACTTTTTAATTTCCTTTATGTATTATTTTGCATGTTTTGTGATGTGAAAATTTGACTTCTTCAAGTTCCAGTGCACTGTAGTGTAAGAGCACAATCCCTATGGAGCCAAAGTTCTTCATTACAAAAAAGCTTTGCTCGTAATTATTAGTTAGTCACAAGTTTGTGTAACTGGCTGAATGAATGTTAGTTAGTTAGTTACTGAAAACTTTGTTAATGGAGTGTATAACTTGTCCCTAGAAGTGATTACAGTTTATTGGTCAGTTTGGGTCAACTGAACTATTTCCATCGTTCATTTAAACGGATTTAGCTGTAAGTGCTCGCTTGTAAATAATGCTGTCAAGTTAACGACCTAACTTGAACGTTTGGGATTCGCAAACATTGTTACTAAACAGTTTTATCCCTTTTGCAGTGTGCACAAAAAAATCGTAATTATTAAAGGGTATAGCTTCGCTGTTGGTAGTTAGATTTTCACGAAACTGATGTCATTAATTAACTAACTCATGGAACTATCGAACCCGAAGGTTCATAGTCGCACGGACATCAGCTCTCCAGACATCCATATTCTGAGTTAAAGAAATAAAATATGGCAGACCAATTCTAACATGAGATCGGAAAACAGACCTTAAGGTCATAATCATCATCAACAACAAGATTTAAGCCCTATGGCCTGTTCCGATCTCATATTATATATCTTCAATGGCCTTCCCAACAATCTTCTCCCTTTTGGTTTATAATTATACATTCTTCTTGGTATGCGCTGTTCATTCATTCGTAATGCTGAAGGTAGGCATTTTGATAGTATTTTATTCTTTCACAGAGATAAAATATATTGAGCGCTGTTCTTATATGTTCGTTTTTGTTTTTATCGGTCCTTTGGTATCCTGCTATTGCTCTCAACATCTTCATTTCTGCAACCTCTATTTGTTTACTATCTGCCTTTGTTAATGTCCAGGTTTCACATCCATAGATAAGAGATGGAACTGCCAATACTTTGTAAAATTTTAAAATAGTTTGTTTTCTAGTTTTATTCAATAAAGTACGTTTAATTGTGCCACATATATCATTGAATCGTTATATTTTAGTGTGTTTATCTAAATTTCTGTCATTACCTAAATGACATCCCAAATAATTAAAATTCTGAACGTGGTCTATAATTACATTGTTTATCACTATTTTTGTTCTTATTGCACATTTTCCTTTCAGAGCTAATATTTTTGTTTTAGATGTAGATATTCTTAAATTGTATTTTAGAGAGATATTATTTAAAGTATAAAATTTATTATATTAATAATTCAAGAATCCTGAAAATGATCATGCAACATAAACCCCAAAGGACATCATTGGCCAGGAAGACCTCTTAAAAGACTGCTACATGGGGCTGAAACAGGTCTACAAAGTTCTAATTCATGACGGATAATGATGGTGAATTACAATATAGTGTTACTTCTCCAGACAACCACTCCTCTAAACTGAATGCCCCTTTTCCCAGCTGTTTGAAATTGGTATAGATATTATTCCCACAAGACTAAAATATTATAACCCTCTACAATATACCACCTATATTCCTGAGCAACAGTCATGCCTTTAATCAGTTTATATTATTTAAAGTATAAAGGAATTGTTGTAAATAATTTTCTGATGCTGTCATTATTACTTGATCGTCTGCAAAAAGCAGAGTTGTCAATACACTATTTATATTAATTTGTTCTTGCCATTAATTTGTTCAGACCTTAAGGTCTAATCTTTAATGCTCATGATGAATATACTTTATTTAGCCTATAACGAGTATGAAACGGGACAGTTATTTTAGCCTATCCAGATGTGAATGAAGGATGACTGTTGTCTGTAAACAAATAAGGCAGTTCTGTTAGCAGAGTTCACATCTCGTGAGTATGAAAATGTAAACATAAAAATGTAAATATGAAATGTTATGAGGATCAGACGAGGAAGCTGTGTGCTGTAGGAACCAGTTTTGCCAGAAGTTTAAGTGGTATCATGTGGGAGAATGTTCTAACGGAGTCTCGAGTGCCATACTTAGGTCATCTTATAGTTTGCATTGCTAATTCAGTCACCGGGTACTGGATCACACCTCTTTATTTGTTAGCCTTCCTATTTCTTATCTTATAAATTTCTCCTTGTGAAAATTGGACACTTAATAGGTCAGATAAAGGGAAAATAAAAGTTTTTTTTATTCAATGTCACCACGTTTTCATGTCAACATTCTGGAATTCCATCCTGGCATGGCGTTATTGTAACCCACTTCTGAGGTTGGGGCGCCTGGAAGGCGGAGTTCAGCTGCTGCGATATATGGCAGGTGATGATTATGGTAATTATGCGCCAGGAGAGGCCTTAATCCGAAATTTTTAATGAATATGTTAATGATGACTATTTAACTCATGCCCCAAATGGGAGTCAATGACCAATCACATTTTAATGATTTTTTTTACAACCAATCACAGTCGTGTTTCGCCAAAAATTTTCCAGCTAAAGTTTATCATAATAATGAAAGCACCTCCTTTTTAACATTCTGAATAGGTCATAGCATTATTTTGCAGTGACTGACCCACCAAGAAATACGGCTACCAGATTGTATATATAGTGCATGAATGTCAGCAGAAAGCGCATGCGATAGATAATATAAACCATTTGTAACAATTGATTATACCACAAAAAAAAACACTGTTTGCACTTTCTTAAACGAATTATTTTCCAGGAAATGACGTTGCAGAAAAATATATTTGACATATCTACATCAAATTAATTAAGACCTCTAACGTTGGTTATACATTTCTCTACTAGGGTGCATTCTTACAATATTGCGATCCTTTGGCAATAAATAATATTATGATCTGGTTGCAGTGATGAACAAAGGAAGGAAATGAAGCGTACCAATCGTTTTTCATTTGTTTTCAAACATCGCCGTTTACATTAAATATATAAATATTTAAAAATAACTATAGTTAAATAATGATTTGTGAGTAAACAGCTTAATTTTATTCGTTAAATAGTCCTAACAAATGCCACTCTTGATTTCCAAATTCTCTAGATAAATTGGAAATCACTCGTGGCATTACTTATGATAATGATGGCCAGAAGATGTTCGAGGACTGTTTCGGCCTTAAAGTTTCCTGACATTTGTCTTACATGTTAGGTAAAACCCCGAACAAGAAAAAACATTAACCAGGAAACTTGTCCCGACCGGGGATCGAACTCGGGCCCGCTGAGTGACAATAGCGGTGGACATGGAACATAGAAGTAGCTGAAATGAAATTCTTACGTTCAGTAGCAGCTATACATTTTTAGGTAAGGAATATAATGAAGAAATAACCGAATTAAATATCTACAGATAAAATTCAAAATTCAAGATCTAACTGGCTCCAACATATAGAAAGAATGATACCCAATAGACTGCGACAAATTTTGCTTCACTACCAACCCAAAGGAAAAATTAAATATTATCTATGGTATAAAGACCTGTACCAGTAACTCGAACCTACCATTCCTTGATAACGACATGCGATCATGTCGAAACGTCGGAATCAGTGACCAAAGGGCAACTTTGAATCCATGACACGGAAAACCCAAGAATCATTTCTAATTTATATATACACGTGTGTACGTGTATTTTGTCACTGAACTCCTCCTAAACGACTCTATCGATTTTGATTATTTTTTTTTTTTGTGTGTCTGATTGGGTCCTTCGGTGATTTAGATTCACAATTGGACCTTCTAAAACCATTAGGTGTAGGAGTTCATCTGAAGTGAAAATCACTCTAGCGGTTACATTTTTCGATGTTTCACCATGGAACTAAATATATCGTATTAAAATAAACCGAGGTAGGTATTTTCCAAAAAATGAGCGAAATTCGACAATTAGAAGTGGATGTTTACTTGAAACCCGAAATTAAAAACTGCCTGAGTCTGGATTTTTTTTTTTTTGAGTGGGCCACTGGATGGTTTAGATTCATAATTGGACCCGATAGGTGACTCTGCGATCGGGTTATAGGAAACTATTTATTTTTTATTTTATTTTTAAGATTTTTCGCATATAAGAACATATAATCCCACCACACCCCAATATTTTTTTAAATAAAAAAAATAATTATTGACCGTTAAAACTATCTGAAAAATTCATGAATAATTGACCTTTTGAGAATAATTCGGGCAGGACGTCTGTCCGCTAGTATATATATATCTTCGGGTATTTACAGCTGCTGGCGTCTTTCCGTGCCAAACCACCAAAGTCTACGATCTTGGGCATCTTCGAGTCTTAGCCCTCTTGCTTTCATTACTGTCTTCATGTTTTCCTTCCATGTTAACTTGGGTCTCCCTCTTTTCTTCTTTCTGTTCGGATGCCATTCATATAGTTGCTTCGGCCATTGCTCATCTTCCATTCTTAAAACATGTCCTAACCACTTTAATTCCTTCTCCTCAATTCTTTCAATTATGCTTTCTTCTGCTTCCATTATGTTTCTAATTTCCTTATTTGTGACATTTCTAATTTAGATTTTCTGGCACTTCTGCATAAATAATCCATTTCTAGAGCTATTAGTCTATTCTTGTAGTACTTATTGATTGTCCATACCTCACTTCCATACATTGCAACAGATTCCACCAATGTTTTACCAATATATTTGTTTGTGTCTTTCCAAATATGCTTATCCCACCATATGGAATTTAACGATTTTATTTTGCTACTCAATTGAATTCTTTGTTTTATGTTCTCTTTGCCTATACCTTCAATTTTATCCATGATATATATATATATATATATATATATATATAAAACATAATTACTGTAGTGAGTGTAAAAAAATAATGTACAGTGATTAATTTGATAATTTTTTATTTATTTTTCCTTTAATTGACAAAGAACTTCGTTTCGGCATGAACCAACGGTTCAATAGTACCAGTGAGTTAGTTATCGTTTTTATCTTTTAAAATTGTTGAATTTATTTTCTAAATCGTCCTAGGAAGAGTTAAATAATTTGGGTATAGCTGAACAAATCCAAAAGCACGTCTCTGGTATTATCGCGGTTCACAAAGAAACTAACTTCCTTAATTATGTTATCACATCGCTCTTCCGGATTCCATCTCAAACACTTAAAGCTGTTTAAAAATTCTTTTATATTTTTTGTCAGGTCACCGAGAAGAACTTCCCGACCAAAAAAAAAAAAAACTGTTAAAACCAAGCTTATTAAATATTACCTTAGACAATATAATATATAACCAAGCTCCAGGTTATTTGTATTATTCTTTTATATTTTGCACTTTCTTCACCAGCCAGTTACTTAATAGAAGTTACATATTATTAACGAAAACATTGGAATGGTGTCCACCTGGAAGAAGAAGGAAAGGAAGACCTAGAAACTCGTGGATACAAGAAATAAGAACTCGAATGAGAACAAGAGGACTGGAGGACATGGAGTGGATAGATAGAAACGAGTGGAGAAGAAAAATAAAACTTTAGGCACAGAAAGATGTGTAAACATTAAAAATCTGTATATAAATACTTTTTTCTTTATTATGGATTTCTCTACAATACATTATTTTCCTACAACCAACTGAAAATGTTATTCCTCCATAAGCCCCTATTCTCTGCATCACTCTTTCTTAATCCTCTCGACATCATACTCCTATGTTCTTTTGGTTTCCTGTTTCTTTTTGTTGTCCTCCGCTTCAAAATTTAATACCATCTGAGATATCCTATCATCTGACATCCTTTTTACATAATCAAAACATATTATTATTATTATTATTATTATTATTATTATTATTATTAATTTAATATTTTGTATAATATTCCCAATGAAAGAAAACACCTTTTTTCCCCCGCAACAAATTTCGTTCCACCATTTCTCCACTCTCATCTCATTCATTTCGTTTCATTTCATTCATCTGCCCCTGTGATGGTATATCAGGTGTGATCGGCCGACATCCTTGCTATTTAGATACCTCCAATATAAGGAGCTTCATCACATCTCTTCTCTCGACACCTCCCCCCCCGCACCCCTGAGCCGGTTACGATCTTTATTTAAATAAGCTGTCATAAGGAATTTATTTCCTCTCCAATTTAAGGGTTAACAAAATAACTGCAAGGAGGGTTGAAAAGAGATACGAAGCTAGGAGTATGTTAATGATTATGGCTAGGATTTGTATAATGTAGCATAATTTTTTGGTAAGAGTGGTATATATACATAAATTAAGGTTTTATAAATATTAATTCAATTAAAATACTTTGTTATGTTTATGCATATTTGGTCATTTATATGTGCCAGAGCATATTATAGCAATTTATTAGTCATATTAGTCATATTTTCAGTCTTTCAAGAAGTAAGTAACTTTTATCCTACGATTTGTTTCTTCCGTGTTGATTTGAGTCATTTAATTTCTGAGAATTTTGTTTCTTGTGAAATCTATCTTCATTTCAATTCACAGTATGGACCTTTTTCCCTTTTGTTTATACCTGAGCAGATATTTGTGTATTGTCTCGCGACAAGCTGATAATTTTAATAAAATAAAAGCATGCTACAATATCAGATTCCATATTTTAGCTTGGCTCTCATTTGCATTTTATTCTTAAATAGTTAATTATCGTAAACTGATTTACTATTTGATTTTACAGCTGAAATTATTACATAATTATAACATTATAGGTCATATTTTTTATGTTACAGTGAATATTTTTTTTGTAAATTTTAGGTCATAACTGCATATATTTTTTGCAGATTTTGGTGGTTTTAAGTCATCAAAATCCTAGCCCTAATAATAATACACAGTGTCTGGGATAATAAATTGTTATAAATAAAAAGTAATGAATTTATCGTAACGTCGTTTGTTGTAAAACATGATAAACTCAACACATTTCATGGTGTCAACAATGAAATTGCGCATTTTTTTAAGTTTTGTGGCGACAACAATGAAATTACGTAAATTCTCATGTTTATATTTGATTTGTTTGTTTTGACGTCTTCCAACAAGATGGAGCTCCCCCACATTATGGACGGAAACTGTTCTCAAGATACTTAAACCGTGAAAAAAAAATCGACTCTAACCGGGTTTGAACTCGCAAACCTCGAAACCAGAGGTGTGGAAATTTACTGATTTCTATGGGGCGGATTTCTATGACCTAAAAATATGCATGCATTTATGACCTAAAAAGATAAACATATGACCTTATAATTGAATGAATTTGTTTATATATACGTTTTGAATTGTATCATAAGAAAAAGGAAATCTTTTATTGTCCAGTGCAAATGTTTGCTATTTGTTAACAGAAACCTTCCAAAACAAGTGAACTGTGAAACTGACGATTTTTATACAGATACAATGTTGGTTATTTCCAATCGCCTGATGACTAAGCTATTAAAAAACCCAAAATATGACCAAAATGTGACTTTATCATAGAAATAAGCAGAAGTATGACCAATGATCTGAAAAAAGTGAGAAATATGACTTTTAAGACCCAATAAAAACCACTTAATCTTAATAATAAGGCATATATAAATGTTTTTACTTTCTTGAAGCTTTGAATATAGGCTTTGGTAAAAATATGACATGTCATAGGAATCCGCCCCTTACTGATTACCATATAAACTTACTGAGTTTATCTATGTTTTACAACAAACTGCTTTACAATAAATGCATTACTATTCTGTTCTATGACAATTGGTTATTGGTGGTGTTGTTCCTGGGCATCCTGTATTTGTAGGGAAATTATATAATTTAATTAGGGGAGCTGTGATTGTATTGTTGGTTGATAAAAATGGCTGTTTCTTGGTTGTAAATTGGGAATGGAAAATATATTGAAGATTGATGTGAACCTACAAAATCGGACCTTAAATTCGACTTTCTGAGGAATTCACTTAATTTTTGTTGTGCCTGCGTGACGGATTTTTATTTTATAGCGCGTTATAGTTGTCTACTTGTTTTGATGTACCTCTGCATTTAATTAATTAATTTTGAGAATTTTCCTCATCATTGAGGGTTTTCTCCAACCAATCTTAGTAATTAACATGAATTTAAAAAAATACATAAATGACTACGGACTTATAGACTATCAGTTTGTAGCAAACATTCACAAATTTCCCTTAATTAAAATTCTCCATCGTTCTCTGTCCTCTGTGTTTTCATCCGTTACTGAATTTCCTCATTGAATTTTGAATGTTATTCTTCTAGGTTGTTCTTGGTCTTCCTTTTTTGCTCTTTCTTTCAATTTTCCATGCATACACAGCCTTTGGTAGTCTTCCATCCTGCATTCTTCTTACGTGTCAATACCATTTTAGCCTTCTGTGTTCAATATCATCCATTATACTTCTTTCTGCATCCATCTATTTTCTAATTTCTGTATTTCTATTTTTTTTTTTTTTCCAGTCGAGATTATCTGGCAGCTCTTCTACAAAAATCCATTTCAACTGCAGTTATTCTGTTAGCATATTGTTGTGTCATGTCCAAACTTCCGATCAATATAACATTATACTCCTCTGCATTTCAGAATACAGGGCTATTCAGAAAGAAGGAACATACTACAAAACATATAAACACAATTCCAACGTTCCTGAAAAGAGAAAGTTCAAATTTCACTATTTTGTGCATTCAATATGAGCACTATGTGTTACACGACAAATATCATTTCTTGTCACACACGAATCAGCTAGTCTCCAGTTATCGAATTCACAGCTTCAACAATTCGATGTCGCAGATTTTCAAGACTGTCAGACATAGGGAGGATAAAACAAGGTCTTTTACGTATTCCCACAGTTAAAAATCACACGGGGTTAGTTCCTTCCGATCCAACGTCCTATTGTGTCGCCGCCGTTTTGATACAGTCAACATGACAAGCAACAGCGCCAATGCGGCTGTGATCGGAACTTCAAACTTTTCTCTTTCCAGGAATGTTGGAATTGTGTTTCTATTTTTTGTAGTTTGGAAGAAATAAATGTTTGAAGTCTGTTCCTTCTTTATGAATAGCCCCTTATTAAAAAAAAATAACAATTACCATTTTATAACAGGTGTGCACTTCTGTAAGAGAATAATTTAGAATATTTTTTATTGTTTCAGGTAAGCTTCATACATGAATGGTTATCAGCTGCCCATCTACTATAGGAATCTGTGAGTTTGTTGTACTTTTTATTCTATTGTCATTAAAGGGTGTACGAATTAACAATGCATGCTGCTCCAATAGTATGTGTACTTCCTAAAGTTTAGTCAAAATTATTGAGAGAAAAAATAAGTAGAGAATGACAAACAAAATTTCTCATAGTAACGACAAGTTACAGCTTAAAGCTAGTGTTCAAATTGGCGATCACCAGTCTCAATAGGCCTATGTGTATGACAATGGCGCATAATATTATATTGCACTCTTTCAATTATCCCGTTTTCTGCTGCACAGCGAGATTGGCAGCTATCATTCTTCACACGATGCCTAAAATGTGAATTTCCGATTATTGATTCCCTGTCTATAAGGCCGGTATTCAAGAACTAAACTCTCTAGTCCATGCAATCTCCGTCTTCCATAAGCTGAGGCTCTCCTCTTTAGTTGTTCCCGGATGTTTAAAAAAATAAATATCTTCTTAGAACATGATGTTGAATAGAGTGAGGCAGTTATAATAGGTTCTGCGTGACCCATATAACACTGGCCAACATGATTTTTGTCTCATGAGTACCAATAGTTGTACTTAATGCAGTTTTTTATCGTTTTTTTCAAATATGTATTCGGAATTTCTCCATTACCCACAGTTTTTTTTAATTTCAATTTCAATTAATGGATTTAAATAATTATTTTTTTATAAACTTTTTTCGTCCATTTGTCCATTGTAAAATAAACCAAATGAGCTAGCTCAGGAGATTTCAGCTATGGAAAAGAGATATCAAGGCAAATGGAATCCTAATATGCTGGCCGATTGTTGTTGGATCATCAAGAGGGATGCTCCACAGGCTAAATATAGCAGAAAATCGTCATTTCTTACTTTCTAGGTGAGTCCGAATGTTCGAATATTGTGTAGTTACGAATGTAGAAGTGTTTGAAATTATAAATTCCTGTCTCTCGGAAATCTTGCGTGATGGAGAAGAACCGATATCATATTTGAATCTAGGAGAAAAATACTATCAGAATCACATATTTTTCTTCTGAGACAAAAAAAAAGTTTCTGTTTTGTTGCTCAGTGTAATTAACCACGGGGGACGGGCTGAGAGTCGCTCTTCGCGGAAACCTTGGTTCTTCAATACCGGCCTTAATATATTTTTAAGTTCTGTTTGAGGATGTAATCAAATTTCCATTCGAAAGATTCTTACCTATTCCTCTATTAACCTTCTGGAATCAGTTTTTAGTTCTTACTATCTGTGTCATTTTGGCTGTGAAGTTTGATACCCCTATGTATGTATGTTTATACGTACGTGTGTGTATAAGATATGTGTGTGTGTTGTATTGTAGATTTTCGCGGATAGAAGTATGATTAAGAGTTTTCCGCGTATGGATTCAAGGTTGGCCTCTGGCCACTGGATCCAATGTTTCGACATGATCCCACATGTCATTATCTGGTTCAAACCCAGCCGGGATCGGTGGATTTTTTATCCTAAAAAATCCAAGGATAAGTCCCAACATTTTTAGGCTCGTAAAAAACCGCAAGCCTGAATAAAAATACCTATGTGCAAAATATAACTGACTTTCATCCATGCTAGTAACATCTTAGTTGCCTACTATATGTATCATTGAGTCGGAACGCTGACCACGTACCACTCACTGACATATATAAGCAAACAATTGCAACTAAGTTAGCATGGTTATGTTATTTAAGTTACCTATCGGGAGGCACCCATGTCTCAATGAGATACCCACGGTGTATAAGAAGAGAGAAGAGAGAGAGAAGAGAGAGAGAAGAGAGAGATAAGAGATAGAGGATGGATGGAGGGA